>CM069446.1:29470922-29555872 GCA_035610835.1 Ophiura sarsii | reverse complement strand
TGTGAATTATTTCAGAGATGTATGTCCGCAACACTAATATGTACGTCCGCAATGGTTAAACATCAGTCAATTTTAACTTCAAGATAAAGGTTCTGATAATTTTCTCTGATGGTTTTGTTTAGGTTTGTCCCTCTTACAAACAAAACAATATTAGTTTTCATTACAGACCTGAACACTTCAGAGATTTTTTGATTGGAATACAGGTGTACTGAAAAAATCACTTTCTCTGCGTACGTCCGCAACGGAGGGTTTTCACACTATATCTCATAAACCGAAAATGGTACAGCAAAGGAATTTTCAGGTTTTGTACTCCTACTAGAGGTACTTGAAACCCAGGTGTTAAAAATCAAGCAACTGGTATAGTTTAGATTTTGCCAGCCCTCAAAGTGTCTGAAATGTACGTCCGCAACTACGGAATTGCCCATATTGGAACGATGAAATTGCGTGGCCATCGTCGTCTGGTGCAGATGTTGGCATAGATATCTAAGCGGATCGTAGATCGGAAACTTCCAAAAAGAATGAAGCCATGCACCAGCCCTTCGCGCCTTGACGCGACCTATCCTTCCCCTGTTATTTCAGCTCATGAATAATTCAGCTGGGTACTTTTCGGTACCCAGCTGAATATAACTAAAGCACCGAACTTTGCTCAAAACTGTATTCTGCAGCTGAAACGTACCGACGTATAGAATACCCGGGGGAGGGGTCTCACCCAATACGGTATACGGGGATGTGCCGCTCAAATGGGTAGTGTTTTAGCATAAAAAATACCTAAACATGTGGTATCCCTGTGGAAAATCCCTAATAATGGGTCACTTTTTACAAATGGGTTTATTTTGCGAAAATGTTCGATAATTTGCGAAAATTGGGTCTATAAAGAAGCAAGACTGTTTTTTCCAAAATCACCCTTAGAAATGGGTAGGGTTTTTAATCTCAAACCGCACACCCCCGAACAAACCAAGTCCGAGTACCCCCCTCCCCCCCCCCGATATAATATTTCGTAATATTCAACTATATATATACATGATACCCGAGTTAATCGTACCATATCATACCAATTTCGTACTTTCGTTAATTGCCAGTCATACTCTCTAAATGTAAAACGAGTGGAAATTCACTCGAAAACGCAGGACAAGGACAACCCGTTTTAGAGTGGAAAATGTCCACTCTAAAATGATTGTGAAAGTTAATGTTTCACTCTCAATAGAGTGGAACATTGTCATATAAAATCCCCTCTCACTCCTTTAAGAGTGTTTTTCCACTCAAAAAACGTGTTGTCCTGCGTTTAACTCCTCGAAAGAGTGGAAACCACTATTTTACATTTAGAGAGTACATACTCTCCTGAAGTTACTATGGTTACTGTGAAATTAGACTGGATCGACGATATTCATCATTTTACCAAGCCCGTTCGTTTATATAGGCATACGTAGTTGGTATAAAATGTTACACTCTGTAAATTTAGAGAAAATTCACCAATTTCTTTAACAGAAATCTGTTAAATGCACCTTCAAAACTGAACTAATTAGCCCCTTATTAAGCAATTGATTAATTAAATTTTGGTGACAAATGATACAGGGTGAGTCAAATAAAAAGATGATTTTCTAAATATTTGTTATCCGAATATGAAGGCAACCAATGTATGCAGCAATAGATTTCATGGAACCGTTTACCAGATATGACTATTTTGGTATAGGCCTAGCTACTGCATTTTGAAACCGAACACAAAATTGAATATTTTACTCAATAACGCTTGATATTAATGATTAAGTGGATTCATATGGTACACAATATCTAACTAATAAAGACAAAATCAAACATTCTCAGTTATTCTTTCAAACATTAAATGCGAAATAATGACAAAACAATTTCATTATTACACACAGATTTTGAGTGTTGACCGTTTTCAATAGTGGAATTCAATAGATCTTATAAGAGATAATATCGCAAATCTTGTTCGGTTTATAAAATGTTCACTTTTACGCAAACGAGCATAAACAACTAATTCCACCCCCAGAAGACCCCCCCCCCCCCCCCCCCAGCAGCCCCGACATCGAGTCCACCTCGACTAACTGCGCATTTAACGGTCTAACTCCTTCATTTTTTATCGTAATGATCTGGATTTTTTTTTATTTAAAAGAGGACATCATGAGCAACAGCATTATATCCTACTTTATTCAATAGGTCAAGTACTTTAAAAACAAATTGATATCTAATAACAATTATGTTGAATATGTGTGACAAGTCCACCTTATTTGATACACCAATTCACGACGTATGACATGTATGACCTGTGCTGAAAATAGACAATATCCAATTAAATAGTTACACTAAAACGCTGTGAAGCACGCTATATTAGACAAGGTCGTTATTGTGACTAATTGAGCGCGTAGATGGAATACGAAATTCGTGTTATTCCAGTCAGAGATAATCATACTCGAGACTATTTGAACAACATTATTATTTGGCTACGTTGCGTAAAAAATAAAGTAGTCACGAGTGATTGTCTTCTAGTCATGGTAACACTTCCCTCGTGTATTACAGAGCTGCTCCAACTGTCTTCAGAAACGGTATTTCCTGACTAGTGATGAAGTATTTCAGATGGTACGCCCCTCGTCACGATTCATGATTGCTGCGCCCATTAACCGGATAAAAAAGCTTCTCGTATCCATCTGGATTTTTAGTCCGATTTACAGCTATTACTTTCCGACATTGTTATCCGGGCATTGGTATTGAAAGAGCCGACTACAACTTCTTGTTCCACCAACGCAGCCATAACATGTAAGTTGATTGGTATTGCACTATGAACTAGGCATCGTGGACAAAGTGTACTTTAGGTCCGAGATACTGGTATACCAGTATCGTTCAATACAGGAACATAAAAGTTGCCAGTATTGGGCGGTACTGGTACACATGATACTTGTGTGATATATTTATGTTCCAGCATCGCCCGACTGGAACATTGTACATGTGCCAGTATCGGCCGGTACTGGGTGTTCAAGTATCGGACGATAATACTAGTACACTCCAGAATCTGGGACCTAAAGTACACTTTTTCCGTCATGGTAATCATGTTGTCTTTCATATTAGGTTCGTTTTAGTCAATGCATGATCATACAAGTTAAGTGGACATCTCAATCTGTGTGTCTATTCTACAATTATGTTCAAAAATGTTGGACACTTCCTGCAAATCCTGTGAAACGGTGGTCTCTCCCCCTAAGCTCAATGTTGGTCTATATAAAAGCATCGCCCAGCAACGGGCTGTGGTATATATATATATATATGGTCGAATCCAACGAAAAGTGTCCACGGCTAGATTTTTAGGGTCCAGTTTCAAAATGCTTCGATCTCTTATTCCTTTTTCCCACTAAAAGTCAACATATCAAGCTTGTATGGAAAAAAAGTGCCATCACTAATCTCTCCAATTGACCACGTGGCGGAATGATGAAGTTAAAGGTACACTTCTCAATGTTACCTACCAATACAAGTACCATATTTTGATTAAGGGATGATTATTCCACCTATTTACATATTTCATTCAAATTTGTGATTGTATTGTAATTAGAAGATGCTAATGCTGATAGAAAAGTGATCATATTTGTCCAGGTGCTCATTTTTTGTTTACATTTTGGATTTACACAGTTAGGTAGCATTTGCAGGCTCTCAATACTTTGAAACATGAGGTTGAGTCACTTTGTGTACTTTCACCAAGATTATTTTAATGAACATTTGTTTTCATGTACCTCAAAGAGGGGGAATGACCCTTTCTGTAAAATTTAGAATTTTGAGCATGCGCCCAAAACCTAAGTACATAGAGGAATGTGGAAATTTGGTATTCGAAGGTAACAGTTAATGTATACGTAGGTAAGAGAAGTAAAACTGTAATACATTAATGTTCTACTTAATTTATGTTACATTTTTGGGTGAAATAATTATGCAGGGCTGTTAACAATATGTTTTTAAAAAATAAACATGTTAAAACATGTTTAAATCCTAATATTATGAACGTATTCCTAGTAGTATACTTTAAATATATACTAGAATATTAATTTAATGTTGAACAAAATATACAATATCTAACTGTCAGTTGTTATTTTGAAAAGATTTATTAAGAACAATATATCAGGCAACATTTTTAAGCTTTCCTATAAGAGAAACACATGTTAAGACTTAAAACACGGTAGCTTATATTGCAATAATCAAAGTATTCGTAGGTAACACATTTGTTCTCAACTTCAACTTCGTTGACTAAGAACAGTTGGATTCGTTGATTTGACATAGGTTTAAGGGCAAAATTGTACTCGACGTAGTTTTTTATGCCCTGTATCGCATGTGAGGGGAATGTCGTATCAAAATGGTGTCTTGATTGACTTTATAAGGAAATAAAAGAATGTGCACTCAGCGCTCCTTTTACAAAACAATCAGAATTGCGTAATATTCAACATTTGAATAAAACAGCAAGATTAACCAATTAAACATTAAAATAATATAAAACCATGTTCCTATTTCTAAGATATAAAAGAAAACACCATAAGCATCAATAACCTCACTAGTGATAGACCTATACAGCGTGTATCAAAAAGAACGCAACACTTTTTGTCGAGAGCTGTACGGTCACAGTAAAAGACAAATCACTCTCAAACTTATATATTCTGTTAGGTCTACTTATTGGCTATCACATAGTCAAATTACAACGATATCGATTATTCATTCGCTGAGATATTAAAGGTATAAGTAGAGAAGTGCAAAATACGTTTTACATCGTTCGTTTTAAAAACTTGGATTTTCCTGTCCGAATAAGTGATGGGTTAACAGTTTAATAACTATGTAACTTTAATGTCTGGAATGGTTTATCTTAATTTCCTTTGTTTGAGTAAGGTGGTACATAAAATCATTGAATCGTGTAATCTGATAATCATTCGAGCATTTGAATAGGTCAATCACCCTTTTAAAGTTCTGAAGCACCGATTGCTATGATTGCCACATAATGTCTATGTTACGTTCTTTCATAAATTAAAGTTCATAATCGAATCATCTTAAAACAAGGACAGCATGTTGAGGGTCGAGCAGCACCATAATGTCCCATTCCCATTCACAACAGACTAACAATGACTGATTCATACAAGACAATTACTACCTTGACTGGACTATTCTATTTATTTATCTTTTGAATAATGTGCCATACTGTTTTATTTATGACATTAACGAGAGAAAAAGAGAGAGGATTTGCAAACAGACTTTGTAATCTGGATTTTCAAATTGTGTCATTAACTATCAACTAATTTATTGCCAGATTTAATTAATATTGATATGACACTGTAATAGCCAGACATTTGATACCTTTAACATGTCATTTTTTTCTCAGAATGATGAGTTTGATTCCAATTATTTAAGTACAATGAGTTATTAAAGTGTCTCGCTAATATTCACCTGACAAGAAAATCAGGCATACAGGATAAACGATGTAAAACGTGTTTTTCACTTGTCTACGTGTATCGTTGATATCTCAGCGAATCAATAATCGATATCGCTGTAATTTGACTATGTGATAGCCAATAAGTACACCTAACAGAATATATCAATTTCAGAGTGATTTGTGATTTGCCGTAATCGGAGAGCTCGTGAAAAAAAGTGTTGCGTTTTTTTTGATACACCCTGTACTGTTATAATTCTTGATGTTAAAGGCATATTGAATAGAATAAACCTTTTACACATGATAATTATTGCAGAAAATGTTTTATTATGCTAACGTATCTGATAATCCAATTTTGTTAGTGTCTTTCTTGCTTGACTTTCAATTAGTAAGAATGTGCGTTTAACTTCTACAAAACAGTCAGAAGTGTGTAATATTTAATATCTGATTTAGGGCAAGATGATGACAACATACATATTGTACTGGGTTAAACATTCGTAAAGTTATAGTTAAACAATCAATTAACTCGCTAGTAATACTAATATTATTACTGATCTAATTTGGTAAAAAGCATGTTCATCATTAAAACTAAACATGATAAAAACTTTTAAGCATATACACATTTTAATTAGGAAACATCTGATCATTCAGCCTCATGATCATTCAGCCTTGTAATCTCTACTTAACAAGTTTAGTGGTTCTTGATGTATTCTATGTGTAGTTAGTTCTTTAGGTCTCTCATGTCGCGAGGATAAATATCTAATAGAACATAATTACTCTTTGTTTATTATATAGGACATTCTAGAATGTTAAGAATGAACGTTTCAATTTCCGTGTGAATCCAAAGTATTGGATCGAATCAACTCTTGAATAGTTCACCGAGCTATCTTTATTTGGAAAGCGAGCGGTTTTCCTTTAAGCAAACAGTTTGATTTGCCTGTAATTCATAGTCTTGAATGTCAAGTTATTTGTTTTAAGCAATAAAACAACCGGTTGCCTTCCTCAATTTGTTCTAAATAAAGGAGGCAAGTGAGGTCTTCTGTAAGTTATCATTTTGAATAGCTGTTTTAAACACGAAAGCCAGATCGCTTTTTGATTCATTTAATATATACTTTGAAATAATTTCATATCAGACCTTATATATATATAAGTTTAATATGAGCCGAACATGTTCAAGTCTAGAACATTCAAATATTTTGCCTTTCAGTCCACAACGGAATAAAGCACATACAACTTTCAGCAAGACATTCAGTTGTCAGATTAGAATTAAGATATAATTACCTAGTTTGGAATTTGTATCATTCTAAATGTCGTACATAGTCAGTCTTTATCGAGTTTCAACCGGAGGCAGACTCCGTTTGACATAGAATCACCAATATGATATATTTTGTCAGATTTAGACAAAATAGGAATTTTATGTTTAGAAATTCAATGTTGTTTGATTTAACAACACTAATCTAATAAGTTTTGCCACGACAGAGATATTGTCGGGCATGTGCCTTTCATTATGATTTTTTAGGATTATGAAATCAACCACTGCTTAGTTCAATTACACTAAGAAATAAATGTCGGAAGCATTATTCATGAGCAATTTTTGTATTTAAGACTGAAATCAGTATAGGCCTACCCTCGATTCCTTCCCACCTTTAAAAAGTGAAAAGGTTTTACTAAATTTCTTGTTCACTTAAAATACGTTTCGGTGACATTACACAACCTGCCAGAGCAAAAATGAAGCAAGTCATTTTATATTTGTTACACATGAATTCCATTTTCAAATACAACTACAATAATGGGCAATATTAAGTACCTCAGTAGTCACTGCTCTGCAATTCCTGGAGAATTTGGTTAACTACGCATACATCATATCGACAAGCTGGTTTAAAACAATATTCCGCACCAAACAATATTATTCCCGTCTTATACATTCCTACTTAATATTTACATAATATTATGTGCGTATGAAAGCGACAAACAATGCAGGAATTGTACCATGCCCATTAACTAATATATAAGTTACCTACGAATACAAAATGGAATATGAAAATATTGATTATGAAACCGAAATTTCATGGATGTTATGTCTAAATGTATCCATTTTAAGACGATCAACGTGTAATCTATGGATATAAATATCATTCATTCACTCTAACACCAACAAAAAATATGTTCTCGGCAAAAACAGTGTGATTACAACCATGCATTTTATTTAAATCAACACCTCCCATTTTCGTTTAATAAGGAATATTATTTTTTACCCCTCCAAATATAAATATAATAATATATCCAGTCAGATTGTATGATTGCGTACTGCTTTTATGTAAAATAAAATAATTTAGGGCCAATATGCACTGTGTATATTATTGAATGTTGCCTACATATATACATAAAGCCAGATCGCTTTTTGATTCATTTAATATATACTTTGAAATAATTTCATATCAGACCTTATATATATATATAAGTTTAATATGAGCCGAACATGTTCAAGTCTAGAACATTCAAATATTTTGCCTTTCAGTCCACAACGGAATAAAGCACATACAACTTTCAGCAAGACATTCAGTTGTCAGATTAGAATTAAGATATAATTACCTAGTTTGGAATTTGTATCATTCTAAATGTCGTACATAGTCAGTCTTTATCGAGTTTCAACCGGAGGCAGACTCCGTTTGACATAGAATCACCAATATGATATATTTTGTCAGATGTAGACAAAATAGGAATTTTATGTTTAGAAATTCAATGTTGTTTGATTTAACAACACTAATCTAATAAGTTTTGCCACGACAGAGATATTGTCGGGCATGTGCCTTTCATTATGATTTTTTAGGATTATGAAATCAACCACTGCTTAGTTCAATTACACTAAGAAATAAATGTCGGAAGCATTATTCATGAGCAATTTTTGTATTTAAGACTGAAATCAGTATAGGCCTACCCTCGATTCCCTCCCACCTTTAAAAAGTGAAAAGGTTTTACTAAATTTCTTGTTCACCTAAAATACGTTTCGGTGACATTACACAACCTGCCAGAGCAAAAATGAAGCAAGTCATTTTATATTTGTTACACATGAATTCCATTTTCAAATACAACTACAATAATGGGCAATATTAAGTACCTCAGTAGTCACTGCTCTGCAATTCCTGGAGAATTTGGTTAACTACGCATACATCATATCGACAAGCTGGTTTAAAACAATATTCCGCACCAAACAATATTATTCCCGTCTTATACATTCCTACTTAATATTTACATAATATTAGGTGCGTATGAAAGCGACAAACAATGCAGGAATTGTACCATGCCCATTAACTAATACATAAGTTACCTACGAATACAAAATGGAATTTGAAAATATTGATTATGAAACCGAAATTTCATGGATGTTATGTCTAAATGTATCCATTTTAAGACGATCAACGTGTAATCTATGGATATAAATATCATTCATTCACTCTAACACCAACAAAAAATATGTTCTCGGCAAAAACAGTGTGATTACAACCATGCATTTTATTTATATCAACACCTCCCATTTTCGTTTAATAAGGAATATTATTTTTTACCCCTCCAAATATAAATATAATAATATATCCAGTCAGATTGTATGATTGCGTACTGTTTTTATGTAAAATAAAATAATTTAGGGCCAATATGCACTGTGTATATTATTGAATGTTGCCTACATATACATGTTACCTCCGAATATAACATGAAGTCATGCACGAGATGCTGTTACTGAATATTTATATAAACATTAATCACCCCATTGCGATTTAAATCAACTGTCAGATGATGCCTTTGCGTGAATAGCATACAAAACTACACTAATAGGAGTAATAAGATTGAGAAAGAGGGCGGCTATAAAATCAACTTTTAAGACAACAATATATTATTGATGCACTTGTACACAAAGTACAGAATTTTGTGAAAGGTTACTATTACAAAAGCTGAAAGTTTGATGCAAAACTTCTCCGTTGCTTGCCGAACCGAACGCAGCGCACATTTCTACTTTATTCCAGTCGATACAAGTATGTAACAACAGAGGGAAGTACCACGGTATCGTTATTTGTATTTGAAGGTAACAGTTCATATTTCAGCGTTTTATTGCTGATATTTCAAAAAATATTGCCTTCAAAATGATAAAACTTGTCGCACATGTACATTGTATCATACTTCGCTTATTCTATAGATATCATTCACTAATCTGTGTTTACATTAAAATGGTAGTGTTTTAAATAGGTATTCGGAGGTAATGCATTTTTTTAACCAAACCGATCGTTTCCGCTTTTAAAATTTCTAACAGCTTTATCAAAAAATCGACTTGAATTGGGGACAATGCATTTAAGTATTTAGTATATTTAGGCTTCCTTACAGCACAAATTACTCTACCTCAGGCGAATTCTTCCCCGAAAGTGAGATTTAACAAAACATGTATTTGTAGGTAACGTCAAAACTTACCACAGCAAAAGAAATCACAACAATTCAGGGATTGATCGAAAGTAACCAAAAATTAAAAGAGGCATTCTTGAGATATCCAGCAATCAAACAGGCAAAATTATTTCTGCTTAAGCTCGTTTTCATCTAAACGGTTATACGTCTAACAAAAAACCTTAACAACTATTTTGTAAAAAGGGTAAAAAATAGCAGGTTTATTGCTCGTATACGCCCAATTGTACATTTAAGTTGGTCATATTATATATGGCGCGAACCGTCTCATCGAGGCGGATACGTATAACACAAAAATAAAATTGTCAAGATATAGATTATTTTATTAGAGGCCTGAACATCACGTGTACACTTTTCGTTGGATTCGACCATATATATATATATATGTCACCCAGCCACCGTATAGCTGTGTCGCCAAGTTAAAACCACTTACACATATTTATAGATATGCCACTTGTTGATGTTTAAATTAGCTGGTCGAAATCCACATATACGTCAAGGTCAACGCATAGTTTGTCCAGGCAAAAAATATGTAACGAATGTGACAGAAGAAAGACATTTGAACCATTGACAATTACCGTTGAACTCAGTGGAACTAAAATATTATGATTGTAGCAACCCTAAAAGACCTGTCTAACAACTGTTTTGACTATCTGTGGTCTAACCTTGATAGCTCTGGAAAGAATCCCAAACTCTGACTGCATGAAAGCATGCATAGCACTTGTATAAGCACAGTGCAAAGTGGCTATTGGGCAGCAATTTCTATCCCATTAAATAATATGGATAAGACAAATATTTTATATGAGAATTTTTTTCTTTTACAAAATATAGTTTTAAAAATATATAGCTTGGACAATAATCCAGAGCTAGGGGCCTATAGGTTTAGGTAAACTTGTTAAATCTGTCTTGTGTCATATTATATACTCAGGCAAAGCACAACATTGGAACCACATCAAAACATAGGCAAATCAACACATTAGAAGCATATCAAAACATTGGTCATTGTTTTGATTGTTTTAGGTTTGTCATTTGCGTGGCATATCTAGAGGTGGTTGGGCCATATGTCACTGCTAAAAAATTAAAACTACATCGGGTTGGGGAGACATAAATTCAATATTCAACATTCGGGCTTCGCCCTCATTGAATATGTGTAATATATATATCAGCCCCAACATTGGTTTGTGGTGGCAGTTTTACATAAACTAGTTTTGACTATCATACTTTCAACTGACAGCGTTTTACTCAGTTTGGAAGATATTTCATGCGCACGTGTATAGTGTCACAACAGGTTTTGAACAAGATTGTATTAAAGCATTGACAACATAATGTACTAAATTCATATAATTCCTTGTAACTAACTGCATTAAAAATGTTCCAAATGATCTCACATTTGGCAATATTAGAGAGCGATAATGTACGATTAGTATCCTTTATTTAAAAAAATATCGGGTTCGTAATGTCTTCAATTTAAATGGGGCATTGTCTGAATTACACACCTAAATGGTGCTTTTAATAAAGGCTTCTTTATAAGATATAGATGAAACAAATAATGTCATTTAGTAAACTAATGATTGTGTGATAACAAATTAATTTTAATTTTAAGCTCACTTTTCCACTCCCTTAATGAATTAGCATTGAATAAATGATGTACTAAATTCGTATAAGTCCTTTTGTATACGCCATCGAAATCAGGAACGGAGAATATATCTCTGGTATTTTGGAAAAGGGGTTGCCAACGAACAAATCGAAGGAACAGTAATCCTGGTAATGTGCTATAAATAACCACAAAACTATGACCCGTCACTAAACTATACAAATGATTAAAACCGCTAAACAAGGCAGATTTATACGAGAGAAAATAACTTTGACATTATCTTCCGAGCGATGAGGCGTGAGGGGAAATTATCTCATATTTGGCAATATTAGAGAGTGATAATGTACAAATAGTATCCTTTATTTAAAAAAAGAATGGGTTAGTAATGTCTTCAATTTAAGGGGCATTGTCTGAATTACGCACCTAAATGGTACTTTTAATAAAGGCTTCTTTATAAGATATAGGTAAAACAAATAATGTCATTAAGTAAACTGATGATTGTGTGATAACACATTTTAACGAAATATCAGTAGTACGATAAGCCCGATTGGGGTGTGTGGTGAAGAGTAAGGGATGGGGGCAGGGTTGAGGGAGTGTTGTTGGGGGAGGGGGTGACCTTTTATTTCGGATGAAAATACTCTTAATTGAAGCATGTTAATTGAGACGCCATGATAATGAAGATTCGTATCCGTATTTTTGTATAGACGTAGATGTAAACAACACAAAATATCCACTTGACAACGTAACACATTACCTATAATAAACCGCATGTTATATTACACAATGTGTAATACACATCATAGTATACCAATTCGTAAGATCCGGAAAAATGAAATAAACTTTGGAAATGAAAAGTTACAGACATTTCCAAAATAAAATACAACACAAAACAAACGAAAACAAAACCACAAAAACACGAACAACCTATTAGCATTCGAACCAGCAACCTACGTATTCAAAGACAGGAAACCAACCACGGAGCTAACTCCCCCAAACTCAATGTTGGTCTATCTAAAAGCATCGTCCAGCAACGGGCTGTGGTATGTATATATCAGCCCTAACATTGGTTGGTTGGGGGTGGCAGTTTTACATAAACTAGTTTTGACTATCATACTTTCAACTGACAGCTTTTTACTCATTTTAAAAGATATTTCATGCGCACGTGTATAGTGTCACAACAGGTTTTGAACAAAATTGTATTAAAGCATTGACAAAATACGGACGAGTGCACCAATGACGGGTAGCTGAAGAATAGCGCTACCTCGCTAGTAACTGAGGCGTAACCCAACATTTTGAGAGCGCCAATGCGGGTAAGCTACTAGGCTAGTAACTGGCGGGTAATTTACGCTAAATGTTATACCTGACCGAACCCAAGAGTAAGTTGGGGCATAACGATTTATGCCACAAGTCAGTCGATTCTAGCAGTAGCGTAAATTTGTTGTGAACATTGGAGGGGATGATTCGCTAATGCTCTGAAGGACCATGTCCAGGGGGTGTCTATTTGAAGTGGAATTTGACCCCTCATAAGCTGAAAGATTTTATATTTTTGAAAATCCATTCATGCAATTTGGTTATTTCTTTTATTAACAATTTAGATTAACTCCTTTTGCCCATTCAAACACTATCGCACCGACTTTGGGTAATATTTTGACCAAAATGTACTAATTGTCCAAGGATCTTAAATAATGACTAAATAAATAACTTATTATTGTTTTTATTAATTAAACACTGATAAAGCCAAGTTTCAACATTATTGTGAGTGGAAGGGAAGAACTAAAAGAACGAGAAAAAATGCATATCGTGCTGTGCGTGGTCTGGGGATCCAACCGGGGTTCTGCGGTTAACAAGCGAAGGACAAGGTATCCACGCCACGGAAGTATTTGTGTTAAGATTGTGCTTTTTGGTGCAATGTTTGTATGTGCCCTCGCCCAAAATATGTTTGTAATGTAATAATAGTCCTTATTTTTGAAAAAAGCGGTAAACAAACTTCGAAATTTTTGGCCATAAAATGGCATCATTTTTTCCGGATTGCAGGCCGACTCCACGTGATTCTTGATTTACACTCACCTATGACCTAGCGAGTGACGACACGTTTTTAATATTACGGAGGACCATTCACGTCATAATTTTACAGTAAACTATAGGTTAACACCTGGCAAATGCGCCAATTAATTTTGTAAGGGGACGATGCTGATTAATGTGGATATTTACCTCGCTAGTTGCTATTCTGGTGTTACTCGCCAGTTATGCTCTAAGAATTACATCGTTAGTAAGTTACGCTACAGTTAGAGCATAACTACTAGGGAGGTAGCTTACCTTACCTCCCTATTAAGTTACTCGTCATTGGTCCCTCGGCCGACTAGTATGTACTAAATTCATAAGTCCTTGTAACTAACTGCATTTAAAATGTTCCAAATTATCTCACATTTGAAAATATTAGAGAGCGATTAATGTACGATTAGTATAAAAGATTGGGTTAGTAATGTCTTCAATTTAAATGGGCATTGTCTAAATTACGCACCTAAATGGTACTTTTAATAAAGGCTTCTTTATAAGATATATAGATAAAACAAATACTGTCATTTAGTAAACTAATGATTGTGTGATAACAAATTTTAATTTTAAGCTCACTTTTTCACTCCCTACTCACCGGGCGGCTTAATGTATTAGCATTGAATAAATAATGTACTAAATTCGTGTAAGTCCTTGTAACTGCATTAAAAATGTTCCAAATTATGTCATATTTGGCAATATTAGAGAGTGAAAATGTACGATTAGTATCCTTTATTTAGATAAATAATGGGTTTGTAATGTCTTCAATTTAAGGGAGCTGTGGACTCTCAGGTACAGCCTCCGTAAAACTGCCGTAACTTCTTCAATATTCATTTAATCTTTATAAACGTATACAGTTTTTTGCAGAAAAGGGTTCAATCAATCCAACCATGATAATGAAAATGACCATTTTGGAAAAAATTATAAAAAACACGTTTTTTGACCCATTTTAGGTTTGGACAAGATAACTCAAAATATATTTTGTTAAATGTTGTCATACTAGTTTTATGATAATCCTGATATCATTCCCCAGGAGCGGTTTTTTTTTATTTTTAATAACTTTTTTTTTTTTAGTTATAGACCAAAAAGTGCCAAAAAATGTGATTTTGTACTGCCAAAATCATGAAAATCACATTTTTGGGTACTTTAAATAAAGGCTTCTTTATAAGATATAGGAAAAACAAATATTGTCATTAAGTAAACTTATGATTGTGTGATAACATTTTTTAACGTAATATCAGTAGTATGATGAGCCCGATTGGGGTGTTTGGTAAGGGATGATGTAGGGTTGGGAGAGTGTTGTGGAAGAGGGGGTGACCGTTTATTTCAGAAGAAAATACTCTTTATTGAAGCAGGTTAATTGAGACGCCATAATAATTAAGATTCGTATCCGTATTTGTATAAAGGTAGATGTAAACAAGCACAAAATATCCACATGACAACGTCATGCATTACCTATAAACCGCATGTTATCTTACACATATTATACCCATGTGTAAGATCTGGAAAATGAAATAAACTTTAGAATGAAAAGTTTTAGACATTTCCAAAATAAAATACAACACAAAACAAACGAAAACAAACCACAAAAACACGAACAACCTATTCGAATCAGCAACCTACGTATTCAAAGACAGGAAACAAACCACTGAGCCAACAGGGAAGTCAGGTATTTGAAGAGGCATTTTGCTTAATAAATTTCAGCACCTTACGGATCAACCACGGACAACCCATCAATTACAAAAGAACACTTATGTACGGTCTACCAGAATGAATAGAAAGGAAGTATTGACCATCCTTTATGATATTATTGGTAGACCGTAGTTACTCGTATTGAAATTGCAAAAATGATTATTTTTTTGAACATTTTGAAAGTTTATATATTGTTAATCGTGGTAGACCGATAATGATAAGTGTATTTCCATACTTAAACATCTCAGGAATAACATAACAATGTCATTAAGTAAACTAATGATTGTGTGATAACACATGTTAAGGTAATATCAGTGGTATTATGGGCCTGATTGGGGTGTGTGGTGAAGGGTAAGGGATAGGGTAGGTTGGAGTGAGTTTTGTGGGAAGGGGATGACCGTTTATCTCGGATTAAAATACTTTTAATCGAAGCATGTTACTTGAAACGCCATGATATTAAGATTCGTATCGTATCCGTATTTGTATAGAGGTAGATGTCAAATTTTGTTTGGTATAGAGGTAGATGTCAAGATTTTGTATAGCTCACTTTTCCACTCCCTTAACCCTAACCCAACTGAATCTCACTAAATCTCACTGCCAGAAACTATCTCCACGCACGTGCTGCTGCATTGCCTCGATGACGTCACCTACCGCAGGCATATGTGGGCGGAATTTTTTAGCCCACATGTGCGCTGGCAGTTTAGCTCAGTTGGTAGAGGGACAGACTGGGGTGCGGATGGTCCCGCGATCGAATCGGGGGTGGGGGGAATATAGTACTTTTTCCCCCTCCCCCGATACGCACAAAAAACATAGGTTTACTGGTTAGGGTTAATAAATGTCAATTGTTCATGTCAATTAACCCTAACCCAACTGAATCTCACTAAATCTCAAATCTCACTAAATCTCACTGCCAGAAACTATCTCCACGCACGTGCTGCTGCATTGCCTCGATGACGTCACCTACCGCAGGCATATGTGGGCGGATTTTTTTAGCCCGCATGAGCACTGGCAGTTTAGCTCAGTTGGTAGAGGGACAGACTGGAGTGCGGATGGTCCCGCGATCGAATCTCGGGGGTGCTGGATGATTTTTCGGGTCGAAAATATAGTACTCCCCCCCCCCCCCCAATACGCACAAAAAACATAGCTTTACTGGTAAGGGTTAACGTATTGAAGCATTGAATAAACAATGTACTAAATTCATACATATAAGTCCGTGTTACTGCATTAAAATGTTCAAAATCATCTCATATTTGGCAATATTAAAGTGCGATAATGTACGATTAGTATCCTTAAATGTCATTAAGTAATCTTATGATTGTGTGATAACAAACTTTTAACGTAATATCAGTAGTCTGATGGGCCCGATTTCGGTGTGTGGTGAAGGGTAAGGGATGGGGTAGGTTGGAATTAGTGTTGTAGTGGGGTGTGGGTGGTGGGGTTGACCGTTTATTTCGGAATAAAATACTCTTAATTGAAGCAGGTTAATTGAGACGCCATAATAATTAAGATTCGTATCCGCATTTGTATAGAGGTAGATGTAAAAAAACACAAAATATCCATTTGACAACCAAATACATTACCTATAAACCGCATGTTATATTATACATATTATACCAATTCGTAAGATCCGGAAAATGAAATAAACTTTAGAATGAAAAGTTACAAACATTTCCACAAAAAAATACAAACCAAAACAAACGATAATAAAACCAAAACCTTGACACACCCCACTTGATGCAATCGTTTGTTTGAAATACCCGCCGCTGTAAATTAGATACTTAGAAACTATGGCACTTTATCATAATAAAGGTTATTTATGTATTTCATTAAATATGTATACGTAATAAGACTATGAAAATTGCCTCGAATGTTACAGAAGTAATGTTTTTCATTTCTTAAAAAGAATTGTTAAAATCGAAGCTACCGTTTCCGAGATATAGTGATTTTTTTTTGTATGTTATAGCTTACTTTTCCACTCCCTTATGTATTAAAGCATTGAATAAATAGTGTACCCAATTCATATAAGTCCTTGTAGAAGCCTTTTTTAAAGTTCCATTTAGGTGCGTAATTCAGACAATGTCCCTTTAAATTGAAGATATTACAAACCCATTCTTTTTTTAAATAATGAATACTAATCGTACATTATCGCTCTCTATTATTGCCAAATATGAGATAATTTGGAACATTTTTAATGCAGTAACAAGGACTTCTATGTATAAATTTAGTATGGCTTCAATTTAAAGGGACATCGTCTGAATTACGCTCCTAAATGGTACTTTTAATAAAGGCTACTTTATACGATATAGGTAAACAAATAATGTCATTAAATAAACTAATGAGTGTGTGATAACATACATTTAACGTAATACCAGTAGTCTGATGGCCCCGATTGGGGTGTGTGGTGAAGGGTAAGGGATGGGGTGGGTGAAAGTAGTGTTGTTGGGTGTAGGTGTGGGGGGGGGGGGGGGGGGGGTAGGATTAAAATACTCCTAATTGAAGCATGTTAATTGAGACGCCATAATAATTAAGATTCGTATCCGTATTTGTATAGAGGTAGATATCAACAAACACAAAATATCCATTTGACAACGTAATACATAATCGGCCGAGTGCACCAATGACGGGTAGCTGAAGAATAGCGCTACCTCGCTAGTAACTGAGGCGTAACCCAACATTTTGAGAGCGCCAATGCGGGGTAAGCTACTAGGCTAGTAACTGGCGGGTAATTTACACAAAATGTTATACCTGACCGGACCCAAGAGTAAGTTGGGGCATAACGTTTTATGCCACAAGTCTGTCGATTCTAGCAGTAGCGTAAATTTGTTGTGAACATTGGAGGGGATGATTCGCTGATGCTGCAGGACCAATTGCGCTTGCATGCCCAGGGGGGGGGGGGGGGTGTCTATTTGAAGTGGAATGTGACCCCTCATAAGCTGAAAGATTTTTATATTTTTGAAAATCCATTCATGCAATTTGGTGATTTTTTTTAAGTCAAAATTTAGATCAACTCCTTTTGCCCATTCAAACACTAATCGCATCGACTTTGGGTCATATTTTGACCAAAATGTAGTAATTGTCCAAGGATCTTAAATAATGACTAAATACATAAACTTATTATTGTTTTTATTAATTAAAAACTGATAAAGACAAGTTCCAACATTATTGTGAGTGGAAGGGTAGAACTAGAAGAACGAAATAAAAAAAGCATATCGTGCCGTGCGTGGTCTGGGAATCGAACCGGGGTTCCGCGGTTAACAAGCGAAGGACAAGGTGTCCACGCCACGGAAGTATTTGTGTTAAGAGAATGTGTTATAATTGTATCTAATTGTATCCATCGGGTGCTTGTGTTTGTCATTACAATTGTGTTTTTTGGTGCAATGTTTGTATGTGCCCCTCGCCCAAAATATGTTTGTAATGTCATGATAGTCCTTATTTTTTGAAAAGCGGTAAACAAACTTCGAATTTTTTTGCCATAAAATGGCATCATTTTTTTCCGGATCGCAGGCCGACTCCACGTGATTCTTGATTTACACTCACCTATGACCTAGCGAGTGACGACATGTTTTTAAAATTACGGAGTACCATTCACGTCAGAATTTTACAGTAAACTATAGGTTAACACTTGGCATATGCGTCAATTAATTTTAAAAGGGGACGATGCTGATTAATGTGGATATTTACCTCGCTATTTGCTATTCTGGTGTTACTCGCCAATTATGCTCTAAGAATTACATCACTAGTAAGTTACACTACAGTTAGAGCATAACTACTAGGGAGGTAGGTTACCTCCCTATTAAGTTACCCGTCATTGGTGCACTCGGCCGTACATGTTATATTACACATATTATACCAATGTGTAAGTCCGGAAAAATGAAATAAACTGTAGAATGAAAAGTTCCAATATTTTCAAAATAAAATACCAAACAAAACAAACGAAAACAAAACCATAAATACACGAACAAAATATCGTTATTTTAACCAGCAACCTACGTATTCTATTTTCTATTCTATTTTTGCTTATTAACTCATGCACCGTATTGATCAACCACGTACATCCCATTAATTACAATAGACCACTATACGGTCTACCAGAATTAATAGAAAGGAAGTATTGATCATCGCTTAAGATATTATTGATAGACCGTGGTTATTCGTATTAAAATCGCAAAAATGGTTTTTTTTTAACAGTATGAAAGTTTATATAATGTTAATAGTGGTAGACCGGTATTTCCATACTTTTAAAAACATCTCAGGAAGAACAATAGTTTAACAAGATAAATTGTTATACCCTATCTCCTTATACAGGGTGTCCCAAAAAAATGTTAACACTCCGGGCACATGAGATATCTTAAAAGGACAGGAACATACGGATGTATTATGAAAGCTGAGTAAATAAGCTTTCATTTGCATTTTATTGCATTCCAATTGGTTATTTAGAACAACGAAGAGATTAACTGATGTGTGTGTGTGTGACTTATAATCATGTTGCTTCTTGCTTCGTGCATTTTAAATGCTTTACTTTCATACTGAGAGGATTGGACCAAGCCGATTTTGCTTCCTCATGTTTGCTGAAGCATATCTCCCGTTCTAAATAACCAATTGGAACGTAATAAAATGCAAATGAAAGCTTATTTACTCAGCTTTCATGATACATAGATAAGACCCGTGTGTTCCTGTCCTTTTAAGATATCTTATGTGCCCGGAGTGTTAACACTTGTTGGGGACACCCTGTACTAGTACAACGTATTGCCCCACTAGTGTAGTGGTTTCGACTGACACGTTACCAGGAGCTAGCTAATCAGCGCGCGTCGCACGTTTGTTTCATCTTTGTAGTAGATACGGTTCAAACTCTTCTATATGGGTCAGTGTTTTGACGAGAAGTGTTGAATAGTGTCTTTCGACAGTGTCGTAACTAGGGTTTTCATAAGGGGGGTGGGGGAGGTGGTGGGGGAGCAAGGAATTAAATTGAACCGACAAGATTTAGGGACGAAATAAAAATGCTCGATTTTACATTTATTTTGGCTATGATTGAGATGTATTTCTACTTTAAACAAGCTTCTACCCACACATATTCATTTTTGGGACACATGCGCGCATAGCGCGAAAAATATGTTCGTGTTTGTACTTTTGACATTCATGATTCCATAATTCCTCTTGTCAAATTAACCGACAGTGCAAGTCGCAACCGACACGACAGTCGATATTGGCGATCGACCCTCCCTCCTCCCCTCCTTCTGGTTACGCCACTGAGTCTCTTGGTTATATCGAACAATTGTCCACGTTGTGTTTTGATAATTGACAAACTTTCTATCCAGGGTGGAGTTTGGACGTTTGAATTCAAATTATTGTACGTCAACTTTTGAAAGGATTATATTAAATGCAATCTTTTACATGTATATTAAAGCGATATCATCATTATCTTAATATTGTTCTTTATAGCCAGATAAGCCGAATCGGTCGGAGGATATCAGCCATGGTCTCAATTTTAGTAATATTGCTACTGGGTCTCACAACGCCACTTAGCGTTGCGGATTCGAACACAGGTACATTTATAATGGTATTCTAATTTATGTGTGTTTTGTGTGCAATATACATACACTACGTTGTTGCTTAACACTTTCCACGCGGCTACTATACAGTTTAACCATATACAAAAGAGAGTTTTCAGAAACCTTTTCCAACCTTCGGAGTCTATCTCAAAGATTTCTGAACCAACACTAGGCATGTCTGTACTTATTTCAAGACGTTTCCCTTGGTGATTCCAAATATGGTTATGAATTTAGATAATTTTGACATTTTTGAAACATTTTGTGAACTTTTGATATGTCGTCTGCAGATGCCTGCCGCGTGGAAAATGTTAAAATAAACATACGAATTTTCAAGGGAATATTAAGCAAAGTCAAAGAAGCTAATGCCATCTGTGTACGTGAATAAATATTATTTAGCCATGAACAGCGTGTTCAAGAAGATCCGCAACTTATTTTGACAGAGCTGTAGTTTTACTTTAACACGAAGAATTGCAATCATATTTTATGCATTCTCAAACATGTAAAATCTCCACATCATCTTTTTTTAAAATAATAACTCATATTGATTTATGGGCTTGCAAATCATTTGCTCAAACAATGAGAAGTACGAGTATGTCGTCAATTGGTTAAATTTATCAAACACAAAATGACCAGACAGGGTTCGCCGTAGCACTGGTATCGGGCTCGCTATTTTTCTTATTTACTGATATTCCAGTTAAAATGGAGCCCACTTGCGAAACATTTCCCCTGTGCTACACGTAGGCCTAGATGTGGTATCGATCATTCGACCTTGTCCCAACCTATGACATTTATATACAGTCGCGCTGAGTGGACAGAGTCACTAAGATGGATGGGAGTTAGCCCGCGGGTTGGAACAGCTTGGTAGTCGGCAATATAGAGTCGGGGATATGTCGCTAATTAGAACAGCCTTTGGTTGAGCCCTTTGAGGGTTTATCCTTAGTGTAAGAATACATGAAATTAGCCTAGCACAAAATCTTTTGTGAAAGGTTTAAAGGCTTATACAGCTTTATTCAGTTATAGGGTCTTAAACACTAGTCTAACTGATGGATATCTTACACCAAGGATACACCCATTTGAGCTAGTATGCTTGGTTGATAATACGAAAAAACTGTACTTTAGGTCCTTGATACTGGTATACTAGTATCGTTCAATAATGGAACATAAAAGTTGCCAGTATCAGTCGATAGTAGTAAGATTTTACTGTTTCAGTATCGGTCGATACTGGAACAACCGATACTGGAACACCAAATTGTGTTCCGGTATACTAGTAACGTTCAATTATGGAACATAAAAGTTGCTAGTATCGGTCGATACTGGTATGATTTTACTGTTCCAATATCGGTCGATACTGGAACACCAAACTGTGTTCCAGTATCGAGCGATACTGGAACATTTTTATTTTCCAGTATCGGGCGATACTGGTACACATTCTACCAGTGTAATTTGTCCCAGTATTAAACGATACTGGTACATAATTTTGTAAAAATTCCTAGTTTGTCTATACCTCACAAAACTATGTCATATAAATTCAGTATCGTTTAAAAACGATACTGGTACATAATTGTGTTCCAGTATCGCACGATACAGGGTGTTCCAGTTTTGTCCGATACAAGTACGGTCCAGAATCTTAGACCTAAAGTACACTTTTCCCGATAATACTACGTGTTGGGCATGAGCGGGACAGGCGAGGGCGTATATAATACGTCTAGGTTTGCCGCTCAAACTCACAATCGACAGCACTCTAGTTCCCGACAACATCTTTGTCGCGGCAAAATGTATTAGACTATAACAATAATTGTTCATCGAACGAATGTCTATAATACTTGAAATTACTATTTTGTTATATCTCACAAAAGTTTATCATATATTATTATTCTATGTCGAACGGAAAAGGCGTCTGATTGAAACTCGATAAAAACTGGCTCTATATCCGACATTTAAAATGATGAGTTTCCAAACTACGAAATTATATCGTATACAAATCTGACAACAGTGCTTTGCTGAAAGTTGTAATGTGGTTTATTGGACTAAACGACAAGAAGTAGAATATTCTAGATTTTGATCTGCTCATTAGTAGGGCGAGATCGTTGTATCGGAACCACTACCGTAATGTCCGTGCTATAATCGGCGGTTTATACGCGTTTTCTGAACCCAACGAAAGCCAATGCGGTTTAAATACGCCGCACAAATAATAGCATGGGAATTACGGTTTTTATTTTCCAGTATCGGGCGATACTGGTACACATTCTACCAGTGTAATTTGTCCCAGTATTAAACGATACTGGTACATAATTTTGTAAAAATTCCTAGTTTGTCTATACCTCACAAAACTATGTCATATAAATTCAGTATCGTTTAAAAACGATACTGGTACATAATTGTGTTCCAGTATCGCACGATACAGGGTGTTCCAGTTTTGTCCGATACAAGTACGGTCCAGAATCTTAGACCTAAAGTACACTTTTACCCGATAATACTACGTGTTGGGCATGAGCGGGACAGGCGAGGGCGTATATAATACGTCTAGGTTTGCCGCTCAAACTCACAATCGACAGCACTCTAGTTCCCGACAACATCTTTGTCGCGGCAAAATGTATTAGACTATAACAATAATTGTTCATCGAACGAATGTCTATAACACTTGAAATTACTATTTTGTTATATCTCACAAAAGTTTATCATATATTATTATTCTATGTCGAACGGAAAAGGCGTCTGATTGAAACTCGATAAAAACTGGCTCTATATCCGACATTTAAAATGATGAGTTTCCAAACTACGAAATTATATCGTATACAAATCTGACAACAGTGCTTTGCTGAAAGTTGTAATGTGGTTTATTGGACTAAACGACAAGAAGTAGAATATTCTAGATTTTGATCTGCTCATTAGTAGGGCGAGATCGTTGTATCGGAACCACTACCGTAATGTCCGTGCTATAATCGGCGGTTTATACGCGTTTTCTGAACCCAACGAAAGCCAATGCGGTTTAAATACGCCGCACAAATAATAGCATGGGAATTACGGTAATGTCAAGAGCATTTAAAAGTGCCCTTTGATGATGGCCTATATCCACAATATCGGCATTTTCAATTGAAAACAAAACAACACAATTAGTACATGCTCATTAGCTAACATTTGCGATATTGCCTCGATCCCTTTATATGTAGGTGTTTCTTCAGCATGTTCAGAGTTCACTTGTTCCAAAGGTCGCTGTATTCCTAGCGCCTGGGTATGTGACAATGAGGCTGATTGCAACGACGGGTCTGACGAGATAAACTGTGCTACCAGAACCTGTAAGTCATCTAGTATGGGACCATTTCAGAATATTATATTGGGCTGAACAGCTAGCTGCCGGACAGTCAATTCCGTCATTGATATTGAATTGTATGATAGAAATCTCTTATTTATCATCATATCTATGTAATCGTCCATCGGGCAAATCAGAAATAATCACATAGTTACAAAATAAACTGATATGCTTCAACTTACTCTTGGGTCCGATCAGGTATAAGATTTAGCGTAAATTACTCGCAAGTTACTAGCCTAGTCGCTTACCTCGGTTTGGTGCTCTCCCAATTTTAGGTTTCGCTTCAGTTACTAGCGAGGTAGGGCTATTTTTCAGCTGCCCGCCATTGGTGCACTCGGCCGAATGTTTCCGAAATATGCAAACATTACTTTTCTAAAATACGATAGGATGCCAAGGGTAACTGCTTTCAGTCTCAAATCAGAAATTGCTCATAAATACTACTTCCGATATTCAAGAGGTAAGAGGTCATGCTACCCAAGCAGTGGTTGATTTTAAAAGAAAATTAAATTAAAAGGAACATGCTCGACAATATCTTTGTCACTGCAAAACTTATTAAGCCTGGGGTTAACAGGTTCTAAATCAAACAACATCGAATGAATTTCTTTACTCGGAATTCCTAGTTTGTCTATATCTCACAAAACTATGTCATATCAATGATTATAATACAAACGGTAAATGCTTCCGTTTGAAACTCGATAAAAGCTGGCTCCATATTCGACAATTTAAATGATAAGTTTCCAAACTAGGAAATTGCATCGTATATAAAATCTGACAATAGTGCCTTGCTGATAGTTGTGTTTTATTCCGTTGTGAACTAAAATACACAATACCGAAGGTTCTAGACTTTGAACATGTCTGGCTCATGTTTGTAGCGCGAGATCGTTTTATTTGAAACACTACCGTAAGGTCCGTACTATAACCGCGGTTTATAAGTAATTTCAAACCAAAAAAAGGCAATGCGGCTTATACGCCTCACAAAGGATAGCACAGGAATTACGGTAATGTCCAGAAAAGTGCCCTTGATTAAGGCCTTTGTCCAAAATAATATTGGCATTTTCAATTGAAAACAAATCCACACAATTAGTACATGCTTATTAGCTAACATTTGCGATATTGCCTTGATCTCTTTATATGCAGGTAATTCTTCAGAGTTCACTTGTTCCAAAGGACACTGTATTCCCAGTAAATGGGTATGTGACTACGAGGCTGACTGTAACGACGGGTCTGACGAGATGAACTGTGCTAACAGAACCTGTAAGTAATCTAGTATGGGACCATTTCAGAATATTATATTGGGCTGACCAGCAGCCGAATCGTCAATTCCCGGCATACCTTACGATATCCATGCGTAATTATAAATTAGTCCATGGATTAAAAGTAGAGCTTATAACCATTACGGTTCCGTCCCCTTTACAGAGTGAGATTTTTGTAACCACGCTTTTGGGGTTGTATCCGTGGTTATCAGTCTGGAATATGACTGAATACCGTTATCCCCAGTATTGACGGGATTCCGTTTCCGTTCATCCCCAGTATTGACGGGATTCCGTCATCATTACCCATTTACTAACGGAATGCCGTCATCTAACACGAAACCACCAAAATGGTCCGGAAAATCCCCTTTATCAATACTTGTTGTGATCAGAAATTGGGTTGTATCGATATATTTTAACCATGATGCATTGCTCCGGTGTGTAGATATTAAAAATGGCGATCACTCGGAACAAACAGACCCAAAAACTGCGATAAATCGACGCAAAATACAGCAAATCTTGACAAAATAGCCGTACTTTGAGGCCACAATATCCAACAGTACATTCAAATTCGGGTAAGTTGATCTTTGTTTTTGTTTTTAGTGGGTGTTTTTCTGTATAAAAACGTCGTGTTTACCACGGTAGCCTTTTTTTTAACCACGGTAGCCCTTTTAGCAGTGATGCGTCTCAAACAATTTTACGATATTTCAACCAAAAATGACGGAATTACGTTCATCCTTGTTTTGGTGACGAATATCCGTTAAGCAACGAATTCCCGTTATTTTCGGAACGTGATGCCGTTATCATGGTTATCATGGCGGCTCACCGTTTCAGCATGATTACCATCGCACCGTTGGTATTTATTTGGGTATTTCGACATGCATGACATGTGAAATCGTATTTCAGTTCTTGCAGGTGGACAAATTTGCCCACTGACTTAGTGGCCAAATTCTTCCACCAAGACAAAATGCGTAATAAATTCGCTATTTTTCATGTTTGAAAACCAAAATAATTGGGCAATATCCTCAAATAGCCTAGGTCTTACATACGGAATAAAGCACACGGCAGCTATCAATATCATATTTACAATGTAATTCAAAGGCAAATCAATTGCTGCCTTGTGCTTTATTCTGTATGTAAGACCTATTTGAGGATATTGCCAATAATTGTTCCAATGGAGTAAAAATCTGCTGGGGAAAGGTTTGAGTTTGATTTTCTGTTTACATTTTCAAGCAAATTCTGATACTTGTTTAAATAAAAGATGAAGAACAATTTGTGATTTTGGGTTTGAGACTGAGAGGCTTGATATCTCCCAGCACTATATCTGCAGTGGCGGATACAGTGGGGGTGGGGGGGGGGGGGCGGAGGGGGCGGGCGCCCCCCGTAACATTTGACAATATACCTTTTTCAGAGTTACATGAATTGTATGTTCCGTCGGTATACCATGCGGGTTTTTTTTGCCGGTTTTGGGACAACCACAAATTGGGCCCCCCCCCCCCTTTTTTTCCCCTTTTTCAGAGTCATATGTATTTTATGTTCCGTTGGTATACCATGCAATTTTTTTGGCCGGGTTTGGGACAACCACATCGTAACGAGCTTATGGCAAAAAAAATTGGGACCTTTTACGATTTCTTTTTGAGGTTCCACTAGCCTAAATGAGTACTTGTGGCCAATGAAATACATGTGTCAGAAACATCCATTCAGCATCAAGTTTTATCTATTGTAAAAAGTTTGTGTAGTGATGGGCGGCGCAACGATAATCGATACCATGGTGGGGTGGGGATTGTGATGGTAAAGGGGTTGTGGTAGCATGGGGTGGGGATTTGTGGTGGGGAGGGGAGGTTGTTGGGGTGGTTAAGATGTGGAGGGGGCATAAGCAGACATGAGAATTTTCAGTTTTTAAACTGAATTCAGTTTTTTTATGTTCCAAATTTCCGCACTTTCATTTAATTTCAGGCTGTTTTTGGCCTTTTTAGCCCGATTTCACGCACATTTTCAGTTTTTTCAGTTTTTTTCATGTTTTTCATTCTCATGCCTGCATAAGGTGGATGGAGTAGGCTTGTGGTTGGGGTTGAGTGGGTTTGTGCATGGGGTTGGGAGGGGAGGGGTTTGTGGTGGGCATGGTGGGGGAGGGGATTTGTGTGTGTACACCAATAAGTACACAATAAGGCCAATACAAAAAAAAAATTGACTTGCCCTATCCAGGTCTGGTTCGGACGGTCGGAATTTTTTTTTTTAAATTTAAATATCTTTTTTATTTTGAAAAATTTAAAAACATGGAGATACTACACAAAAACAGGTTTTAAAGATTTTTTTTTGTTATGATTTTTTTTTTTTATGATTTTTTGATTTTTTGTATTTTTTATTTGATTTCTTAACGACCAGATACTACTTAAAAGCACTTTTTCATCTAGTTCCTTATTGTTATGTGCTTCTTTCATATTTTTTTTCCTTGAAAAAAAAAAAAAATGATGTGGGTGACCCACATATTTTGGAAATCTAGGGTTGCTATTTTTTTTATGGTCGGTCGGTCGGAAAGGGCAAGCCAACTCTTTTTTTTTGGCCTTAGAGTAGAGAAATTTCCCTGTTTGTTAATGTAATAGTGCACTTTCAATGAAAGCTTGAAAATGAAATTTCAAAAATAGTTTTTGCCAAATGACTGAAATTACTTTTTTTTCTTCTCTTAAAACGTAACCATGAATTGTTTTGAAGTGACGCAAATTATTTTGGTATCAAGTTCAGCTATCGATATATGAAGGATAGAAGATGCCATTTTGTGTGTGGAAGCGCTACTTTTGGATTAACTGTAAATACTGGCAAATATGCCCAAATAGACAAATGGTCTGCAAATTTGAACACGTAGTCGACAAATGTATGCACCAGGTTGTTTAAAAAAGGAAATGTTATATTGAAAATTGATGAAAACGCTCATAAATGTTCATTAGGTGTTTATTGTGGTGCGATTTTGTGACGGTGCGATTTTGTGACTGTGCAACATTTTGTGACCGTGCAATTTTTAAAAAAAATTTAACCCCCCCCCCCCCCCCCCCCCACCCCCCACTACTCCGTGAAATTCATGAGGTTGAAAAAAAACTGGGGCTACATTTTAGTATTTATTTTGTACATCTGGGGAATTGAGAAGAATCTGAGTCGGGGGAATTTCATTTATTTCATTTGTGCCCTCCCACAGTCACAATATCCTGCGCACGCCACTGCTTAGGGTACCATTTTAAAGTACTCAACAAAAGCTTCAATTTGATAGGTAATTTTCCTTGGTAGGTAGTACCCTTCAGTAAGAAAGTTTGATAATAATATTTAAAATCTCGCTAAGTGAACCGGCTTTCCCACATCACGAAGATCCTCGCGAAAAACTATAACAGGTATTATAGTAAAAACAAAATGAATGATGAGCAGTCAAAAACTCTCCGGGTTTGCGAGTTTGATATTAACAGACATTTTGGTAATATAAATATGTTTCAAATCTTTTATTATAAATTGTTTTTCACAGATAACCTGCCGTGATCATACATTCACCATGTTCATTGGTCTTCACTCATCATGGCTGCATCACGATTCACTGTACATTTGAGTTGATCTCTGACTGGCATATTGGAAGGTAGGGGTTTTGTTTCTTTTTTTATGGGTAACTTGGTCTAAATCAACCTATGTTTCTTCCCATCAATGTTGTGAACCTATAATACCTGTGATATTTTAAATTATATCCAAATCTTAAATAAAGTCTGTAAACCTCAAGCAGTGTTACAGGGAGGGATGTGTGGGGGATGGAACATTGTGAGGACTCGGTTACATCTTTCAAAAATGGGGGGCATGGTAGCCAACTAATATTATCCATATTTACCAGGCCTGATCCTTACAGTCACAAAGTACAGCTCAGGGAAGGATGATATAATGAATGAATGATGAACCGTCAAAAACTCCAGGTTTATGAGTTGGATAATATAACAGACATTTTTTTTTGTAATAGATAAGTTTCAAATCTTTTATTATATATTGTTTTTCACAGATAATCTGCATTGGTGATCACACATTCGTGTCCAATGGTCGTCACTCATTATGGCTGCAATGCGATTCATGATATTGAACGGGAGTTGATCTCTGACTGGCATATTTGAAGGTAGGATTTTTAGTTGTTTGATTTTAGTTTAAATCAACTTGCATGCATCAAGTTTTTTTTAGTATTTATTAAATCCTGAAAATACAATAAAAATTAATTCAAGTATTTTTCACGAAATTGATGGAAATACATTGTCTCATTGTATTTTCATAAATTTCGTAAAAAATACTTGAATTATGTTAATTATAATTCTGTAATGTCTGGTTGTGTTACAGAGAGGGGAGGGGACATTGTGGGGACTCAGTTACATGTACAGTATTATCCCTATTTAGCGCCCAGGGCACTTAGCAAAGTCATTTTGGACGGGCGCTTATTAAGTTACCTTTTTAAAGGTAATTTATCATGGAAACTGTCAAATTGTTCCGAATTTTGATGCACATTTTTGTTGGAAAATGTGCACAGCCCGCTGATGCGTTGATCGCCAACATGTTGTTGATGCCGGGACCTTCGGACGCTACTTTCATGCTTTATTTTGAGATACAGTGTCTAAAAAGATGGGCGCTTGTTAGGTGTTACTTTTTGGTAATCATTGGGAAAAAGAGGGGTGGGCGCTTATAAGGGCATGGGCGCTTAAAGGTAGATGACCCGATCACATTCCGATTTTCAACTTGAAGTTTTCTATTCTACATGAAAGGTTATCCTTAAAAAAGTTGTGTTCCAAAGTTTGAGTTGCATAGCTCTAATGGTTCTTATTTTAGACGCACAAGATGCTGTGAACTGTACCCATTGAGTTGTACACAAACTATATCGGTGGTTACCACCATTCGCGGTAATTCGACGTTATTTCATCGATTTCTCCGTAATTATACCGATCTAGGCCGTCAAATTTCAGTATGATGATGAGAAAAATACGACCTTTCATATGATATGAAAATCTCCGTATGTTTGAAATAATTCTGTGTTACGAAAATGTGATCGGGTCATCTACCTTTAATAGGAATAATACGGTACATCTTTTGAAAGTTGGGGAGCATGATGGCCAACTGGTGTCATCAATATAGTCAAAAGGTATTGCCCAATGATGATGACTGATGTGTTTTTAAAACCATTACGTGATTTTAAGTTCAAAACCATTTTTTTATTATCTAATAAATAAATAAGCTCAAAATCTTATATAAATTGTTTTTCACAGAAAATGTACAGCTGTGATAACACATTTATCCGGATAATCAAATCAAGTAAAAACTGCTCCCAAAGTGCACTTGTACTAAATGTTATCTATACAGATTTGCATGAACCCCATCAATGATTATCAGGTCTGGAGGCAACTTTTGAATCCAACATATGTACATTGATATGGATTAGAATCATTGCTAGACTGTAATTAAGTCCATGACCGAATAAAGCGTAACAACTCTATTTACGCAAAATTTGCATTAAAGATGAATGGTACATTACACAGTTACACGTTTACACCTAGGTCGGTAGGCTTGATCAAATTCATTAATGAGTGACGGGCACACGGTATACTCAACACTAACGCTCAACAGTCAAATTAATATGATGACTAGTAATATTTGTGACTTGATAAAATATTAAACCAGTTTTTATTTCCCCTTTCTTTACCTTCAATTTTTTTGGCTTACAGGTATCTGACAATGGCGAATATATCCAGTCCAAAAGACAATAACTACCAGTCTACAGGCAGGCTTGGAAAGACGAACTCCAAGATTTATCAAGAATCGTAGGGAACTTGATTCCCGGATAATTGTCTCTTGACAAATAAAAACTTTTTTTACTCTTGAAAAAAACCTTAGGTCGTCCAGAATTATCGCAATTTTCACATACATACAGAGCGTACGTAACTGTTTACCCCACCCCCTCGAGTTACCTACACAATAAATGGTGAAAATGTCATGGCTTGATAAAAAAATGCCTGCCTCTCAAGATGGCCATTTAAATTATGTCCACTTAGCAGGGTCGAAAATTCAACCAGAATCCATTCTCGCAGGTTAAGTTGCGAGAATCCAAATTGATTTTCGTAGATAATCTGTCTAAACACATTATCTTTTTGCGAGAATCTAAAAGGATTCTTGCAAATTTTGACTAACTTCTGACCCTGGCTTAGGATATATTTTTACCCCTCCTCCTGCTACGTACGCTTACGCTTAGTACTGTATGTATCTCTGTAAATGGCAAAAATTATGGACGACCTCTAATACTTATCCACATAATTGTATGACGTAAAAATGATGTCATCATCTCATAGGCTGGATTCTTCAAATGTAATGCATGTTTATATTATAATTCATAACGGTACCTTTCAAGTCAAATACAATGTAAAACCTTGACCTTACATGTATTGTTTGTTTCTTTTTGCCCACGATTCTTGAAAGCCGCTTTTGTGTTATCCTGAGCACCAGATTTTGTGTTAATGAGTTTCCACTGAATTTTATCAAAAGAGGTTTTAATGAATAATTGCTAAATGCTGAAGATGTTGCCATGCCATCACAAGCTCGTCTATGGGGCTATTCCTAGACCTGATGATCATACCACCGATGTGTATCGGGGCTTAAACTGATTCACAGCCATGAGAATTACGGCGTCAAACTGTTTTAAACAATTGCACAACAGGGTGTTATTTTATTCATTTGTTTACCTTTCCACAGTGCATGGAGCACTTGTGTGCTTTTATTTTCTTAATCATTTACATAAAACAACATAGCATAATTATAACATATTATTGAAGGTACCGTAGTCATTTTGTTTTTGATAAGTTACGGAAATCATGACTCAATCAGCGAGGTACCCTGTACCACCAAATATCAATAGCCTTAAGGTAAGTGGCTCACGATCATCAACAACAGGGGTGGAAATTAAAATAGAATCTGAAAATCCGTTAGAATTTAACACACTATTAAAAAGAGGTCGAGAATATGGGATAATGTAAATAATTGAATATTTAACAGATGTACTATAATCCTAGTATTATTAAAATAAGATGGTGAATGAACTTTTGAAGTGTCTCATTGTTTTTAATGTTATTTGATAAAATATGGAAATGAAACAAAACAAATTAAAAAATGATAACCCATTTTACTAAAATGTTTTGTTTTCATTTTTGTATTTGTGTTTGTCATAAATCAACACAGGATCTTGATCTTGATCTTGAACTAGTCTTGTCTGGATCCTGAAGAAGAAAAACACAATAAAAATCAGTATGGTAGATTTGAGGTGTGTGAATGTCCTATGCATCAATTACATACTGAATAAATTGGTGTATTGCAATAATATATTACACAATTTTACTGTAATTTTTGCCAACCGTTTGAGAAAAACCTGGGCATTCAATAACCAAATTTCTAACAGTCCAATCTCAACCGACAAAATCACAAAAAACAGTGCCAATCTCAACCGACAGTGGCAAATCTTAACTGACATGACTCTAATTTTGAGGGCATTCGCCCTTCGCCCCCACCTCTCCTGGCTACGATGTATTCAAATTCCCCAAGATGGTCCGAACACTGATTCTTATGAACGTAAAAAAACCCGCTTTAGTTGACTGAAGGTCCATATTTCTGTAAAAAAGGTCCACTTTGGCTAACCACCCCCCCCCCTCCCCCCCCCCCCCCCACCATTTCTCTCCCCTGGTAAAAAGCTCCAACTTATACAACAAAATGTGCCCATGGCAAAAATCCTAGTTATGTGCCTGGATTTATGACGTAGCATTCTGCAGTTGTGCCGGGTGGAATGAGGTAAAGCTACAAACATGCTCCACCTATGCTCCAACACTTGCGCTCTCATGCGCAACAGGACTCTCATGCGCAACACAGCTTACGAAAAGGTCGGAGCAACACTTGATCAGCAAAGCATTTTCCGATTAATCAACGCTTTTTTGAGAGAGTGGTGAACGCTACATCCAACGCTCATGTTCAAATCAGGTCAACTTGATAGCGTTGCACTCAGCGTAAAAGTATAACAGCGCTGGCCCAACACTACATGCGCTGGCCCAACGCTACCGTGTATCGTTGTGGTAGGGCGTTGGTACATTTGTGACGAGTGTACTGTAGCGTACAGTGGCAACGCTACTGCACAACGTTTTAATAGTTGGAGCGAAGGTGGAGCATGTTCGCAGCTTTAGTCTTTTCGAAGATGTGTCACGCAAGAGTTTTGGTTGTTTCGAAACACTATTTTTTCAAAGTTTATAGGTTAATTTTGCTATTGTTAACAAAATATTCTACAGTAACACTAAAAAACGGGCTAACGTGTACACCATTTAATATTTGGTAGTACTATAAAGTGTATTTTACATCGGACATTTGGTGTTTGCAAAATGAAAAAATAACACCTAACAATAACATTTTGGTGCAGAAATCCTATGTATTATTTTAGATACGACCTGATCATCGTTTCATATTAAAATAGCACTGTTTTATCCAAGAAAATAGGTTTGGTTCACAAATAAACCTGATTTTATTAATTTCATATGGATTTTAGGGGCTGGATTGTTTCTAGATAATTTCATCGGTCGCAAATTTTTCAACATGTAAACATTTGCAAAGCTGCCGAATTCTGAGTTTTTTTCGTCACTTGAACGCGGACTTTCGAAGCAAATTTGATGAAAATGTGAAACTTTTAATCAAGGGGAAATGCGGAATAAGGTTAGGATTAATGGTATCCGATGATGTCTGAAATTTGGTGTACTTGCGTTAGGTGCGTCACCTAACTTCTTTTCTGAAGGGTTTTTCGCCAAACGGCGGTCTAAAAATGTGGGTTGAATGGGCTGAACGTGCTGTTGATGGCTTCTGAAGTCACATGATCGCATCGAACAATCGGATATATGTGAATGCGTAATCAATTGGATTCGCCGAATTAATCGATTGACCCGGGTTGACCCCGATAGCGCGCCCTCAATACGAGAACCAAATTCCGTCATATTATAGACTGGTTATACATCAAATAATTTGTCCCTCCCAACTCTTTGATTTATTGCACCAGCTGTTAGTGCCTACGGCGCTTTGGGTACCTGCTCAGGCCATTTCGATGCTGGTTTTGACTAGAGTTTTTGTAGCCAGGCCTTTACACTACAGTGGGGTAATTGTTAAATTTACTTTTTTTGTTAATTTTTCGTGATTTTAGGGACAGAAATGAATAAAATGACATAATATACCTACAAATTGGTTTTCGAATGATCAAATTCTGTTATATATATACATCCAATGTAATATGAACAGTAATTTTATTTCGCAGTTATAAATTTCAAATTTACTCTGCCAACTCTCCAAGTTATTGCGACACCCCGTGGATTGCCTACGGCGCTTCGCGGTAAAATCTGGATCTTCCGTCCCAGCAGGGTCGACTTGGTATTTTGGTTGGAAGGCGTTGACACTAGTGGGGGATCTTGTGATGATTAATAAATGCAGATTGGCTGATTTTCGTTAATAAAGTTACAAAAATGAACAATTGAGATAATATAGCCACAAATTAAAGTATCAACAGGCAATTTCGGATGTATATTTTGGAAGATATGAAAGGGAAACTATATAATGTTGACTGTATGTGTTTGTACAACGGGGCAGACCTTGATGATTTCACAGCGTGGGGGTGAGTTTGCGCTGTTCTAGTAGAACAGGTTTTCTGTGGATGGTAGTCAGGCAATTGCTACTTGAAAATTCACCCAACACCAAATGTGTGAGGTTGTATAACGAATTTCTAGCTTTTAACTTCAGTTTGTTATAAAATTAGTGCTTAGTATTTCAGATTTTATAAATAAAATGTTCACATTTTGAAAAAGGCCCCGGATAAGTCTCGATATAGCATTTCTAGATTAGATTTTAGTTTCAATTATTAGCCCAATTGGGCTACATTTTAAATGCTAAATATAACGAAGACTGTATTGGCTAGACAGAGTCGGGACTCCGGACACATGTTCACGGATCAATTACTAATATCTTGGGCTGTCATTCTGTCAAAAAATATATTCCAAATTGGCGCAAATCATAGAGGGGATGGAACCGTAATGCTTAATATGTCTGGTTCATGTTTGTAGCGCGAGATCGTTTTATCGGAAACACCACCGTAAGGTCCGTGCTATAACCACGGTTTAAAGGGGTTTTCCGAACCCCCAAAAGGCAATGCGGCTTATACGCCTCACAAAGGATAGCACTGACATTACGGCAATGTTCAGAGCATTTAAAAGTGCCCTTGATGAAGGCCTATGTCCAAAATATCGGCATTTTCAATTGAAAACAAAAACACACAATTAGTACATGCTTATTAGCTAACAGTTGCGATATTGTCTCAATCTCTTTACATGTAGGTAATTCTTCAGAGTTCACTTGTTCCAATGGACGCTGTATTCCCAGTAAATGGGTATGTGACTACGAGGCTGACTGTAACGACGGGTCTGACGAGATGAACTGTGCTAACAGAACCTGTAAGTAATCTAGTATGGGACCATTTCAGAATATTATATTGGGCTGACCAGCAGCCGAATCGTCAATTCCCGGCATACCTTACGATATCCATGCGTAATTATAAATTAGTCCATGGATTAAAAGTAGAGCTTATAATAATATGTCTGGTTCATGTTTGTAGCGCGAGATCGTTTTATCGGAAACACTACCGTAAGGTCCGTGCTATAACCACGGTTTAAAGGGGTTTTCCGAACCCCCAAAAGGCAATGCGGCTTATACGCCTCACAAAGGATAGCACTGGCATTACGGCAATGTTCAGAGCATTTAAAAGTGCCCTTGATGAAGGCCTATGTCCAAAATATCGGCATTTTCAATTGAAAACAAAAACACACAATTAGTACATGCTTATTAGCTAACAGTTGCGATATTGTCTCAATCTCTTTACATGTAGGTAATTCTTCAGAGTTCACTTGTTCCAATGGACGCTGTATTCCCAGTAAATGGGTATGTGACTACGAGGCTGACTGTAACGACGGGTCTGACGAGATGAACTGTGCTAACAGAACCTGTAAGTAATCTAGTATGGGACCATTTCAGAATATTATATTGGGCTGACCAGCAGCCGAATCGTCAATTCCCGGCATACCTTACGATATCCATGCGTAATTATAAATTAGTCCATGGATTAAAAGTAGAGCTTATAATAATATGTCTGGTTCATGTTTGTAGCGCGAGATCGTTTTATCGGAAACACTACCGTAAGGTCCGTGCTATAACCACGGTTTAAAGGGGTTTTCCGAACCCCCAAAAGGCAATGCGGCTTATACGCCTCACAAAGGATAGCACTGGCATTAACGGCAATGTTCAGAGCATTTAAAAGTGCCCTTGATGAAGGCCTATGTCCAAAATATCGGCATTTTCAATTGAAAACAAAAACACACAATTAGTACATGCTTATTAGCTAACAGTTGCGATATTGTCTCAATCTCTTTACATGTAGGTAATTCTTCAGAGTTCACTTGTTCCAATGGACGCTGTATTCCCAGTAAATGGGTATGTGACTACGAGACTGACTGTAACGACGGGTCTGACGAGATGAACTGTGCTAACAGAACCTGTAAGTAATCTAGTATGGGATCATTTCAGAATATTATATTGGGCTGACCAGCAGCCGAATCGTCAATTCCCGGCATACCTTACGATATCCATGCGTAATTATAAATTAGTCCATGGATTAAAAGTAGAGCTTATAACTTAATATGTCTGGTTCATGTTTGTAGCGCGAGATCGTTTTATCGGAAACACTACCGTAAGGTCCGTGCTATAACCACGGTTTAAAGGGGTTTTCCGAACCCCCAAAAGGCAATGCGGCTTATACGCCTCACACACCTGTTCGCGTATTATTATTAACAGGACGACCTCAGTTTTCACCTTACTCTTTTGTTCGCCATATTTCGAAGTGATGTACCGAAATAACCAATATTGATTCCGCCCAAAGATTCCGCCCAAGTTGTAAGAAATGATTCGGTCGAGCTATGTAGCTTTAACCACGATTCGATTCACACTTCATCGCTGAACGTACTGTCGATGCTAGTTAGAGAATAATGATTGCGTCACAACTGTTTTCGTGAATTTGTTTTAAAATCAGAGGTTTTTGTTCTGGTCTGAGGAATTGCCCCTCGGGACAATTCCGAATGACCAGAACAAAACCCGAGGATTTCAAAACAAATTCACGAAAACAGTTGTTAAGCAGTCATTATTCTCATTCATTACTGAAAAAGATGCATATTTTATCCAAATCGTTGATTTGTACCGAATCGATATAATCTTGCTAATAATTAATTAGTTTTCTGTTTATTTTGTCCACCCCTTCTTAGTTATTGAAACAGTCGGTCATCCCCTCATTAACATTTTTATCATTCAACCAATCAGAAATAAGCTTTAATCGTGTTTCCTCATAACTCATTGAATATTCAGTTTAGGGGCGTGAGGCGTTAATTTGATTGGTCGGTCAGTGAGCAAAACAATGGAACACTTTGGCGCAGTACTTTCGGGCAATTATTAGTAACCCGCGCTCGGCGTGCGCGTTCTCATCTAACGATTAATTTGATTGGAACGCACTTGGTACGCAGCTATCGCGATTATTCATGAAGTAATGAATCTTTTATAACAACTTTGCGTATTGCGAAGATTTGTGCACACAATACATACGCCATGGCAAAATACTAGCGTCGGCGGACGTAAGGTTGATGAAGTCTAAACGTGTATTCGTATTGAATTCTGTGTAAAAGCAAATGAACTTAATTGATTCTACAAGAAAAAGAAGATTTTTTTGATTTATATCATTTTTTAACATGAGAAAATTGAAATAGAAGCTTACTATAGAAGCATTAATCAAGATTACACTTTAACAATTCATTTGTTTAAGATGATGCGTTTTTACAGATTTCTAAAAAAAATTGCTTTAGAAGGAATTAGCCGATATTCCTTCTAAAGCAATTTTTTTTGGCCTAGGCCAAATCCAGAATTGTGCTCACATTATTTTTATTTGGATGCGTTATCAGATTTTGAGTTACGTATCACATTATTATGACGAATCGGTGAAACGGAAACATATTTGACGACTAAAATTTCTCTCGCGTTGAAATGGTAGGGATAACCGATATTCCAGGTCCGGCCTGCCAAATCCAGAATTGTGCTCACATTTTTTGTATTTGGATGCGATATCAGATTTTGAGTTACGTATCACATTATTATGACGAATCGGTGAAACGGAAACATATTTGACGACTAAAATTTCTCTCGCGTTGAAATGGTAGGGATAACCGATATTCCAGGTCCGGCCTAAGCCAAATCCAGAATTGTGCTCACATTATTTTTATTTGGATGCGATATCAGATTTTGAGTTACGTATCACATTATCATGACGAATCGGTGAAACGGAAACATATTTGACGACTAAAATTTCTCTCGCGTTAAAATGGTAGGGATAACCGATTTTCAGCTCCGGCCTAGGCCAAATCCAGAATTGTGCTCACATTATTTTTATTTGGATGCGATATCAGAATTTGAGTTACGTATCACATTATTATGACGAATCGGTGAAACGGAAACATATTTGTCGACTAAAATTTCTCTCGCGTTGAAATGGTAGGGATAACCGATATTCCAGGTCCGGCCTAGCCCAAATCCAGAATTGTGCTCACATTATTTTTATTTGGATGCGATATCAGATTTTGAGTTACGTATCACATTATTATGACGAATCGGTGAAACGGAAACATATTTGACGACTAAAATTTCTCTCGCGTTGAAATGGTAGGGATAACCGATATTCCAGGTCCGGCCTAGGCCAAATCCAGAATTGTGCTCACATTTTTTGTATTTGGATGCGATATCAGATTTTGAGTTACGTATCACATTATTATGACGAATCGGTGAAACGGAAACATATTTGACGACTAAAATTTCTCTCGCGTTGAAATGGTAGGGATAACCGATATTCCAGGTCCGGCCTAGGCCAAATCCAGAATTGTGCTCACATTATTTTTATTTGGATGCGATATCAGATTTTGAGTTACGTATCACATTATCATGACGAATCGGTGAAACGGAAACATATTTGACGACTAAAATTTCTCTCGCGTTGAAATGGTAGGGATAACCGATATTCTAGGTCCGGCCTAGGCCAAATCCAGAATTGTGATCACATTATTTTTATTTGGATGCGATATCAGATTTTGAGTTACGTATCACATTATTATGACGAATCGGTGAAACGGAAACATATTTGACGACTAAAATTTCTCTCACGTTGAAATGGTAGGGATAACCGATATTCCAGGTCCGGCCTAGGCCAAATCCAGAATTGTGCTCACATTATTTTTATTTGGATGCGATATCAGATTTTGAGTTACGTATCACATTATTATGACGAATCGGTGAAACGGAAACATATCTGACGACTAAAATTTCTCTCGCGTTGAAATGGTAGGGATAACCGATATTCCATGTCCGGCCTAGGCCAAATCCAGAATTGTGCTCACATTATTTGTATGAACTGTGCTAACAGAACCTGTAAGTCATCTAGTATGGAACCATTTCAGAATATTGTATTGGGTTGAACATCTGCCGAACCGTCAATTCCCGACATACTTTACGATGATGCGAAATTAGAAATGAGTACATGGATTAAAAGTAGAGCTTATAACTTAAGATTTCCTAAATATGTAAACATTACTTTTCTAAAATAAGATATGATACCAAGGGTAACTGCTTTCAGTCTCAAATACTACTTCCGATATTCATTACTTATGGTAAGAGGTCATGCTACCCAAGCAGTGCACTCTAAAAAATTAAAGAACCCTTTTTTGTCCTGCCAGGAGTACCCTTAAAGGTTCTTTAAAGAACCAAAAACAGTTCCCCAAACGTGATACAGAACCATTTTTGGTTGATACAGAACCATATTTGGTTCTATGAAGAACCTTTTGGAGTTCTTCAATTTTCAAGAACCTTTTTTGAAGGTTCAAGAGAGAGGTTCTTTATAGAACCGTCATAGAACCTTCAAAAAAGGTTCTTGAAAATTGAAGAACCCAAAAAGGTTCTTCATAGAACCAAAAATGGTTCTGTATCAACCAAAAATGGTTCTGTATCATGTTTGGGGAACTATTTTTGGTTCTTTAAAGAACCTTTAAGGGTTCTCCTGGCAGGAAAACTTTAGAACCATTTTTTCTAAGCGTGTGGTTGATTTTAAAAGAAAATGAAATTAAAAGGAACATGCTCAACAACATCTTTGTCACTGCAAAACGTATTAAGGCTATGGTTGCTAAACTAAACAACATCAAATGAATGTCTTTACTCGAAATTCCTAGTTTGTCTATATCTCACAAAACTATCTCATATCAATGATTCTACTTCAAACGGTAAATGCGTCCGATTGAAACTTGATGCAAGCTGGCTCCGTATTCGACAATTTAAATGATAAGTTTCCAAACTAGGGAATTGTATCGTATATAAATTCTGACAATAGTGCCTTGCTGATATTTGAGTTTTATTCCGTTGTGAACTAAAATACACGATATCGAATGTTCTAGACTTTGAACATGTCATGTTGCAGTTATCTCCATGGGCAAAATCGTTTCGACCTTTGGAGCTATAAACTGGCTTAGTGTAGATAAACTCAAGTATAGAGAAAACTACCAGTACTTAACTTAAGATGATCAACAAAGCTTTGATAAAAATACAATATCAAAATCAATAATCAATAATCATCTTAGCACTGCCCAGCAACAGGAAACATGTTAAACCGTGCTTACAAGGTATTCTAAGCTTGATAGAGCAAGAAAACTGTCAGTCATTCAAAGGGGCGGTCCACATAGTTCCCGGGATCCAATAGGATTGCATTTTGGTGACACGTTAGAAGGGGAAATTACCCGTCGGTGACTGAATGAAACAGGTTCCTAGCTTAATTGGTTCGTGTGTGGCGCTCTTCTAAAAACACAGTGCACAAACAGGCTGAAGTTTGCAGAAATTGGTAATTGATATAACACGGCGGGAGAAAGAACGGCGCTTCAACCGACACTGTCATGAAAATACCCCCGGTCCACATAGCTATCATTATTATTTTTCAAGCTAAAAAAGATAGGTTAAAGAGTAGTAAATTCTGCAGAAGATGATTCATGATATAAGTGTTTTGAACTTATACTTTTCACACAGGGTCCATAACTAGTTGATAGTGTATTCCTTCAACACGGAGCGTGAGGCTAAGGTCACGCTCCAATTACACGGGTCTGTGTGGCGTGCATACGGAAAACGGACAATAACTGCAGTATGTCTGGCTTATGTTTGTAGCGCGAAGTGTTTTCTGAACGCAAAAAAAGGCAATGCGGCTTATACGCCTCACAAAGGATAGCACGGGAATTACGGTACTGTCCAGAGCATTTAAAAGTGCCCTGATGAAGGCCTATGTCCGAAATATCGGCATTTTCAATTGAAAACAAAACTACACAATTAGTACATGCTTATACACTTGCGATATTGCCTCGATCTCTTTATATGTAGGTAATTCTTCAGAGTTCACATGTTCCAATGGACGCTGTATTCCTAGTGCGTGGGTATGTGACAACGAGACTGACTGTATCGACGGGGCTGACGAGATGAACTGTACCTGTAAGTCATCTCGAATGGGGACATTTCAGTATATTGAGCTGCACATACAGCTGCTGAACTGTCAATTCTCGAGAAGAAAAAAAACTTACGTTGTCCATGCGTAATTAGAAATTAGTCCATGGATTCAAAGTAGAGCTTACAAGGTTTCCGGAATATTAAAATATGACTTTTCTAAAATATGAGAGGATACCAAGAGTAACTGCTTTCAGGTCTCCATAGAACTTGGTCATAAATACTACTTCCGATATTCATTACTTAGGGTAGCAGTGGTTGATTTTAAAAGAAAATGAAATTAAAAGGAGCGAACTCGACAACATCTTTGTTACTGCAACACGTATAAGGCTATTTGTACCTAATTAAACAACATCGAATGAATTTCTATACTCGAAATACCTATTTTGTCTATATCTCACAAAACTATATCATATTAATGACTCTACGGTAAATGCGTCCGATTGAAACTCGATAAAAACTGACATATCCGACATTTTAAATAATAAAAGTTTCCAAACTAGTAAATTATATCGTACTTCAAATCTGACAGGAGCAGCGTATTGCTGAAAGTTGATGTGGTTTATTCCGTTGTGGAGTAAGAGACAAGATATAGAATGTTCTAGATTTTGAAAAAGTCTGGCTCATATTAGTAGAGCGAGATCGTTGTATCGGAACCACTACCGTAATGTCCGTGCGCGCTTTATGAACCCCCCTAAAAGGCCATGCGTCGTTTACGCCGCACAAATGATAGCATTTAAAAGTACCCTTGATGCATGATTAAGGCCTATGTGCGAAACATCCGAATCTTAAATTTAAAAAACCCAATTAGTACATTTGCTTATTATCAATGCTATGTATGCATGTCTTATTTTGTTAACATTGCCTCGATCCTTTATATGTAGGTGATTCCTCAGAGTTCACTTGTTCCAGTGGACGCTGTATTCCCCGTGCATGGTTATGTGACTACGAGGCTGACTGTAATGACGAGGCTGACGAGATGAACTGTGAAACCAGAACCTGTAAGTCATCTTCTATGGGGCCATACATTCCCTTATGCCTACATTATGGTTTACTCGTCTGTGTTGCTGCAAATGGGCACTCTTAGTGTACCAGTGAAGTACCACCAAAGTAAATGTACAGTACCAGTAACTCTGTTCTTCTGTGGCTACTGTGGTTGTACTGCACAGTTCTTAGGGCTGATATCCAAACTCTCAGCGGTGTTACACCGGTATTACACCGATGTTATACCGGTATTACACCGATATTCTATCGGTGTAATACCGGTATAACGTCGGTGTAATACCGGTGTAACACCGCTGAGAGTTTGGATATCAGCCCTTATACATATTAGTATTAATCATTCCAATTTTATTGATTAACAACATTGAAAAGATAACAGATAAAGCCATACTAGAGGATGGAGTAGGCAACGGGCCTTTCATCATCATCCGCAGGCATTGCACAAAACACATAACTATGAGACACATAAAAAGGAAAACATATATAACTTGAAATATCAAATGGTAAGAAACACAATTTACCTTGCCGCTACACTGTTTTTTACGCCTTGCTTACTGCACGACGATCATCATAGTCGAGTTGCAGCCGACCTTAACCGTGACATGGCTTACATCTGCGATTTTTTTGCATTATGTCGCAAAAGCCAAAATCCGTGTGTAAAACGAAAGGAGGCGAGCTTTAAACGCGTGACCCTATTTGTTTTTTATTGTAATTAGTTATTTCTTATGAGAGATTTATACATTTCACCGCAAGTAATGACATCCAACTTGTTTCATGTAATCACCATGTAATCAAAGACCGCAACTTTTAAATGAAGAAGCGCATGTTGGTAGGCCTATGACTATACTAATTACGGTGTTTTAACATTATCTATACTTTAATATTAGTTTGAATATCTTTGGTGAGCATTGTGGTGGACCAGCTCATGGTTTACATCAACAAACAGTGTTGTTTTATGAAAGTTGGGAATATTTATAAGATTTATATGAGAACTGTGTAGCATATATATATACAATTAAGTAAGGATGTATTGTATTTGTTTTGTATTTATTTAATTCGGACGTACACTTTCATAATAGACACATTTCCAATAACCTGGATATTTTGACTCATTCTGCATGTTATTCGTATAATTCTTTGATCGTGTTTGTAAATTGGTTAACACTATAGATGAGGTGACCGTTGTTTACATTTAGGACGCCCTCTGTTGATTTGAGACAAAACACACCGGGCAAGAGTTCCTATAGTTTACAAAGGCCATATCAGGTTTCTAACTAGATTGTGGTGTCACAGCAAATTGTTATCAAAACTGTCTTTAAACTTGCTATAGGAATGCTATAAGCTATCGCATTTCACACAACAACAACAAAAAATGAGTTTTACAATTCATTAGAAAGAAATTTCATGTTGTCTTCATTAACTTTACTGTATATTCTGCCTGGAGGGAATCAACAGAGGGTGTCCCATTTGTAAATACATGACGTCACCGGTCACACCATCTATAGATACTAATTACGTAAGGCCCTGCATTACAATTATTTTAAAGTTTCAGACAGTTTCTTGCAATTTTTCCATCAAACCACTAGCATTATTTCAACACTACATCTAGTATATTTTATGTCAAAACGATTCTGTAACCGCCATGTTAAAATAGGTATACCATTTAATCAATATTGAATTAAATGCAAAAACAATATTATTGTCTCGGCATTACATTATACAGGGTGAGTCAAAATAGTCAGGTTCCGATTTCACAGATTTTTTAATCCAGTTAAAATGCAAAAAATAATGTATTTATTGACCTGCCTAGAAAGTTGGTATTACTAGCTATAACCTAAATTTTATTCAAATTGGTTATTCGAACCAGGAGATATGAGCATTTTTCCAAATTCTGTGAGAAAAAAAATATGTTCCAATTCATAAGGGATCAGTATAGATGTTAACGTTTAACGCGCGACTTTTGAATAAGTCAATCAAAGGCGTGTTGGTGTATTCACAGCAATTACAATAGGAAAAGAGATTCTATTGTTTTTGTGGTTATGTTTTAATAGGTTTCGTGCAATCAGAGATAGCCTATAACAAACATTATTGAGTTTTAACAAAATGTTGACCAAAGTATTTTGTGAAACTTGTTATTTTGATTGAATTAATATGAGAGAAGTCTGAGAGAAAACAGATCTTATATCTTAAGACAGTTTGTGCTTTGGCAACTTACCAGGCAAAGTGCATAGTCCATTTTTATGAATATATTTGTGTAATACTGAGTTATATTATAAAATAATTAAATACTTTGCATGCAATATCGTTTTATTTATCAGAGATTTAAAAAAAATATGCTATTTTGGTATAAATTGCAACAGTTATACAGTGTGTTGTGTTGTTGTTGAATAACTAATATTACAGTAGTGTTAACATCCACCACCAAAATTGGAACACTTTGGATTACGCGTCTTTTCGTAAATATGTTGTAAATCAATGGTGGAATGTGATATTGTCGTGAAAACATCACCAGGTATAAATGAGTATGTCTACTCTCATAAACAATGAACAAAACTACCAATTTTGTACAAGAAGTATTTTTCTTGATTTTTTGAAAACGGGACCTGACTATTTTGACTCACCCTGTATGAAAAACACGGTTTTTGCAACGCTATTATAGTCTCAATAGATATTGACCAGACGGTCTACCATCCGTAGCTTTACAACACAGGGTCAATACAAGCATTTTAAACACAGCAGTCTGTCAATCATTACAAACATTATAATGATTCACAGACCGTTGTACCTGAAAACAAATGTATAACTATGTTATGGTACATCAATGGCACCAACAGTTTTCGTTTGATTCTCGTGTATTTGATACAGAAATGTCAAATTATTGAGATAGCACATGGTTCGATGTATGTTTTAAAGTGTGTATTTGACTAGCGTGCACATAGCTCGTGGGCAAAATGTGACTATTTGTATGGAAGGCAATACCATTCATATCGCCAACTACCCCCCCAAATACCCCCAGATTTGTCCCCTTCATAGCAGGAGTTCCCCAACGGTTGCAATTGTGCATTTTAATTTGATGATTGGCGATGCGTATACCTGCACTGTAAGCCAACACAATCGCGGTATCATGATATGATCGTGTCATCATGGACTTTCGACTAGCCTCTTTCAATTTCCAAACATACTTAGAGCGTGTTTCTACTAGGGAAGAAACCGCTAATAAACGGTAAGTTTGCTAATAATTGGTTTTTTTTTGGTAATCCCAAAAACATTCACAAACCAGGTTTGGAACCGGTAAGAATCGGCAATAAACCCAATAGAAAATAAAAGTCTTAGCTCATGAGCTGTGAGTTTTTTCAGTGCTTAATCACCCACAAATCAATGAATTCCTATACCTAGTGCAACTTTGCTTTTGTTATGCGCGGTCAGTGAAATCGCCATAACATTAAAAGTATCCATACGATTTTGTTGAATGAGGTATCAAACTGCGGAGAAGAAATTTGCTAATTTAAAGTGCATCTCAGATTTTTGGTACCGATTATTTATTTTGAATTAGCCAACCTCAAAGCACCTGGTCATATGTACTAGGTGTAAGTTGCTGAGGATATGATTTGGTTTTAAGCAATACCAATGTGTACAGAAGGCAAAACAAAGTCTAGATAGTTGTGTTCCAGATGCGGAATTTGGATAGGATTTTAAACCGTATAGGTGCAGCCATTTTGGCACTGTTTCTAGGTCATACATACACAAAATGAATAGTCGATCTTATTTGGTCAACTTCATGTTGTATTACAGGTTCTTCGTCAGATTTCGCTTGCTCAAATGGACGCTGTATTCCTAATAACTGGGTATGTGACTTCGAGGATGACTGTTACGACGGAGCTGACGAGACGGCTTGTAAGTTTTGTGTATAATGAGCATAAAGTGCCCAACCGACCCATACTTTCCAATTTGTTTAAAATGACAAATATGTGCGGACACTTCCTCATAATGAGTATATAAGGTTTCCGATGTAAGCATTACTACTACTACTACTTCCTGACATTTATACCGCGCCAAAAACCAAAAAAATGCACTAAGGCGCATAAAAACGGTTTTACGGTGAACGAGCCTTCTCTGTTTCTGCGCCAAAGTTGTGGAACGGGTTGCCGCAGCAGATTAGGAATGACGAATCACTAGCCACATTCAAGAAATGTTTAAAAACTCATCTTTTCAATTATCCATCTGTATAATATGTGTTCTGCTGCATCACTCCATTTTATTCATGTTATTCAACTCTTTTACTTATTATTGTGTATTTATAAAACTTTTAGCATGTTTACATTTTTGTATATTTTAATGCTTTGTTTTAATTATCAATGTGCATTATATGTCGGGTTTTTAAAGAGTAGTTGTTTTTTATTGCTTGTTATTGCTTGTATCTGTTTTTTATTGTAAAGCGCCTAGAGGCCTTTGCTGGTATTTCTGCGCTATATAAGAGCCTATTTATTATTATTATTATAAAAACACAAACAATGGATGAAAAAATGAATACATAAGTCAAATAACAGCAGAAAAGTCAATGCAAACATGATGAAATAAGTTATTGATTGTAAGCATTATAGAAGAGATGTTGCTTGAGCAGTTTCTTGAATATGTGAATTGAGGAAGCACATTTAACATAATTTGGTAAAGCATTCCAAAGTTTAGGTCCATAGCAAGAAAAAGATTGCGGTGAGATGTTGAAACATGAAGTAGTTCAGAAAGGTAGTCAGGAGCTGTTTGGTGAAGGCATTTGAATACAATTACAAGAATCTTGAATTCTATGCGCTGCTTTATCGGGAGCCAGTGTAACTCGACAAGATCGGCGGAAATGGAGTCATATTTCCGTTTTCTAGTTACAATGCGAGCTGCAGTACGTTGAATGTTTACAAGACGTTTAAGGAGCGATTTACTGACACCAGCCAGCAGACTATTACAGTAGTCGATTCGTGATGTTACGAGGGAGTGAACAGCCATTTTGGTTGATTCAGTTGTTAACATCTTGCGAGCATGGCCGATGTTTATAAGATGATAATTGGCCGCTTTCACAACCTTCACTTGAGCGGACATAGTCATGTGTTTTTTTAATGTTTTTTTTATCATCATATATATCATATATATTATCCTTCATACAAATATTTCATTATTGACACATCATGTCAGCTTTAAAGCTTTACGTAATACCTTTAATACATTAAATTACAAATCATTGAATATTTCTATTATGATATTAAATAAAGTAATATAACATACAATATCGTTACATCACATTTTAACATGAACAATTAAATAACCTTGCGTATTTTTAATTCAGATTCGAAGAGAAATAGCAGATTTGGGTGGTTACCATATCTGAATTTACTTATACAAAGTTTAGCAATAGCTCCAATATAGTTGATGAAATTGTTATCAAAAATCTTGTAGTTATGGACCCCAAAAATAGCATTTTCAACATCAAATTTAAAAACAAAGCTTACTTTTGCAGATACGACATTTTCTGTGTAATCCCAAATAACTTCAACTTTTTTACAGAAGTAAAAGAAATGTTCTGTGTAGTCTATTACATTACATGTATTACACATATTGGATGGTTCTTTACTCATTTTGTGAAGCAACATTTTTGTTGGGTTAATGTTATGAAGAATTTTCCAATTGAATATGAAATTCGGAAAACGTCTTATCCACAGGTTTTGGCATATTGGGGGAGTAGCAATGAATTTAAGAATTTCCTGTCTGAAAATCTTTGTAGAACAAATATCCATCAGTATGCCATTGAAAGAAATATCTGTGTTGACACGGACGTTTGTATTGCGCATCGATTTCCAGATTGAAGGTAGAGCATTACGGATGATATAATAGTCAAATAGGATATTTCTGTTGTTCGGCATACGATCCTTGAAACTGTCAAGTGAAAGAAAATTACCCTGATTATCGAATAGCTGATGTAGTCTTATAATGTCAGCTTTGATCCACTTCTTTATGAATAGTGTTTTATAGTTGAATTGAGTTGTTATTCCAGATAATCTCATTGCCCATTACATTAACCTCAGACTTATGATACACTCTTTTAGCCGTGAACCAAGTCTTAAAGGCATATTATGTGATATTTTCCAGAGAGCACCCTCTATTCATGATTTTGTTTAGAAAGTAGATTTTCTTGCAGATTTACATTTTCGATCATAAATCATACATACATTCCAAGTTACAGAGCGATACGATTCCTAATTACCTCAAAATCATGGTTTTAGAGTGAATTTAGAGTGAAAAATATATATAAACTGTCGGAATCCCGACAGTTTATTTTCACTCTAAAACCATGATTTTGAAGTAATTAAGAATCGTATCGCCCTGTAACTTGGAATGTATGCATGATTTATGATCAGAAATGTAAATCTGCAAGAAAATCTGCTTTCTATTTTTTTTCGATGTTGAGGGCGTTCCCTGGAAAGATCACATAATATACCTTTAAGAACGTTAGCATGGAAATCCGACATTTTGTTTATAATAGCCATACAATCAACATTAATATTTTTACTTGAACAATTACAGTTAAAAATGGTTGTGCCAATGCCAATTTTATTGATATTGTATAGCGCAATATTTCTCCATGTTGCAACATCATTATCAACAATTTTCTTGACCCAAGATAATTTTAAGGAGTCCAGGAAACTTGAAACATGAAACATTTTTATACCACCAATATCATAATCTGATATTGCCGTTTTCCTCTTAACAGCTTCGTTCCTATTCCAAATAAATTTAATAAACATTGTGTTGATTTTCTGGACAACATTATCTGGAATATGAATAGCAGTTGCTATGAAGGTGAGTTGGGATGCCAGAAGGGTTTTATCAATTAAGTTCCAACCAATCATTGAAAGTCCTCTCATCTTCCATGCACGTATCGAGCATTCAATTTTTTGCATTTTGTTATCCCAATGACAAGGGATTTTTCCAAGCGGAGTGTCGGGGCTAAATGTGATACCGAGAACTTTGATTTTATTGTCCGGAGAAATTTTCCAATTGACATTACCATGTTTAAATAAAGGCATTATTTTTTTAGAGACCCTATCCAAATGGCATCACGTTTACCACGGTTAATGTGAAGACCAGAGATTTTGGCAAACTCTTCTAATATGAATAAAGCGTCTAAAGAATCTGTAGATTTTACAAAAATGGTAGTATCATCAGCAAAAGTTGAAATTTTAACTTCATTCCGTGTGTAACCTGCGAGCGGGAGTTTAATACCTTGAATTAGGTTGGATTGACGAATTTTACAAGATAGAAGTTCAACGCTCACAACAAAGAGTAGGGGAGCCAAAGGGCAGCCTTGTCTCACACCACACTCTACGTCAAAGAACTTGGAAATATGACCATTGTTTATGATACAGTTTGATGTGTTTTTGAGAACAGCAGTAACCCATTGGATAAAGGAGCTTCCAAAGTTGAACTTCTTAAGAGCATACATTATAAAATCACGTTCAATACTGTCAAATGCTTTTTTGAAGTCCACACAAAGCATTATACCTGGGATATCATTATCATCAACATATCTTAGTATATCTTCAATTAAACGAATATTGTTATGAATACTACGACCCTTAATAAAGCCATTTTGATCATTATTGACAAGTTTTGTGAGAACTTGTTGAAGTCTAGTAGCTAGAGACTTAGTAACAATTTTATAATCAATATTCAGTAAAGTAATTGGACGCCAATTGTCTAAGCTGTCTCTAGTAAGCCCTTTCCCTTTATGGAGCAAAGAGATAATCCCCTTATTCTGAACTCTGGTTAACGCGCTTTACGATTCATTAAATGCGTCAATAACAAGTTGAATAACTTTGTCCCAGAACTTATAGTAAAATTCAGCTGTTATACCATCATATCCAGGACTTTTGTTGTTAGCCATACCTTTCAATGCATTAAGGCATTCATCATTTGTTATAATACCATTATATAATTCTTGATCGGCGACACTTAATTGTGGAGTGTTTACATTCATAACAAAATCACTGAAACTGTTATTTGCTGTTGTACCCTGAGAAGTGTATATCTCAGAAAATAAGTCAATTTCTTCCTCCAAGATTTGAGTTTCATCAGTGATAATAATGCCCCGAGAGTTACATAATTTGGATACCGATTTTTGGTATACATTTCTCTTCTCGAGATTAAGGAAGTATTTTGTTGACTTTTCACCTTCTTCAATCCACCTCTCTTTTGATCTTATTTGTAAACCCTTCATATAATGCTCATTTAATATCTCGTACTGAAGTTTCAGATTGTTTTAAGTTACCTTACCCTCATCATCCTCAGGATGTTTAGCAACATAGACGTAAGCTTCTTGAAGTTTCTGTTCAATGTCAACCAGTTTACACTTATCACTAACATTGGAGCCCGTGCAAATTCTATACTAAAACTACGAATGTTATTTTTACAAAGTATCCATAATTCGACACGAGAAAGGGATTGACCATAAGTATTGATACACTCATCAATTTATTAATAATATATCCTCACCAAATTTCTCATTACTTAACCATTTGTTGTCGAATTTCCAGTAGTTACTACCCTTATTTATCTTATCAAATGAAATACGCATGAGAACCGCTAAATGATCTGTTCTGGGAACTGTAAGAATTTTGACCGAGTCTGTAGCTGCATCAAACATGGATGGTATGAACCAGTAGTCAAGTGTACACATAATATGTGGTTTGCTTTGTTTCCATGTGTACCTTTTGTCTTCTTCTTTTTGGGGGGATTTTTTTATTAAAAATTTTTTAATTTTATTATTATTAAAAAAAAAGGGTTTTAAAAAGTTCTCCGTAAGCTTGGAAAAGCAACAACAAAAATAACACAAAAAATTAAAAAATCGCATACCTCATAGCCTATTTTATTGGTGGTGAGTTTTTAAAAATAACGATTATCCACTTACAACTCTGTCACACGTGGATCCTTTATTTTAAAGTGAAAATCTGGTTTCACTTTTCACCTAAATTTCTTTGTTGTCTTATTTTAATGATAATAAAATAAAAAGATAATTTAGATGGTCACGTAATACCCCAAAAATATCAAACACGAACGGCTTATTAAATTCTGTGAAACAAGCTACTTCCTTAATGTTGGTAAAATCGGATTGAAAATCTGATTCATTTATGATTTTATTTACGAATTTATGTTTACGTGTCTATTTTTTTATTTAATAACATAGACTCGGACAAACTGGCGAGAATTAAATTAACAAAGACCTTAAAAATACACTAGGGGGGGGGGGGGGTACCGCGCCATTTTGTCCCGAAGCAAATGTCATGACGTCATATTTTGGTCGATTTTCTGAACTTTTGTATTGGATTTACGTGCAAAATATATGCCCTTGGCAGCATACTTTCCCGGGTGTGTGGGTGCACTTTAAATTTCAGATGTTCTAAAATGGACGGATATCTAACCAATTTGATAAAAAAACACGATCCACACACCCCAGAATTGCAAAAAATGCATAAAATAAGTCCACTTTTTTATGCCTTTGAACAGAGTGGCGGCCGGGATTGTAAAATTTAACACAGTGCATTAACCCATGACCCATGATATAAATAATTTTTTTGCGATGAAGTTTTCTAATTAGCACGGTTAGTGTAGTGGATAGAAAGTCGACATGAGGAGCGAAAGGTTGTGGGTTCGAGCCCCATTAGGAGCACTTTTTGTTTTATATGCTGGATTTGCTTAGCATCATCTGTATGCTTGCCCACGCGGACACCACACTGGCGTTTACCGTATCAGTTACGCCATTTTTTTCTCTCGATAATGTAAAAAAGAAATTACCGTTCTTTTAAAAATAAGAATTATAATCAAATTACAAACACATTTTGTGCGAGAGCAACACACACATTTGGCAAAAAATGGCACGATAAAAATCCGTTCGTTATAAATAAATGGACATGGTTAAATAATAAAACTATCACAATTACAGTCGTGGATCTCTGTGGCGTGCGTAGGTTGGCCATGTCGTTGGCAATCGGAAATCACGGGTTCGAATATTCCTTTTATTTTTCTATTTTTTAAACTTAATGGTAGATTAATGTAACATCATTGTTATGTCAATTTTTATCAATTATAAATGCCGCCCATGCGTTTATAGTTTTCTTTTTATTTATTTATCTATCATAAATGTATCCTTGATTTATTTAACTTTGTATCTAAACAATTAAAATGCCTAAACAATTATATTATTGCTCGATAAATAGAGTGATTTAACTTGAGTTCAGTTTGATAATATGATAGCAAAACTTGTTGTAAAACCATTTTACCAGTGTGTCCAACAATTTCTCCTTTGCACACTTTGGTAATACATTCAGAGATGTCACTTTTAGCTTGTTATAACTAGGCTCAATTATAAGCAAGTTTGCGACCGGGTTTGCGACCTCTATGCTTTTAGGCTGGTAACACAATCCCACAGTGCATTTCGTTAAAACAGTGTAAATTATATTTCCACGATACGTATCACGTGATAACCACGATCGATATCGCAAAATATTGCAAAATGGCGCGGTACCCCAGCCCCCCCCCCCCCTAAAAATACACTAGATGCTTTCAACAAATACTTTGTATACATAAGTGCTCGTTCGTCTGGTATCCATATAAACACAGTCCCTGTGGTCTAGTGGATTATCCAATCGCCGCTAATGCAAGAGGGACCGGGTTCGAGAAAGTTTGTCCGAGTCTATATGTTATTAATTCATTCCATTGCTCGACTGGTATCATTTGCTTGATCCTCGCGTTTATTTAATTGAGTTTTGCCCGTCATAGATTCTGCTAGAATCATGATTATAGGCCATCATAAATTGTTAATATTTAATTTTTGGAAGGACGAGTTAACTCGGACCCCTTAGTTTTCAAATGAAAGGTCACGGGTCATTATTATTGTTTCAATTAGCTAGTGGTGACGTGAAACGTTACAATTATTGTATTTTACTAAATAATGTAAATTGTATTATACATAAAGGAAGAAGTATTGATAGGAAGACGAACTTTATCTGTGGTTTCAGGCAATTTGAGCTTTTTAATATGAGTCGGCAGTAGTTTGGTATAAAATGCTAAAATATCGCCAAATTCAGATTTTCAGTGCGAAATTAGTATTTTAATGATTTTTTTGTTGATTTTTTTGATTTTTTTCAAGTGCACGATGAATATGCTTATTTTATTTCAAGATATTCTAACTATCAGCATGCTTGCATATTCTATATTGCTCAAACCAAAGAAGTTTGTAATCATTTATCATTCGTTACTTATGATTTATGTTTCCAAATAGAGAATCATACACGTTAGAGATTACGGGTATATTATGCGATCCTTCCCAGGGAACGCCCTCATTACTCGGGAAAAACAATTGAAGCAGATGTAGCCTACATCTATGATCATAAATCGTAAATACATAATACATTCCCAGGGCGATACGATTCCCAATTACTTGAAAATAATGGTTTTAGAGTGATTGTTTTACTTTAAATTCATTCTTAACCATATGATTTTCAGGTAACTATTAATCGTTTCGCTCTGTAACTCAGATTTTATTTATTTATTTTTTCTCTTTTTATTTTTTTCATCTGCTATGACAAATCAAATATACAAAAAATATATAATTACAAATCAGTTAGAATACACAATGTGTGTGGATAACTGTTAGAGTAACATCGATAAGTAGACTATATATCGCATAAATATGGTTATTATGCATAAAAACAGGATGACGTACTAAAACTAAAACATACAATAAATTACAAAATATAATATATTTACATTATACAAAAAGCATGTGGAAAACGTCCCATTTTTTTAGGTAGTGAGTATTCTTAAGAGATTTTTTCCACATGTGTCTTTCAGTGTTATGGTACTTAATGATATCATGTTGGATATTTTGAAATGACGGTTTTGAACCATTGCACCTACAGGGTGTCCCAAAAGTCTATGCACGTTTTTGAAGACTCATATCTCATAAAATATAAATCATATGGTATAAATTTAACCATATTTTGATAGACGAGATTTGGGAAATTATTTTGATACCAAACACAACCCTATTGGTGAACCCACAACATTATAAAACTGGTTGAAAGTTTTTAGCCATGTGAGAACCATTCATACCAAGTACCACACATTGTTGCTAAAACAGGTGCGCATAAATTAACGGTATGAAAGCAACGTTGCGCATTAGTCACAGTTCACTGCTTACCTTGCAACATTAATGTTATTACCAAACTCGGTCACTCACAACATAAATAGGCGTAGTAGACAACATTGCACAGCAAAAGTGATCATTCAAGATGGTTTACAGCATAGAGCAATTACAAATTGTATGGTTCTACGCTGAAACAAATTCAGTTCAACTTACTCAACAAAAGTTCAGATTTTTTTAAAAGTGAAATGCGCACCAGGAAGAATATCCATTCTTAAAAGTTGTTGGATATATTTTTGAACACAGGAACTGTGCATGATTTGTCTCGATGTGGTAGAAAAAAGACTGGTAGATCAACAAGTCACATTGATGTCATAAGACATGCAGTAGCCAACAGTCCAAAGAGATCTATTCTCTGTGTGATGTGTGCGTTCACTTTTCTGTTACGTTTTTCAACTTTTTAGGTCTGTGTTTTTGCATTAGCACACGTCTCTGTATAAATAGAAACCATTTAAACTAGATTTCACTATAGAAACGAAAACTATGTGTGATATAGTTTGTTATTATGATGGGATCACTGTAATGTAAAATTTTAAATATAACAATTGACGGATCACTTTCCGTGTAACCAACTCTATCCGTCTTTTTGTTAATCTCAATAGGTATGGATTTATGAACTTTATTTTCCTCCGAAGTATAAAATTACATTTTTGCAGTAATTCATATTTCACTTCTAGGGTGAAATTACAAACAGATGTTTCTCTAATGTTTGGTATCGAAATTATTTCCCACATCTCCTCCTTCTAAATATGTATTCATATTTTCAATACGACTTATATTTTGTGAACTACAATGCTTCAAAGTCATGCATAGACTTTTGGGACACCCTGTATTTCTGTATACAGCAAATTTCGCAATCAACAAGATGTTATTGAGACCAGTATGTTTACTAATGGGGAATTTGCCAAAGAGAATGTCATTATCGCACAGCGAAACCTTAATTTTACATTTACATAGTATCCATTCCTCGAGCTTTCTCCAGATGGTATTAGTAATAGGGCACATACAGAATATATGATAAATTGTTTCCTGGACCTGATTGCAAAAAGAACATCGATCGTCGCTGGAAACCTTTATCATCTTAAGGAAGCAGTTTGTGCTCAGGATACGCTGAGTTATTCGAAACTGAAACCATCTTAGCTTGATATCCCCAGTGCATTTAAATGGCGCGTTGCAGATATTTTTCCATTTGTTGTCGTCGATGTACTGAAGTTTTTGCGACCATTTAAGCTTGGCTTTATTATTGGAATTGGGTAAAAGGATTTTGTAGATACGCCTACAGCCCTTTTTGTCTTTCAATAGAATGTCAATGTTTATAGGAATAAATGGTTTAGCAACCGGCTTAGCATTAATAAACAATGACACATTTCTAAAACTCTCAATAATAGTACGTCTGAGCCCATGGTACTCAAGAAAGTTAGTTCTAAGATTAACATATTTTCTCCTAAGTGCCTCCAAAGAGTAAAATCCTCCCTCTGGGTCCATGAGATCGTTAATATAGAGAATGCCATTTTGAACCCAACTGGAATAGAAAACAATATTTCCACCAATTTTAATCTGAGGATTGTTCTAGACACATGACCGTAGAACTTCGCTGCACTCGTTTAGCTTTTTGTGTTGCTGAAACGAATTCCAGGATAGAAGAACTTCCTTCCAGAAGGTATTGCTCATCTTATTAATAGCATTGGTCCACCTACTGGTGCCGCAGATAAAGTTACTCATGTCCTTCAGCTGTGAGAAATGCAGAAACATGATAACAGCTTTATTGGAATTACCAGCCCTTAAAAGACGTCTAATCCATGATATTTTCAGAGCGTTGAAAAATATACCAACTTGGATCATTTTTGTACCCCCTTCGTCATAATCGCCACACATCTGGTCCCTGCCAATCCTATCCGTCTTGCCTTTCCATATAAAATTGAAAAACATATTGTTAAGCTCATGTATCAAGTTGCAATCTGGATTGGGAATGGCCCGAACCAGATGACTGAATCTCGAGATAAAGAGGGACTTAACCACTGCTATTCTACCCAGAACTGTCAAGTATCTCTTCGACCATTGTTTCATCGATTTGCGAATATCATCAACAATACTAGAGTAGTTTAATGCTGGCATCTCATGCAGATCAAGACTGAAATCAACACCGAGCATGGAGAATCTATTTCTAACCCAGTTGAGATGGCTACAAGTACTTAGTGGCAGCTCCTTCCGCTTAGAGCCTATCCAAACAACATTTGTTTTATTGCTATTTATACGTAACCCAGACATATCCGCAAATTGATCAAGAACATTTAAGGTTTCTACAAGCGACCTCTCACTACCGTCAAGAATAAATGTGGTATCATCGGCGTATTGTGTGATTTTAAACTCCTTGTTATCAATAACAATGCCCTTCATATCATGGTTGTTTCTTGCCATCGTCGCAAGTACTTCAGCACACAGTAGAAAAAGGTAAGGCGAGAGGGGATCGCCTTGACGGCAACCCCGGTTGACAAAGAATCTATCAGACATATTGCCGTTAATAAGCAGGCTAGATTCAGCATTGTTATAGAAAAGTCTAATCCATTTCTGAATTGAAGTACCAAAGCAATGCCGCTTAAGAATTTTGAAAATGAAACTATGAGAGACAGTATCGAAAGCCTTTTCAAAGTCTATAAGAAGCAGCATCCCAGGTATTGATTTCTCTTCAGCGTGAAAAATGATATCATAAACTATTCTAATGTTTTCACCGATAAAACGACCAGCCATAAAACCATTTTGATCGTCCTCAATAAGCTTTGGGAGAACACCCTTAACTCTATTAGCAATGCACATTGAAGCGAGTTTATAAATTGAGTTAAGTAAAGAGATTGGTCTCCAATTTTTTAGGTGTTGTCGCGGCTTATTGCCTTTCGGAAGAAGCGTAATAACACCCAAGTTTTGAAAATGTGAAAAAGATCCCCTATCAAATGCACTGTTCAGCGCACGAATGATGAATGACGAAAGATCTTTCCAGAAAAACTTGATGAATTCAACTGTGAAACCATCCGGACCTGGTGTTTTGTTATTTTGCATCGATTTAAGAGCATTGAGAACTTCATCATATTCAAGGACACCATCAATTTGCCTGGATTCGTCTTCCGACAATGTGGGTATGTTTGGAATCGTATCGAGCAACGACGTGTCGATTTGCTTTTCCTTATCACTGTATAAGTTCTCGTAGAACGTCTTGGCTTCATCCAGTATTTCTTTCTGGCTGTTAGTTTTAATACCATTTTGTTTTTCAAGAAAATTGATCGACTTGTTGACATAGTTTTTCTTTTCAAGATTAAGAAAGTATTTGGACGGTTTTTCGCCAAATTCAAGATTCTGCACTCTGGCGCGGATTTTGACTCCTTCCATGTGGACATCTCTTAACTCTTGTAACTTTTTGTTGGCCGATTTGAGATCTTCCATGAGCGTGTTTGCCGTCGTTTGTGTAGGATTTAGATCAAGCGTATGAACAATTCTGCTAATCTCAGCTTCAAGAGATTTTATCTCCTTCTCTCTTATCCTTTTCTTATTTGCACCATACGGAATAGTCTTGCCTCTAATGTCAACCAAGATCATCGCCAAATTCAGATTTTCAGTGCGAAATTAGTATTTTAATGATATTTTATATTAAATGTGTCTATTACCGTAAATAAAATAAAATAAATAAAATGGTGCTTTAATGGACAATGTGTTTAAATATCACATTTTAGTTTTCGATTTAGCAGTCCTGGGACAATCTCAACGAATCTATACTTCTGCTGGGGAGCGCGCATGGTTTTTCGGTCCCGGTCTGCTGGCACAGGGAATCATATACCAAAATGTTCCTTGATGTCTGTAGTATATAACCTAGGTGGACATCTTTGCCAACTCGGATGTTAAATTGACCTTTGACCTCAATTTAGGGTGTATGCTACAGACTGTAAGGAACATTTTGGTATATGTCTCCCTGTGCCAGCATACCGGGACCAAAAAAACCTAAAAATGGGCCTCCGTTCCCCACCTAACTGTTGTAACAACTGTAATTGTGAAGTAGATACCGTGGTCTAGTGGGTTGGATGCCTCACCTCTCACGCGGTAATCCAGGGTTCGATTCCACCTGGGTAGCACACCTTTTTTAATATTACATTTGTACTTTTGTATGTTCCATTAGGCTAATGAAAGTTGATTCCATGTTTCCCGTAACATTTGGTTCAAACCATAATGAGGTAACTTTTTCATTATTCATTATTCATTATTTTGCAGCTGTTCATTATTTACAAAATAACGACCATTTCACCAATGCTTAGCATGCTTTTTAACCTTCATTATAGTGATAAAATCCAATTGATTCAGAATGTAAACAAAATGCAATGTTCGATGAAGATAATTAAGGAAAACACCGAAAAACAACACACTAGTGTTTCTGGAAGGACTGCTGCACATGTTCATGTAATCTACATCGAAATATATTATTACAAATTTAAATTAAATTATATTTTCCTCTTGCCAACTTCCACAAAATTCAACAGATCCATTACAAGTCTTCATCCTTTTGCCACCTTAAACACTCGTCCCCCAGTTTTTTAGAAGAACTTGTTTATTTATTTATACCTTCGATTATTTATTGTTGAATTTATTTATGCATTTTGAAAACTATGAATCATAATATTTATTTATTTATTTATTTAGAAAGGTCTTTGTTAATTTTTCCGAGTCTATATATTATTTAAATATATCTATCAGTAATTAATTTACCAAGTTAATCAATTGATTAATTAATTAATATTAGATAATTCGTTAATTGATATTTATTTAGTATGTGTTTATGAATTTATACATTTATGAATGAATTTATTGATACATTCATTTTGGTATGAACTAATTTATTTATCTATGAATTTATTCTGTTATGAGTTTGTTTCTTAAAATATTGAATTATTGATGAATGTATTGATGAATATATTAATTTATCAATTTATGAATTCTGTTTTTTTATTGTTGAATTTAATCATTTATGTATTGATGAATTTAGTCATGTATTTATTTATTTATAAATGTATTTATAATTTATTTTGGAATTTATTTGTTTATAGATATTTTTCTTAAATAATTTATAAATGTAATTATATATGATTACTTAAATATATTATTTTGGAATTTATTTATTGATTGTTGAATTTATTCTGTTCAGTATTTATTTTAGAATTTATTCTATTCATTAATTTCAACAAATCTTTGTTTAAAGATGCAATATGTCATCCAAAACACCGTAATTCAGCACATGAATTGGAAACACTACCTTTGCAGTATTGACTTGGGAAGATGCCTGTCTATTTACGCTATAGAAACTCACATTCCATATGTCCAGAACATTTTATTTTTCAAAATGCGTAAACACTGGTTATACGCATAGCGGGACTCATAATGTAGATATTTGTAAGAGCACGTGTATACTATAAACGGCGTGCCTGCTACTGATATTCGCCTTTTCGTAATCCTATGTCCCTCTCCAAACGCATGCGCCGTCGGTTTTCGATGACGTAGTCAACCGTGCCTATATAGTGAGCGCAATATACTGCACAAATGCGTAGCTAAGGGCCATGGCTAAGTGAGTGGGACGTGGGGCTTGAGAACGGAGGGTCCCCGGATCGCCCGGAGATTTAGTTCGCGTTTTTCCTCGAAAATCGTGATCTCTGTCAAGAACCCTAAACCGGGGTTAGGGTTATGGTAACTTTTTTTAGTTCTATTATCCCTAACCCCCCTGAGTACTAAAAAAAGCTAATCCCACGTCCCTCTCCAAACGCATGCGCCGTCGATTTTCGATGACGAAGTCAACCGAGCCTATATAGTGAGCGCAGTATACTGCGCAACTGTGTAGGTGAGAGCCGTGGCTTAGTGGGTGTGACGTGGGGCTTGAGAACGGAGGGTGCCCGGATCGAATCCCGATAGGTTCTCGGAGATTTAGTTGGCGTTTTTTTCCTCGAAAATCGTGATCCTGGTCAAAAACCCTAAATCGGGGTTAGGGTTATGGTAACATTTTGTTATTATGTTGGTGTTTTATTAACCCTAACCCTCTGAGTGCTTAAAAATGATAATCCTAAGTCCCTCTTCTAACGCATGCGCCGTCGTTTTTCGATTACGCAGTCAACCGAGCCTATATAGTGAGCGCAGTATACTATGCGAATGTGTAGCTGAGAGCCGTGGCTTAGTGGGTGGGACGTGGGACTTGAGAACGGAGGGACCTCGGATCGAATCCTGTCAGGTTCCCGGAGATTTAGTTGGCGTTTTTTCCTCGAAAATCGTGATCCCGGTCAAAAACCCTAAACCGGGGTTAGGGTTATGTCATAACTAGGTTTCATGATAATTCCTTGCACGGCTGCATGTAGCTTATAGCAACCCAATTCATTACGAAGTGTATGTATTTTTTGACGCTCCAGTAATGGCACCAGTCATTGACTTCTTTGATATTTTCCAGCGTTATGTAAAGCTGATAAAGCTGGCGAAATTAGATGTAGTAGTGGCAATCAGAGTGTTCATTGGAGCTTACGATGTGAATATGCAAGCTACTTGTCGGGATATGTCGGATACGAGCAATGTGACGATGGGTCTGATGACAAGAATTGCGGTAGGATAACCAGTTTCGTGATAGAAATTCATACATAATTGTTATTATTATTATTATTATTATTATTATTATTATTATTATTATTATTATAGGCACTTATATAGCGCTCTTTAAAAAGCACAGCGCTTAAACAACGCCCCGAAAACAATATACGGCAGACATAATACACAAAACATATACAATAATACAAAGTTACACATTTGGAAATAAATAGGTCTTTAGAAGACTCTTAAAAGTTGACACAGTCCTAGCTTCTCTGGCATAAATAGGAAGCTTATTCCAGAGCTGAGGTCCGAAAACAGTGAGACAACAATCACCAGCTCTTTTGTGTGAACGAACGGGATTGAGCTTTGTTATGTCAGATGAATAACGAAGTCCGGGCCTACTTCTAGTAGTATCAGGATGATTGTACAACGCGACAAGATTCTGTAGATAAGCCGGAGCAGTACCAGATGAGAATGTTTAAGAAAATATACATTCGATTTGTATTAGACGTGTTATTTGCGCAGTATACTGCATATTCCCCTACTTTTGTACTATAAACAAATATATAGTTTAAGTTAAGTTGTTTTTGAGGGTTGTTTTCTTAATATTTACATTTTCGGATAAGTTTTTTAGAATTACGTTAAGGTTAGCAGTGGAAATTATCAGTGATTGACAATATATTTGAGCATTTGAGTAATAATATGCTTGTAGAGGGAATTTAAACAAATGTTGCTTTGAAATTACTGAATATACCTTTAACACTTTAGATAAGTTTATAAATATAATAATGGTTATTATTATTGCTCAACCGGGTAATATTAGCAGTGCGCGTTAAATGACCTAATATTTATGAAAAATAATAGTTAATCAAAGTATGTATCGGTAAGATATGTTAATCATAAGGTAATTTAGGTATGAAAGAACTTAAACAGTCTCAAGGAAGAGTACAATAATCTTGTTAGTATACAGATTATGTTCTGCTTTGATTGGGTTTATTATCACGCAGATTGTGGCACGGAATACATCACGATGACATTAGGTGATGTACTCTTTATAACTTCACCAAATTACCCAATATATTACCTTGATAATCAGATGTGTATCTGGTATTTTACCAAAAACGGAAATGGTACATTCGTTATTGAAGTCTTAGACATACTACTAGAGCATGGACATGATGTACTTACCATTGGTCGGGGAGCAAAAGATACTCTTAGTGAAAGTATACTTCTTAGTACAGAGCATCTCTTCCCAGAAGGCAGCACGATAATTGCAATTGAAGAGGATATCTGGATTACATTCACATCTGATGAGACATTTCGTCAGAAAGGTTTCAAATTGAAAGTCAAGATAATTTCCAGACATGGTAAATATAACTAACCTATACAAACAATACACTAATGTAACATGCACTGCATTACATGGAAATTAGTCAATATAATAGAGATTAAACGGTTACGATGAAGATGATTTGAAGTAAAAATGGAATCACCAATGTGCAGATGTACCTGCTTGTTCTAATTCACACAGAGATAACTCACTATTTCAATTTCGATAGATCATTTTTGAAGTTTAACAAATGCAGAACAAACGGATGCATTTATAAACGTCTATGTTCCTAATGTGCAACCAAAATACCATTTAGTACAAATTTGATGATTTATTTTCTTCCGAATTTTCCAATCCCAAAACTTAATGAGCTACTGTTTTTTTTCTTTTCTCATTAGATGATACTCAATCCATAAAGTAATACGTCGCCAAAAGATTGGAAAATATAATTGTCGAGACTTTTGTCAAACAGCCTTTGTTACATCTATTTCCTTTGTTACTTGCGCTGCCTGATGTCTGTTTTAATCGTACTCTTTTCCCGTGCCCTTTGCCCTCAGATTAATAGGCTACTAATAAATATCCGTGAATATTCCTATCTCTTTTATTGGTTTAGATTCACTTAATATTCCAGTTGGCACTAGTCAATGGAATGACCTTCCACTATTCATCTGAATGCTATTCTGTTTCCTTCCCAGACGTCTGTTGAATAAATATGTGTGACCCGATCAAATCTACTTTTACCCGTTTAAACCGATATTTTCGCATCAGTGAAGAGAACGTATAAATATTATCTATGTTACCTTACGATGCGTTTAGGTAGCGGTGAGTGAATTGCCGTATCGTTAAAAGTCAACAGAGCATCTTGTTATACGGCAGGATGGATTTTGCTTATAAGTCCAATATCACTTTTTGCAGGGTTGATGAGTCTGCATTTGATATGGTTAGGAAAATATCCTTGTGGTCCTTGATTGTGATGAACGCAGGTTTCTGAGCAAGGGTTTCAATCCTATCATCAAGCTCAAGTTGTTCAGCGATGTGTTTTGCTTCGGCGTTGATCTGGTCGGTTTTTGAGTTGTCAGTCCTAGAGTAATTAGAAGTGGTATTGTCTTTCAACAGCTCGGTGTAGTCATCTTTCTTCAGCTAGTTATTGGTTTTGTCTGCTGGTACGAAGAAGTCGTCAGATTGTCTCATAGTCCTCGCATCTTTACGCAATTTGGATTGAAATTGACACTTCACATTTCTAAATTGGATGTTCTCGATGATTTGTAGTAGGTCGTCGTCGAAATTTTGTCATTTCTTCAACTTGTGGTAGGGTATTTCTTGTTTTAAATCCAGGTTTCCTTATTCTGCTTTGGTTTGCATCCAGGATGCAGTGTGAAGAAAGCCTTACATCTTATTCTCTTGATGACACTTTTTAGGTTTTTTCTATAAGTCTCTTATATAGTATATTCCTTGTCATTTGGCAGTGGAATATTCTTCATGGAGTAGTCGAAATGTACACGATCCATCATTGATAAAAGAAGAAGAGTGCTCAACAAAAAGGAGCAAACATACAAGGAGAGTTGCATATCTTCTTTCGTCACGTAGAGTGCTCGATCCTTTCGGAGAGCAATAATAATTATACGGGGAAGAAGAAGACAAATACATGTACTCCATATTTATTTCACAAGAGTCTGTTTCGCCCAAAGGCTCATCAGGTGAATGAGAGACTCACTATGGTCACAGGTCACTAAAAGGTATATCAAATAAGGTGGGATCGTTTCAAAAAATCCTTAAAATCGTGACACGTGTCTCTATATTAAATAGAAGTTGTCATCATATTAAAGACAACTTATCCAGCTACCGAATAAAAAAAGAATTAAAGCCACATGTTTAGCAACAGTAAAGTTATCAATCTAAACGTCGAGTGAGTCAAGGGTGGGATCGGTGGATGAGGCGCCGGTGGATGAGGCGCCCATAGGTTTCTACACAAAATAGTGAAAACCTAGAACTTTTGAAATTGATGCCATTTTAAAATTATACATAGGAAAGTTTTCAAACTTCTCATATGTGTTAATAACATGTGCCTGCTACTATGAATGATAATATTGAATTGTTATCTAGACATTCTCTACTAAAATATGATGTTCAATTCAGGGAGTGTTTTAATGTAAAAACACACAGTTTTATTCATTTTATCTATTAAACAATGGCCAAATCGCAGTCTCTCTATTTCATTTGTGTGACTCTTCGGTCTATTTCTACCCTGGGTAGTAAAAACATTTAACTAAAAAACCCAGAAGTGTTTCTTCACAGAATTGTTCATAGATTCATGAACATTTTGCTATTTACATGTAGACCTATTTTGGACCACCCTGTATTTAAAAAAATAAGGAACTTTAACGATATTCGTGTAGTTCGTTTTGATAACAATTTTCTTTAAATTAAATAGTCCATGCTAACTTAATTTCATAGAATATTATATACAAACATTTATTTTATGCATTATTTCATCATAATTTTAGACACCCTGTACTTTTCCTGTGAACATTTTGGGCAAGTGATTCTTAGCAAATTTGGTAGCACCTTCTGCGGTTGTTTTGATTTTGGTGACTATCTTCAGCTAAACCCTAATTGTACAAACTATCAAAATATTTTGTGAGGAGCAAAAACCATAAACTTTTTATGTTCCACCCTATATACATTTTACACACCCTGTATCATTTGATTCTTTTTGGCAAAAATGAAAAACCTTGAATCATAAGCTTTCCAACAATATATAAACTGCTCACAAAAAGTATCGAAACATTTAGAAATGATCCAATATATAACGGCTCGAAAGGGTATGCATTAATCGAAGCAAATAACCAAGTGCATAATTTTGTTCTGCGTATTTTGACACCTCGATCGATGAGATACGATGTTGCGGAGCGGAGTTATTGTTATTTCAGTGGTCGTGGGTCCAGTTTCAAAAGTGACAATCATCCTATAGAAAGAGGTTTGCATTACTGTTTATAATGATCAGATTCGTGCTTTTCAATAGGGATGAGTGTCACTTTTGAAACTGGACCCACGATCATGAAAAGACAATAACTCCGCTCCGTAACATCGTATCTCAACGATCGAGGTGTCAAAATACGCAGAAAAAATTATGCACTTGGTTATTTGCTTCGATTAATGCATACCGTTTTGAGCCGTTATACACTAGCAACCAAAAGTATTAGGACACTTGGTTATGGTGTCAAAATCATCCGATATATTTGGAGTGTAATATTTCACTACGAGTTGAACAAATGTGTTGTTGAATCTCTTCTCATTTATAAATTCATGTTTCCTACAACATCTGCTAATTCAATTCCATGCAATTGAAGTAAACATGTTCCTTCTTGAAATCCCCATACAAATTTCCCATTGGAAATAGCTCATGAATAATTCATCAACCTCATTATAGCCAATGTAATCCTATGGTGGGTAGTCTGACAATTTTGACTTCCATTCAAAAATACCTTAGTTCCTCAATTGTTTGTCAATGGATTCACTCAAGTAAAGCTAATGCCAATATTGTTACTAGTCTTTAATCTCTCACACATATTCCCCCTGATCTCTTAATTCATCTTCATAATGAGATATTGGGAGGGAAATTTAGTTTCATTTTGACACCTTTACTTTCATATATTCAATGGAAACCAACCAAATTTTCTGTACTTTCTCATAGCACCCACATAACCTGAGCACACTACACAATCCTTGTCACAAGGCTATCATTTCATCATGACTTTAGAATTTTTGCCAAGCTATTTTTACTCAAATTATTACTAAATATACACCTAGCACATAAAGTCCCTGACCAGGTGCTTTGAGGTTCGCTAATTCAAAATATATAATCGGTACAAAAAATCCGAGATATACATTTAATGAGCAAATTTCTTTTCCGCAGTTTGATACCTCATTCAACAAAATCGAATGGATACTTTTAAAGGTATGGCGATATCAATGACCGCGCATGCAACAGAAAAGTTGCACTAGGTATAGGAATCATTGATTTGTGTGTGATTACTGTCATAACTGTGTGCTATCTGAACGAGACAGATGAATGGGTCTGGAGTGATAACCGCAATGTGCGGGACAAAGGGTGTATCTGGCTGTGAAGAATACAAGTCTTAGCTGATTAGCTGTGAGTTTTTTCAGTGCATAATACACCTATCAGTTGTAAGACGCACTATACGACCCCCGGGAGTGGTGCGTCACTTTACCGAGGTGCGTCAACTTCTCATGTACCATGACGCACCCTGTGTCAAAAAAACGACGGACCATTGCCATCCAAATACGCACCCTCAGTCAATTGTTGGACGCACCATTGGTGGATTATGACGGACCATGACGACGCACCCCGTCGTCAGATATCGTTGACTAAACTGGATAAAACACGATGACTACTGAAAATGAAACTACTTTTGATTTACGATCTGCCCTTATTCGATGTTGTCAACCCTGGCCCTCGAATAATTATATAGACCCCGGACCGGGACCGGGATGGACGGAACCAAGAGGAGAACTTTTATATGCACAATAATGTCTGACTGGTCTAAAATTCATAAAATATTTAACTGATTATCATAAACGTCAGGATGAGGATGAAACAATTTCGAGAACATTTCCCATTCTGCTTCGACCCGTTCAGTGGCGTAACCAGGAGGTGGGGATGGGGTGGGGGGTGACGGGGGGGGGGGGGGGGGGGGGGGGGGGCATCCTTCATCCGTTGTTATACATGTAGGCTTGTGCCTATTTACAATTAAACGGGAGGTACGTAGAAAATTGGGTTCTCGAAAGTGTATTTAAACATTTAAACTTCGGATTGGAAATTACACCTTCTATAAACCTTCAAAGAATTTAAGGGGGCATTTAAAAATAACAAAATTTAATCAATACCACCCATATACTTCCAGAAAAGGCACTCAAAAAGGCGGCACATACACGTATACAGCTATTGTGATAAATCCCCTGGGGCTCCCCCCACCTTGATGCCCCCAAATGAAATTACAAACTCGATGTAAACCTTTGTATACTAAACCAAATTGTCAGATATGCCCCCCCCCCCCCCCCCCCTGACCCCCCTGATGACCTCCACATGCGATGCCCTTGATGACCCCCACATGCGAAGCCCGAAATTTGACTACATTTGCATGGACAACACGGGTGATTATGAGTGCTTCCTCCGGTCTATTGTCATGACTGTTGGTTCCTTGTTTTTTTGTTTGCCAAACTCTTGTATTGCAATTGGCGATGATCGAGTGATTTCAGGCATTTTAGAGCATGCGATATAAAATATCGGAGTGATGTTTGCGGTATTAAAGTAGAGCCTGGTTGGCGGTATCAAGGAGTTATGTGGTATAGTAGGCCTATAGAGTATATTTAAAGGTCGTATTTTGTTGTTCGTAAACAGATGTAAACTGTGACGCACCCATGTAAAGTGACGGACCTTGACGCACCCTCCGTCATTTTTTTGACGGACCAAAGGCTGCCACTGACGTACCCTCCGTCAAAAATTATTGGTAAACGACGCACCCACGACGCACCTCTTCCGGGGGTCGTATAGTGCGTCTTACAACTGATAGGTGTATAATCACACACAAATCAATGATTTCCTATACCTAGTGCAACTTTTCTGTTGAATGCGCGGTCATTGAAATCGCCATAACTTTAAAAGTATCCATTCGATTTTGTTGAATGAGGTATCAAACTGTGGAGAAGAAATTTGCTCATTCAATGTGTATCTCAGATTTTTGGTACCGATTATCTATTTTGAATTAGCTAACCTCAAAGCACCTGGTCAGGGACTTTATGTGCTAGGTGTACATGCATCAATGCAAAAAAACTTAATCACTGAAATATTGTTACAAATGTTTTCCTTTTAAATAATAATGTCTTAAGTTGGAATATAATCCTAAATTTATTGTAACAAACTTTTAAGAACTTTCCATTAATTTTATAACCCTAGAATACCAAAAAGCTAACACAGTAGTTCAATAGATTCCCTGTGTTTTCTCTCAATTTGCAGCTTGTAAAGTGTCCTAATACTTTTGGTTGCTAGTGTATATTAGATCATTTCTAAGTGTTTCGATACTTTTTGTGAGCAGTTTAGTTTGTGGGTCATTAAGTATGTAAAACTTAAGTTTTGTCCCGTTTAATCAGATTCGGTGCATTCATCAACATTATTAGAAGTGAAATATTTTTGGACCAGTTTGTGACTTCTGACCATAGAAAAACATTAGGTGTATCAAGAGACATGGATGGATGCACTCAAAGCAAAGTGTTACAAAATAATATCAATTGTGATTTTACTGAGTATAATAGATAAGTGCATGGATTAAAGTGTTCAAGAGGGAAGTCATGACAAAGCATACAATCAACAACATGATCAATGGAGGGAAGACAGGTAGATTGGGTGTTATGAGGCATCAATGTTCTTAAGGAGGTACTTATTGGCATGGCGACATTTACTAATTAGTTCATATTTAGTGTTCAGAGTTATCGATTTGTCCGCGGTGATGATGAAATACTTTTCCCACAGGCACAATTGGCAGCGTTTAGAGACATTAGAATATGAGTTCGAATTTTTGAGGATAGACCATGTAATGTTGAAATCAATGTTGTTGTCCTTGAGTTTCCAAACATGCTTGCTGAGTGCAGTTCGTTTCCTTTTGTGTTCTAGTTTGAATGATGATTTGTGGTTGCTCCACCTACTTTTGAATTTGGAGTCTTGATCTGTAGAGGTGACTGTTGCCTGGTAAATCACAAAATATTGACCAAAAAGTGCCAGAAAACTGCCAAAAACCTCCAAAATCACATTTTGGGCATTTGGTGGTCTTCTTTTAAAAACTAAACATTTTTATGTCATAAAAATCCTTCCGAGGGAAATGTGTTTAGATGATTTTGGTGCAGTTTCAGCATTTTTTTTACCACAAACTGAATTTGCTACGTTTGCAGCAAATGTTGAGCCAACAAAGTGATAAAATCAGCATTTTTAGTTAAATTTAATACCAAAAATGGATTCCCCGACTCAAATCCTTTCTACAATTGTATACTTGAATGTACATCACATTAATAGTTCAAAAGTTACAGCGCTTGATAAATGTCATGTTCAAGAACACAAAAACAAGGATAGTAAAGCATATTCATATACCCTTTACATATTATACATGTACACGTTTTCTTTCAGCACCTTGCGACAACCAAGATATAGTATGTAATGATGGACAGAATTGTTTAAACGGGGCACTTACACATGTTGGAAAAAATGACCAATCGTTAAAGAACCAATCGTGTTGTAAGTATAAATAACTATTCAGTCTGTTGTTGACGCATACGAAATGATGCGGTTGGTGTGGAACCCGCCCACCCATCGTCTAAAGCGCCCGGTTTGGTCTCACACACAGACATTTTGCGCACGTTAAGTAACATAAGGTCATGTTTTTTATACTGGGTACAATTTGTGTTACATGTCCCTTTTTCCATAAATTAGGTTCCTTTTTCAGTTAATGCATTATATCTGAAAAGGTTTACATTTTAAGTTGGTAAAAGTATACATATTCTGAAAGCATATACTGTAACGGATGCAAATAGCATATAATCAAGTTGATTATACAGGGTGGCCCGAAATTGTACAGGGTGTAACAAGCAAAATCTTCTAAAAAAGAAGGGTTTCAATGATTACTTCCACTATGTATATGAAGTGATGAGAGAAAAGTTCAGTACAGATTTAAAGTAGTTTAATATAATACCCATCCAGACATATGCAAATTAAATTTCATATGAATCTGAAATTCTACATACAGGGTCTAAAATTTGTGTTTATTTAGTTTCGGGAAAGTGCTTCTATCACTACATACATACAGAGACTAGTATTTTAACAAAATTCAAGTAGATTTCAAATAAAAATGCATCAATTACATGTACATGAACATTGATTGATTTTAAAAGTCACCATTTTCTTATGTAAAGGTGTTAATTTTAAACATATAGGGTGTTTAAAACATTAATTTAGGTATACGTGATTATCCACAAATCATTCAATTGAATGAATTTAAATTTGCATCTGAAACATGATTTTCCATTCCAATTTGAAGTGGCAAATGCTTAAAAGTGGTATGAGTTTCAAATAATTTTAAATAAAAAGGGGCCCTTTAACTACAGGGTGACAATGGCACATGTTTAGTGGCATACAATTAATTGCGTTCATCCTTCTTGCACCTTCATGATGTGCAAAGCACATTCAAATGAACAAATTAGGTTAGTTTCCATAATGTTTGAACCCAGTATTCAAATTTCAAGAGTCTGATTTAAGATTGAATTATAAAATGTTATCGTTTTAAGTTGTATTCATCATATAGGGTGATCCAATGTTGATTGGCAAACTAATAGTCACTAGTATCGTATCAACTTACTTTTCAAACTCAAGTTTGCACACTACTTGAAGACTTATTTACAAAGAAATGTTGCACAATATTTCAGCATGATCTTCATTGGCGAGAAGATACTGGTTATTGTTCCCTGGACGTAGGTCTACAGCACAGTATATCAGACTTGCATAGGGTATGATGGCAGTTTGCGAGTATAGAGTAAAGATCAGGTCCTTCCTACATGAGGTTAATTACATATCTTCTTTTAATTAATCAAAAGGATACCTCAACCTTTCTATACTTTTAAAATGGACAGTTTGGTGCAGGCAAATGTTTGCATACATTCGCAAACTGCGACCAACTTACGTTTCTTAACAATTTTTTGAGCTTCTTAATGCTAATTAATGATTCCTTAATTAACTAATTATATTTTTAATTCAAATAATTATGCTTCAATAATGTTATGTTTTCAATATAAAATTGTACCAAGAGTGAAACCAGTGCATTTTATGTTTGCCCAATGTATATTGCACCATACTTGTTCAACTATGCACTCCTCCTCCTCCGCATACTCCTCCTCCGCATACTCCTCCACCCCTGACTAATTAGGTTTAACGAACTATTGTAATTAACAGAACCATGGTAGTTTATATTTTTCTTTTTAAAATAAAGGCCAAATACTTTCTCATCAAAATAAGACCAAATTTGAGTATGTGTGATAAAGAATAGCCAAAATATATGCATGCAAAGTAATAATATGTAGTGCAAATGTAACAGATCCACCTTTATTGGGTACCCAGTATAAAAAACATGACCATAACGTAATGTAAAGTAAAATTATGCAAAAAGTACACAATGCGAGGTATTCTTTATTACTAAACCATTTTGTAACTTTTAAAATTACATTTTTGAAATGTATCGGAGATAATTACCGGGGTTTGTAGATATTTTATCGAAATTAAGTAAAACAAAAGTCTAAAATACAATTTAATCGGTAAAAGGTGATTTCGCCCAACGTGTTAAGTAAGAATTGAGAACCCTAGTGCTAAAAGAGGGTTAAGTCACATTGAGAAAAATGGCAAAAACTGGGTTTCATTGTGTCCATGTGTGGACTTGACCCACCCGGGTTTTACCTCCCATGGATTCATACACAGCTTTAACGCATGGCTTAACTTTAACATTTGAACAGAGGGTGCAGAGATCCTCCTTGTAGCAGAAAACTGATACTAACTACAATTTCACAAGATTGTGACTTAACCCTCTTTTAGATCTAGGGTCCTCAATTATCGATATGATTGGTGAAATTCGTAATCTTTCCCTAATCGCCGGGTAAAATCTCCTCGTGTAATTATACAAGATGGCGAGCGTTAGAGAAACACTCAGCCGGTGGGGAGTTCCTCCGGAATACATTGACAAATTTGAAGGTAAGGAAGTAGTATATCTTTCCACTTTTGGTAATGCCTTTATGTCCTTGTTTTCATGATGTTATTGTCATCTGAAAATCATAAGTTTTGAGAGATTCACAGAAAAAAGTGAAACTTGTGTTGGCACCGAGCGTCGTACTCGAGGTCGTACTACACCGTGTATGCGTTGCGTTTGCATGCATCATTTCATAGCGGCTAATTTGTACATGTGGCCATGTGAAACGTGATTAGGACGTATGTAGTATGTACATAGGTCAAAATGCAACGATGCAAGGTTATTGATTGATTGATTGATTGATTGATTGATTGATTAATTGATTGATTGATTGATTGATTGATTGATTGATTGATTGATTGATTGATTGATTGATTGATTGATTGATTGATTGATTGATTGATTGATTGATTGATTGATTGATTGATTGATTGATTGATTTTTAATGATTTTCAGATGACTTCAATAACATCATGAAAACAAGTACATGAAAGCATTACCAAAAGTGGAAATATATACTACTTCCTTACCTTCAAAAACTCCCTTGAAATTACCTAAAACTTACATCCAAATTCAGTAAAAAATACCCAGCAATTGTGTAAACAATTGCCTAAAAAATACATCCAAATTCAGTCAAAAAAACCCGGTGATTGTGTAAACAATTATCTTAAACTTACATGCAAATTTAGTAAAAAATACCCAGTCAATGTGTAAACAATCACCTTAAACCTACATTCAAATTCAGTAAAAAATACCTAGTCATTTTGAAAATATTTACTAAAAAATTAAGCAAAATGTCCCATAATGTTGTGGGTTTTTTACATAACATGTGGTAAAATATTACAAAGCATTTACGTAAAAAAATGCGTAACTAGTTAAGTAAAATTTATACCTAGCCACTGTGCAAAATAAATACCTAGTAAAATTGCTTTTTTATACATAATAGTTTGGGTTTTTTTACCAAACAGAGTTTATGTAAGATTTTACCAAATTGTTTTGGTGTTCTATACGTGCTTCAAAATTATGTACAATTTTACATAACTTAGATAAAAATGTCTGTGTGTGATAGGTAGTTAGTATAGAACCTATAGATAAGTGCCAGGTAGTAAATACTCTCAAATAGTGGTGTCCCCTTTTTTGCAGGCCTTTTAAAAAAGTGTCTCATTCATTAGTGAAATATCATGACTTCGGAGTAGGGGAAACATAAATCATCATATCGTCGGTCTCATCACATAATGATATATTCGAGAGATTATGAATTTTTGAGAAAATCGGTTTTTAGTAATATTGTATCGTGCTCTTTCAATATCCCAAGTTACAGACCTTTAACATTCTGTTTAACTAATGAGAATTTGGTGTATTTGCTGTTTTTTACATTTCAGCGTTTCACATATAGCGCTTTTCCATAAAGAATATGATATAACGTGGACGACACACCACGCTATTTGAACATCGCGTTTCACATACAGATCTATTCCATGACCTATTTGAACATCGCAAATTCTACGCGTTTCACATACAGATCTATTCCATGAGCTATTTGAACATCGTAAATTCAACGCGTTTTACATAGAGATCTATTATATGCGCTCTATACGAGAAATCATCTTAAACTATTTGAACATCGCAAATTCTACGCGTTTCACATAGAGATCTATATTATATGCGCTCTATACGAGAAATCATCGTAAATAATGGAAACAAATATTTTTCACATACAGAGTTTGGTACTATTTTAATCAATGTTATTCAAAAGATTAGCACACAAAAATGACCTAAATAGAAAGTACCAAGGGTTCTCTTCATGTATATATCCTATCTAGGAATAATGGTTAAGAAATAAGCAAGTTTGAAGCCAAATCTGACGACAGAATTTTCAATCTCGATTTTCTCGAAAAGCGTGTTGCGTCGAATAGATCCGTATGTGATGAGACCAACGATATCTATGCTTAATTTTAACCGAATTGCGTCATTTTGCATCAAAATATGCCAAGGATGAACAGGTAAAACAGACACACTGCGATTTCCATGGCTATATATACAGGGTGTATCAAAAAAATAGGACACCTTTTCATGACAGTGTAATACAATCCGATGATAAAAAAAGAAAACTAGAAAATGTGCGCAAACCATATCATGGTTTGTACAATGAGATTTACATTGTATAGACCAGTAAATAACATGGCTTGCGTTTCAATACCTTTCAATAATTATAAACATAGAAAATAATCTACCAGTTAATAGCAAAGATTAGTTTAATTCTTGAACAAATCAAAACTGGCTAAATAATCCAAAAATCAGATGCATGCATATTCTGTGCTAATTAAAAAAGTTATCGAACCCACTGTAATTGGCATAAATAGTGTGCGCGTTCATGTTACTCATACTGTTACTGTGTGAATGACATTGTACATACTACAAAATAGATTGCCTAATAGGGCACAATTCCTTTAATTAATGATGAATTGTTATCATCTTTTCAGCATTTTATCTTTATCGATTGTACTTAACATTGAAATACAAATCAGTGATTTAACAAGGATTTAAACCATCATCAAAAAGTGTCCTACATTTTTGACACCCTGTAGAGGATCGCATAGGCGATTCAATAGTGCATGGACAATGTAAATAAATAACGGCGAGGCAGTACAATAATAATTAGTCATAAGATTGTATTTCAAAATCATGTGCTTTGAAAAAAGTATTAACATCTATTTCGTGTTATTCAGCTCGATGCAACAATGAAGACTTCTGGTGTATGTCCGGCCTAGGTTGTGTTGAGATGTCCATGGTGTGTGATGGTCAATTACAGTGTAGTGATGGGTCTGATGAAATCGGGTGCCGTGAGTGTCTATTCGACTATTTTGAACTTAACTTTAAAAAAAAAGAAATCGGCCAATAGCATAACAAAATAATGTGTGCATGCGATATGTTGGTAGCAATTTGTGAAAGTATAATCAGACAAACGGGAGATTATTACGCTTGTAACGCAAACTTCAGAATTATTGAATTGTCATAATCATCAAATGGTTGGGTGCAATATTAATATCCAAGAAAGAAAGGTTTTAGCCGTTGGTCAATTAATCCCAAGAATCGCTGTTACTCGTTTCATATGCATACATATGGTGAATTGTTTATTGTCCTTCAACTTTGTTCTGTGGTAAACTTTTCATTGAACCGTTTTGTACCTCGTACTTATTAATAGACTAATAGCACATACACAGCCAGTCCAGAGTTCCACAAATTTCACTTATCGTACAGCTTCTGAGTGCTATAAATTTGACATCGTAAATAACCTGATTAATTATATCCCAACTTGGTGTGTGTGTGTTTAGTAGATGATTGTTTATCTTGTAAGTTCTATCAGTGTCCTACAGCTTCCTACTGTGCAGGGGTTTGTACAGCAAAGTTCTGCCACATAAATCATCACTAATACTACTGTTGATGAGTGCTATTAATTCCTTATAGTACTCGGCAGCTACGCTGCCTCGTGCTATAAGTCATACTTATGCCTGACGCACACGGGGTATACCTACACTTTTTGCGTGTATGAGATTTGACTTTAATATGCCAACTTTAAAGTTGTTTCAGGTCATGGGCTACCCTAAAAAACTTTTTTTTAAATATTTCAGTCCTACACAGCTCATCTTTGATATGTTGACACTCTTGACCATTCAGAAGGATTGACAGAGCAAAATGTATCTAATTTGCATAATAATGGCGGCCATCTTGGATTTTAACGCTTAATTTATCCCGGGGTACTCCTGGAAGAACGCAAACGTGTTGTCGTTGTTTTGTTGACTAGAAATATGCTTATACACATAATGCCAGGATAGCATACATGTAGCCCTTTTTCAAATTTGTGTCCTAAATTCTCAAAATTGCATAGATGTTGACGGAAAATGTTAAACAATCATTTTTTAAACCAAAAATGAGCATTTCTCAAAACAAAATTGGCTATACAAATTCAAACAAGAACAAAATTGCAAAAATGCTACGCTATCACCTGTATATCAATTTAGTCTAGCGCCATTCTAAATTACAGCTTTCTGCATGCCTCTGTACTTAAAAAAACCTGCGTTTGAAGTCTAGAAACACTGTTTTTAATTATTATGCAAATTTGGTACAACATTTACACTTTTATTACCATACCCAAATTTGCAAATGTTGGTGGTACTTTCATGGCAATAGCTTCTTTATATTTTAAGTTATGACATTTTAAAGGAAAATACGATAGATTATACTGGTTGAAAAACCAAGAAATACAAAATAATGTACCGGGTGTCCCTAAATAAAGGGTGCACGTGTTTACCCAACTCGTTGACCATGAAGTTCTAACATTTGGTGTAATATGTTTACACATATTAAAAGACTCAACGCCTGGCTTTCAGATGCTGCTTATTTCATCTGATTCGGATTTGTCAATTCTGAGATATGGACAATTAACTAGAGCTACCCAGAATCGATGTTGTGCCACTTTACAGTTTCAAAGGTTTACTCCTAAGATACAACTTGCACTTGTACGATTGCCCTTCACCAGTGTTATGCAAAATAAGATTTTTGTATTGAGATTGAATAGGTTTAAGTGCCTGTGTATCCAAGCAGAACTGAATATGAAGATGTTTGTTACATGATTCGAACCGGTCCTTTGGCGAGGTTTCACAAAATGTTTACTGGGCAATGGGCCTACATTTTCAAAACAAGACAAACGTCCATATGGCTGGGTTTTCATTAGAAGAAGAGGGTGTTCATGGTCTTAAACTATCATGAAACGAGAAATCAAGCAGAAGTCACCAGAGAGTTTGCCATTCATTTCCCAAACACTCACGTACCATCTAGGAATACACATATATACAAAGGAGTATTGGAAATACTTGGTAGATGCATCTATATGCTATTGGTACAAGCACCAATATGAATAAAGAACATTCTGGAAGACTAAGATATGAAAAGTGGCAGGACAGAGTAACACATTGATAACGTGCGGCGTGCACTTCAGAGGGATCCCAGAATAACTGCTCGTAGAAATCCCTTACCACATATTCCAAGGACATCTTTTTTTGTTCCTCAGCCTCTTTTAAACAATTCGGGTCAATTGCCTACCCCAATGTTTCAAGACGATTGATGCCCATGGATATACCAATGTTAGTATCGTTTTGACGCTCATAATCATTCTTTCTGTAAAAGTGGCACAACGTCGATTTTGGGTAGCTTTGATAAACTGGGTATATCTCAAGATTAATAAATCCAAATCAGATAAAATAAACGGCATCTGAAAGCTGAGTGTTATTCCATTCCGTGCGTATAAACATATTACACCCAACTTGAGGATTTCATGGTCAACAAGTTGCGCAAACACTTGCACCCTTTTATTAGGGACATCCTGTACATAAGAAAATCACATATATCCACAGCCAACCAATGAGATTCCTTGGGAAGTTAATCTATGAAGACCTGAAGGATGATAAGATCAGGCAAATGGTTACCAGCAAGTTGTCTGCTATGTTGGAGTTAACAGATGCAAGCGAATTGAATGGTATCATGAAAATGTGGATTTACAACCGTGTGATCATCCCAAAAATGGTATGGGAATTTACCATCTACAACTTCCCAATCACCTATATTGAGAAACTGGAGGCAATCTGCACAAAGCATCTGAAGAGGTGGGCAGGAGTAACCAGAAGCACTACTAACAGTGCTTTATACAGATCCAGAAAACGCTACGGCCTACATCTAAAGCGACTCACCACCTCAGTGAAATGTATGCAGCTAACCAAATACCATCTCAACAAGCACTCCAGAGATGGAAAAACTCAAACACTATACAGAGAGTGTTTAGAGACGAAAAAGAAGAGGTCCAGATGGAATGGAGTGAAGGAGCTGGAACAAAAAGAACGACATCTCTTCCTTAATGAAATCGACAGAGGTCAGACTGACAAAGCAGGCTTGGGGTTCAAGAAGAATCAGAAGCTAATTAAAGACATGACCCTGAAAGAACACAGGCAGTGCCTGACCAGTTTAGTTAAAGAAGTTGACGAGGATGAGATGCTGATCTACCTTTATGGATGCGCGAAACAAGGACAGTGGCTGCGATGGGACTCTGCCATGCAAGTGGACACATCATGGAAGAAACTCCTGTATGTTTGGACACCAGAACTCCTGTCGTTTCAGATAAATGCCATCCATGACCAACTCCCAACACCAACTAACCTGAGACTCTGGGGCAAGACAAATATGGGATTGTGCCAGTTATGTCACCACCGAAATTGTACTCTGCTCCACATCCTGAACTGTTGCAGCTTTTCCTTAGAAAATGGAAGGTACAATTGGCGCCATGACCAAACACTGAGAGCAATTGTATCAGGACTGATACCATATGTTGATGAAGCAAACAATAACAGACCATCAACATCCCAGTCTCAAAGTTCCAGTCCTACCATAGCATTCCAAACAGCAGATGGCACAAAATACCGTAATCCAGTCTTGCCGTACAGAAAGCCAAAAGAGACAGACATCCTGAAAAATGCCAGTGACTGGAAACTCCTGGTGGATGAAGAGCACTCGCAGATAGTATTTCCTCCAGAAATTGTTGAGACGGCCAAGCGACCTGACATTACTATTTTCTCAACTCAGACTAAAAATGTCATCATCATTGAATTGACAGTCCCAGCAGAGGAAAACCTTGCAAATGCTTTCGCCAGGAAGAAATGTAAATATCAAGACTTTGTAGCAGAATGTGAAAATAATGGATGGTCTGTAAACTACTTTCCCGTTGAAGTCGGAAGCAGGGGGATTTATAGTACCACGATCAGCAAATGTCTGGCCTCACTAGGAATCCCCAGCGGGAAGAGAAAACCAATCTTAGACACAGCAGCCAAAACAGCCTTGCGAGCAAGCTACATTATCTGGCTTTGCAGAAGCACCAAGGCGTTCAGACAAGCGGAGTTGATTCCACCTCCAACCATATGCCATGAGGGAAGTGGGAGCGCTCACAAAACCGGTTTAACCCGCCAAAGTCTAGTCCCAAGCCCAGAGACCTCAGAGCATAAAATTATCTACACAGATGAAGATGATGAAGAAAAGCTATATTATGCAACACGGTGATTTTTCCCGATAGTCATTTTCAACGAGAACTACATCAGGAGTGCTCATCTTAATAAGAGTGAAATTACGGCTCCGAAGGTGACTACACTGGTAATCTACCAATGAATTATTCTTCTTCTTGTTATACCACTATTTGCGAGAATTGATTAAGAGTTTCGACTTTGAATTGCCGTAACTTTGGAACCGCAGCTCAGATTTGTGAGAATTAAAAAGCAGAAGAAAGAAAAATATTAGCTGCTTCTTAAAAGCATAATTTTTAAATAGCATATTACCTTAACGATCGGCCAACAATATACGAATCATTAAACAATTGCTGTTATGGGGTGTTCCTAAAATATATAGTCAATGTAAAATTAATGAAAGTGGTCAAAGTAAAACTAGTTTAACAAAAGGTCAGGATGGAAACCTTTCAAAAATGAATCATATTGGTTGAGGAAAGTCTAATTCAAATGAAAATCAATCTTGATATTGGAAAATATATTATTTTGAAGCATAGAGTTTACTTGATCATGAATCTCTCGTAATATATCGATTTAAAAAAAACCACATTCAAGTCTTCCAAGGTCAAAGGTCATCTGGGATCAAATTTCAAAAGTTGCCGGATTGTCCTCATACATTAAAAACTCCCTTTTTCGTACGCCCAACGGTTATGGGCTCAAAAGTCAAAATAGGTCAAATGTTGAATAAGTTCAAATGACAAAAGCAATATTGCGGAAGTGATGACCTAGGTCAAATAAACAAACAAAATCAACGGTGACCTCTTCGTATATGCTGAATTTATGAGCAACAAAAAATGTGCGATACTTTTTTCCAGGTGTATATATATATATATATATATATATTCTTATACGTTTTGATATGACTAGGCGCCCGCTATAGCTTCGGCACCCGCGCTTAAACTGGAAATGTAGCTAGGGAACATTTGGGTATCTGGAGATAACGACACGCGGTACCTGGATTATTGAGTTACTGGATTAGTAAGTGCACCTGTGATTAGGGTTAGGGCCTAGGTCTATTGGGTGCCTGGATATTATATGTGATAATGGGTACCCGAATTTCATGTTACAAGGGATAGCCGTAATATACCTCTAGACTAAGGGTTCCTGGAAACTGGATTTTTAAAAACACAAAAGGTACTTAGGATATTTGGATTATTGGGGGCACATGGGGTACCTGGTTTATTAATAACACGTTGAGGCCCACGCTGGGCCTATATAGGCAAAGCGCACGGTGTATAAAGGATAAGTGACTGGAGCTATTTATACCGTCAGAAGGAAGAATAACATCAGTCATGTGACGTCTACCCAAAGTTTATTTACTTATTTAGTCAAGTTGTAAAATCAGCTGAAAACATAAAAAAATGAAATTTCTCTGTCATGCAAAGACCGATTGCAACCATTATTATGCATTGAGAATCTTCCATCCTATTCTTTCAATGCAATTGTAAACACCTATTATTCTGCACATTGTGTCAGCTGGAGCGATGTTAGTCGACCAATATTTCTAACACTCGGAGGTCTCTTTAACACATTGAAGCTTTACACTGCACGAATACACTTAAAGCGTGTATCAATATGCAGATTGTTTGTGTAGCAGTCACAAATTGCAGTAGAGAATTTTTTTTTTAATTTTGCCTTTTTTAATTTTTGAAATATTTTGAAAAAATTGTTGGATTTTTTTTTTTTAATTTAAAAATTGCAATTATTTGAGAAATGTTTAGGAAAAATTGAGCATTTTTAGGGGGAAAATAATTGTTTGTATTTAAAAAAAAAAAATGTTTTTGATATTTTTACAATATTATTATGGTGATTTTTTTTTGATTTTTTGTTTGTTTTGATTTTGATTTTTTGTTGTCAAGTCAGATTCTCAAAACATAATAATTGGCGGATCCAACACCCTGTAGCAGTATACACTCTTGCCACATGACTTGACACATATGTTGACTTTCAGCCCCGATTGGGGTGATTTTTAAAACTAAAATCTGCTCTAGGGATACAATATTGTGGGGTTTTATTTTTTAAATTGTCACTAGTTTTTATAACAAATTGAAGTTCAATTAACTAAATGCTTCGTCTAAAACTCCTCACTACTCTCACAAAATCACAATTGACAGTCATGACATCTCACAAGTTCACACCACAACATTTCTTGGCATCACCATTGATGATAAACTCACATGGAACCACCACATTAATGCTATATATAACCACAGAGTTAGTGATCATCTTCCTCGGCACATTCTGAAATCACTCTATAATACGCTGGTTTATCATCACCTCAGCCACTGCAACATTATATGGGCTTCGAACCACCAATCTAGACTCGCCAGCTTAAACAACACTAAAAATTGGGCCATTCGCACAATAACCAATTCACGACGCAAAACGCACACTATACTCTCTTTCACCAACTCAATACATTGGAAATCAACGATATCAACCAGCTACAAACGGCACTAGTTATCCCAATTTCGCAAACTATTTCACCACAAACCGTTTGATACACGGTGTTTCCGTAACCTGACATACTTTATCTGACACACTGACACACTTTTATCTGATACAGTTTTTTTAGGCGTTTGATAAACTCCTGAAATAAACTTACCCCCTGAAATGGCTATTTCATCAAATAAACTTACTCCCTCTGAAATAAAAAGGCTGTTCCATCTAATAAACTTACCCCCTGAAATGGCTATTCCATCAAATAAACTGACCCCTTCCTTTATTTCAGAGGGAGTAAGTTTATTTGATGGAATTTCAGAGGGAGTAAGTTTATTTGATGTAACAGCCTTTATTTCAGAGGGAGTAAGTATAGAACAGTCTTTTATTTCAGAGGGAGTATTTGATGGAACAGCCTTTATATTCCATCTTACTTACCCCTCTGAAATAAAAGGCTGTTCCATCAAATAAACTTACCCCCTAAGATGGTTGTTTCATCAAATAAACTTACCCCCTAAGATGGTTGTTTCATAAAATAAACTTCAGAGGGAGTAAGTTTTATTTGATGGAATAGCCATTTCAGAGAGAGTTAGTTTATTTGATGGAATAGCCTATTATTTCAGAGGGAGTAACGTTATTTGATGGAACATTCATGTCAGAGGGGGTAAGTATGTTTGATTGAACAGCCTTCTATTTCAGAGGGGGTAAGTTTATTTGATGGAAAGGCTGTTCCATCAAATACAATTACTCTCTCTCTCTCTGAAATAAAAGGCTGTTCTACACTTACTCCTTCTGAAATAAAAGGATGTTACATCAAGTAAACTTACTCCCTCTTAAATTCCATCTAATAAACTTACTCCCTCTGAAATAAAGGAGGGGGTAAGTTTATTTGATGCAATAACCATCTCAGGGGTAAATTTATTTGATGGAACAGCCTTTTATTTCAGAGGGTAAGTTTATTTGATGGAATAGCCATTTCAGGGGGTAAGTTTATTTCAGGAGTTCATCAAACGCCTAAAAAAACTGTGTCAGATAAAACTGTGTCAGATAAAGTATGTCAGGTTACGGAAACACCCTTTGATACACGCACACCACACAAGGCAAGCACACAAATTTCAGCTTCCTCCTCATGAATGTATGAACGTATTAATTTATGAATTTTTCTAGAAAACCAGCTGTACTGATTAAAGTGATACATTTATATTGCATTTGGTATTCACCCTATTTCACTGATAGTAGGCTAGTAGTAGATCTAAATTTAGATCCTCGGTTTACCCCAATCATGAAGCTAGCATACCCCACATCTGACTGTCCCAATCCAGTGTACATCGAGTCAGCGTGACAGGACCAACTAACTCTAGGATATACCAATGAATGGCTATACATAGTGGTGTACTAGTAGACAGGACTGCTAGCAGATAAAGTATGATCTGTGACTGATAATGCAATGGAACAATGTAATGTGAGGCTGGTCACTGGGCTGGTGTATGTATTTTATACATCTAGCTAGTAGTTGACCATAGATCCTTGACAAGATATATGAGTTGACTGTGAGATAACCAGGCCAGGATTGGAGTATGATAAAACTGTCGCCAAGATACAAATAGTAAGGGACCGTTCATTATTTATGGTGTGGGGGGGGGGGGGGGGGGACAAATTGCAGACTCGTATGTTAAAATTACCTACCCCCCCCCCCCCCTACAGCTGAAACTGAAAATTACATGACCCCCCCTGCTAACCAGTAGCTTTGTACACACACCCCCCACCCCCCTGCCCGAAAAAAAATCAACTTGTCGCATACTTAAGGGGCTGTCTTTACCTTTGTTCTTGGATACGTTGGTAAATTTTGTTTGTGCCCTATCTGAACGGCCAATAATTTTATGATGCCCCTTCTTTTTATTGTGTGTAATTAGTAATGGCGAGCGCAGCGAGTTGGAATATTTTTTTCATATTTATACATTTTGGATGGTTTTGTGAGTCTTTATAACCTGAACAAGTTAGAACATTCTGAGCAGAAACGTATAATCCAGTGAAACGTTCGACTTTTGTGAGCATTGGTGCAAAGCAGAGATGAGGTGAAAAGCATGCAATAAATCACATTTTTAAATCATAAAATTGGATTTTGTAACATTATACACCCTGTGGCTCTACTGTCTCGACCGTTGATGATTGTATAGATGTTTTTTCACGATATCGTCGATTTGCTGTCCAGAAGTCGTCTCATAGTAAAAGTTTTTTGAAGTCGAAAGGTTTTAAGAAAATATGCGCGAAGCGCAGAAAAAATGGCATTACAATCCAAAATAGCCTCTAAAATCACTCCAATCACCACCATCTTTATAGTTTAAACAAATTTACATGACCCCCTGTTCAAGAATAAAACGTTACATAACCCCCCTATTTCAACATATGAAAGTTACATGACCCCCCCTATAGTTTACCCCCCCCCCCCCCCCCCCCTCCA
>CM069446.1:29243682-29470822 GCA_035610835.1 Ophiura sarsii | reverse complement strand
TCTATTTTTAATCATCACCATTAAGGATTTTACTCACCATTGTTATGTTTTAATCCCATTTGCCGATTGCTTTTTATCTACCCTTTGTCTATGTCATCCTTGTGTTATATTATCCACGTAATCAATCAGCTGTCAAGTTTGATAACCCATCCCCTATTAATCCATGTGTCACTTTGTCCCCCATTTTGTTACACTATCTTTTGTCTCATTTCCTGCCCATTGTTCCCCTGTCTATATATTGTGTATGTTGTATTCTGTCATTTTCCCTTCGATCAAGATTCTGTTAGAATCGAAACTTCAGGTCCTCTTATATTCATTACAAGGAAAAAGTCAATACTTACATCCGGGTCAAGGCTCAAGAAAGGGTCACTAGGTTCAAATTGTCAATTTCACCTCTTGTATAATGCTACTTGTATGATGATTGTCAGAATAGGTTAAAATATTCCTTAGATCGATGTACAAGGATTAAAATTGAAAGGTCCGTTGTGGTCACTGGGGTTCATTGACCAATGCAGAGTTAACACTTGAGACTTGCTCCGATTTTTATTGGATTTGTTGCATCTTGTGTCATTTGATGAAACAAGAAACAAATTCAAACATGATATCCGTGTCAAAGGGTCAACAAATGTCGCTAAAGGTCAATTTACCAATTGATGTTTTATCATGATTTGGTCAATATGATTGCATCAGAGTTGTGATCCACTACCAGAATCGCAGTGTTTCTAGAAAGGTTACTTAACATACCAGTTGCAAATCAAAGTATATGCCACTGCTATTTGATTGTCCAATTGTGATAAAACAGTAAAGAATATACACTATTTGTGACCGTATATATTATCACGATTATGTAAGGAATGTAACATACATACGTAATCAGACTTAAACAAGCACACGGTATTAAGATTATAGGTAACATAAACATGAGTACCCTTAGTCAAATTATATGAACTTCATCAGTGGACATTCATTATACTTGTGGAGTGTTAAGTAATGGTAATTGTAACTTATGTTCTGTAACCTACGTTTGCTAAAATTGCCACGTCAATTTCTCAACTACAATTTAGTGGAATAACATCGAGACAATAATGCTAAAACTAATAGTTTAATTTCACCAAAATACTTTAAGGATATCTTGCATCATTTTCCAACACCCTAATTAAGCCTAATAATATGTCACATTTTCAATGTCAAAGCATTGCCAACACTTTTGTTAGTAATCAAATAAATTATATTTATAACGTTACGTATTTATTTTTGTTAGAATCCACTGCTTTTGATTTTCTTAATATTTCAGCAAATTTAATTTTCCTCGAATTCCCAAATCTGAATTGTGCGTTTTATGGGTTTTGGGGTCATCATATATAATAAAGTTGTGTTTTAAATCATTATTGTTCATTTCAGTTCAGTGTCTTGAAGACGAATTTATATGCCAGTCTGGTTACGGATGCTTAAATATGTCGTTGATGTGTGACAACGTAGACCAATGCCTGTATGGTTCGGATGAGCTTGGATGCGGTAACGTTAAATAACGTTTTTGTTGGATACTAATTTGAGTGCCTTTATATTGGCAGATCCACTAAAAAAAAAGTAATTTGATCAGGGGCGGCACAATATCCACTAGTTATGATCCTTGGCACCCTCCCCCCTCCTCCACACACACACTTATCAGCCCCCATGCAGTCAGATCAAGCCCGCCCCTAGCTTCAATAATTGAACTGAAATATATAAATTATGCTAATTAGAGGCAATTTTGACCTTTACGCGCGTATTTTAACCCATATTTTGTTCGCTTTCAGCCAGATGCTCCCCCCCCCCCCCACCCCAATTGCTGCCTATCCTAAATAACATTGATGCTGATGCCGCCACTGCGTTTGGTATGTGTTGACTAAGTTGAATTGAAAAAGGTTATATTTCACAATCATATTATAGAAAGAAGTTCTTATTATTGAATCTATAAACATACACTGAATTAATGTGTAATATCCCTCGTCGGTGTTTTTTCCTGAGCCTGATTTAATATGTGAATTAATTTTCAGATGTGTGCGGCAATCGCAGATTCGAATTGACCCAGAGTGAAAGTATTTCATTAACGTCTCCTAGATATCCACAACCATATCCCGTCAATAGCGACTGCTTTTGGGTAATACGAAATGATGCGGGATATCTCACTATAACAGTCGTGGAATTCAACATTGACTTTGAAAATGATGTCGTCTACATCGAGAATGCTCAAAGTACCATCATGTCTCTAACTGGTTCAAACGGACCTATTTCAATTACCGCGAAAACTAGAAAACTTACCTTCCATTTTGAATCCCATTCGTGGACAAGTGGCCTGAAAGGATTCTCGTTTGATATTGTCCGGTCACCGATTAACAGTAAACCGATTAACAGTAAGTTATTACACATTATGATGCCTCTTGCTTCTAACTTGATCTCGGAAAGCATTCTAATTAATGTACAGTTAAGCCCACAATTATTCGACCCCTTTGAAAAATATGAGTTTTTTGCATTTTTCTCATATCTATACCAGCTGGAGTGGTGGAACTTTCGCTTTACACAAATGACAGTTAGTTTGCAAGTACAAATCAAAATATTTGGGCTCAACAATTTTTTTGCATACACACACATATGAGATTTTATAAAGTGCTATTTCATTTAGGTCTTTGAAGCAATATTTGTTGATCCACTGTATCAAAAGCGGCGCTCAAATCTAGTAACACCAAGAAGACCCCTTTTTGTTTGCCAATTGCATACATAATGTCATCCTTAACTTTTAACAAAGCTGTCTCGGTGCAATGAGCAGCTTTATATGCAGATTGGAAAGGTTCATTCATTTGGTGCAGGTCCAGGGGCGGACTGGCCACTGTGGCGTTTTTGCGATCGCCACATGGGCCGCTTGGTCCTGGGCCTCCCAGGGCCGGTTGGGCCTCTCTCAGGGCCGGTTGGGCCTCTCTCAGGGCCGGTTGGGCCTCTCTCAGGGCCGTGCGACATTTTTGACTGTGCGAAATTTTTTGAGCGTACGATTTTTTTTGACCCTACCCCCACAATTTTTTTGGACAGGCATACAGACACAATTATTATATAACTGTATTGTTATGCAAAAATGTTGAGCCCAAATATATTGATTTGCACTTGCAAACTAATTGTCTTTGGTGTAAAGCGAAATTTCCACCACTCCAGCTGCACAGTATAGATACAATATATGAGAAAAACGCAAACAACTCATATTTCTTAAATGGTATGAATAAGTGTAGGCTTAACTGTACATGGTGCTAACATTAACAGCGTGTTTGTCTACAATTTTTAAATCATGTACAGGGTGTATAAAAAATAGGACACTTTTTCATGACGGTGTAATACTTGTTATAATCATTGGACCATGACCAATTTAGTCTCAATGTAAAGCTCAATTAATTATTATTATGATATCCTGAAAATATGAGATCAATCCGATGACAAAATAAGAAAACTAGCATCATTTGCGTAAACCATGACATTTACTGGTTTGTACAATGGGATTTACATGTATAGACCAGTAAATAACATGGTTTACGTTTCAATACGTTACAATAATTATAAACATAGAAAATAATCTATCAGTCAATAATAATAATAATAATAATAATAATAATAATAATCAGTATTTATATAGCGCCTTTTCCAAATGTTCAAAGCGCTGTAATTTCGCTGCTGGTGAATCATACTAAACAATGCAACGTCCAGGCAGCAGCTAAATCAGCGCCAAGTTGCGACATATAAACACACATGAACAACATCCACCATTTGTCAATGCGGCTCCCCAAATACCATTGGGTCAAGGAAGTTTTTGATAACCGAAACAACTAATCACAGATTTTGAAAGCAGGAGGAAACCGGAGATCCCGGAGAAAACCTGCGAGAGCGTGTATGGATCGTGATAAACCAAATGCACATTAGCATAATAAGATATAGAATTGGTATAAATAGTGTGTGCGTTCATGTTACTCTACTGTTACTGTGTGAATGACCATTGTACATACTACAAAATAGATTGCCTTGCCTAATAGGTCACAATTTCCCTAATTAATGATGGATTTTTCTCATCTTTTCAGGATTTTATCTTTATCGGTTGTACTTTACATTAAAATAAAAATTGGTCATGCTTCAGTGATTTAACAAGGATTTAAACCATCATTAAAAGTGTCCTAATTTTTTTGATACACCCTGTATATTTGAATTAGTATAGAAAAAGGCGATGGTGCAAAAAAATGTCAAAATGGGCACATTTTTAGTATATTGAGACAAAATTAATTGAACTATCAGTGTATTAATTTTAAATATCATAATTAATGGGCCTAATTGATTACGAAACTGGAAATTAGCCAAACGCCACCGCACGTTTGAAGCTCTACAAGTATTAGACTGTACCCATGTACCAAGTCACATCATCATACCTCAGCTTATCTATCCACAAACTTTACTTTACATATTTTATGCATAAATAATTCGACATAAATAGGACATTACATTGCAACTGGAATTGAAACAAAATAAAGTGAATAAAGAAAGTTGTTGCCAAAGATGTTGGTTTTATGCCCCTTTGACCTAAGATATCTCGGCAACCGAATGTCCGATTGAAATCGTCAGACCAAGGGCTAAAACATATTTGATAACTCAGCCAATAGAGCCACATTAAAGCAAACTAATACTAGTATCAAACATGTTTAATCATAGAAAATATATTATTCATTAGCGCTATGTTGGATTTGAAAATGGCCGCTATTTGAAAAAAAATCTGTGCGAATTAAATTAAAATATTTAGTCAAGGTTATATGAATAAAGACGGTAATTGTGTATTTGGACTATTTGTAAACATCTTCTCTTTATGCCAAAAATGTATGTTTAGACGACCTGAGAAATTAACACATCAAAATGGCGGCTCACTTAAAAGTATTTTCAGAATAATATTCATTGTACAGGGTGTCCCAGAATGACTTATACCGGGAATGGTGCATTTTTTTAGCCATGAATTGTAATCGGTCAAAGTGTTAATGATTTTGACATTAACAAACACTTAGCTTCCTGAGAAATTTTGATTTGTAAAAATCTGACGTTTCTGACAAAAAAATATGGACAAAAATTACCCTTTTTGAAACTCATAACATAATTGACCATGTTCGGCACAAAGCTCAATTTAAAAGATAGATCATTTTCTTTTCCCTCTTTTGATTTCCACAACAAAATGAATAGACATCAACTGTTGGAGGTAAAAATCACATTTGTTGGCACTTTTTGGTCAATAACTCAACAAATAAATCAGATATTAAAACAAAAGATTCCTAGAGAATTTTATTAGGATTATAATAAAACTAGAACGACAACATTTGACAAAATATATTTTGAGTTATCTTTGTAAAACCTAAAATGGGTCAAAAACCGTGTTTTTTTATAAATGTCATGGTTGGATTCTTTGAACCATTTTTTCAACATGTTCAAGAAAATGTATACTTTTATATAGATTAAATGAATAATGAAGGAATGACAGCAGTTTTACGGAGTCTATGCTAAGGGTCCACACCCCTCTTAAGCAGAACAACTCCTTTGCCTATTGAAATAGTACTTCATAAAACAACACAACAGTTGTTGTTTATTAATTTTGTAGTGGAAATCAAAAGAGGGCAAAGACAATTACCTATATATGCTGAGGGTCAACCCCCTCCCCCCTTAAGTGATAAATACCATTCTTTCTTAAGCAGACGTTTTGAAGTTTGTTGTGAGCTTTATCAATTGAAATACGCTGAAAGGAAAAAAATACTGGTTTTCACCGATTTTCTATAATGACATGCCATATCGTAATAGATTAAGATATGTTGATGAATTTAATTAGTAAGTAGGAAACATGTTCCCCATTATATTGCCGGAATTAGACTTGGACTGCAATGTTGTTTTCATTTTTTTAAATTATTTTTCAAACAGGGTATAAATCTTTCTGGGACGCTCTGTAGTAACAGTAAGAGAAATTAGTATCAAACATATTCAATCATAGAAAATATATAATTATCAATACATTGTATGTATTATCAAAACATACAATGATTCCATCATGCATTAGCGGCATCTTTGATTTCTAATAGGTTTATTATTTGATTTTTGACATACATCGTTATTCTTTACTGTGTGTCTATCATATATGGAATATTTATTCATGATATTATCGCCATACCTGAGATTCGGAATAGAATCCCAAAGAGCAAGTCTTCAAAGTATAGGTATAATATGCATCTATCATAAATTTTTAAAGATTTAATGTAAAGGGAAATATCAATTCTGGTGCTCCTAATTGATATCGTTTTATTGCAATATCTAACTAAGTTAGAACCAATCCTGTTATAGTGTTAAATCAACAAAAGCTGGAATAAGAATGATTTGATTAAAATGTGGTAATGACAGTCAACTGATTTGCAAATACTGCAGTACATTATATTAAGATCAAGAACAAGATCATTCAAAGCAATTTTGGCAAAACAGAGGGGTTGAGTTATGTTGAAAGCATAAGTCAACAGGATATAGAAACGGAATGGACACCGCCTTGAGCGACGCTGGATTGCATCTAAACTTGAAATTGACAAGCTGATATTTAAAGATCAAAGTTATGACTACGTGCATGATACAACAAGCAAAACATGCCTATCATACTAAACAATTTGAAGGCTGCAATTAAAAGCAACTGTTTCAAAAAGTCAACAAATTGTGCACACCAAAGGTATCCAAAACGTTACCATCTGATACTTCCGATGTTTCCCTTGCAGAACATTTGTCCGACTTTTTTGCAAACAAAATTCAAGTATCAAGGATATTCTTAAAAACTCATCAAACACTGATGTTTCTTTTCCAATTTTTGATTCTTGTATTTCTTCATTTTCGGAATTTTAACCGTTGTTGAGGATTCAGTTAGAGACATTATCATGAAATCTTTTTCGTCGACTTCATGCAGTCTCGATCCAATTCCTACGTGGTAGCTTAAGAAATGTTTGGATGAGCTATTACCAGTCATCACTAAAATTATTAACAAGTTGCAAGTTGTTGATCACATGAAATTACTTAGACTTGAAATCCAAAACAATCTGGGATGGGACATCCAAGTCAAAAATATGATATCCCGTGCCAGTAGACGTTTATTTATGCTATATTCTCTTCGTAAACATGCTGCCCCAGTTGAGGACATGCTGACCATCTTTCAAACATATATCCGACCAATTCTGGAATATGGTTGTACTGTCTGGCATCCTGCGCTTACCAAAAATCAAAGCTACCAAATTGAAAGGATTCAAAAACGCACTTGCAAAATCATCCTTGGCAACAAATATCAAGACTAAGAGTCTGCGCTTCGCGAATTAAACATCACCAGTCTTGTCGATCGCAGGGAATAATTAGTTTTGAAATTTGGTCAGCAGGTCCTCAACTCTGAAAGACATCGCCACCTTCTCCCAGAGAAGAGATCGATTAACCACAACCTCCATCGCAGCAACATATTTCCTCAACCATTGTGCAATACCAACAAATAACAAAAATCCACCATTCCTTACATCATAAAAAAGCTCAATGGCGTTTTGGATCATTAATGTATTTAGCTGATGTCTGTATTTCGTTGCAATATTTTTATGCATGTATTTTTGATATTTATATATACATTTTTATTGTAAAGCCGGCTTTTTCAGCTTATGCTGCCTGCTGGCTATTTTTATACCGTGAATAAATAAATAAATAAATAAATAAACATGACTTTTCAAAGTGGTCAATTTCCTGATGTTTTGAAATCAATTTGCTCAGATCACTCCTCTTTTGAAGAAACAAAATTTGGATTGTGAGATTTTGAAAAATTATTGGCCTGTTGCCAAACTTTAAGTTTCTTGCAAAACCCATTGAGCGTGTTTAATTTTGTGCATCTCAAATCCACGACTATTTATTATTGAACAATCTTTGTGGTAAAACGCAATCTGCATATAGATCATATCATTATCCGGTAAGGACAAAGTAAAGCGACGCACCGCAACACAATGCATGGATAATGGAGGTCTACAAATGACTGATATTGAATGTCAGATAAATGCTCTAAGAATCAAATGGGTATCACGAATGTTAGATATAAATAATACTGGAATTTGGAATAAGAATGTGAAATATCTACTAGAGCCAATTGGTGGTCTATCCTTATTACTCAAACTTAATTGTAAAGGTAAAGATGTAAACAAAGTGTTTAAAAAAAGATCCTCCACCATTTTATAAAGACGTTCTGAAAGCTTGGTATGTTCTGCAGGGAAAAAAAGATGAAGACGGTGCGGTTCATAAGAATGATATTATATGGGGAAATAACAATGTTAGGTATAAAGGCTATATGCTGTATTATACAAAGTGGATAAATGCTGGTATTATACATGTTCATGATATTGTAACTGAAAACAGGTTTATTAACTTGACGGAACTGTCAAGAAAAGTTAAATGTCCAACAAATATATTTAAGCTGCACATGCTTGTGTCTGCAATTCCTAAAAAATGGAAACACGAAGTAAAAAAGAACAATTTGTGTTCACACAAGAAATAAAGGCGTACATTTTTTAATGTTAGGAATAAGGTCAAACACATTAGTAATTTACAGACTAAATATATATATAAAATGTTAAATACTCACTCAGAAGGTGCCTCTTGTATACAGTATTGGGAAAAACAAAAAATCAATAGTAATGATTGGAGTAAAATATTTTCTTTCAAAATTAGAAACAGAATAGTTAACAAGATAGGCCATTTTCAATATAATCTCATGAACAATCTTATTTGCTGTAAAAGGAATTTATGTAAATGGCAACTAAGTGCTAAGTGTCTCAGACATATGTAATGTATGTAATTGTTTAGATAATTATGATCACTTTTTTGTAATATGCAATTATAACAAACATTTCTGGATTCAATTTTCCAAATATACGATTCTTTATGAAGGAATACGATTTTGATATATCTTTGGAAAAAATCATATGCGGTTGGAACATCCGTAATTCTAAATTTAATTTTACAAATATTTTAATTGAACTAGCATCTTATGCCGTATATAAATCAAGAATAATTTATTATGATACAAATAAAAAACACCTATTTCAATTCTGTTTATGTTGGAAATTAAGAAGATTGACGAAATTATTGCAGTTTCGAAAAGAAAGGTAAAAATAGAACAGAAAGATTTAGAACATTACAAAATATACTGGAATATAAAATAAATGATACTTCATTCTTCAAATGTTAAATCAAGTTATCACATTGTACTAATAATATTATAAAAGAATGTCTCATAAAGTACGATATCTATATTTACATATGTGTATTATTATTTAACGTGATATTATAAGTTAACACTTGTTGAGATGAAAATAAAGACTACACTACCTCTATGAGGTTAAAAGAGAAAAAATATATAGATCTTATCATAGTATAATGTATTGCTAGCCGTAGATCAAGGTAATGAAGCTGTTTTAATTCTTTTAGATTAAACCGCAGCTTTTGATACTATTAGTCACACTATTTATTTTTAGATCGATTATGTCATGGTGTTAACGGCGCTACCTTGAATTGGTTTAAAACTTTTTTGAATCGTACACAATCTGTTATCATAAATGACTCGCTATCTAAACCTCATGTACCACTTGAAGGTGTTCCTCAGGGATCGGTCATCGGCCCTTTATCTTTTACTTTGTATACCACGCCACTTGAAGATCTTATTGACGCTCATGGTTGAGGTAAAATGAGATATGCCGATGATATGCAAGTTTTTGTTATTTTGAAAAACTCTGACCATTCAATGATCACCAAACTTGAAAGACGTGTTAATGATATCAAGGCCTGGTCTAATGCTAATGATTTAAAATTGAATGAGGACAAAACTGAAGTTATTCATAATACATCTCGTTTCAGAAATTCCTCTCATTTATCACCAGTTGAAATTGTCAATGTTCCCATACACCCTGTAAAAAGTGCACGTAACCTCGGAGTAATTTTCGAGAGTGATCTTAAAATGAATGACTATGTAAATAATATGTGTCGTTTAGCTTCGTTTGCTTTGTACAAGATAGGTCGTATTCCGAATTTTCCCAATCAAAAATCTACGGAAATACGTATTCATGCTTTTATCACGATCGAGTCGCCTTGATCAATGTAACAGCCTCCTTTATGGTCTTCAGAACTCACACATTGCAAAATGACAGAGAATACAAAACTCTGCTGCAAGGCTTGTTACACGCCCTCGTCATTATGATAATATTGGTTTTCATCACATTACACCAGTACTTCAGAAGCTTCATTGGTTGCCGGTATCCTACCGTATAATGTACAAAATCATTGTTTTAACTTACAAATGCATCCATAATTTGGCACCGGTTTATCTACAAGAACTCATACAGGAATACAAACCATCTCGAAATTTACGATCGGCTTCAAAACAATTACTTATCATTGCCTCTGTGTCAACTTTAACTTATGGTCATCGTTCATTTTGTTCATTTTTTGTTAGTAGATACAACAATAATGGCAATTGTTAATGTTCATCTTGAATTCTGAATTATTTTGTTTTTAATTTAAAAATGTCAACACCACTTAATGTCCCTTTAAAATCCAAAGAAAAATCAAAAACAAAAAATGTTAGGCCTCAGCGCGTAGACCTACGCGCCGTAGCTCATTTCACATACCAATGCGGACGGGCTTCTGAGACAAACATTCTTCTTTGTTTGGCCTTATATAAAACGACGAGAGAATGTCTTTAAAATATATTTATACAATTATCGTATTTATTGATATAACCTTGTCTTGATCTTAATTTAATTAGAAAAGATTCTTTCAAATGGTGGATTTTTGTGAAAGTCCTAGATGACTCTAATGGATGATGGAACCATTGTATGTATTGATAATAGTATATTTTCTAGGATTGAATATGTTTGATAATGATATCAGGTCGCTTAAATACACTACTAATGGGCTATTCCAGAGCCCCCTCCCCCCCCCCCCCCCCCCCCCCCCCCTATAGAGAAATTCGGAACTTCAAACTGTTGACGAAAGTCGAGGCCTGGAATTCCAGACTTGTTCAACGTCTCGGAATTAGTCAGCTACCCCATAGAAGAATTCGGAACTCCAGACTTTTTTTTCGAAGCAAGGTCTGGCATTCATTAATTGTGACGGAATTCCAAACAAATTGTCATTAACTTTCCCGGAATTCCCAACAATTTGATGGGAATATTAACAACTAGAGGACTTTTATGGCCAATTTTGCCCTACTATAATAGTGTAAATTTGAAGCTTTCTTAAACACTGTTTAAATCATCAAAAAATACTGTTCAAATCAAGGGAGTTCATTATTGGTAATGAAATCATTCACCCATCTGAGACTGTGAAAAACCTAGGAGTCATTCAACCCCCCCCCCCCCCCCCCCCCAAGTTAACCATACGGACACCACCCCCACACGTCCGGCTTCCATCATCACCTCTTCCCGCTCAAAAGAAAAGTTGAAACTACGACCTTCCACCTCCCCCACCACACACTCAAAAAAGGTGATCTTGAGTCACCTGTATGGCAGTCTGACACCTATCTAATTGTACGGATCCGAGCTTGCAAAAACTTAACTTTGCTATGTATATGCTATCTTTTTAGACTTCGTCCTAATTCACTAAGAACAAGCGTTACTGTTCATTGTGATTCCTATCTTTGGGACGATAGTCAGAAATGATTTTTATGTGACATTGTCGGATCACCGCCGACAACTCAGACCCGTATTCTCGAACGTAGTTTAACGCGGTTTTAAGCTAAACAGGCGTCTAACTTTGACTTTAGACACATCGTTTAACAACACTAAATACTCGAAAATTTGTTTAACTTAAACACGCGTCTAATTCACTAAAGAGTGTCTAACTGTAAACATAGGTATGTGGTAGTTTAAAGTACGTTTAACTAAACTCATACACCAACTGTATGCCTTGAATAATCACTCACCCGTGCCTGCTGCAAGCTGACGTTTAGATCGTGTAACATTAAAAATACACGTTATTATTTTATTATTATCAGTAAAAATAAAACTCTGTTAATTTGTTGAATGTCTTAAATTTGTTATAGCTACGTGTCAACCAGGAGAGTTTACATGCTACGATATCTCATTGGCACGGGTATGTTTACATGGATATCAAGTATGTGATGGGAAGAAACTATGTCCTGATGATTCAGATGAACTTGACTGTGGTATGACATTAATGATAACTAATATTCTTAATCACTTTCATTAGTTCTTGCCTGTATAAAATGTCGTTTTCTCCATTAGAGCACATTGCACTATAATAGTATAATACTATATAAATGTAAAAGGCCTAAACTCTCACTCCAAATGTAAAGGGCCTAATACTTTCACTCCAATAAAGAGTGACAAACACTCTAAACGAGTGACAATCACTCCAAAAGAGTGACAATCACTCCAAAAGAGTGAAAATTATTCCGAAAAGAGTGAAAATTATTCCGAAAAGAGTGAAAATCACTCCAAAAAGTGTGAAACCACTCCTAAAAGGCAAAAGGAAGTGTACAATCTTGCCACATGTTGACATTCAGCCCCCATTTGGCTTATTTGTAAAACTAAAGTCTGCTCTAGGGATAGTATAATATTGTAAACTTTTTCTAAATTTGAACTTTTGATTTGAAAAATCAGAAATATCATTAGTTTTTATATCAAATTGAAGTAAAATGTCGAGCGGCAAGTATGAATCTGACTTTGATCAGAGGGCTGGCCAGCTTCCAGTGTTAGTACTTTCATGCTGTATTGGGCATGTGAGCACAATGGTATTATCCTTAGCTTAAAGGTGAACCAACATGGTGATTCAAGTATATTTTATTCGATTGGGCCGGGGTATGTTTAGAAGAATATAATGCAACTTCTTTATATTATATTGTCCATGGAAAAAATATAGGGGAGAGCCGGGAGTGGATGCCCACCACGTGATTCTCATCTTTGCGGACACTGGTTGAATTTGGCGAACACACAATATATACAGTAGTATGTTGCAAGCTTCCCACATTAACGTGGTGACAGATCACCGTAACATGTATGTCAACTTATCATCCAAAAAACAATTTTGCCTCGCAAAAGTGAATTTTCTTCCATTTTTCATATTGATTCTTTTTTCCAAAGATATTCGCAGAAAAGGTTTGAATGTAAATTATCTTAGATAGGTATGGTAATGATTATGGATTTGATGCAGTTAACAACCCATCAATGTATGTGGGACATCCGTGGTATAGGTCAATGCACTTGTTGCGCTATATGGGGCACATACGCCCTATGATGATGGGACAGGTTCGCCAATAGGTATTTTATATAGTTATGATTTCAAAATTGTAATTTTCCTCGTACAGGATAATTGTAATCATAAAAATAGTTATCAGGAATGGAGTAGCACTAATATTAGATGAGAATATTTCAAAATGTGGTATTTCTTATTACTTTTAAATTCTGAACGAGTATGTTCCGCAAAAGTGCCCCACCCCTATATTTTGGACCCCTAGATTTTATTTTGGAATAAAATAACGAAGAATAACGAATCTATTCATGTATGTATTGGATATTATGATACTTTGTGTAGCCTAATTCTGGGACTAGAGCGAACTTGCCTCGGCCTATGGGCGAACCTACCCCGGCGTCGGGCAAGTTCACCCTCTTGATACACTTTAGCATTTACTCTTGTCTTTACAGTAAGGCATAGTACTGAGATAATGGTCGTATGTAGCCAATATATCAATCTTTCACATGATATCAATATGTTCATTCAATCTTTAAAGTCGGCGTCTCTAGACCTCTTCAAATGAAAATAGGGCGAACACCCCCCCCCCCCCCCCCCCCCCCCCGTATCAAAAGTGAGGAAGCATGTTCTTATTTTGCAAAACGGAAGATTAGCTTCGCAGCCTAATTCTGCTGAACTTGCAGACGAGCAATTTCTTTAGCATTAGCAACCATGAGTAATGCATTCCCATAGTCTAGTCTGGAAAGAACAAGGGAGCGGACAATGTCATTGCTTGTGTGAATTCGCGAAATGTTCATCAGATGGAATGATACGACACTACTGCAAAGAGTAACCTGCCTGGACATAGTTATATGGGTATCAAATATGACTCCCTCACAGTCTCAGATGGGTGAATGATTTCATTACCAATTGTCAGTGTCACAGGAGGCAAACAGCGTTTATTATGCGGTGAAATGGCTACGAAAAACTCTGTTTTATCGCTGTTAAGTTTGAATGAGTTGCTTGTCATCCACAAGCTGATTTCGTGAATGCAAGTGAGTCTAGAGCAGATTGAACGGAACAGCCATCAGAAGGATCAAACTTCGCCAGTAGCTGCACATCATCAGCATAGAGATGGTACATCAAACCATGCTTCCTTCTAATCCTTCCAATTGGTATTGTATAGATGTTAAAAGATAATGGTCCTATATGGAGCGGCTCCATTGGAGCCCTGAGGCAATCCGTAGTTCAGAGACATTTCTTGGAATGAGTATCATTGATATTTACACTTGTGGTTCGCCCGGTGAAATAAGAGACGACCCACTTTCAAGCAGTGACTGTCAGTCCAACGTTCTTCATTCTATCAAAGAATGCACTGTGACTTATGGTGTCGAAAGCGGCACTTAGATCCAGGAGCACCCCAATGAACACGCCTTGTTGTTGGTAGAGAGAAGTCATTATGTCATTTTTAACGCTAAGTAGTGCAGTCTCTGTGCTGTGTGCCGCCCGCGAATTTATTAACCGTACTCACTCACTGTATAAATGTATTGCTGTACAATGTACATGTGCTATGCACTTTACTCCGTCAGGTATAAAATGTTGTTTACGGTAATAAAGATCGCGCGCCGCCCGGTACGCTGATTGAAGTGGTTCGCCTAGGTTGTTCACCAACATGTGATGGGTAATAGTGTTCACAATATATTTCTCGATAACTTTTACTAAGAAAGGAATGTTTGACATGTCTCGGTGAGACACCTGATAATATCAACATTGTGGTCAATTACAAAGTCAAAACAAGTTGATGTTTTATTACGGATACTCTGAGCATTCCAATGACACACATTCCCTCCCTATTAGTTATGCTCTAACTGTAGCGTAACTCACTAACGATGTAATTCTTAGAGCATAACTGACGAGTAACACCAGAATAGTAACTAGCGAGGTAAATATCCACGTTAATTAGCATCGTCCCCTTACAAAATTAATTGGCGCATATGCGAAGTGTTTACTGTAAAATTCTGACGTGAATGGTCCTCCGTAATATTTAAAATGTGTCGTCACTCGCTAGGTCATAGGTTAGTGTACATAAATAATCATGTTGAGTCGGCCTGTGTTACGGACAAAAAATGACGGCATTTGTTTGGCAAAAAAAATCGAATTTGTTCAACGCTTTTTCAAAAAAAGGACTATGACATTACAAACATATTTTGGGCGAGGGGCACATACAAATATTGCACCAAAAAGCACAATTTTAATGACAAACACAAGCACCCGATGGAAACAATTAGTTTAATGGTATTGTAACGTGCCGAGCTGGCTGATGGAATTGCCTAGTAAATGGTAGCTGGTCTCGACGGCTACAGACAGTGGAATCCGAGTTTAATTGATATTGACTTTTAATTGACTCTTAATTTTGTGCCCAAAAAGTCCGCCTACAATAACAGTTCATAGAAAATGAAAATCCTGTTGACACATTTCAACAGATGGTTATGTGGCTGGTATAGTGGTGCATAGAATCAAGCTACAATGCACTCAGAATGTTCAATTGATTGTAAACAAAATTGTATTGAAATAAATTCTCAAGTTCGTACATAATTCACGTACAAAAACATTACCACAGGTGTGTATGGGTCCAAATTAATTTCTTAACTTTTTACAATGCACTCAGAATGTTCAATTGATTGTAAACAAGATTGTATTGAAATAAATTCTCAAGTTCGTACATAATTCACTTACAAAAACATTACCACAGGTGTGTATGGGTCCAAATTAATTTCTTAACTTTTTACAATGCACTCAGAATGTTCAATTGATTGTAAACAAGATTGTATTGAAATAAATTCTCAAGTTCGTACATAATTCACGTACAAAAACATTACCACAGGTGTGTATGGGTCCAAATTAATTTCTTAACTTTTTACAATGCACTCAGAATGTTCAATTGATTGTAAACAAGATTGTATTGAAATACATTCTCAAGTTCGTACATAATTCACGTACAAAAACATTACCACAGGTGTGTATGGGTCCAAATTAATTTCTTAACTTTTTACAATGCACTCAGAATGTTCAATTGATTGTAAACAAGATTGTATTGAAATAAATTCTCAAGTTCGTACATAATTCACGTACAAAAACATTACCACAGGTGTGTATGGGTCCAAATTAATTTCTTAACTTTTTACAATGCACTCAGAATGTTCAATTAATTGTAAACAAGATGGTATTGAAATAAATTCTCAAGTTCGTACTCAAGTTCAGTACACACAAATTGTCACAGGTTTGTGTGGATCACAATTAATTTCTCAACCTTTTACAATGCACTCAGAATGTTCAATTGATTGTAAACAAGATTGTATTGAAATAAATTCTCAAGTTCGTACTCAAGTTCACGTACACAAAAATTACCACAGGTTTTGTGGATCATGATTAATTTCTCCCTTTTACAACGCACTCAGAATATTTAATTAATTGTAAACAAGATGATATTGAAATAAATTCTCAAGTTCGTAATCAAGTTCAAGTACAAAAAAAATTACCACAGGTGTGAGTGGGTCACCATTAATGCATTAACCTTTTACAATGTACTCAGAATGTTTAATTAATTGTAAACAAGATGGTATTGAGATAAATTATCAAGTTCGTTCTCAATTTCACATACACAAAAATTACAACAGGTTTGTGTGGATAACAATTAATTTCTCTCTTTTATAATGCACTCAGAATTGATTGTAAACAAGATGATATTGATACACATTCTCAAGTTCAATCTCCAGAAATTTACCACAGGTTTGTGTGGATCACAACTACTTTATCAACCTTTTTCTGACCCGATTTGAACTTCGAAAATTGGGTTATCTCAGTTAAAAATTACAAATAATGCATTCTGTGAACATTTAACCTTGATGATAAGGTCTCTCTAGGCACTAGTCCAGGGATAAAGGGATAAGAAACTCCCAAGACAAAACCCCGATTCTCTTGACCTTAATAGTTTGTCGCAACTGGTATAGGTGGCGCGCTGTCATTTCCAAATATATAGTTGGGGGCTAAGGGATTATTTGGTTCACATTCTTCTAAAAGCACCAAATTGGACCCATATGTTGCCCATACTATACTCTTTTGATTTTTGATGGATGCCAAAAATTGGAGCCTTCTGGGAGGGACGGCCATATTGGCCAATTCCAATATGGCCGCCATACTGGGGGATCAAAAATTCAAATTGCTTCAATTAAGCTGACAAGCATACCAAATTGTTTGTCTGATGTGTGGTTACTGAGATATTGAGCAAAACGTGAAAAGATCGTTGAACTTTGCTTTTGGGGTCAAAATTTGAACATGCTCCGATTTTGTCAAATTGTTCGTCAGATCACAATGGTTCAAGAAATGGTACTTGTTACCACCTGGGGTCGTTTTTGTGCCTTATATAGGGTCGAAAGGGCACAATCCCTATCATACGCCTATACGCCCAAAAGCAAACGACCTTTTCACGTTTTGCTCAATATCTCAGTAACCACACATCGGAAGTGGTCCTGGTGCTCAGACAAACAATTTTCAGCTAAATTGAAGCAATTTGAATTTTTGATTCCCCAGTATGGCGGCCATATTGGAATTGGCCAATATGGCCGTCCCAGAAGGCTCCAATTTTGGCGTCCATCAAAAATCAAAAGAGTATGGTATGAGCAACATATGGGCCAAATGTGGTGCTTTTAGACGAATGCGAACTAAACCTCCCCTGTGATGCCCTATGATGCCCTAACAGTCAAATTGTTCGTCAGATCACAATGACGCTTTGGTGAAAAATATTACCATATATTACATGTACCCCAATTCTCAGACTTTTTATCGCCGAGACGTGTGGGGGTGTGTGTGACCTGTGATGCCCTATGATGCCCTAACAGCCCCAAACAGCCCCAACTATGATCGCTTAATCGCGTGTCGCAACTGTTATAGAGTGCGCTATGTTATGGGCCAAATCTAAACAATGCACAGATTGTGAGATTCAATCGCCTGACTAGTCTCAAAATGTGGATGCCCTTGTGGATGAAAAGAAATAGGTTTCGAGACTTTGTTGACTTCAAATGTATCAATAGCCCCTGCATGGACAAAATTTACATACACCTGGAAATTTGGTTTCGAGACTCAAATTCACATAGAGTAGTCCTTTTAAATGGACAAAATGTAAATAAATACACCTTTAAATTCTGGATCGAGACCCAAATTCAAATTCTACGGGATGGACACAATTTAAATACACTCTGTATACACTATCAATACACCTAACGCTTTGGTGAAAAATATTACCATATATTACATGTACCCCAATTCTCATACTTTTTATCGCCGAGACGTGTGTGGGATGTGTGTGACCAACCTTGGGAAAACAATTTAAAGGAGCGATCCTTCACAGCCAGTTCTCATCTTTTACATTCACACAAATTTCTCTACCTAAAACCCGCACTTGGTACCATTTCTATTGAACAGGAATTCACGCCGGAAAGCAAACCTCCCTCAAAACAGGTTTCCGATTCGCTTTTTGCTTGAATTGCACCGACAAGGCTCGACGAATCCCCGGCAAACCAACACCCTGTATGGTTTCTTAACCTCAAACACAGCAAAAACATTAGAACAAGAGTTTTTAGATTCCTCAATATTAGGCTTATTTACCATTGGCTTCCGCAAACGCGCCACCACTTCAGGAAAGTCTATCAGTTCTACATTACACCAGGAAAAATGCCATCCGGTTTAAAACCTGCCACATATTCTGCTTACATAGTGGAATGTCATCAAATTAATTTCTCTGCTCTTAAACAACCCGCCCGAAGAAATTCCAAAATGGCCGACAACCCAGGCCATGTGCGAACGACACATGGAATGTACCTAATTAAATCATTAGTTTGAGCAGTAGTAATTTGTCAAAAATAAGCCCATTAAAACCTGTAAACCCCCGTACCACGAGGTGCACATTCATGACATTCCACTACCAAACATAAATCAGCATTTTAGTCCAAAACAATTATACGGTCGAGATTCTCACCCAATTTCTCCTCCTGCCTGGACCTCTGTTCAGCTCAACCGGCAAAATACATCTCCCAGAGTAAATTTGTTTTTCAGATACACATATTCTAAACAAACACCTGTCATAAATACCTATGCAAATAACTTTGAAATAGGTGCACTGACATTCCTAAATTTGGGTCAACACATTTTAAACTCAAGAGGGCAGCGTACTGCCTTTTGGAGTAGTCCTGAAGGGAAAGGACTTAATTTATGAATCTTGCATTAGGTGAATTTATGAATGCATGCATGGCATTATAAAAATGGCATTTTGTTACAGTATATACAATTATAACACATCTCTTAACATAAATACTTCCGTGGCGTGGATACCTTGTCCTTCGCTTGTTAGCCGTAGAACCCCGGTTCGATCCCCAGGCCACGCACGGCACGATATACATTTATTTTTGTCGTTCTTCTAGTTCTACCCTTCCACTCACACTAATGTTGAAACTTTGGCTTTATCAGTTTATCAGTTTTTAATTAATAAAAACAATATAAGTTTATTTATTCATTTATTTAGTCATTGATTTTAGTCATTGAAATCCTTGGACAATTAGTACCTTTTTGTCAAAATATGCCCCAAAATCGGTGCGATTAGTGTTTGAATGGGCAAAAGGAGTTTTGACTACAAATTTTGACTACAAAAATCACCAAATTGCATGAATGGAGTTTCAAAAATATAAAATCTTTCAGCTTATGAGGGGGTCACATTCCACTCCAGATAGACACCCCCGTGCATGCAAGCGCAATTGGTCCTTCAGCATCAGCGAATCATCCCCTCCATGTTCACAACAAATTTACTCTACTGCTACAGGGTGACCCAGAAAATGTTGAACCCAAAAATCACAACAAAAAAATCTTTTTTTTTACCATTAAAATAACAAAATATTGCATAACTCGTTCACCAGCTATGTGCACCATACATTTAACTTTCTAAAACATTTTAGATCATAAAAATAGGCCACACGAAACTTAAAATACGTGTAATTTTGTAAGAAGTGTTGTTTTGTAGTGTAAGTGAAGTGCAAAAAAATGGTTTCGTGCTACATGAGCAGAACAAATGCCTGTTTGAAACCATTTCTTTCCGATTTGTTTTTACTTTTATCGGGATCTTTTGTTGTGACTGTAATGTATATCAGAAGTGAATTGTTTAAAGATCAATACAAACACTTTAAAGCAACTAACACCCGTTCCAGTTGAACAGATACTTTCAGTCGATATGTTTTGGGCGGGCTATTTAAATAATATATTTATTGAGTATGAAATATGTTTTATATAAATTTGCAACGGGTGCAACAATGCACTTTGAAAGAAAACAGTCGTGCAATGAACTTTATAAATTATTCTGCACAGTATCTCATCAATATTCATTTATTATGTAAATCAATGTAAATCAATATTATTATTATATACGAGACTTTGTAAACAAAAACTGAAGTCCCCTTGACTTCATTTGAAAATGTTAATTTGATAAATACAGATCAAAAGAAAAGATTACTTAACTCACCGTACTTAGAAAATAATTAAGTTTCATATCTGAACCAAGTTACAATTTTTTCACTTTTACAAAAGGGCGAAAACACCCCCTGTCACACAATAAAGTGTATCTTTAGTTTAGTAAGGCCAATTTACATGATCTAAAGTTCTCCAGAAAGCTGAATAAATTGTTTACTTAGCTGTTGAAAACAGAATGCCATATTTATTTAATTTCAATTTTAATCATTTTTTTTAAGTTTGTGATTTTTGGGTTCAACATTTTCTGGGTCACCCTGTAGAATCGGCTGACTTGTGGCATAAAAGTTATGCCCCAACTTACTCTTGGATCCGGTCAGGTATAACATTTAGCGTAACTTATCCGCCAGTTACTAGCCTAGTAGCTTACCCCGATTTGGTGCTCTCCAAATTTTGTGTTACGCCTCAGCTACTAGCGAGGTAGCGCTATTCTTCAGCTACTCGTCATTGGTGCACTCGGCCGAATGAGTCTTTAACACTGGTCTACCTCGGTAATATCTTACACCAAGGATACACTGCACAATGGCAGTGTTATAACGTATTCCGATTATCACTATGTCAACTGGATCACGCGTTGAGTACTGAACCCAAGAACAATACTAACCCCAATGCTAACCCCGATCGAAATGATCGCCACATATACCATCACACCAAAAGGTGCGTTATCCAGTTACCAGGGGGTTGTAGGCTATAATCACTTCGATAGCGAATAGAATGTAAACTTATGTCATGGAGTCCAAGGCGTGTTTATAATACCGATTTAATTATAAAATATATTTTTGTGTTTAGGGAAATGCGGAGGAAAGAATATTAACATAGGATATGGGGAAGAAGTAACGTTAAGGTCACCGGGTTTTCCGACGAAATATCCAAATGACCTAGCCTGTTTGTGGATTATCTCTGGTACTGGGTACAGACGGATCATGACATCCATTATAGAATTCCAAACGGAAGAAGGATACGATTTTCTTAACATTGGCAATGGCAAGGCGGCAACTACAAAATCTATAGTCACACTCTCTGGATTCGTAAAAGTTCGCTCTGTTACGAGTGTAGGCACCGACGCATGGATACAATTAACCACTGATCAATTAATTCGAAGGAAGGGGTTCGAGCTTCAGCTGGGACAAGTTGTAGATATTGAAGGTAATTGGTGCAAACAACAATGACATTGGAAGTCTATGAGACATTTAAACAATTTAATTTCATGATTTAGTCATCGCCTAGAATAGATGATCAATGATTATTCCTTTAGATTTCGTTATTGAACCCAACATGACCGCGATAATGAATTAAATAACAATAATTGTTCGCTCACGGTTATGATTAAAGCGCTACAGACACTCTGTTTACAGTGAAAATATTGGCCATGTTTAACTATTATAGTCGATCCATGTACGAGTGTTGCTGTAAAACAGACAGTACACTGTATACCCTACCAATAACAAACAATCCATACAATAACTCAATGAGAAATTTACCAGGGGAATTCAATGATAGGGTATTCTAATCTTAGTCAAATAGGCATCTGTTTTATATCAGTATTAAATTGCAATGTAGAGGTAGTCACAAGCCAAGAGAAACATGAGCCCTCAATAATCAAGTTATCATTCCAAAATAATTGTTTTTAACATGGGTCTATTAAATATGTCACCTTCTTGGAAGGCCGCTATAGAGCGTTCACTTACACTTTACAAAACTATGGAACATATGCAGTAAAGGTGGTATCTAGTGGCCAACATGTTGTACAGCTGTTTATATTGAATACTGTTACCTTCTGGGATTGTACACTGAAGAGATGACCAGCAGGTATATATAGATCACTAACTAGCTGAGGCAGTCCAAATGCAAACTTGCAATCATGGATAATTGTTTCCGATTTTTGAGCAGGGAAGCTCTGGATATTAAAATACAACAGCGTATCCCAATGAACACCACCAAAAATACCAACTATGCTACCAGAACATGGAATACAGCACACAATGAAGCTGTAACCAGAAGAATTTCATCATTTTCACCTGTCAATGATACAACTTATACCATAATATCATCCATCCCATTAGCTTTTTTTTTTGGTGCACTACCTTGTAAATTGTTTGATTATATAAATATTTATGTCTGCATCAACAACGTCTAATAACATGATCTTACTATTGCAATAATAGCTTCCTTAAAACAAATTGTATGCTTGTCGTGTGTCGAATAGATGTAGCCCAAATTGTACCCAATATAACATATGAACATGGCAGCTATTGACAATCATAATGATGTTGCAGGTGGCCCGGTGTGGTGGACACTCATTCACGTATGTCAACTATTCCAGTAGTACACATCAATCCACACCCTGTGGCTTGAAGTGTAGTCTGAACACAATAAAAATGACACGGTGGTTGATGGGTTGACACAGTGGGACTATTGCTATGTATGAAGATAAAGGCCATGTATCATTTTGGCCCGCGTACAAGTGAATGAAGTGTTCCATTTGTGCCCTAGGGCACTCATGGAACAACTATTACTAATAACATTCAAATTAATAATGTTCCTTTTATCGTCTAAGATATTTGCACTTCGGATGCGATGCATTGCGGCCAAGGAATATGTGTGGATGAAACCGCTAGATGCGACGGATTTAATGACTGTGTCAATTTGGCCGACGAGCGGCATTGTGGTAAGATAATTAAAAATTGGCCTAAATGTTATTTACAAAATATATATGGTTTCATAGCCCCTTGTGTGCTTAACATCTGGTAAAATCCCATGGTTATATGAGCTTTTGTTTTTGAGTTACGTTGGTTCCCATGTTGCAAGTTTGCATGTGTTATAGTTTTAAGATATCATGCAAAACGTATTGAAAAATATTAAAATTAGCGAGAAAGAAAGTTGACATTTGGGATAACAATAGTTATTCAATTATGGAAGAGCATGAATTAAGACACATTTTGAGCTATTTTGGGTGAAAATCGCAATTATATTAGCATTTTTATTGATTTATAAAGATAAATGGCTTAAAAATAGCCGGCTGAGAAAAATAAAGGAATACATTAGAAATTACGTTGACCTTGAAATTTTGATGCTTTATGATGTGCAATTATTTATTTAAATATTTTAATCAATAAATTTGATCAAATGTTTATATCATTTGATCAAAAAACAAATGAAAACTGAAAATGCTAAACATAAAAATGTAATACAAAACACCACCGATTGGTTGAGACACCCGAAACTTAATTGACGATAAGGTCAGAACCGAAAATCCTATTGACCTCAAACAAAAAGCATTGTTAAGCAGAGACTTAGCAGTGCTCTACTGTGCTATATAATATCTCATTTTTGTCCGAAGCACTGAATTTTAATATCTGACCAACCTAGACCCCCTTGTATGTATGTATTTTTTCCTCCGATAACATGAAAATAATCGACTTAAAATGTGACAATAAGTATAAACTGACACCTTGCTTACCATTCCAATGGGATTTACACTTAACACTTTCCACGCGGCTATTATTTTACCATACTCAAAACAGATTTTTCAGAAACCTTTCACAATTTTCAAGGTTTTCTGACCCGATACTAGGCATGTTTGTACTTATGTCAATGCATTTCTCAAGATGATTCCAAATATGGTAATGACATTCCATAATTTTGATATTTTTTAAACATTTTGTGAAATGTTGGAATGTCGTCTGCAGCTGCCTGCCGCGTGGAAAGTTAATTCTTACTGTAGCATGACTAAATTAAGTGAAATCTGTAGCCATATCAGTGGTGGGTTTCGTTAAATATCGAAATATCAACAAAGAGAACTAATTATATCCATTTCAAATTTCAAGGAAGCTAACATTTCATTTTACATGTTACAAACTTTAGCAAAAGAAGCAAATGTGAGTGACTTTCATGCTAAAGTGCAATTGATCAAGAAACAAGTGTCTTCAGAACATTTCATTTGTGCGATTTTTTAATGTTATGGTACATAATCATAACTATTAAATAATTTTAAAAACTTTTGTGTGAATGTTGACTTGTTTACTATCCCTGGTATCACAATAAATGCATGTAATGAACAAGCACTCCATTTCATCATGCCACATGTCTTAACTATGTAAATCTCATTTGAATGGTGAAAAAAGAGGTCAGCTTAAAAAACTTGTCACATTTTGCTTATTTTTCAGTCAAATACTTTCATTTTTTCGGAAGATAACACCTTTTTTTTAAAACAACACCAAGTTCATGGTTCAATGCACACATCAAGGTCAAATGGTCGTTTCAATCCGTGCACAATTTGTTTGTATTCACCCTGTATTGCGGAAATTAAAAACTGTTGGGTAATCCCATGGTATGATATGCTTTTAGCATATATTTCAGATGTTAGTAGTATGCTAAGCATTTCTTATAATAAAACCATTATGTATATTTTGCTTCACCCCATTGCAGCAAAGAAATATATAAATATACAGTTATGGTTAAGTTGATGTCTTAGGAATACAACCACTATAATTACACGGAAGAACAATGTGTCTTACAATGCATTTTATTCCGTCTAAAGGCCCTGTCACACCATAGCGCATGGCCTGAACGTTGCCTGAACATATGCCGACGTATTCAAAAAATAGCTCGAAAATTGTCAGAGTCCAAGAACGTCCAAGAATGTCCAACTTCCCAACAAATTGCGTAGGAAAAGTCGACATCGGTGATGGAATGGACATATCCATAGCGTATCCATAGCGTAACGTATACATAGCGTATGACTAACGTTTTGAAAGCGTATCACTAACTTATAACAAACTTATCACAGCGTACCACAGCGTATGCGATCGGCGAGCGTATGACCAACGTATGCTTAACGTATTCGTAGCGTATCTTCAGCGTATCTTCGGCGTACAACGAACACGTGACTTATGCCGCCGCAGAAATTGAGTTTCGTACACGGCGGGACAAGTCAGTTCAAGTAAACGCAGCCTAGATGATAACTATAAACATATTTAGAAGGTAAATATATAGGTCCAACCTATAACTTACGACTAGTAACGTACCTCTAACGTATGTCCGCGTATCTCAACGTATGTCTCACGTATGTCAGCGTTTAACGTACCACGAACCTATCGGGAACTTATGCGGAACGTAAGTTAAGCACACGTTGAGTACGTCGAGAAATTTTGAACATGCTCAATAATTTTTCGCGGGCTCGACGTGTTCCAAATTTTCACAACGTATCACATCACAGCGTGCTCTTAACGTAAACGACGTATCCCCACTTTACCCCTAACTTGTATCAGCGTACACCAACGTACACCAACGTATTTTTGATATTTTCGCATACGTTGGCATACGTTCAGGCGATACGCCATGGTGTGACAGGAATTGATACATGACAGCTGTGACTTCCAGTACCATATTCCTCAAATACCACCCGGGAGTATTTTACTAACTAACAAGCATTCAATATTTCAATATTGCAGCTTATGTGACTTGCCCAACCGCATATCTTTGCGATGAATCCTCTGCGTCCAATGTAACTATGTGCATTGAAAAACATAAAGTGTGCGACGGAATATCTGATTGTCTTGAGGGTGATGATGAAACTGAATGTGGTAAGTCCATACACTTTACATCATCCGAATTATACACATAAAATCCTCGACTTAGAGGGTTATATTAGTTGTACATGACTAACCCATACTGACATAAACAATTGTTATTGAAAACATTGATATTTTACTTGCAGACACAAGGCGATGTCCGTACAACTGCGTTTGTATGTATACCACCATAGATGATCTGCGAGTTGAATGCCAAGACAACTGGAAACTTACAGGATTGACTGAGATACCACCTATATCAACATCAATGTAAGTAGCTGTAAGCATAACTTGAATGTAAGGTTCTTGATCTGTGAAGATCGTCCACCAAGTAAGGGATGGCATCCAGATTCGTACGGATTGAAAACCGTAGATCGGAGAGGGTAAACGCACCAGCTGTCCGTTCACGGGAGTTGTTTAATGCGTTCGCTAAGCATGGCTTAACATAAGAGAAAGACCACATCATGGCTGTCACATGAAACCATCAACTTAGCAGATGAAAGACGCCAATTGAAGGAAGCTGGTCTGCAAGGCAGTAACCTATACAGAAGACTTTCAAGTGAGGTTCAATTGAATTCCAGGAGAGATAAAAATAAGCATATCCGACAGCAATGCCAAGAACTTGAGGATCACAGTTTTCACAAAAACAGCAGAGAGCTCTTTAGATGTATAAAAAACATCACCTCAAAAACGACAACTAGATTGGCTATCATCAAGGATGAGCAAGGAAAAGTCTTAACTGAGAGTGACGAAATCAAGGATCGTTGGAAAAACTACTGTGAAAATCTGTATGCGTCCCAAGAAGAGACAAATGGCTCACAGGAGTCTCCCCCGCCTCCACTAGGTGAAGATGAGCCTGATATTCTTCTGTCTGAGGTCCAGGAAGCCATCAAGAAGTTAAAAAGTCAAAAGGCACCTGGTCTAGATGATATTCCAAGTGAGCTCCTGAAGCAAGCTGATGATTCTGTAGCAGTTATTATGCAAAAGCTGTGCAATACTGTGTGGTTGTCAAGAGTATGGCCAGAGGATTGGAAGAGATCATTTTTCCTTACACTTCCAAAGAAAGGGGATGCTAGCGAGTGTAAAAACCATCGTACTATCGCTCTGATACCACATGCAAGCAAAATCCTGCTGCACATCATCAACGAACGTCTCAGACCTCATCTTGAACGTGAACTTCCTGCTGAGCAAGCCGGTTTCCGGAAAGGCCGCGGCACAAGAGATCAGATAGCCAATGTACGTCACATAATGGAAAAATGTTTTGAATTCCAGAGGGAGCTCTTCATGTGCTTCATAGACTACGCTAAGGCCTTTGATTGTGTGAGATATTCCGCATTGTGGACAGCACTGCAAGAAATGGGAATCCCTTACCACCTCGTCCACCTAATTCGCAATCTGTATGATGGTCAAGCTGCCTGTGTGCGCACTGAGAAAGGAAATAGTGATTGGTTTGCTCTAGGTCAGGGAGTCCGTCAAGGGTGCATACTTTCACCAGCACTCTTCAACCTTTATGCAGAGTCTATAATGAGACGTGCATTGGATGATTGGCCAGAGGGGCTGTCCGTAGGTGGATACCAAATACACAATCTACGTTATGCCGATGACACCACCCTGTTTGCAACAAATATGGAAGTGATGGCGGAACTCCTGAAGAAAGTCAAGGTGGAGAGTGAGCAGCTTGGCCTACGTCTAAATGTCAGCAAGACCAAGATCATGTCCATAGGCACAGATGGTGTTGGAGAGCCTCTCATAATTGATGGTAATGAGGTGGAATCGGTCTCGAAATTCAACTTCCTTGGATCCCTGATCACCAAAGAGGGTGGTTGCAGCCAAGAGATTAGACACCGTTTAGCAATGGCCAGATCAGCAATGATCAACCTAAGCAAGATCTGGGCTGACAGAGGAATAACCAGAGCAACAAAAACCAGGCTAGTCCAAGCCCTTGTATTTCCAATTGCCATGTATGCCTGTGAGACGTGGACCCTAACCAAAGCTGACAAAAATAGAATAGCTGCTTTCGAGATGTGGTGTTGGAGGCGTATGCTTCGTATCGTATGGACAATGAGAAGGACCAATGCCAGTATTATTGAAGAAATAGGGGTGTCTAAACGACTTCTTCATGCTATCAACACCCAAATGCTGAGCTACTTCGGCCATATCTCACGTCGCAAGGGTAACAACCTAGAGAAGATGATCATGCAAGGCATGATTGAAGGGAAGCGTAAGAGAGGCAGACCTCGTTCCCGGTGGATTGACCAAATAAAATTGATTACTGGACACCCTCTCCGTGATTGTTACTCCTTTGCTGAAAATCGTTATTTGTGGCGTAGTATCTGTAAGGTCACGAGCTGTCAGTCATGATAGGACCGAACCAACCAACCAAGCATGGCTAAACACGTATTGGTTGGTCAATATTTAACCGCGTTCCGTTTATCTACACAAAACTGTCCGTTTATCCCAGTGCGTTTGCCCTTTCCGATCTACAGTTTTTAATCCGTACGAATCTGGATGCCATCCTAAAGATGGTTCCATGTACCCTTTGTGGATCACTTCTCTGTGAAGTGGTAACCACTACCCAAGGAAGTTAGATCTTAAAGAAATTTAAACACTTTTCGCCCAAATATATCTGCCATTGCCGACATTTTCTGTTATGATTCCTGGTATTTAAAAAATCCATTACCACATCATTTGGATTATTAGAATAGCTTCTTTTCAAGCCGTCAATCGGAGTTGCTATTGAGAGGGCACATTAAATTGTAAGGTTTCTTTATGTATATTTCTGGGAAAATAGTACATGTATGTATCATAGTCCCAAAGGAAACGGAACAATACCCAGTATGTGAGCATCATAGTCACAGGGGAAGCGAAAATAGTACATGTATGTAGCATAGTCCCAAAGGAAACGGAACAATACCCAGTATGTGAGCATCATAGTCCCAGGGGAAGCGAATTGTTTAAACTCAGACTAGAACTGGAATCGGTCACTCACGGGCTTAGTACACTGATTTCGACACGGCCTTAGTACACTGATTTCGAACGGCGAAGATACGGGCCTTCACCCGGTCCCCTTTGCGTCTGCCGACATCCGCGACCGATATCGACCTGCACAATGTATTCAAGGAGTATAGAAAAGGATCTGACCAACATGACTAATGCAAATGTGCTAACAGAAAATGCAGGTCCAAACTGGAAAGTAGGCAGTCTGAATGATACCAAAGTGTTAAGGAACAGCGGATATTGGATGATACTAAATCATGCTGGCGCCGCCGTGTGGTGTTTAGGCTCTCGTTGCGTGAAATTGTCTAGATTGGTTCAAGGCATGGATTAGTATCCAATGTATTAAACCATCTGTCATATACACGCATTGCTATTTTTCGTAAAACGTGCAACTTTATTTCTGTCCATTTTAGACATTTGTCTGGAGGCAATGTGACTACACTCGGTATGGGGGAATTTAAATCATTCAGTCGATTGAAAGCTTTGTAAGTATAACACTCTTGTCGACATTAAACAATGCATGGACATTAACTCATTTGGTTCTTTATCTCTTTCTCTCATTTCCCCAAAATGTTCAACCCCAAAATGTATTGAACAATATTTTCATATACAATGCCATTACCTTCTCTAATCTGTCTACACATTTGTTTTAATAAGCACATTTCAATACATTTTAGAGAAATTCGTGACAATAAATACTCTTTTCCCCCTGCGAAAGTTAAAATGTGTTACGACTTTCATTTGCTGTGCGTTTACATTGCCCTTGATTGATCCAGGAAAGGTGTTCATATCAATATTCTGTGAAATACTAACATTTTATGATAATTTGTTCCTCCTTGTAGATCATTATCAGATAACGGTATCTCCGACATCCAACCTCTGTCTTTTCTTGGATTGGGATCCGTCACCTGGCTGTAAGAAAACATATATCGTACTTTTTACAGGCTAAAGAAAACACATGATAGTGATAGATCAATATAATATATTGCTTTACAAATGGTCATTTTCCATCGAATCATCACAATTGTTTAAACTTCAAAACAAAACAAATCAAAACAAAGCAACACATTCATTTAAAAAAGGAAAAATTGGGATGCGGACCTTAGATGAAACACAATATAGGTGTCAATTCTATTCAAAATGACAAACATTTGATTTCAAGCCACGTGATAGTAAAAGCTATCACATGTCTGTAATCAATGGCTGAAATCAGGCATATCATTATTATAAAGCAGAATATGAACCGATACAACATGACAAACGGAACTAACAGTTGTGTTGAATATATTGTACATAATGCTAAAATTGAATTTGACCACATAGGTCACACAAATATTTTGTTTTACCACAGGGTGTATCAGAATGAACTGTACCGAGGCAATATGATTTATTACGGTATGAATTCGATTGATATTGTTCAAATCGTTTTCACATATATCTTTCGCAAACGCCCAGCTTTCATAAGAATTTTAAATTTTGAAAATCGGACATTTCTGATGGAAAATACAGACTTTCTGGTAAAGATGGTAGATTTCAATTTTGGTCGAAATGATCAATTTAAAAAATCTGTGAAATTACTAACCCTACCTGAGATATCCATCCGTCCATAGGACAGGGTTTATTTTTGGTCGCCATATCTCAACTTTTCACATCACTTGTAACTATTTATCATTTGCATACTTTTGTGGGTGAAATTTGGAGATAAATTATGATTTTCAATCCGCAAATAAACCGGGATTGTTCTGCTTGAGTGGTTTTAACTTTCCTTTCTTTGGCGGGAGTTTTGAATATTGCTTATGTGGTGTGGGCTACATTGTTTGAAATGTTGGGGATAGTGGTAGAGAGGATTGATTGAAATTGAAAACACATTTTTCCATCGATTTTCGATTATGTCTTGCCACACAAGAACAAAAAGAGATATCTCAATGAAATTAACATATAATATAGTAAACATGTTCATCTTTATATTGCAGGTGTTTAAATTTAAGACAATAATCATTTTGTATTTTTTATGTATTTTAGAAACATGGTACAGTTCATTCTGATACACCCTGTACGACTAATTTATATTTTACAGCGATCTTTCTACAAACCCTCTGACAATTATCTACGGGAAAACATTTAAAGAACTGGAGAATCTACAAGAGCTGTAAGTAGATCTTTCTTCACGCTCACAATGAGCTACAATGTTGTGTGTAGGAAGCGAACTTCAGCAGTATCTCCAAATATTTAAAAAGATACTTGTGTACTGATGTCTTGATTTACAGAGTTTGTGTTCTTATCGTTTAGTAAGTGTAAATACTTCAATCTCATTGGTTAACACGTATGAAATATGATCCATATCGTAAACAAGAAAGTCAAACCACACGATATATTCCATATCGTCGATTAACTGCGTTCCCAGGACCGCGTTACCAGTTAACCGTGTAAAGCGTTTGCTTTGTATCTGTAGAAGAGTTGCTTAAAATATGAGACGTAAATAATAAACAAATAAAATGGCGGATGATTTAAACGCAAGTGACTCGATTTCTGTTACATTCTGAGGCCGAAATAGACCACGAAAAGGTATAATCCACGCCGAAAAATAAATGATCTACATATAACATAACCAGACATATTTTTCGCGATGATTCTATGGACAGAGGTGACGGCGCAGAACCTGTTAAAGGGTGGTTTACTTCGGGGATTTTACGGAGGTAGGAAGGGAAGGGAAGAGAATTCAGCGCCTTGTTTGAATGGAGTTTCGTGCTTTATTGGGCCTTTGTGATATGGCACAAACCATAGGTATGTTTCCGTATTGTGTGAACATGCAGGGGATAACTAATAACATTCTAAAAATAATGTCGCATTAGGGTGGTGAATGTAATTAAATAATAAATACAATTAGATTGTATTGCTTTCAGGATTAATTATCATTTGTATTTTGTAAATATTTAAATACAGTTTTCTAGCAAGCCTGCCTCTAAAAAGCATTCGGAGTGAAGCATTCTTCGGACTAACAAGTCTACATACACTGTAAGATCCTTATAGAAAATAGTTTATAATATGTATTCATATTATGCTCTTTTGTTACTTTTGTTGTTTTTAAAACTTAATTGATATTACTACACATATCCACTTTCTCTGATGCTTTTATAATGTATTTTTATAATGATTTTCTTAAGCGCTGTTGTATCATTTGCATAATATGTAAAGGCGCTATATCATTGTTACGATACGTAATGTTATGGCTTGTCAAGTAAATCAACTGGTTATTTTATTTTTCGCGTTGTTCCTTTGTAGTCGGTTATGCTCATGAATACAGATAATAATGAGTTTAATTTATTTTTTTATTTTTTTTATTTCTTTCTTTGTTTCTTTATTTCTTTATTTCTTTATTTCTTTATTTCTTTATTTCTTTATTTCTTTATTTCTTTATTTCTTTATTTCTTTATTTCTTTATTTGTTCCTTTGTTCCTTTGTTTCTTTGTTTCTTTGTTTGTTTCTATGTTTCTTTCTCTCTTACTGTCTTTCTTTCTTCCTTTCTTGCTTTCTTTCTTTACATTGATTTTTCAAAAAAATCAAGGTAAAGGTATCGAATCTCTGTTATTGTATCTATCTACAAAGAGCTTTTTTCCTACATATTACATGCTTCAATTACCAGACTGGGTCAGTACAACCGTCGACCTGACCTCCATGTAGGGTCATCACAGTTTTGGCTCAAAGGTCACACCCAGGGTCACTAGGTGTCAACACGTGATTTTTCACTTAAAACCACCTTGCAATTTAGTAAAATGACCGAGGATCGTCAGAATAAGTCAACATAAGCCTTATGACCGTACGCAAATATAATAATTCTGTTTTTAAAATCGGAATTTAGAAGAAGTCACTAGGGGTCAAAATGTTAATTTTCACTTCTATCACATAAAATGCTTAATGTCTCAGAGGGAACGACCGATGACCGTCACAATTGGTCAAAATATTTCTTTGTTCAATGGTCATATAGGGTCTTCAGCGATTAAAAGTGACATACTTTTCCCAAAACAGTCACATTTCCTCAAAATGATGTTTTCAGAAAAAGTGGCACTTTACTTGTATTGGATTTTGGCAAACTTCATGTTAACGGAAACATCATTTTGGAGATATCTGACTTTTTTGAGGAAAAGTAAACATGATATTGAAAATGGGAAACTTTGTACGGATAGCTAAGCGTTTTTAGAAAAGTTTAAATTTCTCAAAACGTCTAATTGTGTGGGGGTGAATACGCAAACAAAATTGTATAGGATTTTGAAAATTGCCACTGTTTCTGAGAACATCGTTTTGGGAAAATGAGACAATTTTTGGAAAAATAAACATGATATCGACCCCTTGACATTAATGAATTCAGTCATTCATTTTAATATGATAATTTCATGTTTATATATTTTAATGTTTTTATACGTAATATTCCAGTGTTATTGTTAGGGCCATGGCGGAGACCATATCTAAACTGGTATTCGAAAATAACGCATTTCACGGATTATCAGCATTAAAATTGCTGTAAGTATTTAGGTGACATTTTTGTTATTAGTAATCTGGCTTTGTTCTAAACAGTACGAATAGGGAAACAGGATATTCCGCCGGCAAATTAGGGTCTGTGAGAAATCAACAATATCAAAAAGAGACGAAGGTGTATAGAAGGCAAATATTGTTTAAATCGTAACTCTTTTCAGGTGCAAATAAAATTTTCGCTATTAGCGTATTTTTACCCAATAGCAGATTGTTGATGATGTACGCATCTTTCTTTTGATCTAATTTGAGCAATGATCGAAATTATGTATGGTACATTTGCAATTTTCAAGTCATGCCCTCTTCATACTAATTTGTTGTGAGTTAAGTCGTCTATGCAGTTGTGGCAGAGCATGAGGTTGTTGTTGTTTTATTCTGGTTTTTGGGAGGGGGTCTAGGATATATATATATACAGGGTGGTTCAATAAAACGTTGACAGTTTGTTGAAGCAATTTTTTAAAATTTTGAAGAGCTAAAAAAAATATTTTTCAATATTCATCAACTATATGATCTTGACCATCTATGCTGAAAATGTTGTTACAAATAATATTACAGTTGCAAATTAACAGCTATTTGAACATAGTCTGTCCCATTTCACTCTGTCCACGGGGACTGATTTCGTGACGTTACAACCAGTGTGGTTCAATAAAACGTTGACAGTTTTTCAAAGCCATATTTTTCCAAATTGTGGGATTTGCTTTACATTTTTTTACACATTCCTCAAAAAAATCATCTTGGCCATCTATGCTGAAAATCTCAATGTTAATAATGCTATGGCGGCGAAATGATAGCTATTTGAAGAAAATCTCTCCAAAACCTCTTTGTCCACGGGTAAGTCTACGGAAAATGACCAGCAAGATAACATTAAATGGCATCGTCACTTTTGAGGAATAGAGCATTGACAATTACACTCCCAATCTATGAAAATCAATCATTCTAATTAAGGTCGCTCATGGTATTATTATTACCTATTGATTTCACACCTGAATAGATAGTTAATATGTTAACAATTACACTGGTTTCACCTGGCGGGATCTTCAAATCTTAGATATTTTTTTTTTAATCTACAGAATTTAAAAAACCCACCACCCTGTATATATCAAAATTCAGAGGTATAGACCTTCCGGAATATTATCGCTACTCTGAGTTTAATGGACAATCCCATACGGTCATTTTGTCCAATCGTCAGGCGAAAAGATGTCTCTCTCATCGTAGGCCTTTGACACATTAAAAATAAGAATACACAATCAATGGTGTTAAAGCCAGCGATCAGAGCAACAATATATTCCAAAGGAGATCTATACACATTAAGATATCAAAAGGTAATCAAAAAAATCAAAAAAAATTCAACTGATAAATCAGGAGCGTAATACGTATTGACAACCGTTTCTGGTTAGAATAGCCATTGAACAAAGTGCTCAATACCGTAAACGGTAGAGCGTATAAAAATTCAGAGGTATACAAATATACTTGTAGATAAGACTCTCTTTGAGTCGGGCTATCTTATCTTCATGAAATAAAAGAGTGCTCAATGCTATGCAAGGCATGATTGAAGGGAAGCGCAAGAGAGGAAGACCTCGTTCCCGGTGGATTGACCAAATAAAGTTGATTACTGGACACCCGCTCCGTGATTGTTACTCCTTTGCTGAAAATCGTTATTTGTGGCGTAGTATCTGTAAGGTCACGAGCTGTCAGTCATGACAGGACCGAACCAACCAACCAACCAACCAACCAACCAACCAACCAACCAACCAACCAACCAATGCTATGCAGCAGAGCGTGAATAAATTAAAGTCAAGTGGACGAGTTGCTACTCATGAGAACAAATTTTATCTCTCAAACCACTCGACTAACACAACGCCTATGAATGAGCACTCCGCGTCAGGAGCGTAGAGCAAGGCGCGCGCATACTGCGATCTTCGCCGAACTTCCGACGCCCGCATATTGTGTTTGTTTCTTCATCAATCAACAATATGTTTCGATAGTTCTGTCTGATGTTTGTGAGACTCTTTTTTGAAGGACAGTCGTTTTTTGAACTCGTTGCTGGTTAGACCTACATATGTCGCTTCACCTCCGTCTGATATAACTGTGGCTTGGCTTGGCCTGTATTTTCCGCTCAAGCGGCACTCTGCTTATACCCTACAGTTGCAAGGTTTGGCTTCTGATGTTGATGCTTGTGGTTTCTATAGTTTATTGTTGTGTGCATCAATAGCTGCCTTCATATTAGGGGGAGGGGTCGCGGATGATTGTTTGTTTTGGGGGAGGGGTTCGCGGAAATATTCAATACACATGTTTAATGAGAGACTTTGTCGATTGTAGGTGAGTCGCAGATGGGTCGTGAAAGTACTGCGCGGTCAGGTCCCCCGCGGAATATATATAGAAAGATAATATTTCTTATTTACCCGATGTTTAATAGGTATGTGGACGATCACCGCCTGTGCTGTAGTTTTCCGGACCTAGAGGAATGTACCGTTCTGTCTCCACAACCACCACTGTTTAACTGCGGCAGCTTAATGGGGAACACCGTCCTGCGAGTATGTATGTGGATTTTAGGTATCAGTGCCCTCTTCGGTAACATTTTAGTAGTATTCTCACGAGTTACAATGAAATCAAAGAACCACGTTCAGTCTATCCAAAACTTTTTCATTGCCAATTTGGGTTTTTCAGATCTTATGATGGGTGTGTATATGTTGATTCTTGGTAGTGCTGATCTGTATTATGCTGATGAATATTTTATATACTCTGATGAATGGAGATCTGGTCCCATGTGCAAATTTGCCGGTTTTATATGTTTACTCTCAAGTGAAGCATCTGTCATATTTGTTACTGTTATAAGCTTTGACAGGCTGTTAGGCGCAGGGTTCCCGCTTAGTACTGTTAAATTCTCCCCACGATCTGCGAAAATAACCGGATGTATTATTTGGTTTGTAACCATATTTATAAGCGTGGTTCCGATATTGACAGCAGGGCCAGATTCTGACTGGTATGATCTTTCCGACGTATGTATCGGACTTCCTTTGATTACTAGACCCTCTAGTTTCATATTTGAAGCGAGCGGTGTAGGCGACAATGTTTTGTTTGACCTACCAGTTGCCAAAGATACCAAACCAGCCTGGTTTTTGTCTATAATAATTTTTCTTGGCGTCAACATGTTTTGTTTTCTTCTGATCTTAGTTTGCTATGTGATAATTTTTATCCAAGTTAAAAAATCTGGTAAAAAGGTACAACGTAGCGGACGGCAAGATTATGAGATTAAATTGGCTATCCGAATGTCTGTGATTGTTGGGACAGACTTTCTTTGCTGGATGCCGGTTATTATTATGGGAATTCTTTCGCAGACGGGTGCAGTTGTGATTCCTCTTGAAGCTTATATCTGGTCAGTTGTGTTTATACTGCCGATTAATTCGTCCATTAATCCTTATATGTACACATTGGCCTCATTGATATCGGACAAGAAAGAGAAGCTTGGCAATTTGAAAAGAAAAAAACATCCAGGGATGAAAGATACTCCTCTGTGACAAAACAATCATCACAGCATTAGCATTAATCAAAACTTATATTATTACAAGCAAGGTTATGCAAATAGAGGGTGTCAAAAAACTCTCGCCACCTTTAAAACGCGTCATTTTTCAAGCCATGTATATAACTTGTTTAGCGACAACGTTAGCATGTTTAGAGCAATATTTTAGAATGATGCTAGTACCAAACTTGGTCCCTTCGAAGACCTCCTCAGCCTTATTACTAAACTTTACAAATATTGCTGCAAAACCCTGAAAAGCTTACTTGGGGTCTTTCAATACTAATTGTGTTTCCTCTTAGACCCACACGATTTGAATCTGTTGATCTGTAGTGAAGTGTATCGTTTATATTCTTAAACGAATACTGCTAAAAATGGTGAATGGTAGAACAAAATCACAGTGACAGTTAAGGAATGCAAGTTATGAATGATAATTACACGCGCCGATGTGTCCAGCATAAAATGCATTGCACCTGCTCTATTAATTAGCACACCGTGAACGCGGCGTCGTAAAGAAAACAACCACGTATGATACATGTGTTTTGAGCAACGCTTGTAAATTTGGGTAATTAGATATCTAACAATATAACTTGCATATTGACAACGTTAGCATGTTCAGGTTGCATGATCTTGCATAATTATTGATACTTGATCCATCGACGACAACTGCAAGTTATATTGTTATATATCTAAGCATTTAAATGGTGGCGCTACTTTATTAACACTCTGTAGTTTTCACCAACAATACACAGATAAAGCACATGTTTTCCAGTCAAATCAATCCGGGGAAATGACCAAATATGGTAGCGGGCTTATAAAACACATTTCCTTATAAGTTTATTGGTACTTGCTTTATTAGTATTTTGCATTTCTTTTTTGGATAATTATTATCTGAGCATAAAATAACTTCTTTGCAAATTGATTTGTGTGCTGATGTATAGATCAAGATTGAACTTTATGTCATTTCTTTGCAAATTTCTCATGATGTGTACGGCGAAATGTAGAAAAAATGTTGATGTATTAGGTAGATTTATTTAAAAGTTGTATGAAAATAAATAAAGTATAATGTACACTCATCTAAATTGTAAATTATATTCGATTTCACATCATAACTCGTAAATTATTTCATATTACTATTCTTTCACTAAAATGTTGTGATCAAAATAATTTGCTCGTATTCAGTACCTTAAAAGTACCGTGGAAATTGGAAAATACACATTTGTGATGCGATCTGTGAAAACCCGCCACATGGTGGGATTTTTCATATTTGAGCTATTTATATCATAAGAAAGCTGAGACTGTGCAGATTACAAAACTGTTTCGATCATTTTTCTACGATCACTACAAAAAAATTATGAGTGAATGAAGATTGTGATGTCATAAAAAGCTACAAAACAAGAAATCATGAAAACAGGCCAATAAAGATACATAGTTCAATAGAATAACATTATAAGGTTAATTAGAAGAGTGACTTAAATAAGTTTTTGAAGGTTTTTATTTTTTCTCTTCACATTTTATATTTTAACCATAATCCCTAATTCACATTTCGCGACATCCGACGGGTTTTCACAGATCGCATCACATTTATAGAAATTAACAATAATATTTCACATTGAAGCACCAAATAAGAGGCCGCTTTAAGTATGCGATGTTGTGTTAAATGTTATATGAGGATCTGTGTTGACATTTCGCACACGTCGCGTTATTAATCATAGGGATAGGGCAAATAAATTTTTCGATAGATAACTGGATATATCACACGTAACGGTATTTATTTTGTTTTGCATACATACATAAGGTCATGTTTTTTATACTGGGTACAATTTGTGTTACATGTCCCTTTTTCCATAAATTAGGTTCCTTTTTCAGTTAATGCATTATATCTGAAAAAGTTTACATTTTAAGTTGGTAAAAGTATACATATTCTGAAAGCATATACTGTAACAGATGCAAATAGCATACAATCAAGTTGATTATACAGGGTGGCCCGAAATTGTACAGGGTGTAACAAGCAAAATCTTTTAAAAAAGAAGGGTTTCAATAATAACTTCCACTATGTATATGAAGTGATGAGAGAAAAGTTCAGTACATATTTAAAGTAGTTTAATAAAATACCCATCCAGACATATGCAAATTAAGTTTCATTATGAATCTGAAATTCTACATATAGGGTGTCTAAAAACTTGTTTATTTAGTTCCGGAAAAATGCTTCTATTACTACATACATACAAAGACTAGTATTTTCTACAAAATTCAAGTAGATTTCAAATAAAAATGCATCAATTACATGTACATGAACATTGAATGATTTTAAAAGTTACCCTTTTCTTATGTAAAGGTGTTAATTTTAAACATATAGGGTGTTTAAACATTAATTTAGGTATACATGATTATCCACAAATCATTAAATTTGCATCTGAAACATGATTTTACATTCCAATTTGAAGTGGCAAATGCTTAAAGTGGTATGAGTTTCAAATAATGTTCAATAAAAAGGGGCGCTTTAACTACAGGGTGACTCAAATTTTCCCAATGGCACATGTTTAGTGGCATACAATTAATTACTTCTTGCACCTTCATGATGTGCAAAGCACATTCAAATGAACAAATTAGGTAAGTTTCCATAATGTTTGAACCCAGTATTCAAATTTCAAGAGTCTGATTTAAGATTGAATTATAAAATGTTATCGTTTTAAGTTGTATTCAACATATAGGGTGATCCAATGTTGATTGGCAAACTAGTAGTCACTAGTATCGTATCAACTTACTTTTCAAACTCAAGTTTGCACACTACTTGAAGACTTATTTACAAAGAAATATTGCACAATATTTCAGCATGATCTTCATTGGCGAGAAGATACTGGTTATTGTTCCCTGGACGTAGGTCTACAGCACAGTATATCAGACTTGCATAGGGTATGATGGCAGTTTGCGAGTCTAGAGTAAAGATCAGGTCCTTCCTCGAGGACTTCTTATATTCTAAATCGTGTCCTTTTATAACTTTTGATCCTTTTGGATACACATGTCCAAAGTCCGATGTCTCCTGCTCCTCAAGTTCTACTACTCCATCAGATGTTATAGACAGCAAGAAATAATCAAGCATAGAGTTTAAGTCTGATTTGATAGCAACAACTGAATTAGGTGTTACCATAGCAGCCAAAGCTGCAAGTGCTGGGCTTTCAATGTACTTTGCCACATACGATTCATTGTCACCATTCCCAACTTCGTCGTACAATTTGTCTTTGCTATCTGATTCTATTTCATCATCACTATCATCTCCAACCTCCACATTTTACGCCATATGCACTTCAAGTTAGCATATCACCCTAATTACTTGCCCTCACCCCATAAAAAGTTAAAAACAAGTAATAACACCACACAAACGCATTTAACAAAATGTGCTAACACCCAGACAATACAGAATACATGAGGTTAATTACATATCTTCTTTTAATTTTTAATTAAATAGTTAAATTTATTTATTCAAAAGGGTACCTCAACCTTTCTATACTTTTAAAATGGACAGTTTGGTGCAGGCAAATGTTTGCATACATTCGCAAACTGCGACCAACTTACGTTTCTTAACAATTTTTTGAGCTTCTTAATGCTAATTAATGATTCCTTAATTAACTAATTATATTTTTAATTCAAATATGCTTCAATAATGTTATGTTTTCAATATAGAATTGTACCAAAAGTGAAACCAGTGCATTTTATGTTTGCCCAATGTATATTGCACCATACTTGTTCAACTATGCACTCCTCCTCCTCCGCATACTCCTCCTCCGCATACTCTTCCACCCCTGACTAATTAGGTTTAACGAACTATTGTAATTAACAGAACCATGGTAGTTAAGATTTTTCTTTTTAAAATAAAGGCCAAATACTTTCTCATCAAAATAAGACCAAATTTGAGTATGTGTGATAAAGAATAGCCCAAATATATGCATGCAAAGTAATAATATGTAGTGCAAATGTAACAGATCCACCTTTTTTGGGTACCCAGTATAAAAAACATGACCATAAGTAATATTATCATGTGAGCTTAAAACCGTATCAATTCCATATGAATAAACTAGGATCGCGTTCCACTTTGGGTTTTTTGTGACAAGTATAATAATAATAATTATGTTTTGATTTCCTAACAAAAATAAGGCTAAAACCTAGATGTTTATCCATGGTAAAAAACGTTAATAAAATTAAATAAGAGGAGCTGCAGGTTAAACACTCTAAACAAATCTGTTCCGGTCAACTGATGCGTTGCTTAATTGCGTTTAATCATCTGTTGTGTCAATGTTTTGTTAAATTTTATTCAATATACGTAGAAATCTAGGTGTTGTATAAAAGTAAAAACTACCCAACGTTGAGCAAAACAATTTAGTAACAAGTTGGGGAAACCCCCGGTCACAACTCATTTTGTTTTCTAAAATATTGCGTTAAAAATTATTTCAATAGGGCAACTGTTGAGTATTTGTCTCAGGCAATCACACAGCTTATGTTAAGATTTACTCATGTGGTTTTTATTGATCAACTGTTGCTCGATTCTAATGGAGAAATATTCCAATTTAGCAACTGTTGCATGAGCATTGAGGAAAATCATGCTGATACAAGTTACGCACATGATAATTTTAGGCAACGGCTGTCCAAAAAGCATACGCAATCGTCATGCGATCATCATGGCATCTTGTGCACGAGCTAAGTCTGGATCTGGATAAATTATAGTCTGGTAAATAAAACGGTGAATCCGCATCAACATCAGAGTTTGTGACATCTGACAGTCGTTTTGTGAGTCCGGTTTTGAATGTTTGAAGCTTGGTCTGTCAAGAAGATGATGTGATAGATAGGTCTAAATATTTGTGGTCGTCCATGGGAATAAGCTTATTTCGTTATGTCACAAATAAGCAACAATTGGCATTAAAACACCCAACATATGTGTACATTTGATAAATTAAGCAACAGTTGCTATTAAAAAAATGCTCAATATATAATGAAAATAATTCACAAATTCAGCAACAGTTGGCATTGATATGCCCAACAAATGGTTAATTAATAATACCCAACTGTTGTGTAATCAATAAACCATTTCAGCCAACGGTATTGGGCATTTTTTACTCAACAGTTGAACAGTTGCATAGTTAGTCAACGTTGAGTAACATGTTGAGTAAAATGTTACTCAACATTTTTGCAGTGTATGCATCTGAAAAATAATAATTTTGTCCGTGTACAGTTTCGAAGTCCAGGCTCGGTTTCGTGGTCCAAGTGCGGTTTCGTGTTGCGACGTACACTTTCATATATCAGAGACATGCAAGATTTTGGGTAACATTTAACATGGCTGCATCAAATTGTATTCAGGCACTGGTAGATTGCCCAGTCAGTCACCATTTATTCACACAAAATCATAAATTTGATTACTGTGTATATCATTAATGTGATGCAGTGACGCAAGTGTCTGAGCGCACAGTGGGGAAGTGTCGGTAGATCATAGACAAGACATGAATTACAACACGCACCGCGCTGCGTCATGCGTCATATGACATGCAAGGCGCTTCGCAACACGAACAACCGGGATAACGCGGCGCGGGAGATAAACAAAGTAGGAGAACAGAAAAGGAAGGGTGGGGATTCATAACTATGCGATTGATAGAACTATCTCGATTTTTGCATCGGGACCGTGACTCATACTAGGTTTGAGGTTCATATGAAACTGTGTAGTTGTGCAACGTCTTTTTATACAACCGGATTAACAGTGCAACGACTTTCGGGTGTAGCTCTCGTCCTCCGGCGTATAAAGACAGTCACCGATCATCGCCGTGGACGCCAACCGTCTGGTGGAACTATCATCTTCCGGCGTATAAAGACAATCACCGATCATCGCCGTGGACGCCGGTCATCTGATAGACCTCTCAGCATACTCAGACTTCAGTCAACGGAACATCGATAACACCTCGGAACTGATAAGTGCACTTACAATAATTTACCCCAATGATCACAATGTCATAATATGTCGTGTCTAGTATATTACACTGTTGTTAATCAAGTTTTGTCTATGGTTCAGTGTTTAATTTGAACGCAAGCTAACCCGGCTCGTGACAGAAAGCACATAGAGTGTCTTTATAGTGGGCATCGGTACAAATCGTCGCTCAACTTTGGCACTGAGATAGTTAACATTCAGCACAAAAAGCACATTAAGAGAACACATTTCTCTCATTCCTCTGACTGATACAGGTTTGGCTTTGAGGGTTTGCCCACAATAATGCTCAACTAACTATATGAAATGGTTTTCAGTTTTACCATATGATATTAGTAATTAGCCCAATTCACTTGAAAACTGGCCCAAATTGTTTTCTCTGTGTATACATTTCAATTAGCCTAAACTTACATGGTATACAACTTGGGCTTACTTGGGCTATTATTAAAGAGTGATTCCAATAAAACCATTTTCAAGAAATAAAAAGTCGAGTATAATCGTGGTATGTGCGGATCATGAATTGTATTTTGGGCTAAAAAAGAAATTCCCGAGTCAAACAATACAACACATTTTCATGTTTACCCATATTCATAGAATGCCGGGATAGAATGCTGCCAACCTTCACAGATCTTTTAGAATTTGGTTGGACGTTAAATAACATCATCGTGTCTTATGAAAAGAGTTCATTTTTAACAAAAGATGGATTTACAAGAATTGCCCCCGTACTTTAATACAGTATAGGGAAGTCATCTCATAACACAAAGGTAATTTTGGAATTTTTAAAAATTAAACTGCATCAACAACAACTTTTATTATTAGTAACTCGCCTGACGCCAATGTAGCCCCACCACAATTCCTCCACACACCTCCTTTCCGTGCAGATTGATGTTTTTCTTCCTACTAAATTGTAAAAAAGCTTCAAAATGCTCACCTAGCTAATCAGTCATGATTCGAAGTGCAAAGTTAAATAAGCTTACTGTCGGCAACTTTACTATGAGGATGCAACTGCACAGGATACCGGCAATGGCCTAATTGCATTTTTGCAATGTAAAACCTAAACCTGATAGTATTATTAATTTTTGCTACGTGATGCAATGTTAAAGGTATATTATGTGATCTTTCCAGGGAACGCCCTCAACATCGAAAAAAAGTTTGAAAGCAGATTTTCTTGTAGATTTACATTTCTGATCATAAATTGTACATACATTCCAAGTTACAGGGCGATACGATTCTTAATTACTTCAAAGTCATGGTTTTCGAGTGAAAATAAATTGTCGGGTTAACACAACAGTTTATATTTTCACTCTAAATTCACTCTAAAACCATGATTTTGAGGTAATTAGGAATCGTATCGCTCTGTAACTTGGAATGAATCTATGATTTATGATCAGAAATGTAAATCTGCAAGAAAATCTACTTTCTAAAAAAAATCATGAATAGAGGGCGCTCTTTGGAAAAGATGTTAATTTAGCCGGGGGTCGTTAATATTTCATTTCTTTGTTCTAGCTCATCTTAAATCATCTTGTTCTAAATGTAAAACAAACCTTAATTACTTAAATGTATGGGGTATTAAAGCAAATTAGACTTTTAAAAGTCTATTTTGACATGAGAGCCTGTTTGTTATGAAATTCGTAATTAATATAAGTGATTAACGAGGTAATTTTTGAGCGATGTATTAGCCAGACAGGAAGTAAATTGGGGGATGATTGGTATTGCATTTAATTGACCAGATATCCTCGGAAGAACACATGTTTTGCTGGGGGCGATTAATGTTACACAATATTGAGGTTCTAGAAATTCTATCCATGTGATTGGTGGGCTAGTTATTATGATGGGATGGTTAGAGTTAATTATTATGGGATGGAGAGTAGCACATGTGACCTGATGTGGGGGTCTTGGGTAGATGTAGTTATCTTTTGGTTGTATAAATGGATTGATGAAAAGCCTATACATTTGCAGTTTTATCAATTAGTTATGTATAAAATCATACACTAGCCTCAAGGATTATGACATGTTATTAGAGATCTTAAAATTATGGACGCGAATACTAAAGATCTTCAATGCTCTTCTAATATTATATGTGAATGAAATTAACATCATAATGGAACGTATTAGCATAAAACTTGTCATCTTTAATGTCATTACGGTTATATTAATAATTTTAAATAATGCATAATATTGTACAAAACATGCTATATGACTCAGCATTAAAACCGATGAAAATAGTTCCGGAGATTGTAACATATAATAAACCTGCAACTTATTTGAAGAAGCTGTGGTTTCACTTTACCGTGCTAAAATGCCATCATCATGATCATGTTTATAAGCATTTTAGAGGTATGGCGATAACACTGCACACCTGACTGCACATTATTTGTATATCCCGGGGCTTACCCAGACCAAAGTATGCCCTCTCCTATTGAATGTACCCATTTCAAATACTGCCCTCCTAATTCGTTTTTTCTGTTTTGTATGATTGGACATGAGTGCACTATTTTAATACTGGAAACGGAAAACAATGGATGATGTCTTATAAGACCGCAAGTAATCGTGTAGGCTCGCAAATAGTATTTGATCCGTTCCGATGTATATTGCTTTTGCGTCAGCATATTTGAATAATAGCAATACATTCTAGCTATAATTTGATACATGTGAAAGCCTTACAAGATCTAACATAGCTAACAATCTTATTTATACATGATAACGCCATATTATATTTAGATATATCATCCATTGTTTTGCAGTATGAAAATCGTGCTCTTATATCTAACCATACAATAAGGAGGGGAAAAGACGCGAAAATACACTACTACTTTGAGGGTAATTTTCCAATGCCGCTGTTCAAAATATATTTCAGGCTTTGACCGCAAACAAAAGCAAAACAGATATCAATCATTTACAATGAATGTGTTGCTATGATTCAGGGCTATAATCACGACAAAATGAGGCTGACATTAATAAAGGAATGTTGTAGAAGATAGAACATATTGAATGACCCTCGTACTAGCAAAGTTATGAGGTAGGAGGTAGAACTTAATAAATGACTCTCGAAAATGCATTTATTACCCTGGGTGTATTATTGTTGTAACGATATTTTCTCATGTTATACTGATATCGTCAGTTTTTCGTTTGATTTCCACTTCTCAACCTAAACCACGAATAATGTTGGTTTGGAAATGATTGTGTTAGGACACGTGTAATACCCAATCAAGTGGTAAAGTGGTAAGCTATAGGTTACATTATAATACCATAATATCCTTTATTTGTATATTTGTCATATTTACAAAGTTATCACAATGAATAGTTTATGTTGCTGTGAATAATTAGACGCTCGTGAATTGTTTCATTTTTGTCATCAAATCATTCCTTCCGAATATAGAACCTCGAGACGTTTCCTATTTTATTCTTTTCAATATGCAGGGTGTTATTGCTCTCATTAATATTAATATATGTTTGATGATCTACGAGCACTCAAAATCGGGCTTGTCCCACCTTTCGAAATGGATGTTTTTTAAGAATGTGAAATTTTGTTAATTAAACGTTTCGTATCTGGATTCGACATTTACATGAGCCTTGAGATCCACACCATTAAATGTATCCCATTGCCTACTGTCTAAAATAACCCCTAATACCCCTAATTAGAAAGCGACTGGTTCCTCCAATTTTCATTTCGGAAGAAGATCATGGTCTTAGCACTTGGTATTAAAAAGAAACAAAGAGCGACCCCTGGTGATGGCGCTTTGACCATCAACCGTCCGCCGATTTGCGTGCAGGTGTACTACCAAATTCCTTCATAAAACCTTAGATTGTCGCTTTATACGTGAATATTTCGATCTAATATTTAATATGAAAATGCAGGTCATAGTTTTTGATTTAAGAGCGATTGAATGCATAATTTGTTTAGATATTAAGCCATAAAACCATGCGCATCTCAAAAAGAGATGAGTACGTCATCGTGATGGTAGTTCTTGCTACACAGATGGATAGAGTAATACTACAATACGTCGGTTGTTTTAAAATATTCTTTTTTGATTTAATCTGATGAGCTTAAAAGATTGTAGGTATCATTGTTTTGAACAATTGAGAAATAATCCAATTACACATATTGACAAAAATATATAAAGTTGCATTGACTGCTTCCTCTAATGAACCATGTTTTTTTCCCCTGTAGATTTCAATGCAAAACAGGTGTTGAATCAACGTAATCGCAACATAGAATCAAATGTAATACCAACATGGTGAAATGAATGGTTGATAATCACTACTGATTTCGTGGGCCTCTGTTGGGTCAGCACGGATGTAGATCCCACCGGTAAGGGATCACGTCAAAACTCGACCGCCCGGCAACCGCCGGTTACGGCCGGTTCCGTTCGGTTCTCACAAAACGTGTCGTCTGTTATAATATACACACATAATGAGGTCAAATAGTAACACTCTGGTGAACACGACCGGTTGAAAGTGCCTCGTCACACACGTGAGCAATAACATCTTGAAGTAATGGGCTCTTTTAAGACTTTAAAAGTCTCTGTTGACAACCAGTACAATACAGCTATTGATTTTCGCTGGGGTTGGCTTTTTCAATCTGTTTATAGCTCAATTAACTTTTTAAAATCAATACCGAAAGTCTATGAATGTTGTTTTTTTATAGAAAGATTATAGAGAGAGCTATTATGACCGCAAAGTAACAGATTGATAGTGTAAATTGGTCAGATTACAGCATTAAGTCAACCGGCGGTTGTTCAGTGTTGCATGCGCGAATATTCATATACCAGTAAAACATTTGACCTGAAAGAACCGGGCGGAACCGCCCGTAACCGGCAGTCAACGGGCGGTCGAGTTTTGACGTCTCCCCTAAGTTGTTAGACAACCGGTTGTGGGCAACGGTGTTTAATTTGGTTAGATTATGAAAGATATGTCAAGATATAGGAGACGTTTAGAAAACCTTCTACCTTTTAGGCTAAACTCCAAAATGCTCAAATGTTTAAAAGTGAATATGCCACTAGCTAACAAAAAACACACCTGATAGTGGTCACTGTGATCGCTCCTGTACTGAGTTCGGATGGTGGCTAACAAAAAATAACAAGATCCCTACCTACTTTTTCCTGCATGCATATTATATGTGTCTTCCTCTGGACAGTGACGTAACTAAACAGGCGAAGCGTTCATACCTTTTCTTCCCCCCCAAAAAAAGAAGAAACCCATAAGAATTTCGAAAAATAAAGAATAACATAAGAAATTCGAAAAACAAAAAAGTAGGATTCGTTCCATACCACGATTTCCATACCTTTTCTCAAAATAAAGAAATACGTAAGAATTCTGACAGCGTTTCTTAGAAAAAACAAAGACATTGCATAAACTTATATTTGTCTTAATGGTAGGATTTGAGCCATACCTAATAACTTTTCTCAAAAATTGAGAAATACATAAGAATTTCGAGAAAATAAAGAAATACATCAGTTTAGAAACAAATAAAAAGGTAGGATTCGGTCCATACATATCACGCATTTCTATACCTTTTCTCAAAATAATGAAATGCATAAGAATTCTGACGGTAGAGAGCGTTTTTTAGAAAAATAAAGAAATACATAAAAAGCTTAGATTTTTGTTTAAAAGGTGGGGTTTTAGCCATACCTTTCCTTAAAATAAAGAAATACTTAAGAACTCTCACGGTAAAGGGCGTTTTTTCGAGAAAAAAAGAAATACAATATAAGCTTAATAGATTTGTTTTAAAAAAATAGGATTTAAGCCATACGAATTTCATACATTTTCTCAAAAATAAAGAAATACATACGAATTTAGAAAAAGAAGAACATAATCATAAGCTTAGAAAAAGGGGGAAAAGTATGATTCGGTCTGTACCTATCACGATGTCTATACCTTTTCTCAAACTAATGATTCGAGACCACGTAGAGGGCGACCTAAAAGTTAGATAGACAAAAATATTACGATTTCAACTTAAGTTAAAACTTGTATGATTATGAATCGACAGATTGCGGTTTCTAAATGTTGATAATAGAGTTAAACAAATGAAGTTGAACCATGCCCACAAAAATGTTAAATAACACCTCACCAGGTTATTTGAGTGAACATTTTATAAAAGTATCAGAAATGCATTGCTTTAATACCAGGGATAACCACCTTAATTTTGTCATTTCAAGGGTTCGGAAACAACTTGGCAGCAATACTTTTCAATTAAATGCGGTCGGGGCTTGGAACTCTCTTCCAGGCGTTATTAAATCGAGCAATATTTATGCCTCCTTCAAGTAAAATCTCATCTTTCAACGAAAGCAAGATTAAGAGTGGGAGGCGCCCGGGGGAGGGGTATCATTTCTTGGCTTGTTATAGTCGAGCGGTGGTTCCAATAGACACTGTACTTAAGCGTGGCACCCCCTCTTGCTCACGATGTAAATGTTACCAAAACAAGTTCATTGAATCTTATAATAATCACTAGGGGTGTGAGATTTTTTGTAGTGTCATATTTTTAAAGAAATAGTAAATCTCAGCCGGTTCTTTTGGAAAATAATTTCGCTGAATATAGTACATTGCTATAATATGTCAGCGACTACGGACAAATCAACGTATTTTCATGGTGGCGTTGCCATCCACAATCAATTTTTTTTTTAATACGTCGGCATACGTTCAGGCAACGTTCAGGCAATACGCTGCTGCCGCTATGGTGTGACAGGGCCTTAAGCGATGTATCCCAACTTACCCCTAAAGGCCCTGTCACACCATAGCGTATGGCCTGAACGTGGCCTGAACGTATGCCGACGTATTCAAAAAATAGCTCGAAAATTGTCAGAGTCCAAGAACGTCCAAGAACGTCCAACTTCCCAACGATTTGCGTAGGAAAAGTCGACATCGGTGATGGAATGGACGTATCCATAGCTTATCCATAACGTATTAAAAGTATACATACATGACTAACGTATTGATAGCGTATCACTAACTTATAACAAACTTATGACAGCGTATCATAGCGTATGCGATCGGCGAGCGTATACCAACGTATGCTTAACGTATTCGAAGCGTATTTCTGCCGTGTTCGACGTATCCTCAGCGTATCCTCGGCGTACAACGAACACATGACTTATGCCGCTGCAGAAATTGAGTTTCGTACACGGCGGGACAAGTGTTGCCAGTTCAAGTAAACGCAGCCTAGATGATAACTATTAAAATATCTAGAAGGGTAAATCTATAGGTCCAACCTATAACGACGAGTAACGTACCTCTAACGTATGTCAGCGTATGTCAACGTATGTCTAACGTATGCCAGCGTTTGTAAACGTATGTCTAACGTTCCACGAACCTATCGGGAACTTATGCAGAACGAAAGTTAAGCACACGTTGAGTACGTCGAGAAATTTTGAACATGCTCAATAATTTTTCGAGGGCTCGACGTGTTCCAAATTTTCACAACGTATCACAGCGTGCCCTTAACGTAAACGACGTATCCCCAACTTACCCCTGACTTGTATCAGCGTACACCAACGTACGCAAACGTATTTTTCGATATTTCGCATACGTTGTCATACGTTCAGGCGATACGCCATGGTGTGACAGGGCTACCGTACAGCTAGCGTAATGTACCGTACAGCTAGCGAGCATTCGTTTTGGGAACTTATGGAGGGTTTGAGTATATAAATGGGTCCCTTTCGTATCTCATCCTCACTTCTTCATGGTTTGTCGTGCTGAACACATCAACCCATCATCATACGCTGCGAATACGCTACGCTACGTTAACTATACGTTAAGCATACGTTAGTCATACGCTCGCATACGCTGTGATACGCTGTCATAAGTATGTTATAAGTTAGTGATACGCTATCAATACGTTATTCATACGCTATGTATACGTTCAATACGCTATGGATACGCTATGGATACGTGACAGGGCCTTACACGATCGCCCGGCATAAGGTGAATAAGTGAGAATACGTCGAAACTCGTTGGAAATACGTCAGGCATACGTTAGACATACGGCACATATACGTTATCAACTCGTTATCACTACGTTGGCTGTACGTTTCCCCGTCAGCCTACGTTCATCAACGTATACCAACTTACGAGTAACGTACGAGTAACTTACGAGTAACGTACGAGTAACGTACCACTAACGTATGTCAGTGTATGTCAACGTATATTTAACGTACCACAAACTTACCGGAGAAATTTTGAGCATGCTCAATATTTTTTCGCGGGCTCGACGTGTTCCAAATTGTCACAGCGTATCACAGCGTGCTCTTAACGTAAACGACGTATCCCCAACGTACCCCTAACTTATATCAGCGTACACCAACATACACCAACGTATTTTTCGATATTTCGCATACGTTGGCATACGTTGAGACGATACGTTATGGTGTGACAGGGCTTTAACTACACCAACATATTTTCGATATTTTCGCATACGTTGGCATACGTTCAGGCAATACGCCATGGTGTGACAGGGCCATAAGAGTACGTATAGAATGCTTACTCATTGCTTAAATACATGCAATTTGAAGACTAAAGCAAAATCATAAAAAGTGCTCATATCATGTTGTTGTGTATGTCTTATAGGTCGCAAAGTTATTGCAATAAATAGATAAATTCAAAAATATGTTCCATTTTTGTCTTCAAAAAATGCCGGGAATAAGTTTATGTACATCAAATCTGATTTGCAAGTTTCCAAGATATACACATCTCCAGATATAAATATTAACGTGTTTTGACTTTATGCTAATATTAAATATGTAAAAAATACCCTATTGAAGATAATTTTTCTAAATAGTTCTATTTCATGTATCACAACACTTGACTTCATTGAATGAAAGGTGGCGTTTTCATAGTAATTTAAGTGAATTTGATATAAAGGGCATTGATGGTAAATTGCACTGTAGTCAGAAATTCAGTTTCTGGAGACAGTTGGAGCAGCTGTATACAACAATATGGACGTTTTACCATGACTATACGACAAGCGTAGAACACAATCACTCGTGACTGTTTGATTATTACCTATACAATAAGATGCAACGTAGCCAAAGTATAATTTTGATTTTAAAATAGTTCCGAGTTTGATATTAGCGAGCAACGACCCTGTTTAATACAGCGTGCAATACAACGTTTTCAGTGTAACTATTTTATTGGATATTGTCTTTTTTTGCAATAGCGACCCTGTTTAATATAGCGTGCTAGACAACGTTTTCAGTGAAACTATTTAATTGGATATTGTCTATTTTCATCGATGTATATTCCTGATAACGTTACCTGTCAGCATACACTAACGCCTTAATACGTATAGGCCTAATAATAGTATTGCCCCAGACACTTAAGATAACCTATTGCTTGTCGCGAAGGAGCTAAACAGAAAGAGCCCTTGGGGCAAGAAATCAACTGGCAAAAGTACCGGTGGCAAAAGCAATTGGTTTTGATTTCACTTCAACAAATTGCCATTACCAATGGACGAATATCGTCGATCCAGTCTAAGTTCCCAGTAACCATAGTATCATCAGGATAGTGTATATGACTGGTAAGTAATGAAAGTACGAGATTGGTAATTATCACGTAGCTGCAACGCAAAGTTAAGTAACTCAAAGTTTAATATAATTTTATACGTCGCGTGCAGCTGCAGAATACAGTTGAACAAAGATCGGTGCTTACTATTTTATTTGGTGTAGAGTGCTTTAACACGTATTAGATAAAACAATTTTGATTCATTCATTATGGTATAATAAACTTTGATGAACAAAGTTTGATGAACAAAGACGAAAGGGACTTACGGACAATTTCATGTTTTTGAGTTAGTATTAAGGTAAGTGTGTTGTATTCGACTGCAAATATACATAGGAGTATTGATAAAGTTATATGATAAAGGGATATTCGATTTCAATAGGGCCACCTCTTTGTGTTCCTTAATGAAATCGTTTTTGATGTTGATTTTGTTTGCCTTTCTTTATTGGGTTATAAAAATACATTTAGTACATTATCGTTAACGTTTTGCTAGAAGAAAAAAAAAGTAGACATACATAGGATAGGCTACATGTAAAATGACAGGTAGTGAAAGAAAAAAAGAAATGAGAGTTGATAATGTTTAAATGTACACCAACATTCTTAACATAGCCAAAGATAACAATGGAAATTAATATAACGCTCTTAAACATTATAAAGAAAATTGACCAACGATCATACACTAATTTTTAGCCGAAACGGTAACCGCTTAAAAGCAGGCACTGGTATTCTAAAGAGCTCAACAAAAGAAAGTCGTACACCTTTTTTATGTCCTAGTGACTTCCAATTATTTCTGACCAAACAGGCTTGATAGACATTTGAATGAATCTTTTTGCCATAAAACCACAAAGAAAAACCATGATTATTAAAGAAAATCCCTGACGTTTCCCCGCATTTTCAATAGCGTACGCGGAGAGAAAAATGCAGCATAGCATGCATTACATGGCCTTTTTTTGAAAATTTTGAAAGCATATGGAATCCCAAACATCATAGTCAATGCTATTGAGGATACTTACCACAACACAAAGGCCAAAGTAACAACTCCTGATGGGGACACTGATGACTTTGATATATTGGCAGGCGTTCTCCAAGGTGATACTCTTGCTCCGTATCTTTTCATAATAGTGTTGGATTACTGCATGCGAACTGCCATAGAAGGCAGAGAGGAAGTCCTAGGTTTTACAGTCAACCCCAGGCGCAGCCGCAGAGTTGGACCACTGATGGTAACTGATTTGGATTTCGCGGATGACATAGCACTAGTGTCTGACACTGCTGGCCAGGCGCAAAAACTCCTGGAAAGAGTAGAAATGGCAGATCTAAGTGTTGGCCTCCACATGAACGCCAAGAAAACAAAATACATAGTGTTAACCAACAGGATCAGGTGACCATTAAAACTACCGATGGAACCAGTCTGGAATTAGTCAAAGATTTTAAATATCTGGGATCCTGGACATCGAGCATCATGCAATATATCAAAACAAGGAAGGCATTAGCATGAAAGGCGTGTAATAAGCTCAACAAGATTTGGAGATCCAACCTACCAAGGTCAACAAAAATTAAGCTATTCCAAGGTACAGTGGAAAGCATTCTGATCTTCTATACGGTTCAGAAACATGGACAGTAACAACTAAAGTTCGAAAGCTATTGGATGGATGTTACACCAGGCTTCTTAGATCAGCCCTTGATATAAGTTGGAGGTTACACATCACCAACAAAGAACTCTATGGTGATCGTCCTATAGAGTAAGTGAAAGAATCAAGAAGAGGAGACTACAGTTTGCTGGACACTGTGTCAGACGTTCTGGGGATGTGGTGTCAGACCTAGTTCTTTGGAAACCAGTTCATGGCAAAAGAAATGCTGGACGACTGATGTTAAGCTATAAGTAGGTATCTGGATGAATGGGTCAGGAGTGATAACCGCAATTTGCGGGACAAAAGGTGTGACTAGCTGTGAAGAATGAAAGTCTTTGCTATCTTTACACACATATTTTCAGTGCGTAATCACACACAAATCAATAATTTCCTATACCTAGTGCAACTTTGCTGTTGTTATGCGCGGTCATTTAAACCGCCATAACTTTAAAAGTATTCATTCGATTTTGTTGAATGAGGTATCAAACTGCGAAGAAGAAATGTGCTCATTTAATGTATATCTCAGATTTTTGGTACTGATTATCTATTTTGAATTAGATAACCTCAAAGCACCTGGTCCGGGACTTTTGTTGCTAGGTGTAGTCTGTTAAAGAGATATCTGACATTTAGAGCAGTTGTGATTAAAATAGGCTAAATGAATAACACTTCGGCGATATTTTGCTGTTTTTCATCCGTTTCCCTCACACAATATGAAATTTTGGTTTTCACTGCATCTCCAGAAAAATACAACCATTACTTCGATCAATTTACAACGAATATGTTGCGGAGGTTCCAAGGTAGGAGATAAAACTTATTAAATGACCCTCGTAGATTAAACACTCATTCATATGGATATTAAAAACGATATCACCATTATCTTAACATTGTTCTTTATAACCAGATAAGCCGAATCGGTCTGAGGATATCAGCCATGGTCTTAATTTTAGTAATATTGCTATTGAGTCTCACAACCCAGCTTAGCGTTGCGGATTCGGAAACAGGTACATTTATTATAGTAGTATACATTTATTATGTGTTTACATGCAATACATAAAATATATTTTGTTGCTTAAAATAAACATAAACATACGAATTTACATTGGAATATAGAGCAAATTCAAAGAAGCTAATGCAATAGTAATGGCATCTGTGTATGTAAAGAAATAATAATTTAGCCATGTTCAGTTTGTCCAAGAATTCCTGCAACTTATTTCGACAGAGCTCTAGTTTTACTTTAACACAGAGAATTGCAATCATATTTATACATTTTCTTTTTTTTAAATAATAATTCATATTGATTGAGGGGCTTGCCAATCATTTTCTCAAACAAAGAGAAATATGTCGTTAATTGGATCAACTTATCAAACAGAAAATAATGGGGCTGTTCATGTTCAGGGTTCGCCGCTTAAATTCGCAACTGACAGAGCTCTAGTACCCGACAACATCTTTGTTGTGGCAAAACGTAGGATATTGTTCATCGAATGAATTTCTTTACTTTTAATTCTATGTAAAACAGGCAATGCGACCGATTGAAACTCGAATGAAACTCGAATTAATAAAGAGATATATAAATATGTATTTTTGGTTTGCAGCTGTTAGCCTTTGCTGTGCGCGATCACCCTGATGAACAAGACAAAGCTATATTGACGAGTTCTTATAATATAATCCTAGATACCCTTTTAATACTATATATAAGCAAGCGCAAATAATCAAACCACTCTTTTATACTATTCTACTTTATATATATTATTCATCGTCATCACTGCCATTACAACAACAAAAATATTACAAATATCACAATGTGTTGAATATGGCTTGTCCGTTATCTAGGGTTATTTATGATTGTTAATCGTTGATTTATCAAGAAAATGTTGATGTAGCACACGTAGCCCGATGAAAGTAATCCAATATCTGTAGTATTGCTTGTTGGTAAACTCATGAGTTGATTACTTGTATAATTATACAATTCTTAATAATTATGTCAAGATATGACAAGTAATTTGTAATCAAACAACTCTGATATCACATTTATAATAACGGACTCTCGTCGTTCGTGTATTCGTTGAGACTTCTTGTGTGTGTCCTTATCCCTCCTTTATATTCAAATCGTAACAAAATGACATTACAATTGTTTTATTTAGTTCCATGTAAGGCTCGCGAATATCAGTCACTACGGCCCAATCATCCAAGATTTATATTCCACTTTCACTCCTCCGTTCCAACATTTTATTATGTCAAGGTAGTGTAATAGAAAACCATAGAAATAGAATTTAGAAACGTGGTATTCACTGTAAATATTTGTTGACACACAACAAAAAGTGCCGTAAATACTTTGTGTACAAAAATGTTTGTATATTAAACATAAAATAATTAAATACCAACAAATTAAAATTGTGCATATTCATTATGTATTATAATTCCTTCATTGTCAAATTCCCGCCAAAATATCCATATCAAACAACAATACATAATCGTGCAATTTTTGCTTGTTTACGAGTGGCAACATGAATATTTACATCTATTTACATCACGCATCACAAAAAAAATGTAACATTTCCGAATCTGACATTGTAACTAAATATTCGGGATACAAAACCAACAATACACGAAACCAAAAGGTATTCCATTAGGGTTTCACACGCATTTTGAATAAATTAAAGCGGCTAATCCTCACGGATATTATGTACACCATTCAATAACTTTACCTAAAGCTCTAGTCTGCAATTTGTGTATGTCGTCTTCACCGACAATAAACAGTAATCTCAACTCTTATACCAGCTAGCCAACACCGCAAAACATCGACGAAGATATTTCATGCCGAATTCAGACATACAACGATTGGATTAGATTGGTAACGTTAGACCCGCCTGCTATAATTATAGGCCTTATCAGGCCCCATTTCAACGCCAATCACTTCCATAAATCTGTCCATACGTAATAGTTGGGGATCGCTGGACTTTAATGTTGAATTACTAACTGTCCAGACTCCCGATTTAATATACCCGGGAAGAGTCTCCTTCTTCCTGTTATTGTGGCATCATGGAATTATGATAGTCAAAAACACAGATGAAAATTTTTCGCGCGCTACGCGCGCATTATATGTCTTCCCAAAATGCAATATTCTTTGGTACAAGCTTGTTTAAAGCTAAAATGTAGCACAATTCTTTAATCAAAAAAGACAATGTCGGTTAAATTTCAATTTTTATTCCCCAATATGAATAACATAGTTACGTCACTGGGCTAGGTCGAGTATTCAAAGAGTGAGATTGGATGACTAGACCACACCAATTAGAGCTTCGCGGCAAGCCACTCGCAGTGCGAGCTACGCCCGCACTTCACGGTATCTCTATTTTTATATAGTCGGGGGAATTTCATTCATGGCCAGGTGCCCCCCCCCCCCCACCCCCACTCACAATATCCTGCGCACACCACGGGATAATTGTCTCATCGCGTGCCGCTTAATACATCAACACAATGTTGTCATTGCCTTATCAAACTGTACCTTTAATTAGCTGCATTTGCATCATCACAGTTTTACTTGCGTAAATTGCTATCGGGTTGCTCTGCTCAGATATATTGTGCATTAATATTCCAAACGTTATATGTAATACATTTGTACAAACATAATATTAATTAGAGTAACTCACAATGTTTGTCGTTGTGTAGTTTTTGTTGAGTTTACCCAGATAGGCTCACACGAGTGCAACTCGTCTACCGGAGTATATTGCACACTTCCGTCATGTCTCGTTAGCTATCAAGTTCCGAACAGTCACGTCGCTTAGAAAATGTCAAAATAGTCGGCTGAACATCTTGCAGCCAAATAAAATTTCCAATAAATGTAGAAAACCTCCAGCGGGTATAGTTTATGTACATGTTTATCAGACTTTACACTTCATAATGAAAATTCAGATTAAAAGACTAAACGTGGGGTGGCACTGCAAACTTAAGACTACATCATAGCAAGATAACTGAAATTAGTCACACCCGATAGTAGAAGGATGGAATGAGAAAGTCTCTGCACACGTCTGCTCCTCACAAAGATGGGGCTAAGGCGCGACTCTCGCAAAATTAGGCTGAATATGAAAATCGGTCATCTATCCACACACAACCCCCTCTACCACTGGCGGAGCCAGAGGGGGCCTTGGGGGCACGTTCCCCCGAATCCCTGGCACCAATGAAAAAAGAGAAGAAAAAGAAAGAAAGGAGAAGAAAAAGGAGAACAGGAAAGATAGAAAAGAGAGGTCGATAGTAGAGGGTAGAGTTTTTGTTGTTGTTGCATAGTAAGTGTCCATCCCCGGTCCCCTATTTTGTACGTTCCCAGCAAAAACCATAAGGTTACGGAGGGAGCGACCGCTCGTCCTCCCCCTTCACCCCCCCCCCCCCCCCCCCCCATTTTTTTTCTTCTTTTCAATTGTCGCCTCGATTTTGATGAGAGAAATCATAAAACAATTATGAATGTTTTTCGCGCACAAACGAGCATATGTGCCCGTTTCCCAAAAAATAAAATCGTGTAAAATAGAAAAACCATTTGCGTGCTAAGCGCATAAAAGCAGTGTCGGCCAACATGTATATTAAATGTGGCAAATAAGTATAAAGTAGCGGGGTTTTTTTTAGCAAAAAACTAAATATATAGGCATATGTAACACTTAACCTGTAGCAAGCTATTGGGGTCGAACCTTACTAGTTGTTAAATATACAATGTTATATAACCGCTATATGTGTCTCCAATATGTGTGTGACGTTTTTACTTGCATTTTACGTTAAGCTGTAAATCCAGAATGTTACGTTGAGCCGTGGGGTCAAGACTACCACGGATTCGTAGATGTAACGAACGCTGGTATCCCATGCCAGCGCTGGTCTTTTCAAACTCCACATGAGCATACAAGGACAAACGTAGGTGACCATAACTACTGCCGAAATCCGGATAGAGAGCCTGATCCTGATGGACCTTGGTGTTATACTACTGATCCCGATATTCGTTGGCAGTATTGTGAAATTGGCACACCGAGTGAGAGTTGCACAGATCAAGGTGGTAAGGTTTGATTGTAGTTGAGAAACATTAAGTTGTGGTTGCGATGTTACGGAGCCATTTTATGTGCAATTTGAACCCTGAGAATAAGAGTACTACAAATGCGCTCACGGTAACATCCTACTTTGACAATTCCATACATTTAGACGCTCGTTTAAGAACCGAAATATAAACACTTCAAAAGAAGTAAGTTCCCCTTTAGGGGTTCCCCTTTAGGGGTTCCCTTATATTTCCAAAACAATACATTGGAATGAAATGGGGTTTTCAGTCAAATGATTATGGGCTTCATACCAATACTTGACCAAAATTTCAAATCAACAGGTTCTGTCATGCTCGAGTGAGCACGTATTGAATGACGGAATGTCCCATTTCAAAAGTTGCTAAAATAACGTTTAATTTCAAAAGCTGCTAAAATAATGTTTAGTAGCGGGTGTATCCACCGCGTTGTTGTATGACTTGCCGACATCGACGTATGAGAGTGTTGATGAGGCGCGCCACTCGGTGTTGTGGGATGGCATCCCACTCTTGTTGTACCAGAAGACGTAAGTTAGCAAGATTAGTGTGATCATCCACTCTACGATCCACGGGCCGCTTTAACTGATCCCACAGATTCTCGATTGGGTTGAGATCTGGGGAGTTCGCAGGCAAAACCAAACGCTCTATACCTTCATTTTCCAAGAACTTATTAGCAACTCTTCCCCTATGTGGGCGCGCATTGTCATCCATCAAGACAAATCCATTTCCTATAGCTCCAGCGTAGGGAAGCACATGTGGTCGCAGCACCTCGCCAACATACCGAATGGCGTTGAGATTCCCATTGATTTGAACGAGTTCGGTTTTCCCTCCACTGCTGATGCCCGCCAATACCATTACACTGCCTCCTCCAAACGCTGTAACAGGTACCACACAACATTCGTCAATTGATACACCAACGTGGTGGATACACACACTACTAAACATTATTTTAACAACTTTTGAAATGGGACATTCTGTCATTCAATACAAGCTCACTCAAGCATGATGTTGATTTGAAATTTTGGTCAAGTATTGGTATGAACCTCATAACAATTTGACAGAAAACCCATTTCAACCCAATGTATATTTTTGAAAATATAAGGGAAACTCTAAAGGGGAACTTACTTTTTAATTAAATTAAGTGTATAAGGTCATGTGTTATAAGCTCGCCTCCTCCCTTTGCGTTACATACGGATTTTGGCTTTCGCGACATGGTTTTAACTTTACACATTTATATTTGCTTGTATACCCCCTGAGGTAGTAAAAGTATATATATTTTTGAAGCGAAATTGCATGAGTAAACCGAATATGCCATTGAAATTAAAGTACGACCAAGGACTAAAATGGTTTAATGCACAATATTTGGAAAAATATCAGAGTTTTTAATTTTATTTTTGAGATCCATATAGGGGCCTATTATTTATACCTACCCCTGTCATTATTTACTTTACATATTTGAAGGTTACTACGTCGGTAAGGTAATTTTACCGGCTAGTGAAAAAATTCCCATTTTTATTTTATATATTTTTTGAATTTTAGAAATATTTGTTACGGATGTACCCATCCCTGATCTAAACTGCATTTCTGAATAATTATTCCTCTAGTTACAAGCTTTCCAAAAATGTATACTTTGCTATCATGGGTTGAAAACTTTTTCTGTTAAAGTCATTTTTATAAATCCGGTAAATTAAAGGCTGATTATTCATGTTCACTGTGTAGCGAATAAGAAGAAAGCTGATGATCATGGTCTTATCCATAATTAATTAGTTGTTACAAATAGTTGACAAGTCTGTTAAACCACATACTTTTGTTATTGTAAAAAGAACAAAGCATGGCATTATCCTCATTGAGTTTGTACAGGCGGCACCCCTTCCGGAACCACCCTTTGTTCCCAAACTTCAAACAGCTGTATCTCCCCTTCGGTATTAGATATACCAATGCCATTTTGCAGGCAGATAGCTTATTATTAGGGCTTTAAAATTTAAATTTTAAATTTGATGAGATAGCTTTTGCGGTTTTAAAATGTTAAGGAATATGACTAGGAGGGGGTGGGGTACCGCGCCATTTTGTCTCGAAGCAATGGTTATGACGTCATATTTTTGTCGATTTTCAGAACTCTTGTATTGGATTTACGTGCAAAAAATATGCCCTTGGCATCATACTTTCCCAGGTGTGCAGTTCATTTTAAATTTCAGATGTTCTAAAATGGATGGTTTTCTAAACAATTCGAGAAAGAAAATCGAACTGCACACCTTAGAATTGCAAAAAAAGCATAAAACAAGTCAACTTTTTTGTGCCTTTGAACAGAGTGGCGGCCGGGATTGTAGAATTTAACACAGTGCATTAACCCATGACCCATGATATAAATAAATTATTTGCGTTAAAGTTTTTCAATTAGCACGGTTAGTGTAGTGGAAAGAAAGTTGCTTGAGGAGCGAGAGGTTGTGGGTTCGAGTCCCATTAGGAGCACTTTTTGTTTTATATGCTGGATTTGCTTAGCATCATCTGTATGCTCCACGCGGACACCACACTGCTGGCGTTTACCGTATCAGGTTTACGCCATTTTTTTTCTCGAAAATGTCAAAAAAAATTACCGTTCTTTTAAAAATAAGAATTATAATCAAATTACAAACACATTTTGTGCGAGAGCAACACACACATTTGGCAAAAATGGCACAATAAAAATCCGTTCGTTATAAATAAATGGACATGGTTAAATAATAAAACTATCACAATTACAGTCGTAAATCTCTGTGGCGTGCGTAGGTTGGCCATGTCGTTGGCAATCGGAAATCACGAGTTCGAATATTCCCATTATTTTTCTATTTTTTAAACTTGATGGTATATTAATGTAACATCATTGTTATGTCAATTTTTATCAATTATAAATGCCGCCCATGCGTTTATAGTTTTCTTTTTATTTATTTATCTATCATAAATGTATCCTTGATTTATTTAACTTTGTCTAAACAATTAAAATGCGTAAACAATTATATTATTGCTCGATATAGAGTGATTTAACTTGAGTTCAGTTTGATAATATGATAGCAAAACTTATTGTAAAACCATTTTACCAGTGTGTCCAACAATTTCACACTTTGGTAATACATTCAGAGATGTCACTTTTAGCTTGTTATAGCTAGGCTCAATATAAGCAAGTTTGCGACCGGGTTTGCGACCTCTATAATTTTAGGCTGGTAACACAATCCCACAGTGCATTTCGTTAAAACAGTGTACATTATTTTTCCACGATACGTATCACGTGATAACCACGATCGATTTCGCAAAATATTGCAAAATGGCGCGGTACCCCAGCCCCCCCTAGAATATGACAGCATGAAACTAAAAAGTGTAACAGCACCACCCTATATTGGGAGGCGAGTTCATAACGCGTGACCATATACTTAATGTACCTTAAAATAGTTTTTTTTTAGTGTTTAGAAGCTTGTTATCGGCAAAAAAGTCACTCAATGCTGACAAAATAAGTGTTAGGTATCCAATTTTTCGCGCTACGCTCGCACGTACCTTCAAACAATAACTTTAGCTTCATGAGAAAATGTGTATAAAGTAGCAAATTTGGCGCGCTACGTGTGCCTCCAAACATTAAGTTTAGCTTTATGAAGGTACAAGCCTCAATCAAAGCAAATTTAGTGTAAACACCAAATATTTCGCATGCTACTACGCGCGCGGCGCGCCTGTTAAGGTATCAGGTCGCTTTTATTTTCTTCCCCATTGTCAATTTGTCTGTATCTGATTGATAATAATTTTCCAAAATATATCATTTTGATTTGCAGGTTAGATTTCTTTTAAATTTTGATATTAAAGCGTACACAAATGAAGAAAAAGTTACGAGAAGAAAATATTGAAAGAAATACGCGGCAGGAGAGCCCTCACATGGCCTTGAGAACGGCAGAAAACCTACTGCTCTAAGGGGGCGCTGCCTCCTTAACAATAGTTATATTGTGTAACAATACCAATGAGGAGGTCTTATAGCTGTATCTAGATCATGTGCCTAAGAGGTAGTCAAGAAAAAAACTGGTGTTTCTAGATTTGTAGTTTGTGCTCAATAGGCCGTGAGCCGTGCTTATTGTGTACCCACGGCGTGTCACAATAGTGGTGCAAACTTAGTAGTTGTAGGCCTATGTATTGTATAATGCCCCAGTAATTACTTTTATGACATTTTCCAGCGTTATGTAAACCAGGCGAATTCAGTTGTAGTAGTGGCAATCAGTGTGTTCATTGGAGCTTACGGTGTGAATATGCAAGCTACTTGTCGGGATATGTTGGATACGAGCAATGTGACGACGGGTCTGATGACAATAACTGCGGTAGGATAACCAGTTTCGTTATAGAAATTCATAAATAATTGTTGATGAGAAGGTTTTAAAAATTATACACTTAATTTGTAAATATTAACCATTTATAATGGCCTATAAGCATGAGTTTAGCAGAATCTATGACAAATGAAACTCAATCGAATACACGCGAGGATCGAGCAAATGATACCAGCCTAGTAAGTTAAATGAATAAATAATATTATAGACTCGGGCAAATTGGCGTGCATTAAATTAACAAAGACCTTACAATAGACTTATTACCTTAAATGTGCGCAGTACACATTTCCCTCATTGTTTTCTCAATAAATGAATTCGCGTGGTTTTATTTTTAGAATTTCGTTAAACTTGGCATTGAGAAATATCAGTGAATGACAATTCTTTGAGTAACAACATGCTTTAGAATTTTAGCCAAATGATGCTTTAAATTTACTGAATTATACCTTTAACACTTTGGATAAGTTTATAAATATAATCATGTTTGTTATCATTACTCAGTTTGGTGATACTAGCAATATGCGTTACACAACCCATTAATGGCAAATAATAGTTTGATTAAAGTGTGACTTATTTGTATCAGTAAGATATGTTAATCATAAGTTATTTTAAGTAAAAAGAACTGGGAAAGATCTCCAGTAAGAGTACCATCATGTTTTTAGTAATAGGTTCTGTTCTGATTTGATTGGATTTGTATTATCACGCAGATTGTGGCACGGATTACATTACTATGACGTTAGGTGATGTACTCTTTATAACTTCACCAAATTACCCAATGTATTACCTTGATAATCAGATGTGTATCTGGTATTTCACCAAAAACGGAAATGGTGCATTCGTTATTGAAGTATTAGACATGCTCCTTAGTCTTATAGACCGGTCTGAACATGATGTACTTACCATTGGTCGTGGGACAAACGATACTATAAGTGAAAGTGTACTTCTTAGTACGGAGCATCTCTTCCCCGAAGGCACCACGATAATTACAGATGAAGAGGATATGTGGATTACATTCACATCTAGTTTCGCATATCGTCAGAAAGGTTTCAAATTGAAAGTCAAGATAATTTCCAGACATGGTAAATATAAATAACCTATGCAAACAAGACAATGTACTGCATATGCATGATAACTTAAATATGGCAATCAGAAATGAAATCACCAATGCGCCAATGCTTGTTCCAAAGTCCTTAAATAGATTCCATCAGTTCTGTAGATAATCATGAACTAATTGGGTTATTTGGCAAGACCAATATCGGTCAACAATCAGCTTTCTCAAAGCTACTGATCGCCTGTTGATGTTTTGCCGGGAAACTGACCGGAAGTGGTCAGTTTGTGACGCCCTTGTTGGAGAAGGGCGTAATCAGTAGATCGTATACATTACAGAGATTGTAGACCACCTCGTCTCTGTTCATGACCTCTGTGCCTCGGTCCCCTAATCCAGATGGAGGCCCGTAGGCCGTATCCAATGTACCTTTCTGTTATCTTCTCTACCCACAACTGAGGCCCCCTCCCAGTCAATAACATGATTTGCCAGCCACATGATCTGTGATAGCTGATTTATTAAGTTCTGATAGTGATTCTTTGCGTTTAGATCTGTCGACATTTGATTTGCCAACAAGGGGGCCCTCAGTGGTGTAACTACAAGGGCGGAAGGAGGCATCCCCCCCCCCCCCCCAGCCCTATTTGTGCCCCCGCCCGGTCTCCGGATGTAGTGCGTATATGCAAGGACCATTTGTCGCCCGGGTTTTGGAGAAAATATGTCCTTACACCCCCCCCCCCCCTTGCTCTCAAGTTTCCTGAGCTGATTCTTGTAATCTTGCCACCCCCCCCCCCCCCCCCCCCCCCTTCCCTGGAATAAATCCTAGCTACGCCACTTGGCGCCCTCCACCCACAAGTGCGTCACAAACGAACCGGACTACTTATTTTAATGAAACAATGCTCATTAAGAAGCTGAGAAAACTGTTTAACAGCCTGAGTGTATACGTTTTCTTTCAGTACCTTGCGACAACACAGATATAGTTTGTAATGATGGACAGATTTGTTTAAACGGGGCATCAATACATGTTGGACAACATAACCAATCGTTAAGGAACCAACCGTGTTGTAAGTGATAACTATTCAGTCTGTTGTTGATGCATACAAATATGTATGATGCAGTTGGTGTGGAACCCGTCCACCCCACCATATAAAGTGTCCGTTGGTTCATTCGGTCTTTCGTTTTTGTTATATTAGTCGAAAAACGACTAATATACTGTATTCGTCCTGTTTCTTTATATTAGTCGAGAAACGACCTATATACTGTATTCTACCTGTTTCTTATATTAGTCGTGTCAACGACTAATATACTGTATTCTACCTGTTTCTTTCTTCTGCTGTCATGAGACCTATAGCTCCATAACTATTGAGCCAATTTTGACCATATTTGGTCATCTTGTCTTGTCTTGTTGTATACTGTACAAATCGCATGGAAGTGGCTATCAACGTACAGTCATGCATCGCTGCGCATTTACCAATTTAAAAAATTGTTTTTACTGCCGTTGATCAATGTTTTAAAAGTGGCCCACATCAGGTGCTGTTTTGGTACTGGCTGGTGGTAGGGCGTTCCATGTCATAATTGACCGGGGGTACAGTGAATACCTATAGCAGTCTTTGTTTGGTCTGATGACATTATAATTAAGTTCATGTGATTGGCGAGTAACATATTTGGTTGAGGAATTCTTGGCCAATGCTCGATGTTCGCTGGTGTGATTTGGTGAGTTTCTGTATAGAGTAGTATAGCCGAGCTTTTTCTCTTCTGTCTTGTAGGGTCTTCCAATTAAGGTCATCAAGCATGTTGCTGACGCTGCTGGTCCGTCTGTATTCATTCGTCACAAATCCCGCAGCCCTCCTTTGGACTCTTTCAGGGGTCACACTACTAAATAGAGCTCCATAGGGATATGTATAAAAAAACTCTGATATAAAACTCTGTGTTAGACCATTAAATTGCGAAATTGGACCTTGTAGAATGATTTTTTCTGAAAGATGATCACATTTTCTCACCAAAAAGTGAAAAAAATAGGTAGGTGAACCTGCTCGATTTTTCAAAATACGCCCATGGAGTTGACTACCTCTCTGACGAGCTTGGAATTGCAGCCGTAATCGTCAATGTTTCCAGTAAAAAACACAAATTTGAATGATCTCTCAAATTTTATCTAGACGATATTCACAGTTTATAGTCAGGGTGCATGTGGGTGATGTCCCATTAATCACAATTAATCAAAAATCATAGGCATTTACGCAATTGTACCGTCAAGTTTTTTTAATTGAGGATTTTGCCATGCATATTTTCCGATTCTAGTTTTAAACACCGCCCTTAAGGGTAGGGGATACCCCATTTAGTGTAGTGCACCCTTCAGGGGTTTCCATATTGGACTACAGTAATCAAGCCTTGGTCTCACAAGAGTTGTGTAGGCAATTTCTTTGGTCCGAGGTGAACAGTTCCAAAGGTTCCTTTTTAGCAGTCCTAGAATGCTGTTTGACTTGTTGACAGTTTGGGTGATGTGTGTTTAGCCCAGGACAGTTTACTTGACAGCTCAACTCCTAGGTATGGGTGATGGTCCACTTTTTGGGGAACGGAACTTCCCATGTGATATTGATGAGGAAAGATGTTTTGCTTGTGGGCCACATGCATGATGAAGCACTTGGCTGTATTGAACTTCATCTGCCAGGTTCTCTCCCAGTTGCAAAGCGAGTTGATATCGCCTTGCAGCTTGTCACAGTCCTGTGAGGTGTTAATGGGTCTGTAGAGAATCAGGTCGTCTGCGAAGAGCCTCACGTTTGATGTCACGTTGTCAGGGAGGTCGTTGATATATGCTAAAAACAACAAGGGGCACAGCACAGTTCCCTCTGGGACTCCGGATACAACCGGTGAACTAGAAGATGATTGTCCATCAATGATGACTTTTTGCTGGCGAGTGGTAACGAAACTTTCGATCCATGATTTGGTACTTCCCCGGATGCCAAGATGGTCCATTTTTGCAAGGAGGCGCTGATGTGAAACCATGTCGAAAGCCTTGCTGAAGTCCATGAGGCAGAGATCAGCACGGCCGCGACTGTCAAGGATTTCAGCTAATTAAGTCATCAAGTTGAGTTTCACAGGATCTCCCTCTTCTAATCCATGTTGTCTGTCGCAAAGCAAGTCATAGTTTTCGAGGTGACTCATAATGTTGCTGTGAAGTATGCGTTCTAATTATTTGCAAGCGATGCAGGTTAACGAAACTGGGCGATAATTACTTGGAAGTGACCTGTCCCCTTTCTTGAAGATCGGCGAGACGTTTGCCTTTAACCAGTCCCGAGGTAATGAACCTGATGAAATTGATTTCTGATACATTTTCTGAAGTATAGGTGCTACACTTGGGGCGCATTCCGTTAAGACCCTAGTCTACTCGTATGCCTTGTATAATTTCACTGTCACACAATCGAACAACACCCCCTGATACTTCCCATCCGAGAACCGACCAAATACAAGGTCTACTGGCATTGGATTTACAAAAGAACTGTGCTTTAAGCACACTAGGGATTACTAGGGACGATGCTTTTTATGCGTCACGATAGTATCACACCCCTTCATAACGCGCTAATATTGAATTTGCTGTTTGTACATCTAGAAACGCGTGAAGGTGGTATTTCTGTGACTGTGTAAGAGTTTCTATAGTTATCGTAAACAATTATCAAATTATTTGTCTCTGTTTGGACGTAAAAAGGTTTTTTATTACACGATATTGAAAGATAGGAAATAGCATGGAAATAGTCACATATGCGGAAATGTAGCTATATCTCCGACGAAGATATTTTGGGCGAGGACCAATGTCAAAGATAACCCCCTAAAGTGTGATTTTAGACCGAAACGGCGGCTATACAGTGCCAGAAAATCGACATTTTGAATTTATCAAAGTGAACAAGATTCTTCTCTCTGCGAAGACGGTATATAAATATTCATATAATTCGTATTTATCGTGTCTGCCATTGGTCAATTTTGAACCCCACGCGAACAAATTGCTCATTACATATGCGTCCAATTTTTGGACTAGCACTAGTGTAAAGGTATACGGAGGTCAGCAAGGTCAATCCAATGCAAGTAGACCTTTTTTTCCGGGGGTGAGATCAGAGGATGGGGAGCGGTCCATGGGGAGTGAGCCCTCTATCGGTACAAGGAAAAAGGTATACTAAAGCAGACTATTAAGACCCTAGCAAGTACATTGTCCGGTCCAGATGATTTATTAATCTTGAGATTCTGGAGTAACTTTTCCACCCCTTCTGTGGTGATTTTTAAGTCTGGCATATCAGGAGCAGTACTATTCCCTAGGTCTGGGACAGTGGATAGGTCTTCCTTGGTGAATACTGAACAAAACTGTGTGTTGAGTGCTTCAGCTTTATCTTGAGTACTAGACACTATTCTCCCATTGGAAGATAAAGGGGAAACTCCAAAGACATCACGACGCAGTGCCTTGACGTAATTCCAAAAGGTTTGGTGTTTTCAGATTCAAGACTATCGCCGATACCGCGAACATGATCTTGATGCAGCTTCCTCATCTGTCTGTCATTTTTACGTCTAAGTTCTTTAAATTTGTCCCAATGTTCGAAGTCACCAGTCTTGCGCGCTTTGTCGTAGAGTTTACGTTTTTTCCTAATATTTCTTTTCATGGTTGAATTAATCCAGGGAACATTTGGTTTTGAGGAAGTCATTTTTGATGGTATGTTGGAATCCATCGATTTTGAACAGTGTCTGTAAAGCCGCGGTTCCAAAGTTCATCGATGTCTATTTGCTGGACAGCATTTTCAGTAAGTTCACCATTAAGTACATCAAGATCTTCGGCGATTTTACTAAACTCGGCTTTCTTGTACAGGAACACTTTTCGTTTCGGTAGCTCGACAATTTTGGGTTTGATTACGGCATTTATCACTACCACGTCATGGTCGCTAAAGCCAGGTTTTACATCGTAACTGTTGACAAAACCTGGGTTATTTGTTAAACACAGGTCCAATGACCGTCAACATATTCCTTATGACCGTACGCATATATTAAGTACCCTTATGTGCACCACTACTCAGGTTTTCAAGCATAAGGGGTCAAAGGTCACACAGAGGTCACACGGGGTCAAAACGTGATTCAAAATGCTCCTATTTTGCTCGGATTTGTTGTATCTTGTGCGCATTGACAGACAAGAAAAAAGTCAATCATGACCTTGGGGTCAAAGGTCAAACAGGGGTCACTAGGGTCAAAATGTGATTTTCACATCAATCGCCCTTGCAATTTAGTGAAATGACCTAGAATCGTCAGAATTGGTCAACAAATTCCTTATGACCTTACGCATATATAATAAATCACTAGGGGTCAAAATTTAAATTTTCACTCCAGTCACTCAAAATGCTACTTGTCCGAGAGGGAATGACCTATGATTGTCAGAATTGGTCAAAAGAATCCTTGGATCCATGTACATAATAGGTTGTTCAGCGTATAAAATTGACATGTCATGTCACTAGGGTTCATTGACCTAAACAGGGGTAAAATGTAAGACATGCTCCGATTTTGACCGGGCCTGTTTTATCTTGTGGGCATTGATGAGACAATAAAAAAAGGTTAATCATAACGTTAGGGTCGAAGGTCAAGAAAAAGTCACTAGGGGTCAAAATGTAAATTTTCACTCCAAACACTCAAAATACTACTTGTCCGAGAGGAAATGTCCGATGATTGTCAACATTGGTCATGAGGTTCCGTACGGAAAAGAGTATATTGTCAGCAACAGGTCAAAGGTCAAGATCCACGACTAATATCCGTGATCTATGATCACAATTTAGCTCTAGTTCTTCTTCTTCTTCTTCTTCTTATATTAGTCGTGTCAACGACTAATATACTGTATTCGTCCTGTTTCTTCTTCTTCTGTCATGGGACCTATAGCTCCGTCACCATTGAGCCGATGTTGACCATGTTTGGTCAGAAGTACCCTTATGTGCACCACTACTCAGGTTTTAAAGCACAAGGTGTCACATGTCACACAGGGGTCACAAGGGGTCATTGAACTTTACAGGGGGAAAATGTAAGACATGCTCCGATTTTGACCGGGTTTGTTTTATTTTGTGGGCATTGATGAGACCAGAACAAAATTCAATCATAACGTTAAGGTCAAAGGTCAAGAAAAGGTCACTAGGGGTCAAAATGTACATGTTCACCCCATTCACTCAAAATGCTACTTGTCCGAGAGGAAATGATCTATGAATGTCAGAATTAGTCAAATGATTTCTCCCATCCATGTCCATATAGGTTGCTTCTCCAGTAAAAGTGACATGTCACATGGGGTCACTAGGGGTCATTGAACTTTACAGGGGGAAAATGTAAGAAATGCTCCGATTTTGACCGAGTTTGTTTTATTTTGTGGGCATTGATGAGAGAAGAACAAAAGTCAATCATAACGTTAAGGTCAAAGGTCAAAAAAAGGTCACTAGGGGTCAAAATGTACATGTTCACCCCATTCACTCAAAATGCTACTTGTCCGAGAGGAATTGATCTATGATTGTCAGAATTGGTCAAAAGATTCCTCCCATCCATGTTCATATTAATTGCTCCTCCATTAAAAGTGACATGTCACATGGGGTCACTAGGGGTCATTGAACTTTACAGGCATAAAAGTTAAGACATTGTCCGATTTGGACGAAACTTTGACATCTTGTTTGATTTGATGAGCCAAGAAAATAAGTCAATCATTTGAATTAGGTCAAAGGTCAACAAGGGTCACTAGAGGTCAAAACGTGAATATCCTTAAAAACGCTACTTCTCCTACAGTTTACATGTTACAATCACCATACTTGGTCAAATGATTCCTTATGACCATGTGCATATAGGGTCTCCTGCGATTAAAATTCACATGTCATATGGGGTCACTAGGGGTCATTGAACTTTACAGGCATAAAAGTTAAGACATTGTCCGATTTGGACCAAACTTTGACATCTTGTTTGGTTTGATGAGCCAAGAAAATAAGTCAATCATATTGACCAGGTCAAAGGTCAAGAAGGGGTCACTAGGGGTCAAAATGTAAATGTTTACTACATTAGGACCCCTAGTGACCTTTTCTTGACCTTTGACCCCAAAAAAATGATTGACTTTTTTTCTTGTCTCATCAATGCCTACAAAATGAGCCATCACCGGTCAAAATCGGAGCAAGTCTTACATTTTACCCTGTGTGTCTTTATATTAATGATTGCCGCTCTGTCCATGTCGTGTTGATATCCGTATAATGTCATATACGGCATTCCATCAACACATTTGTAATAGAAAGTATGAATTAATGCAAAAAAATTAATATCACAAAGCGGAAATGGAGTTAGATTTCCTTTCAAACATTTTCGGACTCAGTACTACAAAAGACATAAGTAGTGACAGAATCAGCAAATCATATAAAGGATTAACAAATTATTTGAGAAAAACGGGATGCACATATAATCTTTTCTTATCATAAAATCGCGCCAAACTATGGCACGCCCCAGAGGACAAAAACGTGTTGAGACTAATATATATATCTTTCTTTCTCCTGTCATAAGACCTATAGCTCCGTAACCATTGAGCCGATTTTGACCATATTTTGTCATAAGTACCCTTATGTGAACCACTACTGAGGTTGTAAAGCATAAGGGGTCAAATGTCACACAGGGGTCACTGGGGGTCAAAACGTGATTTTCACTTAAAACGCATTTGCAATTTAGTGAAATGACCTATAATCGTCAGAATTGGTCAACATATTCCTTTTGACCGTACGCATGTACAATAGTTCGGTTTTTTAAATCAAAACATATTTAGGGTTACTAGGGGTCAAAATGTAAATTTTACTCCATTCACTCAAAACCCTACTTGTCCGAGGGGAAATGACTGATGATACTCAGAATTGGTCAAAATATTGCTCCCATCCATGTTCATATTAATTGCTTCTCAACTAAAAGTGACATGTCACATGGGGTCACTAGGGGTCATTGAACTTTACAGAAGGAAAATGTAAGACATGCTCCGATTTTGACCGGGTTTGTTTTATTTTGTGGGCATTGATGAGACAAGAACAAAAGTCAATCATAACGTTAAGGTCAAAGGTCAAGAAAAGGTCACTTGGGGTCAAAATGTACATGTTCATTCCCATTCACTCAAAATGCTACTTGTCCGAGAGGAAATGATCTATGATTGTCAGAATTGGTCAAAAGATTCCTCCCATCCATGTTCATATAGGTTGCTTCTCCACTAAAAGTGACATGTCACATGGGGTCACTAGGGTCATTGAACTGTACAGGTGTAAAACTTAAGACTTGTTCTGATTTTGACCAGATTACTTTTGTTTTGTGCGCATCGATGAGCCTAGAAAAAAAAGTCAATCATAAGTTTGGGGTCAAAGGTCAAGAAAAGGTCACTTGGGGTCAAAATGTGATTTTCACTTAAAACGGTCTTGCATTTTAATGCTGATACTTGTGTCTTCGCTGGTATTGCCAGATAAGGTAAACCTACGTTGTGATACAGTGGTAAAAGGTCTTTCTTCCGTCATGAAACTAATAGCTCCGTAACCATTTGGCCGATTTTGACCATATTTAGTCATAAATACCCTCGTAGTCATGGCCACCACTACCCAGAGTGTCAAGCATAACAGGCCAAAAATGTCACACAGAGTTCAACATAACAAATAACTTCAATGCGCGACTAATATTCGTCGTCTGAGACGACACTCAATTCTAGTTCTTCTTCTTTTTCTTCTTCTTCTTCTTCTTCTTCTTCTTCTGCTGTCATGAGACCTATAGCTCCGTTACCATTGGCCTAGCCTTTTCAAGCATAAGGGGTCAAAGGTCACACTGAGGTCGCTAGAGGTCAAAACGTGATTCAACATGCTCCGATTTTGCTCGGATTTGTTGTATCTTGTGCGCATTGACAAGACAAGAAAAAAAAGTCAAACATGACCTTGGGGTCAAAGGTCAAACAGGGGTCACTAGGGGTCAAAACGTGATTTTTACTTAAAACGCCCCTGCAATTTAGTAAAAAGACCTAGAATCGTCAAAATTGGTCAACATATTCCGTATGACCGTACGCATATATGATAAATCGATTTTTAAAATCAACAAATATCTGGGGTCACTAGGGGTCAAAATGTAAATGTTCATTCCATACACTCAAAATACTACTTGTCCGAGAGGAAATGACCGATGATTGTCAGAATTGGTCAAAAGATTCCTTCGATCGATGTTCATGAAAGGTTGTTCAGCGATTAAAATTGACATGTCATATGAGGTCACTAGGGGTCATTGACCTATACAGCGATAAAATTGAAGACATCGTCTGATTTTGACCGGACTTGTTTCATTTTGTGCGCATTGATAAGCTAAGAAAAAAGTCAATCATGACTCTGGGGTCAAAAGTCACGAAAAGATCACTAGGGGTCAAAATGTAAATTTTTACTCCATACACTCAAAATACTACTTGTCCGAGAGGAAATGACCGATGATTGTCAGAATTGGTCAAAAGATTCCTTGGATCGATGTTCATATAGGTTGTTCAGCGATTAAAAGTGACATGTCATATGAGGTCACTAGGAGTCATTGACCTATACAGCGATACACTTAAAGACATCGTCTGATTTTGACCGGACTTGTCTCATTTTGTGCGCATTGATAAGCTTAGAAAAAAGTCAATCACGACTTTGGGGTCAAAAAAGTCAATTGTGATTTTCACATAAAACGTCCTTGCAATTTAGTGAGATGACCTAGGATCGTCAGAATCGGTCAACATATTCCTTTTGACCGTACGCATACATAATAGTTTGGTTTTTAAAATCAAAAATATTTGGGGTCATTGGAGGTCAAAATAGAAATTATCACTCCATACACTCAAAATACTCCATTCACTCAAAATGCTACTTGTCTGAGAGGAAATGACCGATGATTTTCATAATTGGTCAAAAGATTCCTTGGATCCATGTTCATATAGGGTGTTCAGCGATTAAAGGTGACATGTCAAATGGGGTCACTAGGGGTCATTGACCTAAATAGGGGTAAAATGTAAGACATGTACCGATTTTGGAAAACTATACATATTTGGAATCCTTGTGCTCAGACGAACATTTTGTTAGCTTAATTGAAGTCATTTTTATTTTCGGGCTCCTGTATGGCGGCCATTTTGGAATTTGTGCTATAAAAACAGTCCTTGTCACTTTCGAGAGGGTCATAGGAGCTCATTTTCTTTTAAAATGGTTTTAGTTGACTGCTGTTTTCCATCTACATTTCTCCTCTTGGAAATCTGATTCGTCACCTTAACCTCAACTTTCACCAATATGCTGATGATAACCAATTATATCTTTCATTCACTAAGTCTAATACTGCATCAGCCATCAGCTCAATCCAGAGCGGTGTTCTTCAAATCAAGGAATGGATGACGCAGAACAAACTGAAATTCAATGATTCTAAGACAGAAGTTCTTTACATTCACTCTAAGTTTGACCGCTCTCCAATGCCTTTCAACTCTATCAACATCGGCTCCTGTTCAGTTACGCCTGCCAAACAGGCCAGGAATATTGGTGTTACTTTTGATGATACTTTCTCTTTCCATCAACATGTCTCGTCTACGTGCCGTTCAATTTACTTCTTTCTCAGGAAAATTGGTCATATTAGAAAGTACCTCACTAACGAGTCATGTTCTACTATTGTTCATGCTATTGTTTCATCAAAACTTGACTATGGTAATTCCTTGTTGTATGGTATCCCAGATACACATCTTCATCTTCTTCAACGTGCACAGAATACGGCCGCTAGAATCATTACCCGCACAAAAAAGTTCGACCATATCACTCCTGCACTCAAGCAGCTTCATTGGCTGCCAATATCATCCAGAATTGAGTTCAAGATCTTGCTCCTAACTTATAAAGCCTTAAACGGACTTGCTCCACAATATCTTGCAGATCTTGTCCATTATCGACGTACATGCCGCAACCTTCGCTCCAACAACAAACTACTCCTTGAAGTACCACGATGGAAACTCGCTACGTACGGTCGCCGTTGCTTTTCATCAGCTGCACCTGTTCTATGGAACTCATTACCATTAGTCATCCCCGAATGTCAACATTTTTAAGAAGAAACTAAAAACTCATCTCTTCTCGAAAGCATACAGTGCATAGCACTTGACTCTACAGCGCCATTGAACATTTCTTTGTAAATGGATATTAGGCGCTATATAAATTATATTATTATTATTATTATTCACCAAGAAACAAAGGTAGGAAGAAAATGGTCACGAAATCTAAAAGTATGTATTTTCAAAATCATGTGCTTTGAAGAAAGTTTTAAACTCTGTTTTGTGTTATTCAGCTCGATGCAACAATGAAGACTTCTGGTGTATGTCCGGCCTAGGATGTGTAAAGATGTCTATGATGTGTGACGGTCAATTACAGTGTATTGATGGGTCTGATGAAATCGGGTGCCGTGAGTGTCTATTTGACGATTTTGAACTGTGTTAACACAGTTAATGAAATAAGTTAATAAATAAACTGCTCACAAAAAGTTAGGAAACTTTTTTTTAATCAAGTATATTTTTATTATTTATTACCCTCTTTGTATATGTTATATATCAATGGAATGCTGAAGTGTTCCTCTTTAAAATGATACCACATTTGCAATGATTACAGGTTGTTGAACTTGGCCACATGAATGAGAATGAGACAAAGTCACAAATCAAATGTGCCAAAATTACCTTTATCTGTGCTAAACAGTCAATAGGTAATGATCAATAATCAAACCGGTCATGCTTGAGAACCATGAATGGTTTACACAAAGATTTGCACCAGTGAGCACAACACACACACCCCAACACTCATCTCTTTAGAAATCATTGTTTGGGTATTTGCAAGACTAGGTTAACGGCTGGAAGGTCATGAAGGTAAGTGATGGAAGGTTTAGGCCTACAACTTGTAAAAATGTCTAAGACACGGTAAACGTTTTAAGATTGAGATATCTTGCTTGTTTTCATTACAGTGTCAATTTGTTTGTTCACACAGTAACACAAAATTGCTAATTTTGGCACATTTGATTTGTGACTTTGTCTCATTCTCATTAATGTGGCCAAGTCCAGCGACATGTCATCATTGCACATTTGGTATCATTTTAAAGACGAACACTTCAGCTTTCCATTGATATGCAACATAATACAAGAGGGTACCACATGATAAAACTATCCTTGATTAAAAAAAGTTTCCTAACTTTTTGTGAGCAGTTTACATAAGCAAATAATTAATAAATAAATACAATAAAATAGGTTCTTTGGGGGACAGTGGTTGAATGTGTATTCTTAAAATAAAATGAAAACGCATTATTAATAATAAAATTCCCGATCAGATTATGAGGAAATTCAGACGACCACACTCAACATGTTCAATTTGTGTCTAAATTAAATCATTTTCAATCTTCAACCATGTACACCCGCTGTCTGACCTTATTAAAATTTACAGTACCAATGTATGAAATTCCACAAACAAATATAACATCTGGCGAAATGTTACTCATTATCAATATGGTACGATGTTGTAGTTTAGTCCCTCGTCTGCACTGTCAGCCTGTTTATATTTTAATCTGAAGATTGTCAACTAATATACGAGCGACAGCCTTTGGACAATTTTTTTACATTTTGACCTTTTAGATGTACAAATTGAACACTAAAGGTATAATTCATTCACGCTGCATTTTTGAAATGTATATATATCCTGTCTGCAGACATGTGTGGTCGTGAGTCATTCAATATGTCAGTAGGCGAAGTAACATACCTGACATCACCAAACTATCCTGACTACTACGAGCCAGCTACTACGTGTACGTGGTTTGTAACTGCAGCAGACGATGACGGCAGATTTGTCATCAAATATCTTCAATTAGAAGTGCAGAAAGGGGGCTACCTTTCAATTGGTGTGACTCATGCTATACGCCGAAAAAATATTATAATTAAGTACTCAGGTCGTGCAATTCAAAATTCTGTGATTGCACAACATCACCTTATGTGGGTACAATTCAAATCCAAATCCGAGCAATCAGTTGACGTCCCAGGCTTCTTCTTCCAACTGGACAGAACTCATCAAGATGGTACGAATATATTCTTTATTATGACGTCTTATCATTAAATATGTGGGTTAAAAAGAGACCCGAGAAACCAGAACAAGTAATCCTGCATGCAACCTATTTTGTGTAAGCAAATCAAACTCAAAATATATTCGTGAGCTACATGCGCTCAGAAAGACGTTCATTTATATTAAGAAGGATAGCATTTTGTAGTTTATTGTTGTTATTACTTATTCTTATATAGTGGGTGTGGTTTGGGATGTCAGCAGGCAATTTGATTGGTTTTGGCTGATTTTCAGCCGACACGCCCATACATTATGAGACAATGGTGTATAGTTTTGGGCGGGGTTTAAATAATTCGAAAAATAATACCTTCAGCGCGTATGAACAACGCGTCATCGCGTTAGCGTGCCCTACACAAAGTCGCCGGCGTATGCGTTGTGCATATAACGCAGCAATGACAGGTGCGTGTGTGCTTAAGAACGCGATTAATTCGAAGCAGGAAGTTGGTAAACAGCTCGCTGGATTCGCCGATTTTATAAAGGGGGAAATTTGTTGTTTGATTAAAATAAATCTAGCAAACTGCTTTATTTTATGATAAAAGAGCAATAAACTAAATAAGAAATGAGAATAAAATATAGTTCTTAGCTGTTTTGCTATAGATGATGGTCTTAAAATATGTTCGTCGTGTATGGTCGCCGCAGGCGCAGGCGGCCATACACGACGACCATATTTTGTACAGCCTATACAATATATGGTACAGCCTATACATACATATTATGAGATTTTATAAAGCGCTGTTTCATTTAGATCACGGCGCTGGCAGCAAACAAACAAAACAAAAAGGTACAATCAACAAACAAATCAAAATGTACCAATAAAAACTAGTACTACATGTATACAGAAAGAACAATTAAGTAGGAAACAGATGAGTCTTCAGTTGTTTTTTGAAAACTTGTAAGGATTCACAGAGTCTGGTGTTGTTGGGTAGATCATTCCATAGTTTAGGACCAGCAACAGCGAAAGATTTATCTGCGCCAGAGTTTTTTGTACGTTGAACAACTAGGAGAGATCGATCAGACCCAGATCGAAGACCAGGTCGACCAGGTTCATAATGAGCAATGCACTGATTCAGATAGATAGGTCCAGTATCATTAATATATTTATATATATGAACACACAGTTTGTAGATAATACGCTGTCGCAACGGGAGCCAATGAAGTTCTTTGAGCAACGGAGATGCCGAGTCTCTTTTTCTGCCTCCACAGACAAGGCGCGCTGCCCAGTTTTGTAATGATTGTAATTTGTTGAGATCAGATTCATTTGAACCAAAAAGTAGCGAATTTCCGTAATCAAGTCTAGAAAGTATGAGTGCACGAGCTACGTGGTGGCATGAATTGTAGTCAAGAAAACGGCGAATTCTAGACATGTTGCGGAAATGGAAGCTTATATTACGACGGAGATTGGCAATATGGACTGACATAGACATGTTAGAGTCAAAGAGAACGCCTAAATTACGCACACTTGTTGTCGGTTTTATGGAACTATCTCCAATGTTGAGTTCAACAGTAGGCATGATACGTGTGGAATGAGGTGACCCAAGAACCAGGAACTCAGTTTTGTCCTCGTTTAATTTCAAAAAGTTCTTGGTCATCCATGATTTTATCTCCGTAATACAAGAAGCAATTGACGAAAGTGCATTGTTGATAGATGTCTGATCTTTGGGATTGAAAGTGGTGTAAATTTGCGTATCATCCGCATAAATATGATACGAGAGACTGTGTTTTTAATGATTTGTCCAAGTTGAAGAGTATAAATAGTGAGCATTTTTGGTCCCACAACCGATCCTTGTGGTACACCACAATTTAAAGGTTTAGACTTGGAGAGTACATCATTAATAAAAAATGCTCGTTCTTTCATCCAAGTAGCTTTTAAACCAGTTGACAGCTGTCTCATTAATTCCAATACATTGATTTAGTCTTTGAAGCAATATTTGTTGATCCACTGTATCAAAAGCAGCGCTCAAATCTAGTAACACCAAGAAAACCCCTTTTTGTTTGCCAATTGCATACATAATGTCATCCTTAACTTTTAACAAAGCTGTCCCGGTGCAATGAGCAGCTTTATATGCATATTGGAAAGGTTCATTCATTTGGTGCAGGTCCATATGATCAGCAAGACAAGATGTGACAACTTTTTCTATAATTTTGGAGAGGAAAGGCAAATTCGACACCGGACGATAGTTTTTGAGAATATCATGATCCAAGGAAGCTTTTTTGAGAATAGGTGTTATTATCGCGTGTTTCAGCGAGTCAGGAAAACAACGAGTAGATAACGATGTGTTGACAATATGAGTAATGACAGGTAGAAAAGTTTCAATGTTAGACTTGATTATGTTGGCACTGGGTCTAGGCTGCATGATTTGGCTGGAGTTTTACTGATAAGTTTTCTTATTTCGTCTTGCGAAGCCAAATTGAATTCACTGAGTTTATGCGAAGTAGATTTAGAAGAGACACCATTGTATGGATGTTGTTGGTTCATGAGTTTGGTATGTATGGTTGTAATCTTATTAGAAAAGAAATCTGCAAACTCATTAGCCAGTACCTGTGCAGATTCATGAGTAGGCAAACACTTGCTACTCTTATTAAGAAGTGTACCAACTGTCTTGAACACACTTTTGGTATCAGCAGCGTGTAGTTTGTCAGCATAGTGTTCTCTTTTTGCACTTTCAATAAGACTATTGACAAGTTTACGCTGATCTATATAAAGAATGCGATGAACTTCCAGACCGCTTTTGCGCCACATCTTCTCATATCTTCTGCGTATCCTTCTACGTGCTTCATGGATACCAGTTTTGTACCAAGGTTGACGAAGCCTAACTTGACGTATACATTTTCTGACTGGTGCACGATTATCAAGAGTACGCCCGGAGAGTACGACATAATACATCATTATAACATGTTACAAGCATATCCAAATTACTCTCAGCAATATAAGACCATCGTCTATAGCAAAATATAAGACCATCGTCTATAGCAAAATATAAGACCATCGTCTATAGCAAAACAGCTAAGAATTATATTTTATTCTCTAATTTTAACAGTTACCTGTAATGATTGGGATTTCAAGTGTCTATCTACCAATGTTTGCTTAGATAAGTATCTTGTTTGTGATACTTACAACGATTGCATCGATGGTTCCGATGAATTCGATTGTGGTGAGTAGTCGCAGTAGTTTAATTGTAATAAGTCTTATTATTACTTCATGAAAGAAATGCGTTAGGGCGAAATACTATTTCCGCCCTATTAACGTAGTAATGAGTGAATAACAAAAACCCACTTCGCCCTAACGTATCTCTTAGCAAAATATATTTCTTTCTTTATATATATATATATGTATATGTAAAAAAAAAAAAATTAAAAAAAATCAGAGGTATAGACCTTCCGGAATATTATCGCTACTCTGAGTTTCATGGACAATCCCATACGGTCATTTTGTCCAATCATCTATTCGCCTGATGATTGGACAAAATGACCGTATGGGATTGTCCATGAAACTCAGAGTAGCGATAATATTCCGGAAGGTCTATACCTCTGATTTTTTATACGCTCTACCGTTTACGGTATTGAGCACTCTATTCAAATGTCGTAGTCTAACCAGAAATGGTTGTCAATAATAATTATATATGTATATGTATATATATATATATAAATTATCTTTCTTTATATTATATATATATATATATATATATATATATATATATATAAATATATATTGATTGTGTATTCTCATTTTCAATGTGTCAAAAGCCTGCGATCAGAGAGACATCTTTTCGTCTGATGATTGGACAAAATAACCGCATGGGATTGTCCATGAAACTCAGAGTAGCGATATTATTCAATAGTCAATAATTATCTATGCAGCAACAGAAATACCCACATGACTTTCCACCCGGCGTAGACAGTCCCGGGGTAGACCAACCTTGGGTGGATAGGGTTAGGGTTAGGGTTAGGGTTAGGGTTAGGGTTAGGGTTAGGGTTAGGGTTAGGGTTAGGGTTAGGGTTAGGGAAATGGTTAGGGTTAGGGTTAGAGTTAGGTTTAGGGTTAGGGTTAGGGTTATGGATAGGGATAAGATTAGGGTTAGGGTTATGGTTAGCTTTAGGGTTAGAAACAATCCCTGGATGGACAGTCCCGGTGGTGGACAGTCCCGTGGTTGTTTTAGAATGATCCGGACAGTCCTGTGGCTGTTTTAGAATGATCCAGACAGTCCCGGTGTTGTTTTAGAAATACTCTCATGACTTTCCACCCCGCTTTCCACCCGGGTTAGATAGTCCCGAGGTAGACAGTCCCGGGGTAGACGCGCTGGGTAAACCAACCCTGGGTGGATAGGGTTAGGGTTAAGGTTAGAAACAGTCCCTGGGTGGACAGTCCTGGGGTGGACAGTGCCGGGGTGGACATTCCCGGGGTTGTTTTAGAATGGTCCGGACTTTCCCTGGGCTGTTTTATAATGATCCGGACAGTCCCGAGGTTATTCTAGAATGATATATGGCCATGTGTTATGAACTCGCCACCCTTCCCGTTGCATGTCCAGATTTTTACATTTTACACCATCTGAGATTCGAATTAGCATATCGCAATAACTAGTTGTTCTACCCCATAAAAAGTATATATTTTCTGAACGGTAATCTCACAAGAAATTTAAATATGCGATTGGAATTTGCATAGGACCTAATGGTAACATGTTGTGATTAACAATGTTCAAAGAATATCGATTTTTTTTTCCTTCATATTTTGACTAAAGCTCAATATTTTTTTATTCCTATCCCAATCATCATTTTACTGTGCATATTAGTTCCTCATGCAATTTACCCATCAGAACATAATGGTTGTCAAGGGCAACTTGTTGAAATATACTATATCGGGAAGTAAATGAGCACAAACGTTTACATTTCAAATTTATTAGAGTTTACACATATATGGCTATTCACCCTATCCAATTTTAAGCGATATTTTTGAATTCCCCTATTTGAGAGCTTTCCAAAAATGTATAATTTTGCTATAATCGGTTGAATAATTTTGTTGTTATAGTCATGTATGTAAAACCGATGAATTAGGGCAAGTTCACTGTGTAGTGAATAGGGAAAAAGCCAAGGACAATCCAATCGATTCGTGATTACAGTTGTTACGTAATAGTTGACACGTTTGTTAAAACAGAAACTTATAGAATATAAAACAATCTATAAAATGAGAGCAACATCATGTATGTTTGTACCATACAGAGATGAGGAGTTATTGTCATTTGAACGTAGAATTGGGAACATTTTCTATATTCCCCATAGGGATTGTACACAACGCCACCGCCACCGCCGCCACCCCTGACTTTCGAAATATAATCAATCATATATCAGCCAAACAGTTATCGAAATACCTGATTTATTCACACAGTTTGAGATGGATGATTCGTCACCAAAAATGCAACGCCGCCACCCTTTTTGGGTGGTCAATTCAAAACACATGGCCATATCCTTATTGTGTTTACCTCCCCGACCACCAACCCCCTGAGTGTTTAACATTTAATTTATAATAAATATAGTATTGCGCTTTATTCCGTGAGGGCGCTCTATTGTAGTCTACCAAGCGTTGGTCCATCCAGGGTTGGTCCAACCAGGGACTATCTACCCCGGGACTGTCTACCTCGGGTGGAATGTCTTATGGATATTTCTATCGCTGCATATAGATACCTTTTTTACTGTACGATACTAAGTTTTAGAAACAATATTCAAATCCTAAAATAATGGGAACAAATTGTTTTGACTAGAGAGTCGTATACGCTGTAGAATTGGTGTGATTTTTAGACTTGATATAATTAAACCATATTCAGAATAACCATATCTACAGGCCCGTCGCCAATGTATAGGGGGGTCGAGGTGTTGGTTCGATTAAACCCTCTAACATGTTCGACAACAACAATTAAAAAGAAAAGAGGAAGAGAAAATAAAAATGGAAAATGTTGACGAAAAGGAAGAAAGAAGAAAGACAATTTCGAAACATAGCGAAATATAAACCCTGAATCTAAACTCTAACCCTAACCCATAACACATGTCACAATTCCCCGCTGTGCACGGTAATACGAAAAGATGCGCCCGACTTTTGGCCAAACACTATATAAATGTATTGCTGTACAATGTACATGTGCTATGCGCTTTACTCCGTCAAGGTATCAAATGTTGTTTACGAACGAACATCGCGACCGGGACCTCATACCGTAAGTCGCTACGCTCGCTGCATTTTACAAGAATCATACTTATATTTATAGCCTACACATTGTCAGTCATGTGTCTTTATTGATCAATTTAAAAACTGTCTTTACGTTTGTTGCATGTTTACAAACTGTGTTCTATTAATATTGTTTAAATAAATATAATGCGATATGGATAGCTTTTTAACACTGTTAATAACAAGAGACTATTCCATTGTAGACTCGATTAAGTCCAGAAAGTGATGACTTTTAAATGTCAAAACGGGAAATATTAAGGAAACAAAATATAATCTTTTCCATCTTTTGTGAGATGTTAATATATCCCATACCGTTATATGAGCGTTTTTGGTTTGGCTTTACAATGCGTTTCAATAACCTCATTGTACTACTATTTACAATGTGTGTATAAACAACATTCCTGCGTTATATTAGAAATAAATGAAATTTGTCAAACTCATTATTCCTAACAAAGTTAGTCAGATCTCGGTATAGTAGCCGATTTGGGATGAATAAATGATGATGTTGGTGCTTTTCAGTTAATTAAAAGTCCCTTCAACAATAAATAGGCTTGGGTTACCCGGTTACTTTGCAATTAGAATTAGGTGTCGAAAAGCGGTTGGGGGAGGCTGTAGTCGCGGACGGATGAAGAATTTGAGAGCTTAAATTCAAGATGGTTTGTGGCAACTCCACGTGACTTTGAACCTGCAATGTATTTGCAATTAAAGTCTATGGCCCGAATTTACAAAGGTGGCTTTACTTTAAACCTAGCTTAAGTGAGGGGTTTAGTCCATGGTCCGGCCTAAGTCTGGAATTAAGCTAGGGTCGTGGCTTAGACATATTCACAAAGGTGGCTTACAGTTAAGCCAGGTTCAAATAGTGCTAAACCAGGCTTAACTTTAAGCTACAGGAAGGAGTAGTTTAACGTGTGGATTAACTGTCCTAGACAAAGTTTTAAGGATAGTTTGGTGCACTGAGTTTCCTGGAAAATGTGTCAGACAACGAGAATGGCTAGGTCTAAGGCCCTATGGATTTTAAGAGAGCAGTCATTGAGTAAAAATGAGTACAATTTGTTCAAAAATGAGTGAAGAATTTTCAGTTGAAACCAGTGCGTCAGTATGCGTACGCCGAGCACAAATCAACAGACAACTCAACGCCTCTTCTCTCACTCAGGTAGGCCTACGATTAGAATCATACTGGACATCACAATCTACATAGAAGGTACACGTAGTATTGTTGTGAAATGTGTCCATCCATCAGGCTACCAGCCTAAACAGTTAATTTTTGACCAAAAAGACCGTCGGAAAATTAAGTAAGCTTATTTTTACAAGCTCTTTTTTAACCTTGCTAAGTCAGTCTAGATCTACGCTAGGCACTAGACAAACATACTAGGTCTACCCTGAATGGATTTGCTCCATTACCTTGTATTGTAGTTTTAAAGTGATAGTATGGATGGTCCTTGCTTTAAGTTTGATTGAAACCGCTCAGCAGCAGCCAGCAAAATCAAAACCATTTTGCATACCATCATATTTGCACTGAAATGTAATTTGCAGTGTTTTGTTTGTAGGAGTTCTCATATCAGTTCAAGTGCACCATTCACAACAGATCAATTAAAATCTATCACAAACAGCCTTCAAAAGGTATTAAATTAATTTTAAAAAGTCCCATAATTACAAAAATACTGATTACGGTTATAGGTTAGTTATTTTCTTGTAGGTTTACGTTTAGGCCTAAAATGACCACTGATGTAATATTTCGGGTCGGGGGTCCCCAGGCCAAAGTTCCATATATCCTAGGCCTACATTCTAAAAAGTATTATAATTGAGGAGTTCACTGCAAGGCTCAGTCATGAGTTGCTAAATTATGCATTTTAGTAGCGGTGCTGCAATTCTAAATATAATTTATCCGATTAAATACATCCACTTAACACCACAATAAAGCAGACTTGGCCTTTTCTGCAGCCACTGGGCCTAGTAAAAAAACAACAATTTTTTCATTGCGATTTCAACGTGAATAACTTATACGTAGCTCAAAATGAGATGTCATATTCAAAAAATCAAATACGGGCTATTTTATGCTATTTAGCCTAGTTGGGCCTAGTCCGGCAGGGGAAAAAAAGCTGTGTTCTTTGCGATTTGAACGCAAACGACATTTGTGGCGTAAAATTGATTGCAGTTTTACAGGTTAATGACGTTGATCTTATACGTAGCTCAATATGTGATATATTTTCCAAAAAAATGCAAATTAAGGCACATGTTGGCTAATTTAACAGTTTTAATCTATTTTATATAAGCTTTCTCCTTACATAGCCTTACGCCTAGCTTATGTTAGAAGCCTTAGGCCATTTTCCCCTTAAAGTAAAGTGTATTGTAACTCATTTCTTTTGTCTAAACTATGTGCTATCAACCCGATCCACATGTAACGCACTCATTCCTAGTCAGCACTTATCTAATACAAATGTGCTACTGAGAATGTGCAAATCAATCCCTTAACAACCAGACCCCCTTATAAGCCTAGGAGCCCAAATAAAGACCAAACAGTTGTCTAACATAAGCCTGGCCAAACTTTAAGCAAACTTTTGACTTAAGCCATAGTGGTGGCTTAACTAAGCCAGGCATAAAGTTAGGCCAGGCGTAAGTTAAGCCACCTATGTGAATTCGGGCCTATGTGTATACGCGGCGGCGATCGGGCGGGCGGGTTGGTGGGTGGGTAGGGGCAGAAGGATATAGAACTTGAATTAAATCTTTATTTTGTGTTATTTTTAAAATAACATTTTACTCCAAATTTTGTTCCTACTAGTGAAAATTAAACCCTCAGTTTGTTTGCGATTTCGATATATTTATACGTTAAACTTTAAATAGTTTAAAGCATCATTTATGTATGTGTCCTAGAAGCGCCAATGTCGCAGGGTCTTGCCTTAAAAGACAATGGAGTGGAAAAGATGCGCTTTTATACAGAGCTCTATCGAGAGAAAAAATAAATAATCGTCGATGTCTCGAGAAAAAAAATCATTAACTAAAATGTTGTCATATTAACTTATTTTTTTTGCGGCGAAGAATATACGAATCTTTTCTTTAAAAAATTGGCTACGGACCTCAATGAGATCACACTATTTTGTTTATATGGAAAATAGAAAAGTCACAGTATACCTCTTGGAATCAACAGTGACCTACCTAAACATACGTGTATGTAATACAATGCCATGTTCTGAGAATAATTTCATCAGGAATCCAAGGAAGATTAATAATAAAATTTCATAGAAAAATTCCAAATTTGAACTTACTGTTCCAGACAGTTTCGACGTCCGTTCGGATGTCTTTATCAATGGTGTATGACCGCTGATCCAGTGTTGCCAGAAGATGTTGATTTTCTGGTGACGTCACGTGTTGATTTTGATGACGTAATCCGGATCAATGGGTCGTACAGGTGACTAAGTTGGTAGGCCCCCTCGTTTGGGGTTGGTAGGCCCCCAAACGGTATGTGGATGACATCCTGGAAATTGTAAACAAAGGCACCGAAGACAAGCTCACGGACCATCTCAACAATGTCGACGAGACCGGTAATCTCAAGTTTACATACGAGAAAGAACAGGAGGGGAAAATAGCGTTCCTGGACACACTCATCGTACGCAAACCAGATGGCAGTGTGAAGCTCCTAGTTTACAGAAAGCCCACACACACTAACCAATATCTGAACTTCGAATCGGCCCATCCGCTGCATCACAAACTAGGTGTTATCCGCACTTTGTTAGACAGGAAAGACAAAATTGTCACAGAACCAGAAGACAAGATCGCTGAGGAAGAAATCATCAGGTCAGCCCTCAAGCAATGTGGATACCCGCAATGGTCGATTGACAAAGTAAAGAAAGCGAGACAACAGCCTAAGAAAAAGGACAGTAAAAATGCCAAAAGTGAGAACAAAATTTTAACTAACGTCACTCTACCGTATATAGCCGGGGTCACGGAAAAGGTTCAGCGAATCTTCAGAAAACACAACATAGGTTCTGCAGTAAAACCACACACCAGCCTCCGGAATATATTAGTGCACGCGAAAGACAAACAGGACAATGAGGACAAAGCAGGCGTGGTCTATGAGATCTCTTGTCAGAACTGTGACAAGACGTACATAGGCGAGACAGGCCGCCGGTTCGGCACCCGCAAAAAGGAACATAAAACTGAAACGGACAAAATGACCGACCGCAAATTCACCCGCACGGCAAGGAAAGACTCTCAAAACATAGAGATGAAGTCTTCCATCGCAGACCACGCTGCTACGGAAAACCACTTAATAAATTGGGACAATACAAACATTCTCGCGAGGGACGACGCCAGAAATACCAGATGGATCAGAGAATCCATTTGGATCCGTCGAAAAGCCAATAATGACATGAAACAGCACCTAATGAATGGCGACGAGGGGGCCTACCAACTTAGTCACCTGTACGACCCATTGATCCGGATTACGTCATCAAAATCAACACGTGACGTCACCAGAAAATCAACATCTTCTGGCAACACTGGATCAGCGGTCATACACCATTGATAAAGACATCCGAACGGACGTCGAAACTGTCTGGAACAGTAAGTTCAAATTTGGAATTTTTCTATGAAATTTTATTATTAATGCCATGTTCTGTTTAGGCGAACAAATCTCATATTATTAAAACACACACAATGGTAGACCGTGTATTAATCTGCAATGTCTTATGACATCTATTTTATAATTTGACAGAATATTGTAGTTCAGAAAATGTCAACTTACATGTAAGTACACATAAAAGTACCGTGATCCAGACGCTACCCGCATACCCGTATTACTACGCTAAAGACCTTGAGTGCACGTGGCATATTACAGCAGACGAAAGCTATATCATAATGGAATTTGTGCTCTTCGACCTTCTCACTGCTTACGATTATCTGACAATAGGTTATCTGACAATGGGATGGCCTAGTGAGATTGTTAGCATGCTGACGGGTACAAAAGCTCCAACTACACTTACAATGCCGACGGATAATTCAACTATCTGGATGGAATTAGAAACACCGATAGGTGGCGGATGGAGGGGATTTGTTATACAACTGTTTGCCAGTGACACAAACGGTTAGTTAAAACACACCTTTTTCATGTTCCGTTAACCCAACCCGCCTAGACACATGACAAATCCCTATGCTGATATGCGGGCGCATCTTACCATAAATGCCCTATCATATCAAATGTATTTAAATGATTATAAAAACACCCCTTTTCTTTCAATAAAGTAAAGTTTGGTGACAAATGATAGACTTTTTCATTTGGGGGGGGGGGGGGGGAAGGGGCGGTGACTTGAAATGGGGGGGGGGGGGCTCCTAAGACAATCCAAGTGTCGCGCTTGCGCGGACAGGGAGGTGTCTGATGGGGGATGTGCCCCAGTGGCGTAGCTAGGTTATTCATATTGGGTGGGGGGGGGGGGGGGGGGCGATGAATGTAAATGAACCGACAAGATTTTTTGAGTAAAGAGATGCGCGCGTACATTTTCGACTCTACAGCTATTTTTTGCACGATTGAGTTACATTTTGGCTCTAAACAAGCTTGTACCAAAGAATATTTCATTTTGGGAAGAGATATGCGCGAGTAGCGCGTGAAAAATTGTCATATGTGTAATTTTGACCATCATAATTCCATAATTCCTTTCGTCAAATGAACCGACAGTGCCAATCTCAACCGACATCACGTCATTATTGGGGGGGGGGGGATTTGGTGTGTACTTTTGTTGTAAATTTCATTTACAGCTTTACTTGATTTTATTTGGGGGGGGGGCAAGGGCGCCGCCCCCCCCCCCCCCCCACCCCCCCGCCCTAAATTCATAACAAGATTGTATGTAGTTTTTAGATTTCCTTTCAGTGTTATGGTCACTATACAACTCAAACCCTTACGAGAGGAGAGGTTCTATTACTTCAATTCAGCTATGTGAATACATGGGGAATAGGATTATCGCCAAAGCATAATTTTGGCAATAGAACTCTTTAGAGCAGGACTCTTTATTCTGTTAGATAAGATATGTAACTGTTATAAAAATGTAAATTTAAGAGTATGTTCGGAGGTCAGAGGTCAACTCCTAGATTTGAGGCCTGTGGCTCCTATTAATATAGGCCTAACATCGGCCATGTCGGTAATATTACTATACTAAGTAGAAACCTGTTTTAAATTAATATATTCACACAACATTATGTAAATATATTTTGTATTTACATATTTTACTTACTTTAATAGAAAATAATGAAGTTCATCATCTTTCAATTGGTCTAAATTGAGTTGACTCCACAGAGTGTCAGGTCTACACATCCCATTATTATATGCAATGCATGCGTCAGTGGTCTTACTCTTAAGGATAACTTATTTCAAAAGAAACAAAATGTACACTTGGCAAAAGTATAGAAATAAAGTGAAATTCAACTCGATACCATGATCAAGAAGTTGATCTAAATGTATTAATTACAGGCAAGCAACACAATGTAATTGCATTAGTTTTAATAGTAAACAAATTGTTACCACGTTTATTGAAGGCCTTTAGGCCTATTAAATGTTGATTCTCAGCTATTCTATTTTGATCCCACAATTACTCGATTAATTGTTTAACTATTACTCAGTGGCGTAGCTAGGTTTCTCATATGGGGGATGAGGGGGGGGGAGAATGAAAGTGAACCGACAAGATTATTCCGACAAAAAAATGTGTCATAGCGCTCAAACATTTGCGATTTTACACTCATTTTTGCTATGAATGATGTACTACATTTCGACCAAAATATATTCCATTTTGGGGACACCTGAGCACGTTAAGTGCGATTTTTCTCCATTTATTTTACCGTTTGATTTCCAAGATTCCTCTTGTTAAAGGAACCGCCACTTCCTCCTCTGGCTACGCCACTCTATTGGTGTATCTTGATATTCAAAGTTGATAAATTGCTCAGTTCCCATTGCATAATGGTAACTATGAAAGATATTTCCATAATCATATTTATGGAATATGCTGTTGGTTCTATAAAATGTTAATCTATAAAGTCATATATGTCATGATTTAGGACAGGTTATTTTATTAAAAACATCATAACATAATATTGAAATAGTTATATTTATAATAATACATTGTATGTTTGTTCACACTTATTGCATATCCATGTATAATTACTCATTTTAGTATGCCAAAACTACGGTATGCAATTAAGAAAATACTGCCCTCTTTTGGCAGACATAAGACATTCCCATTCAATCATACAGGGTTTTGTAGTCAAACTTTGGGATGGGATTACTCATTAACGTGCAACCTGCGAATGTGGATTAAGGTGAATTTGTTTTTAGGGATGTATTTGCCATCATTTGGTACTAATTTCAAGTTCTGCCCAGAGATGGACAACAACAATCACTTTCCAGAGCAGTTAGCAGCCTGGTCCTATAGTCTAATACACTCCTTTAGTTGTCTTTAAATAACTGCAATTGAAATTGGATACTTTCCTGGGTGGAACTAGAAGCCCAAAGTGTATTATTTGTTTACAGTTGTTGTGTTAAGAAATTTAAACTTTGAACTTCAATTTGTTATGAAAACTAGTGTTTTTTCAGATTTTGTAAAATCAAAAGTTCAAATTCTAAAGAATTATACAGAAGGCTTTAACAGTTGGTTTAGGACTGTCTGCTAACGCAAGGTCTCCCGGCGTGTTGTCACAATAGGGTTTCTCTGCCAATTCTTGGGTTGAACTAGAATCCCAAAGTCTCGATAAAGTATCCCTAGAGCAGGTTTTAGTATTAAAAATTAGCCCAATGTGGCTTCTTTGCGGGATTAAAAGTCTGTTTGTTAGTTAACACATGTAGGTGGAAGGTAGACTGCATTTTGGCTATGCCAGGTTTCGACGTGTGGTAAGGTTGGCCATAGACTGCTTCGTTTAGACCATTTACCTTTTCCTTTTCAGTATCACTCTTTGAACCGATATGAACCGATAGAGGACTCACTCACTGTGACCGCTCCCCATCCTCTGAACTCACCCCGGACTAAAAGGGTCTTCTTAATTTGGATTTGACCTTTTGACCTCGTATACTGTTACACTGCACCACATGCAAAAACCAGGATAATGGGTAATGAGTGAATTGCTCGTGTGGGTTTTGCGTGGGATCAAAATAATTGACCAATGGCAGACACGATGAATACGAAGTACATGAATATTTATATACCGTCTTCCTCGAATTTTGAGATATTTCAAAATGGCTATTTTCTAGCACTGGATAGCCGACGTTCGGTCTAAAATTGTAGCTTTAGGAGTAAGCCTTGACATTGGTCTTCGCCCAAAATATAGCTCAGAGATATAGCTACATTTCGGCATATGTCACTATTTCCATGCTATTTCTTATCTTTCAATATCGCATAGTAAAATGCCATTATACGTCCGAACAGGTACAGTTAATTTTATCGTTTTTACGATAAACTATAAACTCTTAAACAGCTACAGAAATATAACCTTATCGTGTTTCTAAATGTACAGGCGCCAAACGCAATATTAGCGCGTTATGAAAGGGTGTGATATTATAGTTACATTAAATATGCATCAATAGTATCGTCTCTTGTGTGCTTAAAGCGCAGTTCTGCCGTAGATTGAATGTCAGCTGACCGTGTATGGGGCGGTTCTCGGATGGGAGCGGTTTTTGGCAAGGCGAAGTATCAGAGGTTGTTGTTTGATTGTGTGACAGTGAAATTACTCACGGTGTATGAAGTAGACTAGGTTGTCCAAGGAGTGAGTAATATAGCTTCATGAAGTGTATTGCAGTGAAAATTATAACTGGAACGTAATGGTAAAATAGGCGAAATGATAAGCACTTCGGAGATATTTTGCTGTTTTTCTTCTGTTTCTGCCACACTGATTGAACATTTTGTTTTCACTGCATATCCAGAAAAGTACAACCAGTACTTATACCAATTTACTATGTGTTAGTAGCTAAGACTCAAAACTACCATTGTGGAATATTTCATAAGACCTAAATATTTCAGCAAGTTTAATTACATTTAATTTCCTCGTTTTGGGTTTTTTTGGGTCATCATGATAAAGTTGTTTCTTAAAGTTGAATCCTTATTGTAAATTTCAGTGCAGTGTCTTGAAAACGAATTTCTTTGCCAGAATGGTTACGGATGCTTACATATGTCTTTGCTGTGTGACAACGTAGACCAATGTCTTATGGGTTCGGATGAGCGTGAATGCCGTAGAGGTAAGCCCGCTACAACAACACACGAATAAAGTCATTTGATCAGTGGCGTCACTCCATCCCCAAGTTTCGATCCTTGCTGATCCCACACCCCTTATCCGGCCCAATGCAGTCATATAAAGCCCGTCCCCTACTCCAACAAATTGAAAATGTTGAATTTTGATGACAAAATTACCCCAAATTAGCTTAAATAATTTAACTGAAATATCTAAATTGTATTAATTACATTAAAAACCAGAGTTTACCTTCGCTTCGCGGGGATTGTAACCCATGGTTTTTTTCTCGCTCTCATCCATATGTTTCCATGCCCCCCACCCCCCCCCCCCCCCCCCCCCGGCCCCGCCTCTCGTTTGCTTCCCATCCTCAACAAAATGTATGTTTATGCCGCCACTGCATCTGTATAATAATACGGAACTGCCAAATCTTGTGCGGAGATGTTCTCCACCTTTCCGCATCTTCGAGTGATAGGTAGGACATATTTTTAGTTCAAAACGGCCCGAAAAAATGCTTTACACAGTGGAAAAGGGGCCTTTTTGGAAAATAGGGGTTGGGGGCGTTTTCACACACAAAAAGGGACATTAGTACAAAAAAGGGACTTTTTCAGCGTATCCCTGGATTAATCTTGCTGTTTCACAATAGCTTATACGCTTTGATGACTAACCGCACACTATCTGCTAGCAAGGACATCCACGCTTTCCTTACTTGATAATCTGAATACGGGTATCTGGAGTAGGTACAATATTGGGGTGTGTGGGGTAACACCATTATTGTTTCCCCAGATAATGTGGTATTGAAATTCGGTTCGAGATTCACAGATAGCACAAAACTCAGATTTCTGTGAACAAAGTCTATTTCAAATGAAAAAAAAGTAATTCAGGGATCTACAATTTTGAACTCATGACTAATCTAGAATATTATCTTTCGGTGACATATGAACCATTGTAACCAATTTGAATGTGAAAATCATATAGAAAGAAGTTATTATTATTAAATCCATAAACATTCACTTCCTGGGCTTGATTTAATCATCTATATATATATATATGTGTGAATTAATTCTCAGAGGGGTGCGGCAAACGCTTATTGAAATTGACCCAGGATACAATTTCAATAACGTCTCCTGGATATCCACTTTCATATAGCAGTAGGTCATGCACTTGGGAGATACGATCAAGGGGTGCGGAACGTCCCACTATAAAAGTCGTGGAATTCAACATTAACTTTGGAAAGGATTTCGTCGAGATCTGGAAATATGATAGAAGGGGTGAGGCAATCACAACGATGTCTCTAACTGGTTCAAACGCACCTAGTTCAATTACGGCGAAATCTAGAGAAGTGTATGTCTCTTTTAATCCCGATTTCCAGATCGCTAGCAGGATAGGATTTTCGTTTGACATTGTCCAGTCACTGCATAACAGTAAGTTATTACACATATAATGCCTCTTGATTCTGACTTAAATAAATATCAATCCTGTGGCTCCGAATTGATACAGTTATATTGCAATCTCTAAGTGTCACTGTTTCAATAAGGTTCCATTGCGATTACTTGTGCCTCTTTCAAATAATGTGTCACTTGACGTTACAATCCAAGTTTGATTTCTAGTTCAGTATCCATGCGACTTGCTGAATGATGCATCTTTCAATCCTGTTATAGTGCCAAAATACACATACGCTAGTGCAAAACTGTTTTGATTAAATGTGGTAGTCTGCACGGCAGTCATCTAGTTTGCAATTATTACTGCAAGAGATCAAGATCAAGAACAAGATATTCCAAAGCAATGTTGGCACCGTAGAGGGTTGGTTTATGTTGAAATCATAATTTAAAAGAAGAAGATAGATCGTACATTGGTATAAAAGCTTGTCATCATATCAAAAGGTAGAATAAACTATATAGCTTAAGTGAAGGAATCCTACATATAGCTCTTTAACAACGAGGGGAACTCAGTGAGCTAAACTTACCCTTAAAGGTAGATGTTCCGATTTTCAACTTGAAGTTTTCTATTCGACATGAAAGGTCATCCTCAAAAAAGTCGTATTTCAAAGTTTGAGTTGCATAACTCTAATGGTTCTTATTTTAGACGCACAAGATGCCGTGAAATGTGCCCATTGAGTTGTACACGAACTATATTGGTGGTTAACCACTTTTTGCGGTAACTCGATGTTATTTCACCGATTTCTTCGTAATCATACTGATTTGGACCGTCAAATTTCAGTATGTTAATCAGAAAAATATGATCTTTCATATGAAATGAAAATCTCCATATGTTTGAGAAAAATCTGCGTTATGAAAATGTGATCGGGTCATCTACCTTTAAAGGGACCAAAACATTATTGCTACGTATTTTAATATACTAAATAGCCGCGTTGAAAGAGTTAAAACTCTTTCCATGCGGCTATTTAGATTTACCATAATACAAAACATCTTTCCCAACTTTCAAAGTCTATCTCAAGGATAGCTGAACCGATACTAGACATGTTTGTATTTATGTCAATGCATTTCTCATGGTGATTCCAAATAATATGGCGATAAAATTAATTAATTTTGACACTTTTTAAAGATTTTGTGAACTTTTGAAATATCGTCTATAGACGCCTGCCGTGTGAACTTCGATATATTCAAGTTATTCAGACAACATAATCTGTGTTCACACTATGCCAAAATATCTTAACCGTTTCTTTTAGTTGTAAAGATCGATCCTTACTGACTTTTTTAACAAATTGATTGAAATTTTGAGACATGATATCCATTTTTAATTGAGAGATGATTGTTGTGCAATGCATAACATTGTTCAATTACACACTTTTTTCAATAGAATTTTCATAGTCTCTTGGTCTCGGAATTAGTCAGCCAGGAACTCGGAATTCTAGACTTGAATTTTGTAAGCAAGATCTGGAATTCATTCATTTTCCTGGAATTCCAAAAAAATTGTCATTATCTTTTCCGGAATTCCTTACACATTTTCGTTATCACTATTCCTCTAAATACCCAATTGCCATATCCTTAACACTTCCAGTTATACTTTGAATTAATATTTTGTTCCTCTTTATCATGTTTGTTGGATGTGCATAATTTATCTGGAATAGCCCAATATGAATATCGCATAATTATAATTAGCCGCCATTTTAATATGTTAATTTCTCAGGTCGCTCCCCACCTACATTGATGGCATAATTACTTTTCTGTAAGTCAAAGGTATACGGTATACGATCATATAAGACAAACGAGGTGATGTTTTAAAATTTGATCGGTATATATCGAAAACGAGAGGACGTTTATGGCAAAATTTGTTCTACGGATAGCGTAAATTTGAAGGATTCTTAAACACTTAAACAAATTGTCTGTTTAAATCATCAGATAATGACCGATCATTATCAACCGGGAGGGGGGGGGGGGGGGGTGGGTGGGGGGTTCAAATGGGGAGAGGCGGGTTCAAATATCACAAAGTTAAAGAAAAGTGTACATCCCCATACCTCCCTTATTCAAAGGCAGCAAAATGTGTATGAACCCCATATGTACCAACTACCTAACCAATATTTATTGATAGCTATCTCTACTGACTGCTCTCTTATCTACCCCAACCCCCAATAAACCTTCAACAAACCCATCCTGCTCTCAAAAGTTTCTTTGGGGATTTTATAAACTTCGTCCGCTTGCTTGCTTGCTTGCTTGCTTGCTTGCTTGCTTGCTTGCTTGCTTGCTTGCTTGCTTGCTTGCTTGCTTGCTTGCTTGCTTGCTTGCTTGCTTGCTTGCTTGCTTGATTGCTTGCTTGCTTGCTTGCTTGCTTGCTTGCTTGCTTGCTTGCTTGCTTGCTTGCTTGCTTGCTTGCTTGCTTGCTTGCTTGCTTGCTTGCTTGCTTGCTTGCTTGCTTGCTTGCTTGCTTGCTTGCTTGCTTGCTTGCTTGCTTGCTTGCTTGCTTGCTGCTTGCTTGCTTGCTTGCTTGCTTGCTTGCTTGCTTGCTTGCTTGCTTGCTTGCTTGCTTGCTTGCTTGCTTGCTTGCTTGCTTGCTTGCTTGCTTGCTTGCTTGCTTGCTTGCTTGCTTGCTTGCTTGCTTGCTTGCTTGCTTGCTTGCTTGCTTGCTTGCTTGCTTGCTTGCTTGCTTGCTTGCTTGCTTGCTTGCTTGCTTGCTTGCTTGCTTGCTTGCTTGCTTGCTTGCTTGCTTGCTTGCTTGCTTGCTTGCTTGTCCGACACCGAAACCTATCTAACTGTAAGGAGCAAAGCTTGCAAAAACTTTATTGCTGCGCATAATGATATCATTTTAGACTTCGTTCTGAATCAGTGAATACCCAACGCTAGATGAAATAATTTCGGTCATAACAATACAACCTTTTCACTGTGAACTAAATGACGTGTTTATTTGCTGATTATAGCTATGCTCGAAGTACCACCATGGGCCTTATTATGAGTGGCGGCACCACATATGTCAAGAACTGACCATACCAAAACAGAATAATACTGGAACCTTAGAATACAATCATATCAAAGGACTCCTCTTCCCCTACTGACTGCATCATCTAAGGTGAATATCTTATTCTTAAAGGTAAATGCTAAGTATTTAAAGGTTACCTTTTTCAGTTTTGAAAATCAAAGTGATTTTTGACCAAAAGTATTGCCTTAAAAATCTCTTTTTCAGGGGTGCCAGATATATGTCCTTGCTGGTGTAAGTAGTTCGATGTATTGCCCATTCAGATCGGTAAAAGGGTAGCTTGGGCAAATGATATTCTTAAGTACAGTGTTGCCAGTAACAACAGCCATTTTTAAATCCAAGCATTCTTTTTACTAAATAAGGCTTTTTAACACTATTTGTTATAAAAGCATGTGTGGCAAATTTGGTCCAAAATGGCCACAAAAAAATGTTGGTTGTTACCATGGCAACAGGTCGAATTGTTATTACAGATTACCCTTTGCAATCAACCACAAGAATGTTACTGAGTTATTAAAATATGTTTTAATTGAATATCATTGAAAAAACACATGCTTTTATAACAAATAGGGTTAAAAGGCTTATTTAGTCAAAATGCTTAGATTTCAAAAAGGCTGTTGTTCCTGGCAACACTGTACTTAGGAATATCATGTCCAAGCTACTTTTTACAGATTTGAAAGGGCAATACATTTAACTACTCACACCAGCAGAGACAAATTTCTGGCACCCCTGGCAGAATTAATTTTAAGGTAATACATTTGGTCAAAAATCGCCTTTATTTCAAAACTGAAAATAGGCAACCTTTAAATATTTGGCATTTACCTTTAGGAGTAAGATATTTACCTTTAAATGATGCAGTCAGTAGGGGAAGAGTTGTCCTTTGAGATGATTGTATTGGAAGGTTCCAGTATTATTCCGTTTTGGTACAGTGAGTTCATGACATAAGACAATTTTGAGTAAATTTCAGGGCAAATATGGTCCAAAATGGCCCAAATTGGTTTTTGGTGGGTTACCATGGCAACAAGTCGATTTTTTATTTTTTGAAAGTCACCCTAGTTGTTAGTGCCCAAGGGCCTACCAATACACAAGCTATGAGAAAAATCTATTTTTTGAAGGATAGAATCAATTCTAAAAAATTACACAAACTGACTCTTAAGTAGTTTTATTGTTGTTTATCGTTTTCTATTACATTGCATTTTATGTTTGTGCCTTGAGCGCTATCATTTAGAGTAGATATGTGCCTTGTCACTATTATTATTATTATTATTATTATTATTATTAACCCTTATACTGTCAATATATGGAATCCCAATTTTGCTTTCAACAAGCCAAAAACAATTCTAAAATAATTTGACCTAATATGTGTTAATCTTTTAAAATCAATAATCATCAAAAGCTCGATGAAAATAATGTTTAATTACCATATTGAGTATTATCAATAAAACTGCAACTCTGTTAACATGATGAATGTCTTAAATTTGGTATAGCTACGTGTCAACCAGGAGAGTTTACGTGCATCAATTCTTCACGGGCACTGATATGTCTACACGGATATCAAAGATGTGATGGGAAGAAACTATGTCCTGATGATGATAATTCAGATGAACTTGACTGTGGTAAGACATTTATGATAAATAATATATATTTCATAAGTTCTTGCCTGTATAAAATGTCGTGTTAACACATATTTCGACATGGAGTTCTCCAAGTTGCAGCACATTGCACCATAATACTTTTTAAATGTAAAAGATTTAAAACTCTCACCTCTGTTCAAAAACATCAGTGTTTGATGGACGTAAGCTAAAAATTAAAATTTGTTGACTTTAATGACATCCATGTATTAATTAATAATTCACCAACTGCCTTATCTTTGAATAAGTTCATCTGGATTGTTTGTAGACATAATAATGAGATTTCTTTGTGTACAAATCCAAGGAAAGTGAAAGATGAGATTTCTTTGTGTACAAATCCAAGGAAAGTGAAAGATGAGATTTCTTTGTGTACAAATCCAAGGAAAGTGAAAGATGTTACTCACTGTTTAATGACGTTTCACTACCACGCTGGTAGCTTCATCAGACTGGCAACTCTGAATTCTGCTCACTGGGGTTTTATAGCTACTGGAACCCGTCTGCCTTGTTGAATAAAATCGTTAATACATGTAGCAATAATATTAGTTCTCGAAGTTTAATCTGTCTCACTACATCATCCTTACTGATGAGAAAGAATGTAAAGTAACCACTCATGTTCATTTTTATTACTGTCCTGGGCATATGAGCACGATGGGTTTATCATTCATGTAAGATTGCACCAGTCAATAGTTAGGTCACCCAAGTTGAAAGCTATGAAGATTGTTAAACGGGGTCAGTCGTCACAAACATGCACAAACACAATAGTCAAACGACCTTGCTATTGTCAACACTCCCTACACAGTGGTCTTCTCTATCTCCAAGCAGATAGAGCAATACGTACATGAACTTTTTTGTAGACGAGGGTTCATCTCATGATTTGGTGAGGTTTAGAATGAATTTCGAAGACCACTGTGAATTTTCCAACATTTTACGACATAAATGTTGTCACAAAACGTGTTTAATACTATGCATTTTACCGTTCTGCAGATGTTATCGACCCTCCATTAAAACTTTACATGATTTTTAACACGTTTTTCAGTTTTTGAGACGCCCAAAAAGACCATTTTCCGAAGCTATTTCTAGCAAATATTGCAGTCACTGAGGCTCCATTGTGTGTTTTTTGCGTACATGTACAACAAAAGTTGACATGCAGCGTGACCTCTCTGCTGACTGGCACAGAATAAGCTTAAGACGAAATCTGTGTTAAAGGATTAAAGAATTAGACAGCTTTTATAGAGGTTTTACACTAGTATACCTCATTAATATAAACACAACACCAAAAGTAAGTTCCCCCCCCCCCCTAAACAATTCGTCATAACATCGTAAGATAAAACATTTTACCAATAAAACTTAGTTCGAAATAATCCTATGACTGTTTCCTAAGTGGTGTTTGAAAATGAAAGATGTCCATGACTTCATGGCTGAATAAGCTCAAAAATAAGACAAAAACTGCCCTTCTCAAAAGTCACAACTCACTATGCTAATATCTGAGCCAATAATGGGATTTACATGGCTGAATGATCATGAATTGATTACACATTACAGTAAATTTTGCTCAGCCACGGGTACTTTTCCATTAGTGAGAAGCAATTCATAAACTTTTGTGACTTTTGAGAAGGGCAGTTTTTGTCTTCCATTTGAGCTCATTCAGCCATGAAGTAATGGAAATCTTTCATTTTCAAAGATCACTTAGGAAACAGTCATAGGATTATTTCGAACTAAGTTTTATTGGTAAAATGTTTTATCTTACGATGTTAGGACGAATTGTTTAGGGGGGGGACTTACTTTTGGTGTTGTGTTTATTACACCAATGATACACTGGGTTCTTCTTCCAAAATCATACGTGGATGTGCCTCCCAGACTTTGAAATCCCCGGCTACTTTCACTATACCAGCATAATGCAAAATTAACAACCGATCGGTATCCATACTTGGTGAAATATCTACCGATCAATACACCCTCTGTTATACATGTATTTACAATAAACAGAAGGTAAGTAGAAAATTGGGTTCTCAAAAGTGTTTTTAACCAAAATTGGGCTCTCAAAAGTGTCATTTAAACATTTGACCGTCGGTTATTGGAAATCCAGCGGTTATTTAATATGTCAGGCCTTTTTAGGGGGGTCAATAAACCTATCCGACAAAGTACACTCTTCTATATACCATCAAAAAATTAAGGGGCATAATATATCAAAAAACTTTCGGATTACCACCCATCGATATACCAAATTTCGCGAGAAGGCAGGCACATATATATACGTATACCACTATATAGTGAGTTCCCCCCCCCCCTCCCCCCCCCCCCCCCCCCTCCCCCACACGGGCACTGCCCAATGGCGGGTCAAAAATATTCAGCATCGAAGTGTTACGTGTAATCTGATGTATCACTATGAGCGTGTTTCTACTGGACTGCAAAGTAAACGCTAACATTAAACGCTAACATTAATCGGTAAGTTTTTAATCCCCCCTGTTTCTACTCGCGAAAAGTTACCGCTATATATGTGTATCGATCCTGGTCGATGGGCCACGACCTTTGACCTTTGTAATACCAAACAATGCCACCGCGCCTGAAAAAGATTGCTTCACAATGTGTATAACCAAGCCTGACACGTTTCACGGCACAAACCGCTAATGTGCCCCTCACATGTATCTGTGTGAGCTGGGCGGCCCCTTACCGTGTGAAAAATGGGTGCGGACCGTCACATGATATAAATTGCCCGCTTAGAAGCGCTATTAATTCGCTCTTGTAAACCTATTGTTATCAATACTACGAGAGGATCATCCAGTGCAAAATTCGGGGCTAACTGCATGGGTAAATTTCTATTATGTTGCAAATTACATCTACGCTCATGCCTTTAAACTACTCAATACAGCCGGTTGGTTGCACACGAGAATTATGTCATAGCAACCAGCTAGCTATACCAGGAAGGCGAATATTTAAATTTGTTGACGGTTTATAGGGCATCAATTTATAGCGCTGCTAAGCGGGCCTTGTAACCAACTATGGCAAGATATAGGAGACGTTTAAAAAGGTAGGATTTGAGTTTCCTACCTCATACCTTTTCAGTCCGCCCTTTACCGTCATAGTTCTTTTGTATTTCTTTATTTTGAGAAAAGGTATGAAAATCGTGGTGTTTCCCGTTCGTTGAACACGTTCAGGGGACTTTGCCGGCCACCGGAGGTTTGAACATGCTAAAACTCCTGGCGGCTGAGTAAAAGCGGCGGCGAATGATGAGAGCCTAGTATGATGACGGTATAAGGAGGGCGCACCCGTTTCGCGCCTGTTCGCAGGGCGGTGATGGACGGTTGTGGACGTCGACCATCGTCTGCCTGTTTCTACTGGGCAAACTTACCGATTCTTAGCGGTTTCTTCCCCGTTTAATCTTAGCGTTTACTTTGCAGTCGTAGAAACACGCTCTATGTCAACTGGATCATGCTTTGAGTACTAAACCCAAGAGCTTACTGAACCCCCAAGAGCCCCCCCCCCCCCCCCCCCCCCCCCCCCCATCGACATTATCGCCACATAAACCAAACCATCGCCTCTTATTTATGGAACCGATTGCCACCAACGGTCCGCACTGCTACTTCATTGCCTATTTTCAAAAAGAAACCCAAGACTCATATCTTTAATGGATTTGTTGCATAGTCCATTTTTATCATTGCATTTGTTACTTTTTAACTTGTAGCTCATGTATTTGTAATAATTATGTATCTTTATCATATTGCAGTTTTTAAGATTTATTCTGTATATTACTTTAGTGTAGTTTTACTAGTTTTTAAGGAATGCATCTATGTAATTGCTGTGTTTTACTATTATGTACAGCGCTCTGAAACATTTTTGTTGTATGCGCTTTATAAATGTAATGTACAGTGCAACAGAGCATAAGTGCCTAAAAGTGCATGTTATTGAAATTCTGATGCAATTCAAAAAGTAAACATATGTAAGACAAGGTGACAGTATTATATTATAGAATACAACTTGGTGATTTAACGTCATAGAAAAAGGTTGGTTTGACCTCATTTGCATATAATTAGCATGATATAAATTTAAAAATAACCTATTTTAATTTCCATCAAAGACTACACAAGCTATTAACGCCAAATTTACAGGAAAGGATATTCCCATCATTGTCAACAATTCTGTCTGAGAAAAAGTACACATTTATCTTTACTTTTTCTTAAAAAGCCAAAATCTTTAAAGCATAATTATTTAATTATTATTAAGTAGTAATTTGTATCAAAATCATACTTGCAAGATATCAAATGAAAGGTAAGGTTGTGCTTCAAACATTGGTCTAAGCAGATAATTTAATATCCCTTTAGTATTCAAAATATTGTCCTCCAAACATTTGGTATATTTAAAAAAAGAAAACATTGTTTATTTGTAATTTTCTCATGATTTAAACATGCAATAAACACTAAAATCACAGAGAAAAATGTTTATGGTTAGCCACACAAATCTGTCAAGCCATTCGTTAACATGTTTGTAGTGCAATTAATTTACGCGCGTAATTATTAAATTAATGAGCGTTAAATGGAATAATTGTTAATCACTTTTTTATGCCCAATTAAGTTATGTAAGGTTTCAAATGAATCCTTAAATTATGCTTAATAAAATGGTTAAGCCACATTTCTCAATTTCCATTTTCCCTTTCTGTAATTAATCAAAACTGTATATACATTCATTTTGAAATAATTACAATAACAATGTATTTCATATAACTGTGCACAGATTTGGCAAAAGTCTATTGATATTTGTCCAGCCATGCACGCAAACAATGGAAGGAATATTCAAGGACATGCCCACGCTAAGGCACCAATGTTTTGAAATTCGCGCTACAACAAACTTGAAATGCCATTCAGCAGTGTGCAGAGTTGTATGCATAGGGTGTACATAACCTTTAGGTGACCATGTGCTGACATGAGAGCATTTTACATACAGGTACCATCGAAAGGCCTGTACTGAGTTTACATAGTCAAGGCCATAAAAGCAAGTAGCCATCACCTTGTTGGATTAGCGGCATGGTTACTCAAGTATTGGCCAATCTGAAATCAGGTTTAATAAGAATTGTGACAATACTGATAATCATACGAGGACAACAAAGAGCACTTTAAAACAAAGCTGTTTTTATATTTTATGATACAAATATTTAGGATCGAAATTTTCATGGTTGTACAACACTCAGGAGGCACTATATTTATATAATCATATCGATAGAGAATACGGTATAATGTAAAGTATGTCAAGGAGGCCGTGTTTATAATTCCGATTTTATTATAAAATACGTGTTCGTGTTTAGGGATATGCGGAGGAAAGTATATTAACATTGGATCAGATGACGAAGAAGTTATATATCGGTCACCGGGTTTTCCGGCGAATTATCCAAATGACCTAGATTGTTTATGGATTATCTCTGGTACTTCGGACAGACGGATCATGGCAGCCATTATAGAGTTCGAAATGGAGGAGAGATACGATATTCTTAACATTGGTAATGGCAAGGCGGCAACAGCAGCATCTATAATAATCGCACTATCTGGATTGGTAAAAGTTCACACTGTTACGAGTGTAGGCACAGACGCATGGATACAATTAACCACTGATTCCTCAAATAGTATGAAGGGATTTGAGATTCAGCTGGGACAAGTTGTAGATATTGAAGGTAATTCGTGCAAACAACAAAGTCATTGAAAGTCTATGAGATATTAACAACAACAAAATAGTTTAGTAATCGCCCAGAATGATGACTAAATCATGACCCAACCCGACATGACCACGAGACTATCATTGTCATTTGTTAATGTATTGAATAACTATAATAACTAGATCTTGCTCCGGTCTAAGACCAGGCTACCTTGATTTTTTTATGAGAAAATGATCCCTAGTGACCCCTTCTTGACCTTTGACCTGATTAAAATGATTGACTTATTTTCTTGACTCATCAAACCAAACAAGATGCAACAAACCCGGTCCAAATCGGAGCATGTCTTAACTTTTACCCCTCTAAAGTTCAATGACCCCGTATTGACCCTTCTTGACCTTTGACCTGGTCAATATGATTGACTTTTTTCTTGGCTCATCAATCCAAACAAGATGCAACAAACCCGGTCCAAATCGGAGCATGTCTTAACTTTTACTACTGTAAAATTCAATGACCCCAAGTGACCCCTTCTTTACCTTTGACCTGGTCAATATGATTGACTTATTTTCTCGGCTTATCAATTCAAACAAGATGCAACAAACCCGGTCCCAATCGGAGCATGTATTAACTTTTACCTTTGTAAAGTTCAATGACCCCTAGTGACCTCTTCTTGACCTTTGACCTGGTCAATATGATTAACTTATTTTCATGGCTCATCAATCCAAACAAGATGCAACAAACCCGGTTCAAATCGGAGCATGTCTTAACTTTTACCCCCTGTAAAGTTCAATGACCCCTAGTGACCCCGTATGACATGTCACTTTTAATCGCTGAACACCCTTACCCCTATATATTACCGTATGTAACAGTCACACATATGCAAATACATATGCTAATACTACCGCCATTTTGTTTATGAATATATTATAATAATAATAATACACATTTGTATTTGTTTGTGTTTAGTATAATATCAAAATCAATATGAATCCATGAAATCCACTCCCTCTTCCTACTTACTATCCTAACTATACTTTGATTAATATGTATCCATACCAACCACCAACACATCATCCTACTTACTATCCTTACTATACTTTCATTACTACGTGTCCATGCCATCCACCAACACCTCATCCTACTTACTATCCTTTCTATACTTTGATTAATATGCATCCATACAAACCACCAACACATCATTCTACTTACTATCCTTACTATACTTTCATTACTACGTGTCCATGCCATCCACCAACACCTCATCCTACTTACTATCCTTACTATACTTTGATTAATATGCATCCATCCAAACCACCAACACATCTTCCTACTTACTATCCTTACTATACTTTGATTAATATGCATCCATACAAACCACCAACACATCATTCTACTTACTATCCTTACTATACTTTCATTACTACGTGTCCATGCCATCCACCAACACCTCATCCTACTTACTATCCTTACTATACTTTGATTAATATGCATCCATCCAAACCACCAACACATCTTCCTACTTACTATCCTTACTATACTTTGATTAATATGCATCCATACAAACCACCAACACATCATTCTACTTACTATCCTTACTATACTTTCATTACTACGTGTCCATGCTATCCACCAACACCTCATCCTACTTACTATCCTTACTATATTTTGATTAATATGTATCCATACCAACCACCAACACATCATCCTACTTACTATCCTTACTATACTTTGATTAATAAGCATCCATTCAAACCACCAACACATCATCCTACTTACTATCCTTACTATACTTTGATTACTATGTATTCATGCCATCCACCAACACCTCATCCTACTTACTATCCTTACTATACTTTGATTAATAAGCATCCATTCAAACCACCAACACATCATCCTACTTACTATCCTTACTATACTTTGATTACTATGTATTCATGCTATCCACCAACACATCATCCTACTTACTATCCTTACTATACTTTCATTACTACGTGTCCATGCTATCCACCAACACATCATCCTACTTACTATCCTTACTATACTTTGATTACTATGTATTCATACCATCCACCAACACCTCATCCTACTAACTATCCTTACTATACTTTGATTAATATGTATCCACACCAACCACCAACACATCATCCTACTTACTATCCTTACTATACTTTGATTAATAAGCATCCATTCAAACCACCAACACATCTTTCTACTTACTATCCTTACTATACTTTCATTACTGCGTGTCCATGCTATCCACCAACACATCATCCTACTTACTATCCTTACTATACTTTGATTACTATGTATTCATACCATCCACCAACTCCTCATCATACTTACTATCCTTACTATACTTTGATTAATATGTATCCATACAAACCACCAACACATCATCCTACTTACTATCCTTACTATACTTTGATTACTACGTGTCCATGTTCTCCACTAACACATCATCCTACTTACTATCCTTACTATACTTTGATTATTATGTATTCATGCCATCCACCAACACCTCATCCTACTTACTATCCTTACTATACTTTGATTAATATGTATCCATACCAACCACCAACACATCATCCTACTTACTATCCTTACTATACTTTGATTACTACGTGTCCATGCCATCCACCAACACCTCATCCTACTTACTATTCTTACTATACTTTGATTAATATGCATCCATCCAAACAACCAACACATCGTCCTACTTACTATCCAGACTATACTTTGATTACTACGTGTCCAATCCGGCCACCAACACATAATTCTTCTTACTATCCTTACTATACTTTGATTACTAAGTGTCCATGCTATCCACCAACATATCATCCTACTTACTATCCTTACTATACTTTGTTTATTATGCATCCATCCAAACCACCAACACATCATCCTACTTACTATCCTTACTATACTTTGATTAATATGTATCCATACAAACCACCAACACATCATCCTACTTACTATCCTTACTATACTTTGATTACTACATGTCCATGCCTTCCACCAACACCTCATCATACTCACTATCCTTACTATACTTTGATTAATATGTATCCATACAAACCACCAACACATCATCCTACTTACTATCCTTACTATACTTTGATTAATATGCATCCAAACAAACCACCAACACATCATCCTACTTACTATCCTTACTATACTTTGATTACTACGTGTCCAATCCAGCAACCAACACATCATTCTACTTACTATCCTTACTATACTTTGATTATTAAGTGTCCATGCTATCCACCAACACATCATTCTACTTACTATCCTTATTATACTTTGATTAATATGCATCCATACAAACCACCAACACGTCATTCTACTTACTATCCTTACTATACTTTCATTACTACGTGTCCATGTTCTCCACCAACACATCATCCTACTTACTATCCTTACTATACTTTCATTACTACGTGTCCAATCCAGCAACCAACACATCATTCTACTTACTATCCTTAATATACTTTGATTATTAAGTGTCCATGTTATCCACCAACACATCATTCTACTTACTATCCTTACTATACTTTGATTAATATGCATCCATACAAACCACCAACACGTCATTCTACTTACTATCCTTACTATACTTTCATTACTACGTGTCCATGTTCTCCACCAACACATCATCCTACTTACTATCCTTACTATACTTTCATTACTACGTGTCCAATCCAGCAACCAACACATCATTCTACTTACTATCCTTAATATACTTTGATTATTAAGTGTCCATGTTATCCACCAACACATCATTCTACTTACTATCCTTACTATACTTTGATTAATATGTATCCATATAAAACCACCAACACATCATCCTACTTACTATCCTTACTATACTTTGATTACTAAGTGTCCATGCTATCCACCAACACATCATTCTACTTACTATCCTTACTATACTTTGATTAGTATGCATCCATACAAACCCCCAACACATCATTATACTTACTATCCTTACTATACTTTCATTACTACGTGTCCATTCTTTCCACCAACACATCATCCTACTTACTATCCTTACTATACTTTGATTACTATGTATTCATGCCTTCCACCAACACCTCATCCTACTTACTATCCTTACTATACTTTGATTAATATGTATCCATACAAACCACCAACACATCATTCTACTTACTATCCTTACTATACTTTCATTACTACGTTTCCATGCTATCCACCAACACATCATCCTACTTACTATCCTTACTATACTTTGATTAATATGCATCCATCCAAACCACCAACACATCTTCCTACTTACTATACTTACTATACTTTGATTACTACGTGTCCAATCCAGCCACCAACACATCATTCTACTTAATATCCTTACTATACTTTCATTTCTACGTGTCCATGCTATCCACCAACACATCATCCTACTTACTATCCTTACTATACTTTGATTACTATGTATTCATGCCTTCCACCAACACCTCATCCTACTTACTGTCCTTACTATACTTTGATTAATACGTGTCCAATCCAGCCACCAACACATCATTCTACTTACTTCCTTACTATACTTTGATTACTAAGTGTCCATGCTTTCCACCAACATATCATTCTACTTACTATCCTTACTATACTTTGATTCATATACATTCATACAAACCACCAGCACATCATTCTACTTACTATCCTTACTATACTTTCATTACTACGTGTCCATGCTATCCACCAACACATCATCCTACTTACTATCCTTACTATACTTTGATTACTATGTATTCATGCCTTCCACCAACACTTCATCCTACTTACTATCCTTACTATACTTTGATTACTACTTGTCCAATCCAGCCACCAACACATCATTCTACTTACTATCCTTACTATACTTTGATTAATAAATGTCCATGCTATCCACCAACATATCATTCTACTTACTATCCTTACTATACTTTGATTACTACATGTCCATGCTATCCACCTACACACCATTCTACTTACTATCCTTACTATACTTTGATTAATATACATTTATACAAACCACCAACACATCATTCTACTTACTATCCTCACTATACTTTCATTACTACGTGTCCAGGCTATCAACATACACATCATTGTACTTACTATCCTTACTATACTTTGATTAATATGCATCCATACAAACCACCAACACATCATCCTACTTACTATATATCTTACTTTACTTCGATTAATATGCATCCATTCAAACCACCAACACATCATCCTACTTACTATCCTTACTATACTTTGATTACTACGTGTCTAATCCAGCCACCAACACATCATTCTACTTACTATCCTTACTATACTTTGATTAATATGCACCCATACACACCACCAACACATCATTCTACTTACTATCCTTACTATACTTTCATTACTACGTGTCCATGCCACCCACCAACACATCATCCTACTTACTATCCTTACTATACTTTGATTACTATGTATTCATGCCTTCCACCAACACCTCATCCTACTTACTATCCTTACTATACTTTGATTACTACGTGTCCAATCCAGCCACCAACACATCATTCTACTTACTATCCTTACTATACTTTGATTACTAAGTGTCCATGCTATCCACCAACATATCATTCTACTTCCTATCCTTACTATACTTTGATTATTATGCATCCATCCAAACCACCAACACATCATCCTACTTACTATTCTTACTATACTTTCATTACTACGTGTCCATGCTATCCACCAACACATCATCATACTTACTATCCTTACTATACTTTGATTACTATGTATTCATGCCATCCACCAACACCTCATCCTACTTACTATCCTTACTATACTTTGATTAATATGTATCCATACAATACACCAACACATCATCCTACTTACTATCCTTACTATACTTTGATTACTACGTGTCCATGCTATCCACCTACACATCATTCTACTTACTATCCTTACTATACTTTGATTAATATACATTTATACAAACCACCAACACATCATTCTACTTACTATCCTTACTATACTTTCATTACTACGTGTCCATGCTATCAACATACACATCATTCTACTTACTATCCTTACTATACTTTGATTAATATGCATCCGTACAAACCACCAACACATCATCCTACCTACTATCCTTACTATACTTTGATTACTAAGTGTCCATGCTATCCACAAACATATCATTCTACTTACTATCCTTACTATACTTTGATTAATATGCATCCATAGTAAGGATAGTAAGTAGAATAATGTGTTGGTGGCTGGATTAGACACGTAGTAATCAAAGTATAGTATAATAGTAAGTAGGATGATGTGTTGGTGATGTGTATGGATGCATATTAATCAAAGTATAGTAAGGATAGTAAGTAGAATGATGTATTGGTGGATAGCATGAAGACTTAGTAATCAAAGTATAGTAAGGATAGTAAGTAGAATGATGTGTTGGTGGATATCATGGACAATTAGAAATCAAAGTATAGTAAGGATAGTAAGTAGGATGAGGTGTTGGTGGATGGCATGAATACATAGTAATCAAAGTATAGTAAGGATAGTAAGTAGGATGATGTGTTGGTGGATAGCATGGACACGTAGTAATGAAAGTATAGTAAGGATAGTAAGTAGAATGATGTGTTGGTGGTTTGTATGGATGCATATTAATCAAAGTATAGTAAGGATAGTAAGTAGGAAGATATGTTGGTGGTTTGGATGGATGCATATTAATCAAAGTATAGTAAGGATAGCAAGTAGGATGAGGTGTTGGTGGATGGCATGGGAATACATAGTAATCAAAGTATAGTAATGATAGTAAGTAGGATGATGTGTTGGTGGATAGCATGGACACGTAGTAATGAAAGTATAGTAAGGATAGTAAGTAGAATGATGTGTTGGTGGTTTGTATGGATGCATAGTAATCAAAGTATAGTAAGGATAGTAAGTAGAATGATGTGTTGGTGGCCGGATTGGACACGTAGTAATCAAAGTATAGTAAGGATAGTAAGTAGGATGATGTGTTGGTGATTTGTATGGATGCATATTAATCAAAGTATAGTAAGGATAGTAAGTAGAATGATGTGTTGGTGGATAGCATGGAGACTTAGTAATCAAAGTATAGTAAGGATAGTAAGTAGAATGATGTGTTGGTGGATATCATGGACAATTAGAAATCAAAGTATAGTAAGGATAGTAAGTAGGATGAGGTGTTGGTGGATGGCATGAATACATAGTAATCAAAGTATAGTAAGGATAGTAAGTAGGATGATGTGTTGGTGGATAGCATGGACACGTAGTAATGAAAGTATAGTAAGGATAGTAAGTAGAATGATGTGTTGGTGGTTTGTATGGATGCATATTAATCAAAGTATAGTAAGGATAGTAAGTAGGAAGATGTGTTGGTGGTTTGGATGGATGCATATTAATCAAAGTATAGTAAGGATAGTAAGTAGGATGAGGTGTTGGTGGATGGCATGGGAATACATAGTAGTCAAAGTATAGTAAGGATAGTAAGTAGGATGATGTGTTGGTGGATAGCATGGACACGTAGTAATGAAAGTATAGTAAGGATAGTAAGTAGAATGATGTGTTGGTGGTTTGTATGGATGCATAGTAATCAAAGTATAGTAAGGATAGTAAGTAGAATGATGTGTTGGTGGTTTGTATGGATGCATATTAATCAAAGTATAGTAAGGATAGTAAGTAGGAAGATGTGTTGGTGGTTTGGATGGATGCATATTAATCAAAGTATAGTAAGGATAGTAAGTAGGATGAGGTGTTGGTGGATGGCATGGGAATACATAGTAATCAAAGTATAGTAAGGATAGTAAGTAGGATGATGTGTTGGTGGATGGCATGGACACGTAGTAATGAAAGTATAGTAAGGATAGTAAGTAGAAGATGTGTTGGTGGTTTGTATGGATGCATATTAATCAAAGTATAGTAAGGATAGTAAGTAGGAAGATGTGTTGGTGGTTTGGATGGATGCATATTAATCAAAGTATAGTAAGGATAGTAAGTAGGATGATGTGTTGGTGGATAGCATGGACACGTAGTAATGAAAGTATAGTAAGGATAGTAAGTAGAATGATGTGTTGGTGGTTTGTATGGATGCATAGTAATCAAAGTATAGTAAGGATAGTAAGTAGAATGATGTGTTGGTGGCCGGATTGGACACGTAGTAATCAAAGTATAGTAAGGATAGTAAGCAGGATGATGTGTTGGTGATGTGTATGGATGCATATTAATCAAAGTATAGTAAGGATAGTAAGTAGAATGATGTGTTGGTGGATAGCATGGAGACTTAGTAATCAAAGTATAGTAAGGATAGTAAGTAGAATGATGTGTTGGTGGATATCATGGACAATTAGAAATGAAAGTATAGTAAGGATAGTAAGTAGGATGATGTGTTGGTGGATAGCATGGACACGTAGTAATGAAAGTATAGTAAGGATAGTAAGTAGAATGATGTGTTGGTGGTTTGTATGGATGCATAGTAATCAAAGTATAGTAAGGATAGTAAGTAGAATGATGTGTTGGTGGTTTGTATGGATGCATATTAATCAAAGTATAGTAAGGATAGTAAGTAGGAAGATGTGTTGGTGGTTTGGATGGATGCATATTAATCAAAGTATAGTAAGGATAGTAAGTAGGATGAGGTGTTGGTGGATGGCATGGGAATACATAGTAATCAAAGTATAGTAAGGATAGTAAGTAGGATGATGTGTTGGTGGATGGCATGGACACGTAGTAATGAAAGTATAGTAAGGATAGTAAGTAGAATGATGTGTTGGTGGTTGGTATGGATGCATATTAATCAAAGTATAGTAAGGATAGTAAGTAGGAAGATGTGTTGGTGGTTTGGATGGATGCATATTAATCAAAGTATAGTAAGGATAGTAAGTAGGATGAGGTGTTGGTGGATGGCATGGGAATACATAGTACTCAAAGTATAGTAAGGATAGTAAGTAGGATGAGGTGTTGGTGGATGGCATGGACATGTAGTTATGAAAGTATAGTAAGGATAGTAAGTAGAATGATGTGTTGGTGGTTTGTATGGATGCATATTAATCAAAGTATAGTAAGGATAGTAAGTAGGAAGATGTGTTGGTGGTTTGGATGGATGCATATTAATCAAAGTATAGTAAGGATAGTAAGTAGGATGATGTGTTGGTGGATGGCATGGACACGTAGTAATGAAAGTATAGTAAGGATAGTAAGTAGAAAGATGTGTTGGTGGTTTGTATGGATGCATATTAATCAAAGTATAGTAAGGATAGTAAGTAGGAAGATGTGTTGGTGGTTTGGATGGATGCATATTAATCAAAGTATAGTAAGGATAGTAAGTAGGATGAGGTGTTGGTGGATGGCATGGGAATACATAGTAATCAAAGTATAGTAAGGATAGTAAGTATGGATGATGTGTTGGTGGATAGCATGGACACGTAGTAATGAAAGTATAGTAAGGATAGTAAGTAGAATGATGTGTTGGTGGTTTGTATGGATGCATAGTAATCAAAGTATAGTAAGGATAGTAAGTAGAATGATGTGTTGGTGGTTTGTATGGATGCATATTAATCAAAGTATAGTAAGGATAGTAAGTAGGAAGATGTGTTGGTGGTTTGTATGGATGCATATTAATCAAAGTATAGTAAGGATAGTAAGTAGGATGAGGTGTTGGTGGATGGCATGGGAATACATAGTAATCAAAGTATAGTAAGGATAGTAAGTAGGATGATGTGTTGGTGGATGGCATGGGAATACATAGTAATCAAAGTATAGTAAGGATAGTAAGTAGAATGATGTGTTGGTGGTTTGTATGGATGCATATTAATCAAAGGATAGTAAGGATAGTAAGTAGGAAGATGTGTTGGTGGTTTGGATGGATGCATATTAATCAAAGTATAGTAAGGATAGTAAGTAGGATGAGGTGTTGGTGGATGGCATGGACACTTAGTAATGAAAGTATAGTAAGGATAGTAAGTAGAATGATGTGTTGGTGGTTTGTATGGATGCATATTAATCAAAGTATAGTAAGGATAGTAAGTAGGATGAGGTGTTGGTGGATGGCATGGACACGTAGTAATGAAAGTATAGTAAGGATAGTAAGTAGGATGAGGTGTTGGTGGATGGCATGAATACATAGTAATCAAAGTATAGTAAGGATAGTAAGTAGGATGATGTTTTGGTGGTTGGTATGGATACATATTACTCAAAGTATAGTAAGGATAGTAAGTAGGAAGAGGGAGTGGATTTCATGGATTCATATTGATTTTGATATTATACTAAACACAAACAAATACAAATGTGTACTATTATTATTATAATATATTCATAAACAAAATGGCGGTAGTATTAGCATATGTATTTGCATATGTGTGACTGTTACATACACCCTTACCCCTATATGTGCATGGACCCAAGGAATCTTTTGACCAATTCTGATAATCATGGGCCATTTTCTCTTGAAAAAATAACATTTTAAGTGACTGGAGTGAAAATTGACATTTTGACCCCTAGTGACCCTAAATGATTTTAATTTTTAAAAACCATTCTTTTGTAAATGCGTACGGTCAAAAGGAATATGTGGACCAATTTTGACGATCCTAGGTCATTTCACTAAATTGGAAATGCGTTTTAAGTGAAAATCACCTTTTGACCCCTAGTGACCCCTGTGTGACCTTTGACCCCAAACTGTGAACACCCTATATGAAGGTTAGGTGGGGGTTCTACTGACCAAGTTTGGTGATTGTAGCATGTAAACTGTAGAAAAAATAGCGTTTTTTAGATGGGTTTGAGGAAAGAAAGAAGATCAAGAAAGAAACGGCAGAGATACAGAACCTCGATTTTTGGAAAAAATCAAGGTAAAGAAGACGGAAACGGCAGAGATACAGTACCTAGATTTTTTGAAAAAATCAAGGTAACTAGATCTCGCTCTGGTCAAAGACCAAGCAACCTTTATTTTTTACTTGTTTGTCACATTTGACCCCAAGGTCATGATTGACTTTTCTTCTTGTATAATCAAAAGAGATCAGATGCATCAAGTCCGATCAAAATCGGAGAATGTCTTAAGGTTTACCCCTATATAGGTCAATGACCCCCAGTGACCCCATTTTAAATGTCAATTTTATTCGCTGAACACCCTATATATGCATGGACCAGAGAAATCCATTCACCAATTCTGACGGTTATCAGTCATTTCCTCTGAGACGAGAAGTATTTTGAGTGAGAGGAGTGAAAATTGACATTTTGACTTCTAGTGACCCCAAATATGTTTACATTTAAACCTGAGTACTTTTCGAGTATGACCGATTCTGACAGTACTGGCTCGCGTCGCTAAGGTGCAAGAGGATTTTAAGTGAAAATCACGTTTTGACCCCTAATGACACCCTATTGACCTTTGATCATGCGCATGGACCCAAGGAATATGTTAACCAATTCTTATCAGCCATTACCGCTGAGACAAGAAGCATTATAAGTGAATCGATTGAAAATTCACATTTTGACCCCTAATGACCCTTTTGACCTTTGACCTTGTCATGATGATTTACTTTATTCTTTTCTTACCAACCCACATACTGTGAATCAAGTCCGGTCCGAATCGGAGCATGTATTGCATTTTACCCCTGTATAGGTTAATGACCCCTAGTGACCCAAAATATTTTTCAATTTCAAAAACCGGAGTATCATTCAGGGGTACGGACAGTACGGTCATAATGAATATGTTGACCGATTATGAAAGTCCTGGGTTCTTTTGTTAAGGAGCGAGGGCATTTTATGTGAAAATCCCATTTTGACCCCTATTGACCCTTGCATGACATTTGACCCCAAGGTCGTGACCGACTTTTTTGTTTTGTTTGATTACGCGACATAAGATGCAACAAGTTCGGTAAAAATCAGAGCATATTTACGTTTTATATCTGTATAGGTCAATGACCGATAATAGCCCTTTCCTGGCCTTTGACCCCAATGTCATGATCGAATTTTGTTCTTGTCTTATTAAACGACATAACATGCAACAAATCCGATTAAAATCGGAGCATGTCTTAAATTTCACATTTTTATAGTTTGATAACCTCTACTGTTCTGTTCCTGACCTTTGACCCAAAAATCACTATTGACTTTTTTCTTGCCTCATCAAACCAAAAAGGATGAAATAAGTCCGGTCCAAATCAGAGCATATCTCACGTTTTACCCCTGTATAGGTCAGTGACTCTTAGTGAACCCACATGATACGTCAAATTTAATCGCTAAAATCGCTGTATGTGCATGTACCCAAGGAGTCTTTTGACTAATTTTGACATTCATCAGCTATTACCTCTGAGACAAGAAGCATTTTAAGTGATATGATTTAAAAAAATAAACATTTTGACCCCTACTGACCCCCAAAAATGTTGATTTTAAAAACCGACTATGATATGCATACGGTCATAAGGAATATGTTGACCAATTCTGACGATCCTAGGTCATTTCCCTAAATTGCAAGGGCGTTTTAAGTGAAAATCAAGTTTTGACCCCTAGTGACCCTAAACTGTGAATACCTGTTATGAAGGTGGGGTAGGGGGTCCTACTGACCAAGTCTGGTGATTGTAGCATGTAAAGTGTAGGTGAAGAAGCATTTTGTAGATGGGTTTGATAGAAAGAAGAAGATGATGAAGAAAGATACAGTACAGATACAATACCTCGACTTTGAAAAATCAACTTAAGGTAATAAAATAAATTGTGTACCTTTATCTTTAAAGATATTTGCAATTCGGATGTGATGGATTGCGGCCAAGGAATATTTGTGGACGCGATTGCTAGATGCGACGGATTTAAAGACTGTCCCAATTTGGCCGACGAGCGGCATTGTGGTAAGATAATGGAAAATTGGCTTAAATGAGATTTTTGGGGCTCCTTTTTTTTAATCAAATTTGATGCTTTTCATCTAATCGAGCACTTTCGCTCTATAAAGAGAGAATTTGTCAGTCAAATTAGAACTACCTTATGTACATGTATACATGCCAGATAGCGGGTTTTGTGCAATAGTTAGGCCACATATTAAAATTCAATTGATTCTCGAATCTCGTATTTTACAAAATTGTTCTTATTATTATTTATCACAAAACTTGACTTAATTGGAATATAGAGTAGGCTATTGTAGTTGTCATTTATTTCATTATGGTAAATACAATCTTTGGTCTGTTTCACTGTAAAACGGTAATTTCTACTCGTTTAGCATCATAATAAAAATAATAAAAAAGCTTCTTTGAACTATAAAAATTAAAACCAGCTAATAATTAAACTTTATTTTTAGATTCAAAATAAAATCCAGTTCCATATTTTCTACAAAATGGCTAAAGTTACATGTCTGAATTATAGATTGTTTTAAATATAATTAATGTTATCAATGTTATAACATTTATAAATTTATAAAATAATATATGCCGAAAACCTCTATTTATACAGCTAATTAAGGCTAATTGAAATGTATTAATTATATTCGAAATGAAATAGCATTTGTTCCAATTGTTCTACAAAATGGCTAAAATCACATCTAAATATTAGAGAAAAATGTAAGTGATAAACAAATGTGTAGTTAGGCGACGAAGAAATCTCTATTCTACAGGCAAACAGACCTTTACGATTTACCGTCTGCGCATGTGCATAATTTCAGTACACTGAAAACCTTAATTGGTCAGCCTGACTAACTTAAAGCTAGACCAGATGGCGCTCATTTTGACTAGTAGCTTAACGTTAGTCGCTCGCCTAGCTTGATGTTAGTCCGTCCTAAGCTGGACTAGTTAAGGCTAGTCGCTGGACTACTTTAGGCTAGTCGGTCGACTAGCTTTAAGTTAGTCCAGATGGTGTCCATTCTGACTAACGTAAGGTAAGTCAAGCTAGCTTGACTAATGTACATGTAAGGTTAGTCCGGCTTTGCTCGAGTAACGTAAGGTTAGTCCAGCTCAAACCATATAGTAGATCCCGCCTGACTCAAATTGTTCACGTTGCGTAGCAGTACTTGGTTTCGCCACGGATGATTGTTCTGCTGTCTGTTCCATAGCACTCGTACCATGTTGTTGGCGGAGCTGCTGGCAACAGTGTTATCTGTAGTGGACTGGTCAGCCATGGCTGACCCGTAAGCGTTCGAAATGCCCGCGCTACCGTCATTTTTTACAGTTACTTTATTACTACTCCGAGTCGTCATTCCAAACAAAATGTAGCATAAAACAGTCTACAGATGGTGGCAAACACTATGATGTACACAATATTGCCACACAATGAAATAACTACGGCAAATTACGTCTGGATTGGCTAGCAAAACCGGACAGACGATGATGTACGTCTTATCTGCATGCCGCCATTGATATTTTATCTCAGTGCCTTGACTAACCTAAAGCTAGTCCAGCCAGCTTGACTAACCTAAAGCTAGTCAAGCCAGCTTGTCTAATAAACTAGTCTAGCCACAGACTAGTCCAGCAGAACAAATCAAGTTGGTCAGGCTGAGCCGGACCAACCTTAAGCTAGTCAAGTCGGTCATAACCTATCCAGCCGGCTTGACTAACCTGCTTGACTAGGTTAAGCTAGTCCAGCAGGCTTGATTAACCTGCTCGACTGGTTTAAAGTTAACCCAGCCTGACTAGTTTAAGTCTTCAGTGTATATCTGTATATCATAGTAAATCTAACAATTCAAAATAAAAGTAATTTATTTAAAAAAAATGATGCAGCGATTAAAAAGACGTTTTTTGTAGGCTTGATGCAAGTTGTATACACACGGCTATTCCGGGGGTTAAAGTGGGTCAAAACTGGGTGCAAAGTTAATCTTAAAAGTGTCTATTTTGGGGGTTTAATAGGTCAAAGCTGGGTACAACGTTGGTGATCTGGTACCCCATTTTAGATACTACTCAGGGTGAATCGAAACAAATAGTGCACGGATTGAAACGGTACTTGACCTTGATGTTTGCATTGAACCATGTTCGTTTCTGTTTAAAACATTTAATGTAGTTTGTCCTCCGATAACATGGAAGTAATCGACTGAAAACTAGCAAAATGTGCCAGTGTTTGTAAGCTGAAACCTTTTCACCGTTCTATTGGGATGTACACAGTTATCAAGGTTGTTAGACAAAGGTGTTAATTTTAGTCGATAATGACTTAATTGAGTATAAACGGTGGCCATATCAGTGGTGGTTTAGTTAAATACCTAAATATCAGCAAAGATATTTTTATATTCATTTGTAATTACAAGGAAGCTAACATTCAATTTGTATAATTGAACCTACCAAGTAGTTTTCAAAAACCATGACAATGTGACTGACTTTCATACTAAAGTGCAATTGATCATGAAATAAGTGTTTTCTCAACATTTCATTTGTGTGATATTTTTGATATGCTATGGACTATGGTACATTCTCATAACTATATATTCAATTATGTAATGTTTTAAAAACTTTTGTGTGCATTTTACCTCGTTTACTATCCCGATATCACAATAAATGCATGTAGTGAACACTCACTCCATTTCGTCATGCCACATGTCTTAACTGTGTAAATCCCGTTGGAATTGTGAAAAGAAGAGGTCAGCTTACAACACTTTTATATTAGGAATACAATAACTATAATTACATGGAAGAACAATGGGTTTTACGATGCACTTTATTCCGTCGAAGAATTGATACATAGCTGGGAATCCGGGAGCATTTGACTGTAACCTAACAAGCATTCAATATTTCAATATTGCAGCATATGTGACTTGCCCTACGGCATATCTTTGCGATGAATCCCCTGCGTCCAATATAACTATGTGCATTGAAAAATATAAAGTGTGCGACGGAATAGTTGATTGTCTTGAGGGTGATGATGAAACTAAATGTGGTAAGTCCATACACTTTAAGGTTGGTGACTGCGTACGGACTATTTTAAGGTTCTTGTTTGAAATCGGTGAATTTGTTTTGGCACCAAGGGATCGCCCCGAGGGGGCGGCACACCCACGAGGGACAATCCCGAGGTACCAAAACAAAGTCACCATTTCAAACAAGAATTTTTAAATAAGGCCGTACAAAGTCACCAATCTTATTCATAACTGTCGTTTAATGTTGATTGGCATCCAAATTGTAAATATTAAGTTATTCTAAAGGTTTTGGAGTATTTTATTGTGATTTCCTACTTGGGGAAATATACACCACCCAATTGATAGCAATCTAGGGGATTCCCCACTACGTCATTGTTTTTCTCCGGATTGACTAATAGCAGAGAAGCTTTTATAAAGGAAGATTATGAGATAGACTAATCACAGTTCTGCAACTAATATATTACGCATGTTCGGGGCCATCAATTAACCTAGTTTTTGAATTAAATGCAAACAATCACCAATGTCTCATCTGTCCTACACTCTAAATGTGAAAGAGTGAAAAATCACTCTAAATTTCGAGTGAATATGATTTAACTCTAATCGAGTGGGTTTAGCTCTGAAAGAGCGAAAAAAACGTTCCAGCTATTCACTCTCACGTCAGAGTGATGTTCGCTCGCTACTGATTGGCACGAAAACACCGCTCTTTTATAGAGTGAACACTATGGCTCGCGTGCCGAGTGGCTAATATCCCGTTATTGCTCTTTTGGAGTGAATTATTAGTATAGCCAATCAGGAACCCTGGAAATCGCGCAAAGATGGTGGACAATATCGTGTCCGCGTGTGTGGAGTGCTAATAAAACAAAGAGGATTTGTTGAAGAAATAGAAGAAATATTTAACGGTGAGTACATTGTATGTGTAGGTCATATCTCATAGCACATACAGACAAAATCTAGAGAGCCGCAAGGACGACATGGATGCACTTTATATAGCAATACATGGTGATGAAGACACACGGTCATGTAAATAGGCCGAACACATATAGCTGTCATGTCGTCCGCCAATACAAGCTTAGCTCTTTTTCACTCACAGGCTTGCGCTGTCGTCTTTTTTGGTATATAATATGCTATAAATTATGACCTACTCATAAAATGTACTCACCGCTAAATTATTTCTTCACCAAATCCACTTTGTTTTAGGCTATAAACATGATAAATGTAAAAGAGTGAAAGACAACTCAAAAGGAGTTTTTTTTTGAATATGGAATGACCACTCGTTTAGAGTGAAGTTCACTCTCCAAAAAAAGCTAGCAAGTTCACTCTTTTGGAAGAGTGAACTTTACTCAAAACGATTGGTCACTCAGTTGGCTCTTCGTAAGTGTGAAATTTAACTATTTTTGAGTGGTTTTTCACTCTTTTACAATTAGAGTGTAGTCATGGATCCAAGTCGAATCACTTCAACAACCTTATGTGTATGTCAATTCATGGAGAAATATAATCAAAATCGCAGCTAAATCGTATTACGATTACATTCTTGGTAACAATTACAAGGGCTGGTTTGTGATAGATACGATGTTTTTTCGGTGAGTAATGATTGATACTGATAGGCTTAGACCTACATTGAATAATTAATTAGGATCGTTCGTGAGTCTTTTTGACAGACAAAAGTCTTTTGTCTTGACCTAGTATTTAGTTGCAGTGTTTGTCAAGTTTTGAAGAAGAAGAAAAATGGGTTGCCATGATGTGTCGCAGACGGGATGGCTATACTAATAATAGGCCTAGCTAGAAGTAGTCCTAGATAAGCCTTAAAAAACCATCTTGTCAGTTCCGGTTTTGCAACAAAAAAGGATTTCGATTTTGAATACGTTTGTTGAAATAAATCATTTAATAAAAACGTTAGAGAAGTGTTTTGGTTACAAGCGCTTGACACATGACATTGTACGTCCTCGCCACTTTTAGCATGTTTCCAAATGAAATGTCATCGTTATAAATTAAATTGTATCGAGTTGGGTCCATGATGAAGCTTATAAAATTTTGCTGAGTCTCAGGAGAGACGTCCAGTATCAGTAGGGTTGGCTAGTCGCCGCGCTGGCTGGCGGTACAAACACACGCCAGAGATTCAAACCATGCAGACCAAATTTGTTGTTCATCATTAAAATTGACCTCTCAATGTTTTACAATGATACAAAAATGAGTTTTGCCGTAGCATATTGTGTGTTTTTAATATATTATTGTTGATTGAAAGTAGTGCCGCCGCTCAACCGAGTAATTGTGTATCCATGTTTAGGGCCCCACTCAAGCAGACATCTGCCTCATGTTACCATGAGACGTCACTCAAAACGAAGTTTTAGACTTTAGAAGTTTTGACAATATATCATCAATAACCCGCGTTGTGCGTCCGCGTTTCCATATAACGATCAACGCGCGGTGATACGCACACATTCAAAAGTTACGAATTTACATTAAATCATCCGAATTCTACTCATACAGTCCTCGACGACTTAGGGCTCTTCAAGTACTTCAAGTACCCATTCAGTGAGGTGTTATTCAGTGATCCTTTGTCACTCCTTTTAACAATATAGAAAAAAAGATCGTGCTTTCCCTGCTCTTTCCTCGAGCTTTCCTCTACGTGTGTTAGGGCAAGAGCCCTTAGAGGGTTAAATTAATTGTACATGACTAACCAACCCATACTGACATAAACAATTGTTATTGAAAACATTTTGGTATTTTACTTGCAGACACAAAACGTTGTCCGAATAACTGCGTATGTATGTATACCACCAAAGATGATCTGCGAATTGAATGCCAAGACAAATGGAACCTAACAACATTGACTGAGATACCACCTATATCAACATCAGTGTAAGTTCATAGCTTTGAATCTAGTTAAATTGCAATATAGGTTTTCCTGGCCAATTCGACAATTTTATCAGCAACTAATCAGCCTTCCAGTATTCATATTCGCGCTAAATTGATTGAGTATCTAAACGTTTATTTCTATTTCCTTATATCAGCATTCAATTTCATTTATTATATTTCATTTCAACATCGAACAATTTAATTTTCAAATATTTAAATTCATTTTGATGCATTCTATTAACGTATTAAATCATCACATATATAAACAATGCAATCGCATTCGCTTGTGCGTACGTGAACACTATTTAATGGACATAATTAATTACATTTTCATTATTATTTATAAGCATTCAATTCAATGCAATTATATTTAATCAGCAAAATTAATATATACAAACAACAATACAATATCAAAAAGAAGTAATAGCAGTGGAAACCCTGATAGATGGACTTATATAATGGGGACCCTTGACTTGACACAAAAATCGAATAATAGCAATTAGAGAACTTTATGGACAGGAGAACAGAAAGAGAACAGCACAAAACAATACATCCAGGATTGAGACACGGAGTTAAATAGAAAACAAGAATCACATGAACATGGCAGGAGACAAAAGTTGCCAAGTTTAATGTAAGTCGCTTATTATGTACTTCAAGAGGAAGGAGAGAGGAAGGAATGAAAATGAAGGAAGATAAGAAGTAAGGAAGAGGAGCGAACAAAGTTCTGTAATACTTAGAGAAAGATTGGTGTGTGTGGTGTGTGTATCATAAGTAGAAATTACCAAATAGGTTCATAAGGATCGTTGAGTAGAATATTTATGAAAGGTTCATTGTACTGATCCAATAACATGTATTCACGTGTACGTTTCGGATACGTCTGTATCCTTTGTCAACACTTATGGTAGTGACAATGAATCGAGACGAGGGGCAGTGCTTTCTCACGCACGTATTCGATGATCTTTTATCATCGGGAAAAAAATCCCCTGATGATAAATCAACTGGCAACTCCTCCAAGAGAATTGAAGATTCCAACAAAGCAATGTCATCAGCGCAATCTAAGTCATTTAGCAACTTGGCCAGATGATATATCTCTATAACAGCTCCCCAATCTCGCTTGGGTCGACGAGGCAATTGAGATAAAGTACCTTGCCCAAGGACAAAAACATGCTGGCTATAGCGGGCTAGAACTCACAACCTTTGTATCACGAACCCTATGATAAAATCATGCTGACGCCACCGTGTTTAGGCTCTCGTTGCGTGAAATTGTCTAGATCGGTTTAAGCTGAAAAACGTGGTACAGTGTACCATTAAACCATCTGACTTTACTTTGGTACATTGATAGCAAGTAACTGGCAATCTGACTCATTTACAAAACCAAATGAGTTAGAATTGAACCTAGTTGACTCATTGTAATCGGTTAAATGCGTCATATACCAAGTGACTCAGATGAATCATTTTTCATTGACTCAATATCAGCCCAAATCGGAGTCAAGATCGACTTTTGACCCAGTTTGTATCGAAATGAGTCAAAATAATGAATAAGAAAGCGAGGCTTGACACGGCGTCCATCGATCTAACGGCCGCCATAATTATTTTCGGTCCGGACACTGAACTAGCCAGTCGAAGTGAGAAACTTTCTAAAACATCGACACAATTATCTGCCATCCATATGTACGATCTTTATATCATACATATTTGGCCACTTCCCTGTGTCTGTACTGTATAGGCATACATCGTCCATATATCATACGGTCACATTATAGGCAGTAAGTTCAGACAAAGACTAAAATTAATTCTAAACATAAATCTAAGTCTTTTGACTTTTTAAGACATATAATCTGAGTCTGAGTCAACTGACTCAGATAGAATGAAAATTGTGTTACTGTGGAGACAAGCTAAAGACTCAGATATCTGAGTCACAGTGACTCAGTTAATATTTTGTGTGATACACGCATTGTTGTTTTCGTAAAACATGCAACATTATATCTGTCCATTTTAGAATTTTGTCTGGAGGCAATGTGACTACACTTGGTCTGGGAGAATTCAAATCATTCAGTCGCTTGAAAGCTTTGTAAGTATAACACTATTGTCGATATTAAACAAAGCATAGAGATTATCTCATTTGGTTCTTCTTTTGCCCTCTCATTTCCCCAAAATCTTCAACCCCAAAATGTATTACACAAATTCAAGTTGATATTATAATATAAAATACCATTATCTTCTCTAATCGTCTTATAGTAGGGTTATCTCCAGTGATTCCATGACCATGTGGATTTGTGTGCATGGCGGAATCCATGAGGGTTCCAAATCCAAAATGGGTGTCATACGGGGGGTTACCGCGTGAAACGTAAAATGGTCGTTGACATTTGCAATTGGGAAAAAACGATATCTCAAATTGTTCGTCTGAGCACAAGGATTCCATAAATGGAAATGTTTACCGCTGGGAGTCAAGGTCAAGGTATATTAGGCCTATATTTGACATTAAGCCCATGGGTAAGGCACAACAAACTATTCTGAACCTTCGCTCCTGTGGTCACAGACTCACTCGAAATGACCTTACTAGCTAGTCCAGGGGTTCTCAACCTGGGGGTCGTGACCCTATTGGGGGTCGTTTGGGGTTTTCCATGGGGTCATGAAGGGCTCATAAATATAGGTTTCGGGGAACCGTGTTACATTTCGCTTTAAAAAAGCTTAGAAATACCCAAAAGAAACGTTCAAATATGCAAAATTTCCCGCTCGCTACGCTCGCATCCAAACTAAGCAGTTTCATTTATGATATCCGGACGGTGTTTTTATTCAATTTTTGTTTTGGGGTCACGGTACTGACCAGGAATGTCAAAAGGGGTCGTGGGGCAAAAAGGTTGAAAACCACTGAGCTAGTCATTAACAGATGCTCACAACATGTGTTTGAACCCGCGGACTTCATTTCATGCTCAGGAAATATCACTTTCCCAAAAGCAGGCAAACATTGCATTTTTTTACATACTTTGAAACACAAGTTCATGAACGATTTTGATCAGGTTGATAGCAGGCGTAACGTACATCTTGTGACGCGATTCAGGTGTTTTATGATTCACCAATAACTATGTACAGGGTGAGTTAAGACATAGAATAGCGTTTATCTTTCTTGCAATGAGTTATTTCTGTTTTTAGATATTAAGATCTTAACAAGCCTTCCTTCGACATGATCACCATTTTGCTGAAGACATAAGTGCGCCTGTGCAGTGTAGACTCGTGCCTACTTGTTTTGAAGGTTGACTGGTGATGCTGGTATCATGCTGGTTTTCAGAATTGCCTATTCATATTCAGAATTGCCTATTCATTTGACACTTTAGTATCCAAAAATTAATTGCTTATCTCAGAATTAAAACATTATTTGCTCAGGAACATTTTGACAATTGGGTGTCTGATGATAATGACTTTTTAGAAACAACTATTTTACTATGTGTAGGCCTATGCCCCATTGGAATTGCAAAAAACGCGGTCAGCTTACAAAATACTATCACAGTTTGTTTATTAAAAACTCTTTTCCCCCTGCGAAAAGCTTGCTGTGTATAATTTACATTGCTTTTGATTGATCCAAGAAAGGTGATCATATCAACATCTGTGAAATACTAATATTTTATGATAATTTGTTCCTCATTGTAGATCATTATCAGATAACGGTATCTCCGACATCTATCCTCTGTCTTTTCATGGATTGGGATCGGTCACCTGGCTGTAAGAAAACATACATCGTACTTTTGATATTCTAAAGAAAACACATAACATTTTAAACTTCAAAACAAATCAAAACTAAGCAAAACATTCATTTTAAAAAAGAAAAATTGGGATGCGGAGCTTAAATGCAACACAATAGTCAATTATATTTAAAATGACAACATTTGTGGGCCGTTTTCTTGTACATTACGCGCGTTTAGCCTAAAACCGTCGCTAATTAAACTCGTGTTTAAGTTTAACGCAAGTCTACCAGGACGTTAAGAGGTCGTCCAAAATTATCGCCATTTGCAATTACGCACAGAACGTAAGTAACTTTTTAGCCTCCCCCTCGAGTTACGTACGCAATAAATGGCAAAAATGGCATGGGCTTGCTATACTCTCATTGTGTTGAAGATGAATTGCCGTATTTTACAACATATGAAACTGACACCCCTACCAACACCCCACACAACCTAAAGAAAGAAACAATTATATATTTAGAAAGTTCAGTTATCATGCACTGGCGTAGCAAGCTTTTTGAAAGGAGGTGTGGGGGGGGGGGGGGGGGGGGGGGGTGGCACACGTACAGAAGCACTAAGTCATGTAAGTAGCGGATCTAGGCAATCTTAAACCCTTCTTTAGCCTTGTTCAGAAGAGTGTTATCGCCCTAAATCACATGGGGGAAATGCGGGCCAAGAAAACATCTGGGGCGCAAAATGCGCGCGATTTGTTGGGGCTTTTATTGTAAAAATGGTCTGAAATTAGAGTAATGGCCTATTCAGACCAATTTTAAGCTATTTTATTGTAATGTTGACATTAAAACTCAACGTTTTCGATCATTGGGGACAAACAAGTTGGGGCTAGAGCTTGGGTATTTTTCAAAATGTAGTCATTTAGGTTTGCTTGATTTCCCGGATGTGCGTGTCCTTTTCTAGTCCTATGGTATGTTTTTTTCCGCAGTAGAACCTCATGGTGTCAGGTTTATAAAACTCAAGAACATTTTGAATGGTGGATGCTCTCCAGGGGGTCGCATTCTGACGCGTCTGCGCGTCCTAGACCTCTCACTTTCCTTATAGTGACGCGTCAGATTTTAAATTTTGAAGACTTGAGGGTCCTGGTTACGCCACTGGTGGTTCGGAAATGCCGTTGGCGGGGATCCAGGGGCCGAGCTGTCGGGTTTTCTGAATGACATTAAAAACTCCTTGCTATCGATATTTGAATTTGAAGAAAGTGAGAAATACTAACAATAGCTCCCCCTCCCCTCCCTCCTCCCTCCCCTCCCCCCCCCCCCCCCTCCCCGCCCCCTCGCTACCCCTATTCATCTCCCCCTCCCCGATCCCTCTCACCCCTCTCTTTTCCTCTGGTGACCCGGGGGGGGGGGGGGGGGGGGCTTGAAATATATTGGAATATATTACGCCACTATAATAAGTCCTTTAATATTGTATTCCAATTAGTATTAATTATTTCTCCTCTTCCTCCTTAATTGTCTTCCTTTTTAATTTTTACTCTTTTGTCAAGGGGGTCGGCGTGGCCTGCTTGGGTCCCCTGGGTCCCACGCCACTGGTGGTTCGAAAATGCCGTTGGCGGGGATTCAGGGGGCCGAGCTGTTGGGTTTTTTCTCAATGACCTAAAACTCTCCTTGCTATCGATATTTGAAAACATCTGAAAACTGTATTCCTTTTAAGCCACGGTATCACGATAGGAAAATCACGACATACACTTGATGCAGAAATTTAGTTAAACGCGAGTTAAACTACCCCCATACCCATATTTAAAGTGAGACACTTTTCCGTGAGTTAGACACGTGTTTACATTAAACAAATTTTCGAGAATTGCGTTTAGTTAAACAGCATTTTTTAAGTCAAAGTTAAACGCGTGTTTAGCTTAAAACCACGTTTAAATACGTACAAGAATACGGCCCTTCATGTTTAAAATGGCAATCGCTCAGTAGAAAACGCCCAGAGATAATTGAAACTACTTGTAAACTCACCAGCTGAAAGCCTCGCGAGCCGTGGAGTGATATAAACTAGCAACCAAAAGTCATTGGACACCTTTCATGCTACAAATTTACAGAAAACACTGGGAACCCATTGATCAAAAGTTCTTATAAGTGTGTTTAAGCAAATTTGAGATATTTTTAGATATTATTAGTTTATAAGGAAATCGTTTATAACAATATTCAGTGAACTAAAATGTTCTCTTTAATATATATATATATATTAGGTTAATTTAATAGTAAAATTATATTTGAAAATAATACTACGTAATGATGAAATAAATATAACTTTGTGTGTGCCCAGATTCTGTGGGTGCAATGATAATACATAGAGAATGTGGATGGTTTCCATTAAAATATGAAAGTCATGGTGTTAAATAAAAGTTTTAAAATTCCTTCCCAAATGTTTCCTCTTAAAGATGAATAAAGAGATCAATTCTCAATATCCAGTAAAGATAAAAAGGGCCAATTTTAGGATTAGTTTCACTTGAGTGGATCCATAACCAGACAGTCGCGAAGGTTATTTTGAAAGCAAGTCAAATTTGACACACTGACTACCATTGGAGTATATAGGCTATAATGAGCTTGATAAATTCATGAGCTATTTTCAATGGGAAATGAGTACGGGATTCAACGTAGGCACATATTTTCTTCAATTTCATGGAATGGAATGAGCAGATATTGCAGGAAACATGAATTTATTAATAAGAAGAGATTCAGCAACACATTGTTCAACTCATAGTGAAATATTACAGTCCACATGTAATATCTGGGATGATTTTGACGCCATAACCAAGTATCCTATGACTGTTGGTAAAACAGTATCACAAGATCAAATTAAATTCGACTTACACGTGGCGAACTCGAGTGTGATGCAAGAATCCAGATTCGACCAAATGATAGATTTTACTATTGCACAACCAAAAAGCATGTTTGTTTTATATAATGATTTCACGCATTTGATTTCAAGCCACGTGATAGTAAAAGCTATCATATGTCTGTAATCAATGATTCAAATCAGGCATATCATTATTATAAAGCAGAATATGATCCGATACAACATGACAAACAGAACTACAAATTGAGTTGAATATATTGTACATAATGCTAAAATTGAATTTGAACAAATATTTTGTTTTACTATGACTGATTTATATTTTACAGCGATCTTTCAACAAACCCTCTGACAATTATCTGCGGGAAAACATTTAAAGAACTGGAGAATTTGCAAGAGCTGTAAGTGGATCTTTCTCACGTTCACAATGTGCTAAATGTAGTGTGTAGGAAACAAAATCAAGCAGTATCTCAGAATATTGAAAGAGATACTAGTGAATTGATGTTTTGTTTTTACATTTCAAAATAATTGCCATACATATTAACGTAGTGTAAATATTTGCCTACATTTTACAACAAATTTAAGAAAATAATGTCGCCTTAATTACTACTAATTACTGTTAATTACTATTTGTATTTGAAAATATTTAAATACAGCTTTCTAGCAAGCCTGCCGCTAAAAATCATTCGGAGTGAAGCATTCTTCGGACTAACAAATCTACATACACTGTAAGATCACTATAAAAATAAAGTTATAACATGTATTTATATATGCTCTTTTGTTTAAAAAAAAGGCCAACAAAATCTATGATTGGTTTTGCTACACATGTCCATTTTCTATGGTGGTACCATTTGTATAATATATATGGGTAAGAGCGATATCAATGCTCATTGTTATGTTATCGTTACGTAATGTTGTGGCTTGGCAAGTAAAGCAACTTGTTATTTTACTTATCTACGTTGCTTATGAATACATTCAATAATGAGCTTAATTTAAATCAATCAATTAATAAATATACTAATAATACAATACATTATTAATTTAAACAAATAAATAAATAGAAATAAATAATGTAATAAATAAATAAATACATTTGTTTATTTATTTATTATATTATTTATTTATTACATTATTTACATTTATTTTATTTATTTAAATAAATTATGTATTTTTTCATTTATTTATTTTATTTATTCATTCACCTTTTTATTTTATTTATTTATTATTTATTTATTAGTATATTTATTTATTTATTTATTTATTTTTCTCTTTATTTTTCGATTTATTTATTTTCTATTTATTTATTTTCTATTTATTTATTCATTTATTAGTATATATATTTATTTATTTATTTATTTATATTTATGTATTTATTTAAATTTTAAAATGTAATGTTTCTATACTTATATATTCCAGTGTTATTGTGAGGGGCATGACGGACACCGTATCTAAACTCGTATTCGAAAAGAACGTATTTCAAGGATTATCAGCATTAAAATTGCTGTAAGTATTTAGGTGATATTTGTTGTTATTAGTACTCTGGCTTTGGTCTCAACAGTAACTAACCTATTGAGGAACAGGGCAACGAATGTTTCCGCTGTTGGAAATCAACAGAATCATAGAAAAGAGACGAATGTGTTCAAATAAAATGTTTTCTCTTAGTGACTTTCCCCAATCATGAAGTAAAACCCTCTATAATTCTTTGTTTTGTCCTAAATTGAGCAAGGATTGAAATTATGTATGGTCACCAAGCCATCCTTGCCACAATTTGACACATTTTAGACATATATATCAAAATGATGTCAAATGTTGCCAAGACGAATATAGCATTTCCATTATATGTCAAGATTATGTCAAATATGCTCTTCCGCTATGTCAAAAGTGTGTTTAATCTATTGTGTCAAAAGTATGTCAAATTCTGCAAGCAAATGCTCTTCCTCTATGTCAAAAGTGTGTTAAGTCTATATTGTGCCAAAATTATGGCAAATTCTGCACGAAAATGCTCTTCCACTATGTCAAAAGTGTGTCAAAATGATGTCAAATTATGCAAGCAAATGCTCTCCCTCTATGTCAAAAGTGTGTTAAATCTATTGTGCCAAAAATTATGTCAAATTCTGCACGAAATACACTCTTCCACAATCAAAGGTGTGTTAAATCCATTGTGTCAAAATCATGTCAAATTCTGCAAAAAATTACACGCTCTTCCACTATGTCAAAAGTGTGTTTCATTCATTATGTCAAAATCATGTCAAATTCTGCAAGAAATGCACGCTCTTCCACTATGTCAAAAGTGTGCCAAATCCATTGTGTCAAAAGCATATCAAATTCTGCAAGAAATACACGCTCTTCCACTATGTCGAAAGTGTGTCAAATCCATTGTTGCAAAATTATGTCAAAGTGTGCATGCATTTCTCTCCCTATAGATACTATTGCCTGCATAATATGTCATTAGTTTCAACAGATCAGTGACAATTTCATTTAGCAAATTCAAACGCAGGATAAAAATATCCATCTTTCAGCTGGTGGCATCCTTAAAATTGTAGCTTTGTAAAGTTTGAGTTGCATAACTCCACTGTTCTTATTTTAGAAGCACAAAGTCACAAGAAATGTGCCCATTGAGTAGTACACAAACTGGCTGGCGGTTAACCACCTTAGGCAATAATTCATCACATTTTAGCCTACAATTTATAAATGGAACATTTTTTGGCATAATGAGAAAAATGTGGGGATTCTTCTTCATAGCGTCCCCCCCCCCCCCCCCCCCCAAAAAAAAAATGATCAGAACATTCACCTTTAAATCATATAAGCATAAAGGGATTTTCTAATGTAATTTATAATATTGTCGGCTCAATATACTCACGATGCATTCTTCAGAGTTCCTGGAGAGCATTTATACGTAAAATTGTGTAATAATTATACAATAGGCTCTACATGTATTTGTCTTCCTTTGATTATGAATCACAATCTAATATGATCTAGAATATAGAAAGATAATATATTGTATATTTACCCGATGTTTGATAGGTATGTGGACGATCACCGCCTGTGCTGTAGCCTTCCAGACCTACAGGAATGTACTGTTCTGTCACCACAACCACCACTGTTTAACTGCGGCAGCTTAATGGAAAACACCGTACTGAGAGTATTTATGTGGATTTTAGGTATCAGTGCCCTCGTCGGTAATATTTTAGTTGTATTTACACGAATAACAACGAAATCAAAGAACAACGTTCAGTTTATCCAAAACTTTTTCATTGCCAATTTAGGGTTTTCAGATCTTATGATGGGTGTTTATATGTTGATTCTTGGTAGTGCTGATCTGTATTATGCTGATGAATATTTTATATACTCTGATGAATGGAGATCTGGTCCCATGTGCAAATTTGCAGGTTTTCTATGTTTACTTTCAAGTGAAGCATCTGTCATATTTGTTACTGTTATAAGCTTTGACAGGCTTTTAGGAGCAGGGTTCCCGCTAAGTACAGTCAAATTTTCCCCACGATCTGCGAAAATAACCGGATGTACTATTTGGTTTGTAACTTTAGTTGTAAGTGTGGGTCCAATATTGACAGCAGGGCCAGATTCTGATTGGTATGATCTTTCCGACGTATGTATCGGACTTCCTTTGATTACCAGACCCTCAAGTTTCATATTTGAAGCAAGCGGTGTGGGCGACAATGTTTTGTTTGACCTACCAGTTGCCAAAGATACCAAACCAGCATGGTTCTTTTCTATAATACTTTTTCTTGGCGTCAACATGTTTTGTTTTCTTCTGATCATAGTTTTCTATGTGATAATTTACTTTCAAGTTAAAAAATCGGGTGAAAAGGTACAGCGTAGCGGACGTGAAGAATATCAGATTAAATTGGCCATCCGAATGTCTGTGATTATTGGGACAGACTTTCTTTGCTGGATGCCGTTTATTATTATGGGAATTCTTTCCCAGGCGGGTGCAGTTGTTATTCCTCTTCAAGCTTATATCTGGTCAGTAGTTTTTATACTGCCGGTTAATTCGTCCATTAATCCTTATCTGTACACCTTGGCAGCATTGATATCGGACTTGAAAGAGAAGTTTGACAATTTGAAAAAGAAAAAAATCCAGGGATGAAAGATACTCCTCTGTGATGTGAACAATCAATCACCACATTGGCATTAACCGCAAATTGTGTTATTACAAGCAAGGTTATGCAAATACAGGGTGTCCTAAAAGTCTCGCCACCTTTTTAATCCGTCATTTTTCAAGTCATGTAAACTGTATAGCGACAACGTTAGCTTTAGAATGTTTCTGGCCCCTTCGATGACCCCCTCAACCTTACTACTAAACTTTACAAATATTGCTGCAAAACACTGAAAAGCTTACTTGGGGTCTTTCAATACTAATTTTGTTTCCTCGTAGACCCACACGATTTGAATCTGTTGATCCATAGTGTATCGTTTATTTTCTCAAACAAATACTGCTAAAAATGGTGAATAATAGAACAAAATCACAGTGACAGTTAAGGAATGCAAGTTATAAATGATAATTACACGTGCCGATGTGTCCAGCATAAAATGCATTGCACCAGCTCTATTTATTAGCACTCCGTGAACGCGGCGTCGTATAGAAAACAACCACGTATCAGATACATGTGTTTGGAGCAACGCTTGTAAATTCGGGTAATTAGGTTCAGTTGTCGTCGATGGGGTCAAGTATCGATAATTCTGCAAAATCATGCAACCTAAACATGCTAACGTTGTCGATATGCAAGTTACATACAGGGTGTCTCAAAAAAAACCGTGCACGTGTTTACCCAACTTATTGACCATGAACCTCTAGAATTTGGTGTAACAATTGTATACATATTGATAGACCAAACACTTAGCTTTCATATGCCGTTTATTTCATCTAATTTGGTTTTGTCAATCCTGAGATATGATCAATTAACTAAAGCTACCTAAAACCGAAGTTGTGCCACTTTTACGGAAAGAATGCTTATGATAAGCATTGAAACCCTCGTCCTCTTAGGGAGGGTGGTCGCCGATTGCACTAGAACGCAAAAAACAGTGACCTAGGGCGTCTAGGTGATCGCTTTTACATTCCCAGCGCTCATTTTGACGAAAACAAATTGAGGCTGCCACCTTACCCGGGGGTAGGGTAAGCCGTCAAAGTCCGATTGTAGGGGGTGGTTGCCAACTTACAAAAAAAAATTAAATCGCCATTTTGAAAAATATTTTTATTGTATGTTCCTGAAATATTTTAGCATAGGCCTATGTTAGAAACACCATTTTCATCACTTATAAGCAAAAAATCGGGTGAAATTCCGATATTTAGAACTTTTTTGGCGAAGATTTCTATGATATTTCACTGTCCAGCGAATACGGCGGGATTTTGAGGTCGGCCATGTTTGGTGACGTCATTGTGACGTCATGCATAGGATGTTTGTACTTGTTTTAGTATGTATGGATAGAGGGAACCTCTAGCTATAACATGGTACCCAAATAAGCATACTCTGCATTTCGGATTGGATTTTTTTAGGGGATGGTAACCCCGGTGGTAACAACCCCTCTCTCCAGAGTAACCCTTTCTATTCATTGCAAACTGTAAAGTGGCACAACGTTGACTTTAGGTAGCTTTAGTTAATTGGTCATATCTCAAGATTGACAAATCCAAATCAGATGAAATAAACGGAATATGAAAGCTAACCGTTATGGCTATCACTATGTATACAATTGTTACACCAAATTTTATAAGTTCACGGTCAATAAGCTGGGTAAACACGTGCACGGTTTTTTTTGAGACACCCTGTAGTTAGATATCTAAGCATTTAAATGATGGCTCTACTTGTGTGACACTCTGTAGTTTTCACCAACAATACGCAGATAAAGCACATGTTTTCTAATCAAATCAATCCCGGATCTGACCAAATCTGGTAGCGGGCTAATAACATACATTTCATAGGATCAATAAAAATAGCAAAGTCAAAAAAAATCGAACTGTCACAAATAAACGCACGGTAAAACAAATTCGCACGGTAAAAAATAATCGCACGGTCACAAAATTTCGCACGGTTACAAATAATCGCGCAGTTAAAATATCGCACATTCAAAAAAACAGATCAGTCAACAAGAAATGACGAATACGCGGCAACCAGACAAGCATGACATAAATTGGTCTAGTAAACCTATTGATATCGATTACTACGAGAGGATTGCCTGGTTGTATCATGTTTGTACCAAACAGGGATGGATGGGGAGTTATAGTAAATTGAACGTAGAATTGGGAACATTTTCTATATTCCCCATAGAGATTGAACACAGCGCCGTCGCCACCTTCGCCGCCGCCACCGCCACCACCCCTGACTTTCACAACATAATCAATCATATCTCAGCCAAACATTTATAGACATACCTGATTTATTAACACAATGTAGCTAGATAAATAGGCTTTCACATGACACCTCAACCATAGCTCTACCACATTTAGTTGTTGAGTTAATAGAGAGAGATGGATGATTCGTCATCAAAAATGCAACGCCACCACCCTTTTTGGGTGGTGAGTTCAAAACACATGGCCATATTTAAATTCGGGGCGTGTACGAGCGGTACTTCTTGCTAACTGCATGGGTGAGTTTCCATTATATTGCAAATTACATCCACGCTCATGCGTTTAAACTACTCAATGGGCATTGCAATACAGCCGGTTGGTTGCACACGAGAATTATGTCATAGCAACCAGCTTTGATTCCTTGATGCTAGTCCAATAATTTCATCTGGATTCAAATTGCAGTGATATTGGGGTAGTCTGACTATTTCATGTCTATTATCTTTGCGTCGTCAGTCTGAAGTTCCGTGGGTTGTATTTAAATATCATAAAGTTTTGTTTTGTCATGGAATTTGAGTATGGAATGCTATGTTTTGTCAGCCATCCTGCATTTCAGCCTTTAATTAGACTATTGATGTTGTTGGTATGTTACTATTTTGCTTTCAACTTTACACTGTATTGTTCATGATCACCGAGTTTACGTATTGTTGGGAAAGTTTTTTACTTGTTACAGTTACTTAAAATTACACGAAAGTAAATAAGTAAAAAATAAATAAATAATAAATAAAATTATAAAAATAATAGGGCCATAATAATAATTGTGGCCTCCTGCGTAGTGGTAAATATTCCAAGTTTCCACTTTCGATCGTTTTCGGCTTTGTGTTTTCATCATATGCCGGAATCACAGGTGACGATTTCGAAGCCTTTTGATTTCAAACAATGCGCAAATGTTTCGATATTGTCACTCTCGGAATTGGTACACAAGTCATAGCTGCTACGGGCATATGTGTGTATTGTATTATGACAATAAGACTTTCTTTATGCATTGGAACAGTGTTGTGTATAGGCACCAATTGATCGCTCTTTGATGAACTCACTATAATAAAAATATGCTTGGTTCATAATTATTCGACTTAAGCTAGATCTGTGGCTCTTTCGGACATATATGGGTTACTCCGGCAAGTTAATTAACTTAGAAATTATAGTAAATTCATCGAAGAGCGATCTTTGGTGCTCGGATGGGCAGTGGAGATGAGCAAAAATAAGATGTGCTGTCTTCTGGCGTATATTTGCTAGTTGTCGAAGGATCCCATTTTATTCCAACCTCCGGTCGAACCTTATCTATAATGTGAATTGAAACAATTAAGCTGCCTTATGCAAAACACACAACACTGTTCCAATGCATATTATTCTCATCACACGCATGCACATAGCAGCTACGTCTAGTGTACCATTCAAAGAGAGACAAATATCGAACCATTTGCGCATTATCTGAAATCTAAAGGCTTTGAAATCGTCACCTGTGATTTCGGCCTATGAATAGAATCACAAAGCTGAAAAAGATCGAAAGTTATGGACTTTGAACATTTACCATAATCGTCACCTGTGATTTCGGCATATGAATAGAATAACAAAGCTGAAAAAGATCGAAAGTGATCGACTTTTAACATTTAGCATAATGTAGGAGCCTAAGAGGCCACACTTAATTTTTATTTGATATCTTGTAATGTTTCCAACAGTAAATAATGTTTATTTTCAGGTTGGCCGGGCCGCTTAATTTCTTTTTGCACCATAACGGGATGCATCCCATTGTGTTACTACGCTTTATTCCGTGTAGCGATCTGTCGTCTATGCATCCCGTTATAGTTGCATCAAGAAAATACGCGGCCGGGCCTGTAGTAAGATAAAATGGTTGTAAAATGATATGAAACTCCGTATCCGTATGTTCTGTCTGCATGTCCGAATCAATCATATTTCCTTGTTAAGTACAGAAAGAAACAAATACGCTTACAATTATATGGTATCAATATTGAAAGGGACGATTTTCATTTTCAAACAAATATTATACAAATTGAACGTTGACAAACTAAATTTTTCTGACTTGAAAAATGAAAGGTTGTCTTCGTCGGGGTCTACCACTCTACATGTACCTGTTCATAGAGGCCTGTAGTACAGTAGAGCTTAAAAATGGCACCAAATAAGACCATTAAAGATGAGATGCAGCCATTGCTTACCAAATTGAAAGCATTTTTTGAAATGGAGAAATTGGAAGGGAAAGGCTACCTGTCTGTGCAACGTCAATTAAACTGTCTCTTATGGCACAACTTGGGTTATGATGATAAAAGTAGGTGGGTAACATAATTATTTTTATTATGGCCGTTTTTCACTCTACTGATTCCCTCGATATTTTCGTCAGAAAATAGCCTCCTCTCCCAGTCAATGGAACGGCTGGGTCACGTGATTTGAAGATCGGTCTCAGATAGATAGACTATACACGCAGCGGGCTAGTAAAGGGTTCAACAAAAGAAAGTATACCACTTTGTTTATGTCATTTTGAGTAACATTCAATTTTTTTTGTGACCAAACAGGCTAGATAGGCATTTAGATGAATCTTTTAGGCATAATTTGATACCAAATTTGCCCCCTAACAACAAAGATAAACCATGATTAGCACCATTTAAAGAAAAATATCCCATTTTCAAAAGTCGCATTTCCAATACACAATACGACACGTACAAGTACACCTCATTTATTTGTGTGAAATATAACATTCACTTTTGAATTTCACCCTTGTAATTTAACTCAGAAGTGCACAATGTGTAAATTCCAATGGGTTACTGGCAACAATATGGTACATATTTTTGATGACGTACTTTATGGCCATCGTGTTGATTTATATAACTGTCATTGGTTTTACACTCATAATTTTAGCCAGTAGAAATCACTGATAATAATTGTCAGTGATTGACAGTACATTTGGGATTGCAACTCCCTAATAATCAGCCATTCTTAGCGTGTAATATCTCAAATTCAAGAAGAGAAATTTCTCAACATGTTTATAATTTAATATGTTTATGTAGGAGTTATACTTTTAGAGTTATCAGCACATTTATTACCTGGTCAGTCACTTATTGTGATAACTGTATATATATAAAATGGCAATTGTATATGGCTATTATTAATGCAAATTTAAGATATATAAAATGCCAACGGTATATACAGGGTGTCCCAAAAGTCTATGCACGACTTTGAAGCTTTGTATTTCACAAAATATAAGTCGTATTGAAAATATGAATACATATTTAGAAAGTGGAGATGTGGGAAATAATTTTGATACCAAACATTGGAGTAACATCTGTTTGTAATGCCACCCTAGAAGTAAAATATGTATTACTGCAAAAATGTAATTTTATACGTCGGAGGAATAAAATTCATAAATCCATACCTATTGAGATTAACAAAAAGACGGGTAGAGTTGGTTACACGGAAAGTGATCCGTCAATTGTAATGTTTAAACATTTTACATTACAGTGATCCCATCATAATAACAAACTATATCACACATAGTTTTCGTTTCTATAGTGAAATCTAGTTTAAATGTTTTCCATTTATACAGAGACGTGTGCTAATGCAAAAACACAGACCTAACAAATTAAATAACGTAACAGAAAAGTGAACACACACATCACACAGCGAATAGAACTCTTTGCACTTTTAGCTGATGCATGTCTTATGACATCAATGTGACTTGTTGATCTACCAGTCTTTTTTCTACCACATCGAGACAAATCATGCACAGTTCCTGTGTTCAAAAATGTATCCACCAACTTAAGAATGGACATTCTTCCTGGTGCGCGTTTCACTTTGAAATGTTTTCTGAACTTTTGTTGAGTAAGTTGAACTGAATTTGTTTCAGCGTAGAACCATACAATTTGTATTCGCTTATCTATGCTGTAAACCATCTTGAATGAAGACTTTTGCTGTGCAATGTTATCTACTATACCTATTTATGTTGTGAGTGACCGAGTTTGGTAATAACATTAATGTTGCAAGGTAAGCAGTGAACTGTGACTAATGCGCAACGTTGCTTTCATATCGTTAATTTATGCGCACCTGTTTTAGCAACAAATGTGTGGTACTTGGGTGGGTCTCACATGGCAAAAAACTTTCAACCAGTTTTATAATGTTGTGGGTTCACCAATAGGGTTGTGTTTGGTATCAAAATAATTTCCCAAATCTCGTCTATCAAAATATGGTTAAATTGATACCATATGATTTATATTTTATGAGATATGACTCTTCAAAAACGTGCATAGACTTTTGGAACACCCTGTATTATTAATGCAAATTTAAAATAAATGCAATCTTTCGAGTCGCACAGATACTCCGCTACATCTTGATTCTCGTTTATCCTCATGTATGGTGTCGGGTGGTAAAATAACAGTTGGGATAGCAGTTAAGGCTTATTTATATAAAAGGTTTGAAAAAAATGGTAAAGTGGCTCAACTCTCCCTACAGTATGGGAGAGATGAGCCACCATTTAAGGAGAGTTGAGCCAGCATTTTAAGTCAATGGCTGGTTTTAAAAAAAATCATATTTTTCAATTTTTGATTTATTAATCCTTAAAGTAAATATGGTGCTCAATTGTTTTTATCATGGCACAACATAACATTTTCTCTCCTTTATTATACATTTTTCACCTTTAGTCCGAAAATCAAAATGTTACTACATGTTTTTCCTATGCTCAACTCTCCCCATGACCAATGGTTCAACTCTCCTCATGGTGACCATTTTGTAAATAACCCACAAAATGCCCGCCAAATTAATGGCCCAAAATGGTCAAAAGTGGTCAAAAATCCATGAAATAGCATAATATCAACCGAAATGTATGATATCAATATAATTTTAACGATTGGATGTATGTGTTACACCACTAGTAACTCCTTTCCAGTATTCTTGCTCTGTTAACACAGTTCAAAATCCAAAAAAGGCTGCCAAAATGGCCCCCATAATGGTTCCCAAAGTGACTGCAAAAATTGTCAAATTCCATAAAATGGGATAATATTAACCTAAATGTATGATAAAAATATAGTTTTAATGATGGGATGAATGTATGAGACCACTAGTAACTCATATCTAGTATTTTTGTTTTGTTTACATACTTAAAAATCCAAAGTTGCCCCAAAATAGGTCCCAAAATGACTAAACAAATTGTCGAAATTCCATAAAATGGTATAATATCTACCAAAATGTATGATGAAAGTATAGTTTTAACTTTGGGTTGTATGTATTAGAACACTAGTTATAACTTATATCCAGTATATTTGCATTGTAATAACACACTTTAAATCCAAGATGTCCGCTGTAAATGTAAAAATAGTCTATATGAGTGAATGATAATCCATAATAGATATTGTAAGAGTGTATATTGCATCACATTCACCAAATAGTATGTTCGAAACTGCTAAGCTATTGCTTTTACATATAAGGCCACCTCTGTGAGAATTTGGATTCTGTATCACTTTCCAAAATGGCTTCCAGAATGGTTAAGTTGATGTTAAATGACCTTAAACAATTGTTTTGTATTGTAAATGACCATACTATGGTTCGGGAAACAATTTGGGGGCCATTTTGGATTATGAACTGTGTTAACAAATCAAATATACTGGATATGAGTTACTAGTGGTCTAACACATACATCCCATCGTTAAAATTATATTTTCATCATACATTTCGGTTGATATTACGCTAATTTATGGACTTTTGACTACTTTTGACCATTTTTGGCCATTAATTTGGCGGCCATTTTGGTTTTAAAGTATATTATTAACAAAGCAAAAATACTAGATATGAGTTTTTAGTGGTCTAACATATACATCCCATTGTTAGAACTATACTCTAATCATACATGTTGATTTAAATAGTGCCAAATAATGGAATTTTACCATTTTTGGCGGCCATTTTGGCGGCCATCTTGGATTCAGGTGTGTTAATAAAGCAAATGTTCTTGATATGAGTGTCTAGTGGTCTTATACATACATCCCACTATTAAAACTATACTTTCACTATACAATTTGATTGCTATCATGTCATTTTATGAGATTTGACCATGGGGGGGGGGGGGGGGGGGCATTTTGGACGCCATCTTGGATATCTGGAGAGTATCAGGTTTTTTCACTGTTAACATCTAAAATGTGACCCTAAAATACACCCCATAATAGTTAGTTTGGTTCAGTACCGGGTGTCGTGCACATCCCCTGTACATACCCCTGACTAGTAGGGCTATAATGTGGAGTACACTAGATGTTACCACCAAACTAGGCTAAAAGACGAGTTACAGGCAACAGTGTTGCAACATTGTTTTATTTTGTATCCATTTATACTGTTATATGTTTAGATACTGTAGTCCAGGTCCAAATAAAATGTTTGATATAAAAAGTCACTTACCAAATTCCATGTATATCAACTATAATAGGCCTATATCAAGGTTTACATTAAAAAATCATGTCTCTGGCAACACTGACTGCCTTTAATGCCATTTAAGTATTTCTTCTCTTCATTTCAACATTCATTTCATGTATTCTATCATAAATATGACCAATTTGTTATATAATTGGTCAATTAAGACTTCCTTTAATGTATAATATTTGGCCATTCATTGCGGTTTTTTTCAGCCAAAGTGCTAACTTTCCGGCAACACTGTTTCCGTGCACTTGAAATACCAAAACATTTTATTCCATGTTAATGTAGGTTGGTATCTTATCTACCAAATGAAAGTGGCATAATCCACAAAGTGTCACTTTCGGCTTTATAGCCCCATTAAATTCCCCATTTTTCGCTATGAGAAAACATGATGAAAACACCCTTATTTGAAATAATGGTCTGATCCAAAGTGGAACACACACTTACATTTTAAAATCATTTTCTGAAAGAGTAAATATTGTTGTGCAATATGTGTAAAAGAAAAACTTCTACTCTATCCCCTTTAGATGTATGTACCAGTGCTTCCAATTTACCTGTTTCATTACTTAAATAGTGTAAAAACTTGGTGGAAAATCTTATTTTGGCCGTTACCATGGCAACCGACATCTGATATCCATTTTTTTTTGTATTTGTATTATATGTACCCATACCGACCCATGCATGAAGTATTGCCAAAATCCATTTTTGAAGTGTGCCAACTTTTAAAAATATCTTTGATTTTTACAGCAATCCAGTCTTAACAAGGATTTAAACCATCATCAAAAATTTTCCTAATTTTTTTGATTCACCCTGTACATGATTTTGGCCACCCTGTATGTTTTAAAGGTGGATGATCGGTCGATTTACTTTTTTTAAAACTGAAAGCACTATATCATGCCTTCTTACTACCTCTAGTTTTTAATGTCATACTTCAGCGAAAAAAATAACCTGGGTATATCAAAACTTACGGAGCGTTTAAAGTGCCATTAGATGGCTACATAATTATCTTGACAAGTCGACATATTATCAACGTTATGTTAAGATAGTCACATATTTTTTCTCACATTCTTGACTTAAACAGTTTTATTAGTCGTCATGATGATATAGACTATCTTGTCAAGTTGACTTTACAAAAAGTAAATGTCGTCATGGTGAGATAGATTATCTCGTCAAGTCGACTTCATAAAAGTTAATGTCGTCATGGCAATATAGACTTCCCGTCAAGTCGACTTCACAAAAAGTAGATGTCGTCATGGTGAGATAGATTATCTCGTCAAGTCGACTTCAAAAAAGACGATATCATCATGGTGAGATAGATTATCTTGCCAAGTTGACTTCATTATCTCGTCGAGTCGACTTCACAAAAGTAGATGTCGTCATGGTGAGATAGATTATCTTGCCAAGTTGACTTCATAAAAAGTGAATGTCAACTTGGCGAGATAATTTATCTTGTCATGTCAACATTCAATTTTTGATAAGTCGACATGGCGGGATAATTTTTGTCAAATTCACACGTGATGGTAGGCATGCTATATGACAAGTAATGACAAGTAATGCTATCTCGCCATGGCAATTTCGACTCTTTGTAAAGCTGACTTGGCAAGATAATATATCTCGACATGACGACATCTATTTTTATGAAGTTGACTTGACAAGATAATTTATCTCGCCATGTCGACATGTCAAGATCATGTATCTCGCCATGACTACATCTTCTTTTTGCCAAGTCGACTTGACAAGATAACCTATCTTGACATGACGACATCCACTTGTTGTGAAGTCAAGTTGACAAGTTAATTTATCTTAACAAGATAGTTTATCTCGCCATGTCGACATGTCAAGATCATGTATCTCGCCATGACTACAGCTTCTTTTTTGCCAAGTCGACTTGACAAGATAACCTTTCTTGACATGACGATATCCGCATTTTGTAAAATCGTCTTGTCAAAACAATATATCTTGCCATGACGACATGCTCTTTTTGTTAAGTTGACTTGACAAGAAAATTTATCGTCCAATGACGACTTCTCCTTGTTGGGAAGTCGACATGTCATGATCACGTATCTCTTCATGACAACATCTACTTTTTGCAAAGCCGACTTGGAAAGATAACCTATCTTGAAATAACGACATCCACGTTTTGGGAAGTTGACTTGACGAGATAATTTATCTCACCATGACGACATCCACTTTTTATGAAATCAACATGTCCAGATACTTTATCTCACCATGACGACATCATCTTTCGCAGAAGTCAACTTGGCAAGATAATCTATCTTACCATGACGACATCTACTTTTTGTGAAGTCGACTTGACGAGATAATCTATCTCACCATGACGACATATACCTTTTGTGAAGTCGACTTGACGAGAAAGTCTATATTGCTATGACGACATTCACTTTTTATTAAGTCAACTTGGCAAGATAATCTATCTCACCATGACAACATCTACTTTTGTGAAGTCGACTTGACGAGATAATCTATCTCACCATGACGACATTTACTTTTTGTGAAGTCGACTCGACGAGATATTGTATCTCACCATGACGACATCTATGTTTTGTAAAGTCAACTTGACAAGATAGTCTATATCATCATGACGACTAATAAAACTGTTTAAGTCAAGAATGTGAGAAAAAATATGTGACTATCTCAACATAACGTTGATAATATGTCGACTTGTTACGATAATTATGTAGCCATCTAATGGCACTTTAAACGCTCCGTAAAAACTAGTAAAAAAGGTGTTTTCTTATGTTTCACGCTGTATAATTAATACACGCCCTGTATAATATCACTTGGTATTTACAATAGATATCTGTTATTCTTGTAGGAAAATCTTTCCAAATATTTGTACTCTATGTAGATCGGATGTATACAATAAAAGGTATGTAGATTTGAATCAAAATTGGTGAATTTTCTCTCAATTTACAAAGTGTAACCTTTTCACACCAACTTATCACATTTTGTAACCATAAACTCCAGCTAAGATACAATACGGTATCTGAGACTATTTATTTAATTCATTTAACTTTCATGTCAAGTTCTCAACAGAAAAAGACAATATACGCACCAAGAAACACACACCTTCAATTGGTTGCAATGTCAAAGTTAAGGGGGTGGGGGCACTGAAAGATACGTATTGGAGCGCGCTCTCAATTGTCTTTGAAATCAGGGTTGTTTGCACCTACGTGAGGCCTAAAAAAAAAATGCGTGATTGGCGTAACCCGACCGACCCTAAATACATCGCCGACCCTGAACAACAAAAAACAACTGAAATCTGAAGTTTGTTATTGTTTAAAACTTCAGAAACTTGTACTCATAGAGTCTGTTGGTTTCTATAAATAAAAAGGAAAATGTTTAAAGAAAAGGGAATTTTTGCCGTCTCTTCATTTGTGTGTACTGCTGTCTTTTAAGTGTTCAAAAGTAGATGATTTAAAATTTAAAAAAATTAAAAAAATCAAAAAAAATCCCGACCGACCTACCCTATTTGTTTTGGTCATGTTACGCCAATCAAACCCTTTTTTTAGGCCTAATACTTAGGCGTATACTAACTACCATCTGAAACCATTTAAGGGGCACTATAAAGAGATGTGTTGGAGGCTGCGCCCTCAATTATGATAAAAACTGGGATTAGTATATTTATACAATTGTATTTCCTTTTTTAAACTTACACCTATAAGGATTAAGAAAAAATCATCCCTCTTTGTACAACAAAACGTTGATTCAAAAAATGCTGATCGGGCCCGATCAGCATTTTACGTCAAACAGTATCCCCCTGCAGTACGCGTGATAAATATCGCGAACCATATTTGCATAGAGGGCGTTTTTCAATAAATGGCGATGGTATTGTTTTAATCAAGTTTGGCTGTGTTTTTGCTGGTAAAAACAACAATAATAGCAATTTTTAATGTTCATCTTGAATTCTGAAGTAATATTATTATTTAATTTTTTTAAATGTCAACACCACTTAATGTTCCTTTAATTCATGTTAAATATTACGATTTGGTAATTTAGATGTAGATGACATCTAAATTATCAGCACCACTCGCCACATAAATAGCCTTGGTTTAAGGCCACTCCTATCCCCCCTAACCCCGCACCTAACCCCCTCCACCTACCCACCCCATCCCCACCCATCCCCACCCATCCCCACCCATCCCTCTCCTCACCCCTCACCACTACCATCATACGGTCAACTCTCATGAAAATAGTGCAAATGAGATTTCAGAAGTTGAAGAAAAAAACTTTTGTCTCCAATTTGATTTATTACGCTATTTTTTCATAGTAGACATGTACTGGATACTAGATTTAAAATTTTGTGAACAACACTCATTGCATTTTTGTACAATATAACGTTGAATTCAAATTATAATATCACTTTTTTGCAGATTTTGTTCCATGTTTATTACGTTATATACTACCTATCAGCTCTAAATCAAAACGAGTTTACAAACTGTGGTGCCAAAAACACAAAATTGTAGTTACGAAAGCATACTTCTATCAATTAAAGCTAACAAAATGCAATGTAATTTTGTATATTGCAAGTACTATGAATCGTTTTTGGCCTTCACATAACTGTATGAACCTCAGCTTTAAATCTAAAAAATGCACGGTTTTCCAAAATGAATATCTTTGTGCAAAATATAAAATATATCTTTAATCGTATCTTTTTCCAATCGTTATAATGTGTTTTTTAAAAGTTAGCTCAGAAACAATAATATTATGCTTTACTAATAACGCTGGCATTGGTACTCTGACTTGATGGGGTGTGTAACGTAATAAACATATACAAACACATGTAAACAAATATATTCAACATCGACCAAGGCAGTTTATTTTGTACACAAACACATCTTGTCGCCATACATTGATACCAATTTGACAATATAAAGCAGTAAAAAGCAATATACACACTTGTAAATTACACCATAATGCAATTTTAACGACAAGGATGGATAACGTAATAAACATAGTTGCAAAAAACTGTTTAGTGCATAATTTTCAAACGCTTAGTTTTACATCAAAACACGTTTATTTTATATTCAATCTTCTTTTACCAACGGAAAAACAAACAAAATGTAATAATGCTTACCATATATTGAAGCATGCAAACAAATAAGATTGTGTCAGTATGTGAGACAATATTTATGTACACTAAGTTAACATTCATAAACACATAATAAATGTTTAATCACTGTGAACAAGGTGCAATTATATTTATCAAATGATGAAAAGTTTATTACGTTATCCATTATAAGGTGGTTTCAGTCCTGACATGGAATAGTCCACATATTAAAATATAACATTGGATACAATGTATGATACTCAAGTACATCAATCATGAAAGTTACTGAATTGACGCCAACATTGACATGAGAATAGATAAAGAGGTTGGTTACGTTATCCTGTTTATTACGTTATTGGCGACAGCAACAGTGCCTAATGCTAGCTTAAAACATATATACAAAGCAGTCAATGTAGACGTTAGCGATACCTACTGCATTTCTTCACATTATAAACCCCATTCTGATATCATAGGTCCATTTTCAATGTTCTTAAGAGATCTATAATGACTTCAACTTTCATTTAGCTTAATTTTCATATTACTTACAAGAAGAAATTGGCCTCATCATTAGCGTTCCCAAAACGGAGTATATGACGGCTAACTGCAATCCTCACCCAACACTACAGGTCTATGGGGAAACCATCAGCCATGTGACGGATTTCAGATATCTGGGCTCTATGATGGCATCGGGTGCAAGTGACCTTAAAAGACGCAGGGCATTGGCATGGTGCGCATTCTGGAAGTTGAAACACCTGTGGAGGAGTCCTCAAGTAGCTATCGCGACAAAAGTGACATTATTTTGCTGCTGTATGGCTGTGAATCCTGGGTGATATCTCAAGATATGGAGTGTAAAATAAATGCCTATGCTACCTCTTGCTACAGGATAATGCTTAACATCAAACGCATGGATCATGTCCCGAACACCCCCATTTATGACATGACCAAGACCGAGCCTCTTATCAACCGAGTAAAAAGTCGCCAGCTGAGATTTCTTGGACATATTCTCCGTCTCCCTGATGAAGAGCCTGCTAGAATGTATGCCACTTACATACCAACACATGGCCGAAGGAGACTTGGTCGTCCAAGCACATCATACTTGAAGTACATACAACGCTTACTTGGTGACAATGAAGGCATGTTTCAAGAACGTCAGATAGCCACTCTTGCTACAGATCGCCGTGCTTGGAGAAAACTTGTGGTCGCCTGCTCCGCAGCCGAAGGATGATGATGATGATGACAAGAAAAAATAAGGAATTCTTACCATTCGTCGTGTTTTTTTCGCACTGTACTTTCAACGAGTATTCCCCATGTATGCCTGCGCAAAGGGCCTGCCACATGTCTTTGCTTAATACAGTCGTAGAGTGTGGCTGTCTCTATATCGATTTATTCGATAACGTAATAAACGATAACGTAGTGAACGTTTTTCGTACACATTAGTACCATGCAGACGATCTGGAAAGAGCTAGCGAGTGCTCCAAGTAACCATAGAGTCTATGTATATGTATCAAATAGGTTTTTAACCCCAAAAAAGTGTGTTTTGATACATAGTTCGGGAGAAATCTGAATAAAGTAATAAACATCCTTAACAAGGTCACATGCTTTGCAGCATTTTGATTTTTTTCTTAAGGTCAGATATGCTGCTAAACAATTTTGAAAATATTATTTTCAAACACCAATGTTCTTTTAGATTCAGAATGTGTATATTTAAATGTTTAAATGGTAATTTTGAACAACTTTGATATTCTATATATCGCAGGTAACGTAATAAACATTAATATAACAGAATATATCAAATTGAAACAGGTTAACATCGTAAAAAATGTGCTTTTGTTTTCTAACCATGGAATATCGCTATATGTTCCCTAAAAATTAGTGTTGTACTTTTCGTATTGTAATTAACAAAGGCAACATTTACTTTTGTGCCGCGGACATGGAAATTTCGCTAATTTGGGGTATATGAGCGCAAAATTTGTAGTGAAAACACGATCAGAAGTATAGAAAAGTATATATGTCCAAATAGAAAACATCGAGATCTATCCAGAAAATAAGATTTTCAAGCAAGAAAACATTGTATAAAACTGACTTGGACCAAAGACATCGAAAAGTTCATTTTGCACTGTTTTCATGAGAGTTAACCATACACCAATCTCCACCCCAATCACACCACAACTTACCAACAACAACTACTGTAATCCGCATGTCGTAACTAATACTATAGCCTGCCTGGTGATTTTCTTTCACGGTCCTGCGCTGCGTAACTGATATACTATAACCATGGAAGTTTTCATGCAATATTGCTGAACACATCACAAGCAGCAGCCGTGACAGTACACAGGCAGCCGCGGAGCTGCTGCAAGCGACGGGCGAGCCGCGAAGCGGCTCGGAGCGCCCTGGAACAGTTGTAATTGGTAATTCAATCAATATTACCTTATGCCACAGGCGCATGACGGGGCGTTATTTTGCGTGATGCGAGACGGGTGGATCGTGTCAATTATAAAGTTTAGTGAACGCCTTTTGGCTCACCATTTATAGCAACACCGCTCTAAATAAGTATTTAGGTATCTCTTTATTCTTTGACATATGATATCGTATCTGCCTTGGTGGTCGACTGGACTAGAGCGTTGCAGACAGATCTTACTGATCAGCATACATAACATGTATACCGTGAGATCGAATCCCGGGGATCGAATCTCACAGGCGTAATTTTTCTTTTGTCTTTATTTTTGTACAACTATGACGTTGTTTTATGAATTGAACGTTGGAAATTTAATTTATACTTTTTATACATTTATACATTAATGCCTTTTGGCTGCCGCCTTTTTCCATCTGAAATATGATATTTGAATTATTTTTTTATAAAATGCAATTTAATATTAGAGAAATGTGCGGCTTTTCAAGAAGCGCAACGGCGCGGAGACGGGACCGATGTTTTCCACCCGCCGGGACGACGTTGTATGGGCGGCCATGGGGTTAAATATCGAATATAGTCTAACATCGGGGTAATATAAAGAGATATTAATAAATTATAATTTTGTAATGATACTAATTTGCAATATTAGCAGGGCGTAACTAGGTATTTCATTCGGGGGGGGGGGGGGGGGGGGGGCATCAGGGGTGCATGGCGTCTGAATGGGGGTACATATCCAGTGGCGGCGCCAGCATAACAACAAAAATGGTGGGCAAACATACATTCGTGGTGAGAAATGCGCGCGTAGCACGCAAAAAATATGTGAATGTGAATTACCTAAAATTAGCTTAATTTGGTCTAAAAATAGGTTTTCAGACCATTTTAGAGTTTTTACTTTAAAAGTCAAGCCACTGGTCAAATGTAGGGCATGTACTGCATGGGTCATGTCATGGGTCATTGTATTTTGTCATATTTTATTTGGGGAGGGCATCAGGGGGGCATGGCTTCTGACTGGGGGGCTACGCCACTGAATATATGAACGACGTTGTATGGGCGGCCATTGGGGTTAAAGTGTTGAATATAGTCTAAAATCGGGGTAAAGAGATATTAATAAATTATAATATTGTAATGACTACTAATTTGCAATATGAATATTCACTAGCAATATGAATAATTAATTAGCAATATGAATATTAATTAGCAATATGAATGATCCAGATTGAACTGAAATGGTCCTGGTTGAACCGAGATGATCAAATTATCATAATTTATTCATCTCTTACAAATCACAAGACTATATTCAATAAATCTAATTTAGAAATGTGCGGCTTTTCAAGAAGCACGGCACGGCGACAAATCTTAATTTATTTATCTCTTACAATTACAAAACTATATTCAATACATTCTAATTTATACTGTACATATGCTTTTTTTCTCTTAAATTTGATATTTGCGACAAAAAATTATCATAATTTATTCATCTCTTACAAATTACAAGACTAGATTCAATAAATTTAATTTATACTGTACAAATGCTTTTTCCCCTCTGAAATATGACATTAGAATTAATTGCAATTTAATATTAGAGAAATGCACGGCTTTTCAATCTTTCAATCATGCCTTGTTACCCTTGCGACGTGAGATATGGCCAAAGTAGCTCAGCATTTAGGTGTTGATAGCATGAAGAAGTCGTTTAGACACCCCGATTTCTTCAATAATACTGGCATTGGTCCTTCTCATTGTCCATGAGATGCGAAGCATACGCGTTCAACACCACATCTCGAAAGCAGCTATTCTGTTTTTGTCAACTTTTGTTAGGGTCCACGTCTCACAGGCATACATGGCAATTGGAAATACAAGCCTGGTTTTTGTTGCTCTGGTTAATACCTCTGTCAGCCCAGATCTTGCTTAGGTTGACCATTGCTGATCTAGCCATTGCTAAACGGTGTCTAATTTCTTGGCTGCTACCACCCTCTTTGGTAATCAGGGATCCAAGAAAGTTGAATTTCGCGACCAATTCCACCTTATTACATTCAATCATGAGAGGCTCTCCCACACCATCTGTGCCTATGGACATTATCTTGGTCTTGCTAACATTTAGATGTAGCCCACGTTGTTCACTCTCCACCTTGACTTTCTTCAGGAGTTCCGCCATCTCTTCCATATTTGTTGCAAACAGGGTGATGTTGTCGGCATAACGTAGGTTGTGTATTTGGTATCCACCTACTGACAGCCCCCCTGGTCAATCATCCAATGCACGTCTCATTATAGACTCTGCATAAAGGTTGAAGAGTGCAGGCAGCTTGACCATCATACAGATTGCGAATTAGGTGGACGAGGTGGTAAGGGATTCCCATTTCTTGTAGTGCTGTCCATAATGCCGAATATCTCACACAATCAAAGGCCTTAGCATAGTCTAAAAAGCACATGAAGAGCTCCCTCTGGAATTCTAAAAGAAAATCCATTATGTGACGTACATTGGCTATCTGATCTCTTGCGCCGCGGCCTTTCCGGAAACCGGCTTGCTCAGCAGGAAGTTCACGTTCAAGATGAGGTCTAAGACGTTCGTTGATGATGTGCAGCAGGATTTTGCTTTCATGTGATATCAGAGCGATAGTACGATGTTTTTACATTCGCTAGCATCCCCTTTATTTGGAAGTGTTAGGAAAACTGATCTCTTCCAATCCTCTGGCCATACTCTTGACTTCCACACAGTATTGCACAGCTTTTGCATAATAACTGCTACTGAATCATCAGCTTGCTTCAGGAGCTCACCTGGAATATTGTCTAGACCAGGTGCCTTTTGATTTTTTAACTTCTCCATGGATTCCTGGACCTCTGATAGAAGAATATCAGGCTCATCTTCACCTAGTGGAGGCAAAGGAGACTCCTGTGTAGTTTCTTATCTAACAGAGTCCAGTGTGTCAGATACCATAACACTTTGTCTGATTGGAGTGAACTCTCAGGTGGGGTCCCACAGGGCACGTTGAATGGTCCAACAATCTTTATGGCCTTAGCTATGATGCTGCCAGAGTGGAGGAGCCAAATAAACTAGCTTTGAAATATGTTGATGATTTAACTATTGTAGAAAATGTGTTTGGAAAACAAATTTCCACCATCCAACATGATTTTGATAAATTTGAACAATGGGCTACAGAGAATCATATGATTTTAAACCCGACCAAATGCATGTTTATGGATGTCACCTTTGCGATGAATCCACCGATACTTACCCCCCTCCGTTTGTATGATCAAAACCTTCATTGCACTGACACGGTGAAGATTCTGGGCATACAAATTGCTAAAGATCTGAAATGGAACACCCACATTGGTGACATTACGAAACGTGCAAGTGGACGGCTATTTATGCTTAACATCCTAAAACGGCATGGGCTATTAAGTGTTAAAGACCTGGTAACAATCTATGTTGGTTTTGTTCGCCCCCTTCTTGAGTATGCTCTACCAGTATGGCATCCTGGTCTGACAGAAAATCTCCACTATGATTTGGAGCGTATTCAGAAGAGGGCGTGTAGAATCATCTTAGGTTTTAACTACATAGGCTATCAGGATGCCTTAATAACATGTGCTATTCCGGAACTCAGGAACCGTAGAGACCAACTTTGTTTAAACTTTGCTACATCCCTTTTAAAATCTAATGAATTCCGTGGTTGGTTACCAAAATCTAGAGATGAACAAGTGCATAATATGACTCTCCGTAGTGCTCACAAAATAACTGTTCCTAAAACACGTACCCTGCGTTACGCTCGTAGCTCAATTCCATACATGGTCAAACTCTTAATTCATATATTATAGTTCTGTTTCCAATAGGGGGTGGGTTGTTGTGTTATACATGCTTAGTTATTTCTATGAATATATTGTTTCTATTGTTCTATATATTACATATTGTAAATATTGTTGTAATTCAGCATTTTGCTGCGATAATGATATGTTTATTAAACCTTGAATTGAAATTGAATTGTCTCTTCTTGGGACGCATACAGATGTTCACAATAGCTTTTCCAACGATCCTTGATTTCGTCACTCTCAGTTAAGACCTTTCCTTGCTCGTCCTTGATGATAGCCAATCTAGTTGTCGTTTTTGAGGTGATGTTTTATGCATCTAAAGAGCTGATTTTTGTGAAAACTGTGATCCTCAAGTTCTTGGCATTGCTGTTGGATATGCAATCAGAAGTTGATGGTCACTACCTATATCTGCCCCTGGCAGGGCTTTTGCTATCTTGATAAAAGACTTCCACCTACTGCTAATGAGGATGTAGTCAATCTGGTTTCTTGTGAGGCCGTTTGGAGATATCCAATTGTACTTCGGTCTCAAGTGTTGTTGGAAAATTGTGTTTGTGATAGTAAGTCTGTTTGCTACACAGAAATCCACGAGTGTACTACCTCTTTCGTTTCTGCTTCCCAAGCCATGCGGGCCCAAGGCCATGGTTTCGTCTTCACTTTGAATGCCTTCTCCGACTTTTTCTTTGAAATCACCTGTTATCATGATGATATCTCTCTTCGGAATGCCATCAAGGGTTTCCTGCAGTTGGCTGTAAAAAAATTCCAGATCTTCATCTGAGGCTGTGGAGGTTGGTGCATATACTTGAATGACTGGGAGGTTAATAGGCCGAGCTTGGAATCTGATGGCGATGATCCTGTCACTGACTGGGTTGTAGCCCAAGACAAACGTCAATATTATTTTACTGGTGATGAAAGCTACACATTTGCTCCCTCCTTTGTCATTTCCTGAGTAGTATATGGTGTGATGATCCGTACCACAGCAATACTTAGGATGTTCACTTTGCATCTGTCCATCTGTCAGGTCAGAAGCTCCAGAGTGCCAGGCTGTGATAGAGTTCTCACATTCCATGTACCAAATCGTATGACTTTTCTTAACTTAAGATCCTTTCCCATAGTCCTTCCTTCTGCTCCATTCGGTGCGTCATCACAGGACAAGGGTCGGGATTGGTTTAGTTGCCCGTTACTGGTATGCTAGGCAGGTGGCTGCCCCATTGCTAAGTTCCGTCATCAAAGGTTATCTATAAGCATGACATAAATTGCCCGCTTAGAAGCGTTATTAATTCGCTCTGGTAAACCTATTGTTATCAATACTACGAGAGGATTACCCAGTGCATATATTTAAATTCGGGGCTAACTGAATGGGTAAGTGTCCATTATGTTTGAAATTGCATCTACGCTCATGCCTTTAAACTACTCAATACAGCCGGTTGGTTGCACACGAGAATTATGTCATATGTAGCAACCATAGCTTGGATGGAAGGCGAATATTTAAATTTGTTGACGGTTTTTAGGGCATCAATTTATAGCGCTGCTAAGCGGGCCTTGTAACCTAATGGTTTCCATGGGCGTGTACTGATGGAAATACATGTATACAACGAAGTGGGCGCCCAGATCCTTCCTCGTGAAGGGTACCCACACCTTAAAATGCAACACCTATACTTACTCTATGATTGGAAGAGGAAGAAGAAAAGAGAGAGGGATAGTAAACATCACCAGTTGGCACCCACACTAACACCGTGTGGTGTTGAGCTTTACTAGCAGTAATTACCCATACTCGATTTCAATCGATTGGTGTATATTTTGCCGTTTCTGCATGATGCAGTACGTGCTTTGATATCAATTTCCAGCTCATTGTCATGGCTTTTGCGCAAGCACTCAATTCGTGTGGGTTGTTCGGCACACAAACTATCATTTAAAAATACATTTGACAACATTACATTTGAAAAACATCCGTTATAATACCTGTACACTACTTCAGCACTACAATACAAACGTGTACAAATGTAATAAGTGTACTTAGGTCCCAATCCTGCACCAAGTCTATAGTGTAATACAATGAATTGTCCTTTATTCTATTGTATAGTTACATTACGTCCTTTATCGCTTGCTTACGGTTATCGTGGTGTTTAGAATGATCCCACGTCCCCTATTTGTTCAAAACGTGGGCCTAGGCTAACAAGTATGCATGTATCATATGGCAAACCTGAGAAAAAGCAAATCGCCTGTTGCCATTGATGTACATCATTATAGTTTACAAATTGACAAGACGTAAAATTATACCCCATATTATATTAAGTTATAGAATAAAAGATGTAAATCAGTGGCATACCATCCAGTCTTCCCTGTGCACGCTTGACCGTTGTACTGAATCAACGAAGTTAAAACAACACAATTAAGGGACTTTAATTACGTTCTTACGTACCTCTATCTATTAAAACAATTCATTTTGTCCACATTTTTCTCGGCCATCTCTCAGTGCCCCTTTAATATATTAAAATACAGTAATAAATAAAGAATTATTTTACAATAAAGGCTCCCATTTTTTTATTATGATCGCCAAGCTTTCCTTTACTCCTAGCCAGTGGCGGCGCCAGTCAATGTTTCACTCCTTTGGCCTATATCTGGCACGTTCATTCAAAAGGTTGCCCACCTCTGATATAGTTCAACGGTTTCCTTACATGCCTAATGAACTTGTTAACATTATTACATTAATAATGCAATTCATAACGCATTTTTCACATACCATGTTTAGCTTGGTATACCATAAACACACAATTGTATTTTGGTGATTCAACGACGATTTGATCGAAGATCTTTATCACCTTCTACCACACAGACATCATGACTGACACCAAGCGTCCCCTCATTCGTGTAGCGATGATTTCATTGCATGGCAACCCGCTGGTACCGGAGAGTGAGCTGGGATCGGATGGTAAAGGTGGCCAAAATGTCTATGTCAAAAAAGTGGGAACAGAGTTGTCAAACCTCAACTGTGACGTCACATAGTTCACGAGAAGTGAATCGCGCGAAGAAGGCGGCATAGTGGAACTGACCCCAACTCTTCGCTGTCAGTATGTGGTAGCTGGCCCGCAGCGCCATATCAACCGGGATTCTTTGTTTCAATACTGTGGTGTATTCGTCGAGAAGATAGATGCCTCCAAATTCGACGTGCTTCTGACAAACTACTGGCTCAGCGGTTTCGTTGGAATGGAATTGAAGACGGCGGCTCTTCCGCAGGCGCATATACATCACTCCACGGGTGCGATGAAGTACAAACACGTTGAAATGCCGGCCATTGGCGCGTTGCGTTTACGCATTGAAGAGATGATCAACGAGCGAGTCGACTGCGTGATACATCAGACTCAATCAGAAATCATCATGTGCAAAGCAAACAATCCAGCCTACATTCAACCTGGTGTTGATATTAAACGCTTCACAAAACTTGACAAGAATTCTGCCAAAGTAGCTCTCGGTTTTGAAGACGACGTCGTCAACGTACTTTTCGCGGGTCGTTTCGCGCCTCAAAAAGGGATACCGTTCGCCATTGAAGCTTTAAAATGCACTCAAGTCCGCCATAAGTTCCGCCTAATTGGGAACACCAATGATATGCAGTACCTAGTGAAGTCAACTCCAGATGTTGACTTCTTGGGGTCCAAGTCTCCGGATGAACTAGCCGTGTACATGGTGGCATCTGATGTCCTAATCATGCCGTCACTCTACGAACCATTTGGTATTGTAGCTGTTGAGGCTATGGCGGCCGGTTGCTGTCTGATTGTGTCTGCTACGGGTGGTCTGGATGAGATTGTCAAACATGGCGTCAATGGCTACAAGGTTCCTCCCGGGGATTCAGATGCCATTCGCAGGGCATTCGAAAAATTGTTAGCTGATTCGGAATTGATGAAGAAGATTCGTCAGACAAATATGGCCGAAGCACGGAAGAGATTTTGCTGGCGAAACACGGCGTTTAAACTCAGGCAAGAGCTGAATATTCTCGTTAAGTCTAAACAGGTCAAAAGTACTAGTTAGAAATGAAATAATGATTCAAATAAAGTTTCATTTAGTGTTATAGTTCCAATGCAAGATGCTTCAGCCATGTACTTTTTCTGCAGAATAAATCAGTTGGGGACTTGTGCCTTTGTGGCTCTTGTACGGGGCCCTGTATAGGTGAATGTTGCTATATATAAAAAGCAATTTTGAAAATAAATGGAAAGGATTTATTTAATGAAGCAGCCCTGTACTTCCAATGGTTGCATATTTTCATGTTGTTTGATTCAGATGCATCCATGTATCTCTTTGGCTGAATAGATGAGTTGGGGAATGTGGGGTCTGTAGAGGCAAATGAGTTGGGGCATGTGGGACCCTTTGGGACGGGTTACTGTTTGGAGCCCGATACAAGCAAAAGTTGCTGTAAGTGTTATTTTTTGTATCCTAACATGTAATACTTCCTATTCAAAAAGATTCATCTTTAGCTGAATAAATCAGTTGGGGCACGTGGGGCCCTTTGGGGCTACTGTCTAGGGTCCCGTATAGGCAAATTGTGCTGTCATTAGTATTTTTGTATATCCTAGCATGTAATATATTCAATGCAAAAATATGCATCCGCGTACCTCTTCGTCAAAATAAATCAGTTGGGGCACTTGGGTACCTTTGGGGCTACTGTCTAGGGCCCCGTACAGCCAAAAGTTGCTGTCATTGGTATTTTTATATATCCTAACATGTAATAGTTCCAATACAAAAAGATTCCATGGACCTCTTCAGCTAAATACATTTAAAGCTGGGACGGGGGGCTCTTCGGGCCTGCTGTCTATGGGGCCCCGTACAGGCAAAAGTTGCTGTCATTGGTATTCGGCTAATTAAAAACCATATTTAGGGAACCTTTGGGGCTACTGTCGTATATCCTATCATGCACTAGTTCCAAATCAAAAAGATTCATCCATGTACCTCTTCGGCTGAATAAATCAGTTGGGCCCTTTGGGTCTACTGTCTGGGGCCCCCGTACAGGCAAAAGTTGCTGTCATTGGTATTTTTGTATACCCAATGTGTAATAGTTTCAAGGCAAAAAGTCTGGGGCCCCCGTCCAGGCAACAGTTGCTATCATTGGTATTTTTGTATACCCCAATGTGTAATAGTTCCAATGCAAAAAATGTGCCTCTTTTGCTGATTAAAACCAGCAACACAATTTCCCAGCCAACACGTATGGGCCCCATGTGGGCTATATGTTGGCAATCAGGGCTAATGAGAGCAAGAGCTATGTGCGGGCTGACCACATGGGTCCCATATGGGTTTTACATGGGCCATAATGGGCTACGTGTTGGTAAACCTATCAGGGTCCCATATAGGCTGACCACATGGGCCCCATGTGGGTTTTACAAGGGCCATACTGGGCTACGTTATAGGGTAAACTTATCAGGGTCCCATATGGGCTGACCACATGGTACTCACATGGGTTATGTCAGGGCAATTCCACGCATGCACACTGAGCTTGGTTATATTGGTTTCGTAACACAATGGATTTAATATTTATAAATTTTGATAAATGATTCGATCCACATCATGCACTATTTCATAATTTAATGGCAAGTAAAGAAAATTACTTCACACAAAACTGTACACATGAACAATTTTGTTAGAGAATGTTAATAAAAAGCCAAATGACTTAACTGTTCTTCCAATTGCCAGTAATTTATTCGGGTATGTAAATAATTCAATTATCAATTACCTAATATAGGCTGCCCATAAGGGCAAGCCCATTTAAAACCCTGATTTGGCCCTAATTAAACTCATGTTAATCCCCCATGGACCTATGGGGGCCAACTCGCATGGGCCCCTTTCGGACAAAGTGACCAAAATAGTAAGGGTCCCATGTGGGCCTGCTATTGTACCCATGGGGGCCAACTCGCACGGGCCCCTTTCGGACAAAGTGCCCACAATATTAAGGTTCCAATGTCAATGTGGGCCGCCCAAATGGGGCCCACAAAGTGGCATATAAAGTGCCCACATGGGGCCATGCATACGTGTTGGCTGGGAAATTATTGACTTTTGGCCCCTAAATGATTTACTTAGACCATCAAACCTTTTGTACCTGCTCAGTTGATTAAATCTTCTAGGCCCCCGGCCTATCACTCATTGAAAGCGATCCTTGCGTGTTGACGTCTGATTTGCACTATTTTCATGAGAGTTTACCTTAAATGTGTCATACTTGAATGAACTACTTTTGATGGATTATGATTGTTATTGTCGAGACGTACGGGGGCGAGACAGAGCTAATCATTCTTTAGTTGATCTGGGTCATGATACCATTACCGAAAGGAATTCAGACTGTATTTAGCAATTATTGTTAAGAATAGGCTCAATAAAATAATTTGAGAACAGAACACCTCCAATTACTTGTATAGGCTATTTAGTTGAGTCACCATTCAGTCTAATAAGTTTACATACAAACATACGTAAACGAAAGGATCCGTCTGTGTTTGGACGGATAAATAGGTTAATAATTTAATATACCTTTTGGCTACAGGAAAAGAATTCAGACTTTGCAATTGCTTTCAAAGAATGGGCTTTAATAAAAATAATGTTGGACAGTTATAGATAAAAACAACAAACGAAAGAATGTTATTGCCTTGGTAACGCAAAAATAGAATGTACAGTCAAACAAATTTCTCAATATGGATCGGTCGGTCAGGTGTTTTGTGGGTTTTTTTTAAGATTTCTAGAAGAATGGGTCGGTCGGGCCAGTAGAGGTCGGTCGGGCCAGTAGAGGTCGGTCGGGCCAGTAGAGGTCGGTCTGGCCAGTAGAAGTCGGTCGGGCCAGTAGAGGTCGGTCGGGCCAGTAGAGGTCGGTCTGGCCAGTAAAACAGGGTTTCTTTTGTTCGTCGCCTATGGGGTCAAAATCTAAAATTGTTTAAATTGAGCTGACATACATAACAGATATTGACCAATTTAACTTTGTAATTAACATTAATGCAGTTCTCAATTTGAATCTTGAAACTACCCTCCTCAAGCCCTCGCCTTCCTTTAGCAGACGCGTGCCCAGAAGGGGGAGGTTTGGGGATCAAGCCCCCGGGTCCCCAGAGGTGGGTAAAATAAAAGAGAGGGGGGAAAGGGGAGGAAGAGAGGGGAGGAGAGGGGGAGGGGAGGGGAGAGGAGGAAAGGAGGTGATAGGAGGAGGGAAGAGGAGGGAAAAGGAAAAGGAGAGGGAGCTTTTATTAGTGTCTCTCACTTCTTTTCTACGTCTCTGAACCATGTGAGTGTTTTATAACAAATGTAAATAGGCCTATTGATAGCAAGAAGAGTTTTAAGTCACCCAGGCAAGTTAAAACCCAGCCCCCAGCAGCCCCTCCTTGACAAAAGAGGTAACGAGCATAGACAGTGCAAGCTCCCATAATTTTCACGATGGGAACGATGCCCCCTCAAAAGAAACCATTTTTGGCGCGCAATTAGATTCAATGTTTGATGATTTCAGGAAAGTTTTCTAGACCATTTTAGTGAAATAACGCTAGACAAATTAATTAAAATAATTTGGGCCAGTTGGTAGGGGGACGGAAAGGAGAGGGAAGTTTTTATTAGTGTCTCTCACTTCATTTCTACGTCTCTGAACCATGTGAGTGTTTTATAAAAAATGTAAATATTGATAGCAAGAAGAGTTTTAAGTCACCAAGGCAGCTGTGTCATGAACAATGGTATATCTACAGGGCATTTTGGGATTAACTGCGGTCTTATAGCTTGTTTCTACTGGAGAAGATACCGTTAAGAATAGCTAAGTTTGCCCAGTGGAAACAGCCAGATACAGTTAAGAATAGGTTTTTTAGGTAATCCCAAAAACCTTAACAAACCAGGTTTGGTACTGGTAAGAAACTGCAAGAAACCCAGTAGAAACAAACTAAGCCGTTTAATCTTACCGTTATGTGCCGTGAACCGTGTCACGCTGGGTTATACACATGTATTGTGAAGCAATCTTTTTCCGGTTGGCCAAATCTGTTATGAATTCTTTAAATAAGTTCAGCAAATGTTCAAACTTAAAGGTAAATAATACTAAAACGGAGGCGATGTGGATCGGCAGTGTGCGAAATAGTTTTGAGAGGCTTCTTGATGTATTCTGAACCAAAACATTGAAGATTTTAGGATTTATTTTTCATGACGAGAAAGCTATGAGGAATCTCAATTACGAGCATAGAATTACGGCATTAATTAACTTACTCAATATGTGGAAGCAGCGTGATTTAACCGTTCTCAGTGGCGGATACAGGGGGCGGGGGGGGGGGGGGGGGGGGGGGCACCCCGTAAAATTTGACAATATACCTTTTTTTGTGTACCACTGTACCTTTTTCAGAGACATAGGTAGGTACCGTCGGTACATTTGCGAGTTTTACCATGTGATACTTTTTGCTGGTTTTGGGACGACCACACCCTCGACGACCACGTCGCTACCCCCATGATCTTGAAACTTTCTTGCTAATTCTCTAATACTGAGCTTGGGAGGCGGCACTGAAAAACCAGTATGTATCGCCCATACATACATGTAAGTGAGTTTATGTTTGATTGATATTGACGTTTGTTATATAGTGCATCACCAGGCATCACCAAACATGCAAGTATGCATGAAAATTTAGCAGAGATCAATGCAAAGATTTCCATACATGGAGTGCTATGAGCTAAGACTTGTAGACGGTATTAAGTGTTCCAGCACATTTCTATCATTTCTATGTTATAAAACAAGATTTATTTCATGATTACTCATTCTTCATTGGCTGATGATTCAAAGTTACTTTTCGCACACCATGATCTTAAAACTTTCTTGCTAATTCTTAATACTGAGCTTAGGAGGCGGCACTGCGACCAATGCAAATATGTCCATAATAAAATAAATAGTTAAGCACCCCCCCGTTTTTTTACAACCTCGCACATTACAAGTTTGTTGTCGTCAAAACAGTGTAGTATACCCATGATATTGCTATATTTTCTGGAGAAGTGATATTATGGTCACATAAAAACATAACAATCATGCCGTTTTCAATATTTTATTCTGAATAATTTAAGGTGACATTTTTTGGGAATTTTAGGCATATTTTCACCTCAATTTAAGTATGGAGCTATAGGTCCATCACGGACAGTGTGGATGACGTTTATGTTTTCTAACGTACAGTCATTGTTCTGAGAAGACCTCTAGCGATCTTTGCGTCAATAACGTGTGTAGGACCCACGTGATCGGATCACTGACTCAACCCTACGTCTCATAGACCCTGTAAGCCGTCGTATGCGTTGCTGTGGCAGGTTGTTCCATTCCCGATGTAATGCACGTTCCAATTCATCCAGATTGGCTATTGGCCAATCTGGATGAATTGGAACGTGCATTACATCGGGAATGGAACAACCTGCCACAGCAACGCATACGACGGCTTACAGGGTCTATGAGACGTAGGGTTGAGTCAGTGATCCGATCACGTGGGTCCTACACACGTTATTGACGCAAAGATCGCTAGAGGTCTTCTCAGAACAATGACTGTACGTTAGAAAACATAAACGTCATCCACACTGTCCGTGATGGACCTATAGCTCCATACTTAAATTGAGGTGAAAATATGCCTAAAATTCCCAAAAAATGTCACCTTAAATTATTCAGAATAAAATATTGAAAACGGCATGATTGTTATGTTTTTATGTGACCATAATATCACTTCTCCAGAAAATATAGCAATATCATGGGTATACTACACTGTTTTGACGACAACAAACTTGTAATGTGCGAGGTTGTAAAAAAACGGGGGGGTGCTTAACTTAATTCTTTGTGTATATATTTGCAGTGGTCAGTTGTTTTCCACGTGTATGAATTATGTTCCTGTCTTATTGGCTGATGATTCAAAGTTACTTTTCGCACACACCATGATCTTAAAACTTTCTTGCTAATTCTTAATACTGAGCTTGAAAGACGGCACAGCAAAACCATTATGTATCGCCCATACATACATGTAAGTGACTTTTATGTTTGATTGATATTGACGCTAGTTATATTTTGCATCACCAAACATACAAGTACCCATGAAAATTTAGCAGAGACCAATGCAAAGATTTCCATACATAGAGTGCTATGAGCTAAGACTTGTAGACGGGTATTAAGTGTTCCAGCACATTTCTATCATTTCTAGGTTATAAAAAAAGATTTATTTAATGATTACTCATTATTCATTCTTGTTCTGCAATTTTGATTCCAAGCCCACGTTTATTTCTCACGTGTATGAATGATGTCCCAACTTTCCTATGTCTTATTGGCTGAGGATTCAAAGTTACTTTTCTCACTCCATGATCTTGAAACTTTCTTGTTAATTCTTAATACTGAGCTTGGGAGACGGCACTGCAAAACCAGTATGTATCGCCCACATTTCTATCTACATGTAGTAGTATTAGATGACAGACATGGAGTGCTGATGAGCTAAGACTTGTGGACGGGTATTAAGTGTTCCAGCACATTTCTATCATTTCTAGGTTATAAAACAAGATTTATTTCATGATTACTCATTCTTCGTTCTTGTTCTGCAAGGTTGTATCCTAGGCCCACATTTATTTCTCACGTGTATGAATGATGTCCCAACTTTCCTATGTCTTGTTGGCTAATGATTCAAAGTTACTTTTCTCACACCATGATCTTAAAACTTTCTTGCTAATTCTTAATACTGAGCTTAGGAGGCGGCACTGCAAAACCAGTATATATCGACCATATTATGTACACCACCAACGAAAATAGAACCAAGACCAATGCAAATATTTCCATAATAAAATAAATATATTTGCAGTGGTCTCAGATTAATTTTCATGGGTGCTTAGATATGTGACGCAAAATATAAATTTAAGGTCAATCATAAGTCACTTTTAATTACAACACATGATTTGAACAAATCATAGTGTTATGGAATGCTTAAAGGATATTGTTCATGGTGATGTGAGCATTTAAAAATGGCTCCTTGTTCTCATGATCAAAATAAATATGTGTAAAACTAGAAAAGTTCTGATGAATTCCTCTGGCCATCATCATCATTTTAGTCATCATTTTATTTTACGGCTCCGAGCAACTGGTGCAGGAGCTGGCCTTTTCAACCCACAGAGCAAAAAGTAGTAGTATTAGATGGCATACATGGAATGCTGGTGAGCTTTGAGTTGTGGATAAGTGTTCCACCCCAATTATATCATTTCTAGTTTACAAACCAGATTTATTTCATGATCAGTCATTCTTCAATCTTGTTCTGCAAGGTTGTATCCTAGGCCCACTTTTTTCTGACTTATAAGAATGATGTTCCAAATGTCTCTCATAATCACACTCTTTCCTAGTCTTCTTGGCTGATGATTTAGTGTCACTTTCCTCACACCATGATCATGAAACTTTCTTTCTAATTTATAATACTGAGCTTGGGAGGCGGCACTGAAAAACCATAATGTATCGCCCATACATGCATGTAAGTGACTTTTATGTTTGATTCATATTGACGCTAGTTATATTTTGCATCACCTAACGCACAAGCACCCATGAGAATTGAGCAGAGATCAATGCAAAGATTTCCATAATAATAATATCAAATCATTTGCAATAATCCTTTCAATATTCTCGATTGCTTATACTGTACGTACGGTGAGCCAAAATATTAATTTGGCACCAATCGAAAAGTCTTATGTAAAAGTCACTTTTAATAACATCAAGTAATTTGAGTAATTCACAAGTGTTACGGAATGCTTGAGTGTTCATGTGATGTGAATAGTTTGAAATGGCTCCTTGTTCTCAGTATCAAAATATATTAAAATGAAAAAACTAGACAAGTTCTGATGAATTCCTCTGGCCATCATCATCTTATTTTACGGCTCTGAGCTACTGGTGCAGGAGCTGGCCTTTTCAACCATAGAGCAATGAGTAGTGTTAGATGACATACATGGAGAGCTGATGAGCTGAGAGTTGTGGACGGGTAAGTATTCCAGCACATTTCTATCACACCCAGCAAAAGTAATCTGAAAATAACAAAAGGAGAGAGAGAGAATGAGAATGATGAAAATGGGATGGAAAGGTTGTATCATAAGGTGACACACAAAAACTGTTCTAGGTCAGACGTTTAGTGTTTTTGTTATGCTTCTTCTTTTTTGTTCAATTTTCATGAACATGTTGGGTAAGTGTTGGTTAATATAAAAACGAGGTCTCTGGATCAGGTTTGTTCGCTTTGGCATAATGAGACATTCTTTAGGTTAATTGTTACAAATAGAAGACATGCATTTTGTGTAAATGATCTCAATGTTGTCATCAGCGAGTGAAAATGGACTGTACTATATAGTCAGCGTCAGAGAAGTCCGGCATTTTTTCTGTGACAAGTGCGTACAGCGTAAACACGGAAGTGCGTTTAGAACAGCGTCACAACAGCGTTATCTTTCAGCGTCGCGGTATCTGTAATTCGATCGTATCTATGGGTCATGAATGTCCACGCCCACACGCTCATTAACTAGACGCGCGCATTGGCGGTTTTAAAAAGTATTCTGACAACGACTACACTTTCGCCTTTCTATGATGATGCACGATAATTGGCACATGAGGCTTCCACTGGAAAATTGTGATGTCATAAGACCCGGGGGAGGGGCGATCATGTATAAAAGTTGTAATTGTCCGAGTGAATCTACTCTCAAAAACTACCCTTCACCGCAGATTCACAAAGGAAAAAGTGACCCTTAAGAGAGTTTAGACTGAAAGGATCATCTAAAGTATTGTGTGATTCAGTTTTGTCAGTAAATTTGTCTTATTGGACCTAATAACCATTTTGCGCTATTTTTACAATGATGACATGTGACCATCGGTCCAAGCAGCCCTTAGTGCAGATTCAGGTTGACAAAGACACACTTATTCTCTGAAATTGAAGATGTTGATACCCTTTAGCACAGGCTCGCGTTGTGGTCGAAAAAAGCACCCTTATTCTGTGTTTTCGTTCATGCGGATGATTTCAACATTATACCTGACTGCCACCCCCAGGCATAATACCAGGCCTTCAATACTTAGCAGAGAGAAAGAACTACAACCAGGATGCTTTCCTTGCACCTTTCCGATGCCACAGACGTAATTGAAGAGGATTGCAAGGGTTTTTGACAAAGACTAAGGAAATCTACACTAACCTGATAACAGATGGCAGGTTGGTGCTCCATAATAACCAGGGTAAAGTGTGGAAATACCAGACGTAAAATTGATAGTGTAATGTTCTGCTGAAGACGATCCCTAGGAAGTTGCATGTAAACAGCGTGCTTACAATATGTGTTGGCTTAGTCAAGGAAACAATGTATACATCAACAACAACAAATCCCCCAAATATTATGAGGGTATTTTTTAAAGAATAAAAACAAAGTAGAAAATTGTGTCTGTTTTGGGATGTCTTGAGGAGGACACATTTTGAAGCTGAAAAAGTACATTGATTAGGAATTAAAAATTGAACAGAAAAAGACAAGGATTTGAATAGATTCTTCAAAGTTTGTTGTGATAATCATGAATATAGCATCTAAAGGCATACTGTCATAGTAGGCAGCGTAATGCTATGGACAACATTCCACCTATGCATGTGTACATGTATGTGAGTAAACCTGCAAGTGCTTACTTGAACCTACACTCATGTTTGCGCATTAGACGCAGTCCCGGAAACAGTAATAAATCATGTGCATGTGGAATAACGCACGCGGGAGCTTTGAGACAAAAGATTTTTTTAATATAGCCTAATAACTCTTGTTTTTCTTTTACTGATACCAATTTATATTTATTTCAAAAATTGTTTATTTGTGTGGTGGTATGGGAAAACCCGTCGGAAGTCGCTAGTGTTAATATTAAGATATCTGGTTCATACCAAAATATTTCTTACAAATGAGTTCCAAGTCAATTTTCCAGCTTTGGTCCCAAGATGGAGATTATACCTTAAACTTTTATAATAGTCTCCAGGAGTTTTTTATGCAAAATTCCTGATGTTAAGCTTAGGGCACGTTCCCACTGTGGCTGTTTGATACCAGGACGTGGACTCGATGCTACATCGAGTCTACTTCCAAGCCTAGTGGGAACGCGCAATAAGGGGTTTCGATCCTACATCCACGATGTAGGGTCGAATCATTCTCGAAGAGGTAGTCTCGCACCTAGGAAATGGTATCAAAATCGCTAGTGAGAACGCGTTTTACTTATCGTATGTGGACTCGTACCACTTGTTCCACAATAACAAGAATGTTGCGCTACGTTAGACTGCGCCGCCGTCCGTCGCGCGCTTCAAAATGCAATTTCACGCGGCCAAACGTCATGCAAGCGTGGTATTTACGCAGAAGGTGCGCACGACGCGCTCGCTTAAACTTGTAAACAAGTAACTAATCGATACCACATCGGTATTTTGATGTATTTTATCGCACAATGAGAACGCAACATCAATGTTATGCATGTAGACTCGCACCTACAATCTTGGAAAAAAGTCCTTGGAACGCTAACGCTGAGCTGAGCACACGTGCTGGGTATTGTGTGCATGTATTGATACTTAGTGTCTTCTGTTATAAACGGAAATTGTTCAAATGAGATTTTTACTTCCCCACCCCCCATCGATCAATGTTGGGACACTCTGGCAAGCTGCAGGAGCCACTGGCCTTGGTCAACATTGTACGGGGGAGTGGGGGTGACACGTGTCCGTTAATCACACGCAAGTGTTCCAAGACCTTTTTCCAGGATTGTATAAGAGGAATGCAAAATATTTGATCTAAATTTGGTTTTTCTGTCATAAATCAAAAACCGAATGTCGTATGAATCTCATATTACACACGATTTGAGTAAACCATAGGGGCATCACAAATATAATAAAAATGATGACAGGGAATTAATTTTATTTAGGGAGTGGTCACTGAAAACAATTATGTATGTCATATTTAACTACAATTTGACCCGTTTCTTGATCCCGCGCGTAATAATCTGATGTTTATAAATCAATAAATCAAAAGTATAAAGTTCTTGCTGAGACATTAACATGTTTATACTTTTAATAATGTTATCACATTGCCTATTTGTTTGTTATTTGAAATATGAAACTATACATTTACACTTTCCACGCGACAGGTGTCTGCAGACGACAATCCAAAATTGCACAAAATGTTTCAAAAACGTCAAAATTATTGAATGTCATTTTACCAATATTTGGAATCACCTTATGAAATGCATTCAAATAAGTACAAACGTGCCTATTATTAGTTCAGTTATCCTTGAGATAGACATAAAAGTTAGACAAATCTGTTTTGTACCGTGGTTAAACCAATAGCCGCGTTGAAAGTGTTAACATTTGCCGAGCAGTAAACGTTTATTTGCAATACTATTCCTATCTATTGAAGATAGCTCATAACAGAAAAAAGGAGAAAAGCCACGCCATGAAAGCGACTCGAACCAACGCCAAGCAGGCTATGAACAGATAAAGGGTGCCAACGAATGCTCCTATCCACTCGGCCAAGCGGTTTGTGCTTACACAAGCATTTTTTTTTTTTTTATTATACATGTTATAGTAATGCATTATTGCAAAGTGTCACACACTTTACAACAGTTTACCATCAGTTTACCATTGGGACATTTTGCTTAAAATAGGCAATTAAACGTTTTTTTCATACTGCCTTTGAGTTATCAAGAAATGCATATGTGTTAGCTATACCAATCATGCATGTTGTAACTCCGAAATATAAGCCGCATTGGTCACATCTACGCATTTTGATAACAGTTTACCATTTAAAATGAAAACAAAATATGTATACTAATATTATACTATAGAAACGACGGTAAAGTGTTCAATGAACACGCGTTTCAAGGCAACACTTTACCATACACTTTACCATTCACTTTACCATTACGGTCCCAACTCGTCTGATGATTTCTTTGTGAATAAAGCTAAATTCATTTATCGCAGCGCTATTTTAATCAATAAATACAATAAAATATACTACTTAAATGGTTTATTTATGTATTCACGTATATTATATATTACTTAAATGGTTTATGTATTCACTTATTTAGTTGTTTGGGTTGTTTTTGAGGATGAGATTGAACTGAAGGCCTATAGATAATATTATCGTCGTGCTTACTCATCTGACTCATTAGCTCAGTTGACTAGAGCGCTTGTCTATAACCATCCAGAGGTCCTAGGTTCAAATCCTGGACGTGCAATTTCTTTTACTGACTATCATTTATAATTTGTGGAGTAAGAAGAAACATTTACTCATCATCCAACCATGTCCAACTATTGTTTTTCCAATTATTTTTCAAATATTTCCAAAAAATAAATGCCGACAGTTTTGAAAAATAATGTGTAAGAAAAAAGAGTAATATTTGAAAAATCCATAAAATAAGGGTTTGTGAATAACGTGTCGGGAAAAAATACCAGCAATGTCAAAATGTTCAAAATAAATTCCAAAAACTGTAGGCAAAAACACCCTTTGACAATTTGAGCCAAAAAATGTTGGTTAATATTAATATGTGGAAATGTAGAACTAAATCCAAATGTAGTTTTTCAAAAATTCTTTTGAATAAAAACAGCCCAAAAAGTGTACGTATAGGCCTATGAACATTCGAGCAGAAAAAAAGTGTTTTGAAAAAGGTGTTTTTCTTGCATTTTTTCTTGGTGATTATTGGGCCGGGGGATTCATCGTCCCTTTGCAACACAAGTGATGCAAAACAACGACCGCAAATAAAAAAATACATAATAACAGATGGGCATATGAATAATGAGCATCTATGATTATATTACAACCCGTTAATGCAATACGAAAGATAGCTGTCGAATCTGTCAAACAGAAGTTACTGCTATCTACGGAAGATAGTTATTTACAAGTAGGCCTAAGTTGTTTTACAATTATTTGTGTTACTTTCAACCCTATATATAGATTCCGTTACTTTTAGATACTCTTTTGCATATCTAACAATACATGAATAACTCTCGTAGGAGTATCTGAAAACGCCACATTATGCATTGCAATAATGGCCAATTATTATACATCTTCGAAATGCATTAGTTAGTATAGGGAATTGGTTTCACTGAACGTTCCCGTATTAAATGAATGTCTTTATTAAAAAAAATACTGGGGATGCCAAGCCTATGGTCCCCTGCCAAATACTGCGCAATTTGAGATACATGTGACATTTAGTTTTTGAGATGTGATAGAAAAACCAAATTTAGATGATTTTTTTTGCAATCTGCGTATACAATCTTGGAAAAAAGTCCTTGGAACGCTAACGCTGAGCTGAGCACACGTGCTGGGTATTGTGTGCATGTATTGATACTTAGTGTCTTCTGTTATAAACGGAAATTGTTCAAATGAGATTTTTACTTCCCCACCCCCCATCGATCAATGTTGGGACACTCTGGCAAGCTGCAGGAGCCACTGGCCTTGGTCAACATTGTACGGGGGAGTGGGGGTGACACGTGTCCGTTAATCACACGCAAGTGTTCCAAGACTTTTTTCCAGGATTGTAGGTACGAGTCCACATTCGCACAGTGAGAACAAGCCCTTATTTTAGTACTTTTCTGAACCTTGTTTATCAAATTTATTGCCAAGAAATCAGAGGTGAATGAACTAAAATGTGCATCATGGGAACCAGGTCACTCCTTCTTGAACTTGACATGCTATTTATTATGCAACTTGCATTAAAGATTTTGAAACTCAAGAACTTACAATTGTTAATTATATCGCAAAAAACTAGGTTCATATCAAAAGTCCTTTTCACATGACAAGCTATTCTGTGTGATATAAAAGTTTGAACCTTTGAATTGTCAGTTTCAATTTTCAGGTTGGGTATAAACTGTTAAAAAAGCTGTCTTTAAAATATTATAACAGTAGTTCTATATGGAATTTCTGAAAAATGTAAACAGTCCTATATACTCAGTAGAGTATGGACCTCTCCGCCAAAGAAAGAAAACAGGTTGCTAGAAAATGACCATGTGAAGGTTTTCCCATGCCACCACACATTCTCAAATTTTGAAAATCAAAAAGTATTTCTAATTAAAAAGATCTGCAGAAATTGTGTTATTCTAAAAGCATAGGCCCTATGTGGGGCAGCAGTTGACAACAATTCAAGTTGTTACCTAAAAATAACATTGATATTCATACTAAGTAAACAACAACATGTGTACTAATGCATAATGCCTGTTGGTTGGTGTTGCATGTTACAATTATTATAGCAGTGGCAGAGCAGAAAAAAGGTGCTAGCTCAATTAAAAAGGATATAGTTATTATCCAGTAACTTGGGCATAAATCTGCTTGGTTTCTTCAAAAGTTCCCAGACATGACCAGTTTTCCTACAGAAAAGAACAAAATAATAAAGGAATGTCAATATATATATCGGTCTGGAATAACGTCACATGCCATTGACAACAATTCAAACAACATGATGTCATAATATTTCAGATGGCACCATCATCAAAACGGCAGAATATAACCCTTTTTGTACCTCCTTGAAATGGTACCATATATATAATTTGCCCAACAGATTTACTCATGTTATCATATTTACACATAATGCAAGTTTTCACAATAGTTGGGTGAAACATTTGGCACATTTTGGAAATTTTGCTAATGTAAACAACAGTTGCTTACACAGCCTCATGCAGTCACTAGGAACGATCTTCTGTATGGTTGAGTAGAGCCCGTATTGTATTGCTTTGTTGTCAACAGCAAAGTTGATGGTCCGGGCCACCTAAAGCTGGTTTTTACAAGTAAATTATTCACAATTTTCCTGGTCAACTCTCGCTAAGTTTCAACAACACAGTGTCGACCTATTAAAATAAAGCTCGTGTATCTTATGACCTAGAGTCTGCGTGTTAAACTACTTCAGGTGTGTGACTCATTTCATTATCCCTTCACCAAAAGTGAGATTTTGATGCCATATAGATCTTCAATAGAAGGGATTATTATCCTAATCGAAATGTTGTGGGGAGCTGATACTATGTCTGTTTCGCCCATACCTGTATGACTAGCATATGGGTATTGATAGTATATTGCTGCGACTACATACTAGCTAACTGGATACACAAAATTAATTTGAAAAAAAAAGCAACGGTGTAAGTTAAACTACTTCTAATATTTGAAACATGTTCATTCAATACACATATAACCAATGCGATAGATGTAACACTATTTGTGAAGTTTATCGACACTTATTTCACCCAGTATTTTATAACACCTAAACTCAAACCCATGAGCGTGCCGGACAATTATATTCCATCTTTTGAAATTGATTCATAACGATTTAACGCGTCTGAGAACGAGAGTGACGTTTTATTTACGGATGGTGAGAAGTTATTTCATGACAGGGCGAAAGCCTACTCTTTGTGTTGAGCAACCTTGGTCCAAAACACACATAGCTTCAAAATACTTACTTGTCCATCCCTGTCTTGATTATCTAAACTGCTCAACAACAAAAATTTGAATATTTTTTCTAGCACAAGATCTTCAAATATTGCGGGATATGTTCATTTAAAGTGTTATATATCCATGTAAAGCTGATGTGTTTATCTTTACAATGATACCAAATTTGAAGCAATCCCTTGCTCCAGTGCTCAGCTACTTGCTTGATAACATGGGAAGGTCACAATCTGAATGTGCCAAAATCAACACTAATGAATGACTGTATATAACACTTAATGAACATATCCCGCGAGAAAAGCATGTGCTAAAGAAAATATTCCAAACTTTTTTTTGAGCAGTTTATGACCTGACTCACCTGTTCCATCTATGCACCACAAAGAGGATAATTAACACGAGATGAAGACCAAGTAAACTCGCCTGGAAGTAGCGATTCAAAAAGTACTCTTCCGTAAGAAGACGCCAATTGACAGTCCATTTGTACTCAAACTGACGGCTCAACTCAAAGGCACGCAACAGATAACCGATAGGATTCTCTTGTAAGAATGGCACCGCAAGAATGACCTGTGAAAGGAAAAGAGCTGCATTGCTTCAGATAGGCAATTTGTTATTTAGACAACTTTGTTCTACTGGCCCAGAATTTGCCAATGATTAGGGTTTTTTAGCCCTTTACATGGACCCAAAACAAAGATTTTCCTTTCTGTTATTCCATCCAACCAAGCATTACCCATTTTACCAAGTGTTATCCTAATAAAAGACAGATAACCTTATTCCTGAATTTGCAGTTTTTGAGACCCTAACCAATGTACATGCATGCATGCTGCCCTTCTGTTAAAAATACCCTACTAAAAAAAAAATTCTTACCCTAAACATAAAGTCTACATTTGACTACAAGTTCCTCTCCCTCCCTTTTGCAGCAACTTGTCGAGTCAATTGTATGCCCTATAACTTTGGGATGGAACACTTGTAAGGCCAAACAAAGAAGATAGTCTGTCTCAGACACATTTTGCAAAAAAGCTAAGTGCTGTGCAATTTATTTATTTTATTTTATTTTTTTAGAAAAAAGGCTATGAGGCCAAAACCAAAAAGAGTTGACTTGCCCTTTCCGACCGACCGAGTCGCTTTTTTTTATTTATTTTTTTTATTTTATTTTTTATTTTTTTTATTTATTATTATTGAAAAAAAAAAAATTGAAAGAAGCACATAACAATAAAGAAAGATGAAAACGTGTTTTTGAGTAGTATCTGCTTGTTTAAAAAATAAATAAAAATAAAAACAAAAATAAAATTTTAAAATTTTAAAAAAAATCTTTAAAACATGTTTTTGTGCAGTAAATTTAAAAAAAATTTCAACAACAAAAACAAAACAAAAAATCCGACCGTCCGACCCTGACCCTGAAAGGGCAAGTCAACTTCTTCTTTTTTTTAGGCCAAAACAAAAAAAAGAGTTGACTTGCCCTTTCCGACCGACCCGAATTTTCGGAAATCTAGGGTCGCTATTTTTGTTGTTGTTGTTGTTGAAAGAAGCATATTACAATAAAGAAAGGTGAAAACGTGTTTTTGAGTAGTATCTGCTTGTTTAAAAAATAAAAATAAATAAAAATAAAAATAAAATAAAATTGTTTTTTAAAAAAATCTTTAAAACGTGTTTTTGTGCAGTAAATTTTCAACACACAAAAAAAAAAATCCGACCGTCCGACCCTGACTTTGACCCTAAAAGGGCAAATTAACTTCTTCTTTTTTTTTGGCCTGAGGTATGCGATTTTTGTTGTTGTTGCTAATCCAAGCTTCAGAGAACTTTTTTATAATTTTTTTTCTACAAATCGAAAAATAAAAAATAAATAAAAAATAAATCAATAAAAAATCAAAAAAATAAAGAATAAAAAAACCAGGTTTTTTTTAGGCCTCAACGCATAGACCTACACGCCGTAGGTCATCATTTCACATACCAATGTGGGGGGGGGGGGCTTCTGAGACAGATTATCTTCTTTTTTGGCCTTATGTATAGCTTCCATGGACCTACCTGTGTTATCCCGCATATAAATAACCTTGGTATCGTGAGCCAAAACCCAAACTCTGTCAGTAACAGCAGCAGTAAGGCTGGTGAGAACAATAGGATGTTCATCTTTATGGACACACCGATGCTGAAATAAATTAAAAACAATAGATATGAAGATAATTGTAAATAATTAATTAAATAATTGTAATCATTGTCAATAATTAATGATATGAAGATATGAATAAAATACACAGCCGCACAGGTCACGAAATAAACAACCATAACCAACATCTGTATAGGCTAGTTAAAATGTGTCATAATAATATCGTAGCTCAGGTGTAGTTCACAGAAAGCTTGCTGAACGCTATACATATTCGACTTACGCACATTTTATGTATTATATATTGTTAAAACAGATTAGCTTTATTCCGTAAAAATCATATCGATTAAAATATCAACCGCTGTCAGCCAACTCCTCGTGGTCTAATGGCTAGCAAACAGGACCCATGAACGAAAGGTTACTGGTTCGAATCCTGGTGTCGTAGAATTTTGTGTATAACCTTGTTTGACATTTTTTGACAAAGGATATGTAATGTAATTACAAGTGCAAAACACTTGTATACATACATGTATATCAGTTTCAATCTAAATGTTGTTGATGGGAAATAAATTCGCGCACAGGTCTCACTATCATTGAAGTCATATTTGTCGATCTCTTTCAAGTGATTCTCTCTCAAATTTATTTTTACTCTGAAAGCAGATTTACTTACAGATTTAAATTTTTGATCCTAAATCGTTAAGATCTTCTAAGTTACAGAGAGATATAATTCCTTATACTTCAATATCATGGTTTAAATAGTTTGAATTTTTTTTCTTCTCATTCGTAAATATATTTCCATAGTTTAACACCGTTTTTACCCTTAGAGTAGAAGTGGGCTATAGAGGGTCAGATTTAAGTCATAGTTTCAGGACATGCTCATCACCCCTTAGTTTGATGAGTTGATGCGTACTGACACCAAATCTGATTTTCTTTTTTAAAAAGTGTGAAATTTGGACTGCTTTGGCCCAAAAAACACAAAAAGTCTGCCATTATGGAAAAAACAGTATTTTGATCATAGCTCAGTCATTTTTGGTCTACATTATTTGATTCTGGTGGCAATACCCATGTTTTAGGGTACAAGGTTTCATTCTATGCTGGTTTCGTCTCATATAACCCATTCGTTTTCTTGTAATAGCTGTTTTTGGTCAAATTTGGACTGTGAGGGCGCTTTGCAAAAAAAGTAGCCATCGCATTAATAAAAATGAATTTGAATATATGGAATATGTTAAGAGTGTTTCAAGAAACATCCTCTGAAGATTTGAGCATGTTACCTTATTTCATTTTACCGTGGCATTCATTTCAAAATCACAAGAATGCGTTAAAGCACTTCCATAGGATAGTACAGGGGTCAACGAACTTTCATTAGTGTGTGTTTCAATGGAGATGATTCAAAAACGTTCAAAATGGTGTAGTTTAAAAACAACAAATGGTATTTTGCTCAGATTTTCAGGAAATGCCTAAAATGTAACTCATGTCATGTTTCAACTTTAAAATTTGATATACTTCGATGCGAAAGGTACTTTTTGAACAGCGCCCTCACAGAGCTATTTTTCACTAAAAATACCATTTTCAGGAAAACGAAACATCGTCATGAGATAAAAGTTACATAATTTTATTCCTTGTCCCCACAAACATGGGTATTGCCACCAAAATGAAATTGATTGGACCAAAAATGATTGAGTTACGATCAAAATACTGTTTTTTCCAAAAAACCTGACTTTTTGTGTTGTTTGGGCCAAAGCAGTCCGAATCTCACACTTTTTTCATTTTTTTCCTTCAAATTTGGTGTTAATACGCATCAACTCATCAAACTAAGGGGTGATGAGCATGTCCTGAAACCTTGACCCTCTATAGCCCACTCCTACTTAAAGTGTTTCAAACTATAAGTATTTTATTCACGGTGTACTTCATTCTGTCAACAATTTGATGCATGGCCAGGACTTAAAATAACTGCCTTGAACTTTACCTGAACCAGAAACAGCCCCAATTCCACCACCTTCCCATGAAACAATTGACAGCGAGGTAGAGAAAAAACATGGCTACCGGGTCATTGAAGAGTCGCAATATGTAGATGGAATGGATGCGATACGATGTGCAGCATATGAAGAATAACACATAGGGTGGTATCTGGGAATAATATCAGATATTAAAGAAAGAAATTTACTATTATTCATATACATGTATAAGGGTGTCAAACGGTAACAAAACTGTGTATTGAATTTGGTTTAACTAAAAACACCCTGATGCAAACTTCACTTGCCTTATGCATACAATGTATGATAAACTGTCCAGCAAATTACAAATATCAAACTTTTGTTGTTTGATATCACTTTTTACTGTAAAAGTGGAAATGTGTGTGCTTCATTTATTAAGCGTGAAAATAAAAACTCGTAAATATATTAACTTGATACGTAGGTATACATAATCTAAGGGCGTGTTCTCACTGTGCGAATGTGGACTCATACCTAGGTGCGAGTCTACATGCATAACAGTGATGTTGCGTTCTCATTGTGCGATTAAAATACATCAAAATACCGATGTGGTATCGAGTCCACTTACCCGGATGTTACTTGTTTACAAGTTCAAGCGAGTGCGCCGTGCGTACTTACTGCGTAAATACCACGCGTGCATGACATTTGGCCGCGTGAAATTGCATTTTGAAGCGCGCGGCGGACGGCGGCGCAGTCTGACGCAGCGCAACACGCTTGTTATTGTGGAACAAGTGGTACGAGTCCACATACGATAAGTAAAACGCGTTCTCACTAGCGATTTTGATACCACGTCCTAGGTGCGAGACTACCTCTTCGAGTAGGTTTCGACCCTACATCGTTGATGTAGGGTCGAACCCCCTTATTGCGCGTTCCCACTAGGCTTGGAAGTAGGTTCGATGTAGCATCGAGTCCACGTCCTGGTATCAAACAGCCACAGTGGGAACGCGCCCTAAGGAAGCTGAAAACTATGAAAATAAAAACAAGCAAAATTGTTCAAAATGTGTAAAGCACACAAATGTACACGCACACAACTTTCTACATTAACAGTTCACTATTGGTGCTGCCATTCTTTGACATTCGTTGGAGTACCCCTAAGTGATGCTTTTGTTCGTTTGTTGTTATATCAACCCCTTGTTTATTGATATGTGCTGAATAAATAATACTGGAGGGTAACCCATGATCAAATATTCTCCATTGCGCCACAATGGATTTCAGTCAACATTCCTAAAAGTTTGACAGGCCTGATAGATATCTCCGGTATCCTGGTATCACGGTCCAAGACAAAAATCAAAGCACCACAGAAGAAAAAAAACATACAGGGTAACAATTTGTCACCTAAATGACCTTGAATGAACTCTAAATGACACCTCATGTGATCCGATCATAATAATGTACTGTCTATCTTCTTGACCTCTTGACTTCCAAAATAATCATTATGTAACTTTGCAATGCACTGCTACAAAGGTAAATTGGAAATATTTGTGGCACAAACCTTTCACGAGTAAGTGCTCCTCGCGAAAGTAGCGAAATTTAAATGCGCGCAAATATTTCTGGTTTTACAGTGTTAGTAGTTAAACAGTCATCTCAAGTGGAATGGCTAATTTTGCTAAACAGATTTGCAGCACATCGCTTTTAACACTATTCTTGGAGTACCACTGCCCACACTATTCCCTGAGTACCACTGCCCTACCTCCCTCTTTCACCCTGTCACAGTACCTCTATATTTACCTTTTTAGTTTTGCTGTAAATCCTGAACACCAAAAGTAAATTTGCTAAATAGAGGGCAGCAAACACATACTGTGCCAGACGGATGTTGGCACCCTGGCTAGTGAGATAATACAGCCCCATATAGAAGTATACAAATCCTGCAGGATACCTGCAAAATAATACATCAGGTGTTTTCGTTAAGGATAAGGTTTGAATAATGAATGACTGCAAACAATCAATTTCTAGCATGTCAATCACTACAACTTATCAATGTGTAGTTTTGGACAGAGTGTACTAAATCAGGTATACTTTTTTAATAAGCTCCTCCACACTGTGTCAAATGCCTTTCGGAAGTCCAGCGCTATATTGTTCAAGGTAACATGTTCATAAGTTGCAGTGAATGTTTTCTTATCTATTCCCACTTCTCATCCAAATTAAGATGATTTGCCAAGACAAAGGGGCGAATACGGTATCATTTTTGGTGTGCCAATATCCCATACCTCATTCATAGGCATCACGCCAAAGTTTAATCTTGTAACTGAAAATGTCTATAATTGGACAAAACGTATAATAATGGCAGATGAGTTGTATCAATTGGGGATTAAGCCTTTGTTGTATTAATGTAACTGAATTATAGACACAATTATTGACACTATATTTGACCAGTTACCACCCAAATCCAATTTTCGGACTCACCGAACACATTCAATAAGAGAAAGATTTACAGTAAATGCACCAATGGGGTTACACATCTATAATTCAATTCACTTTTTAGTCCAAAAATTAAGTGTCTCGTCTAAAAAGATATATGTCTATTATTGAGTATACAAAGTACAACAAAAATGAATTCTCCATTCACTTAGCTCTAATAATTATAAACGTTTTGTCCAATTATAGACACACTGAGTTTACCATAAAACCTTTTTATATAGAACAACATCCAATAAGTCTTTAAAATATAAGGGAATATTAAAACATATTAAGACATATGTGACCAGTCGCATCAAAAAGGACATGTTGTCGGCAAACACAGTTTTGAGGCAGAGGGCAATATATTTGGTGAAACATAAAGAAAATAATAGACAAAAATATGCTTCTTCAATTCATATCTTGTGATTACAAAGTCTGATTACATTCAACATGGTATCATTTTAAAGCTTAAAATGTTCTCATTCAAATCATACCCATAGCTCAGAATTGACTCGGGCCTCCAACATGTCCATTTTGACGTGACGGGTCACATATAACAGAATGATTCTCAACAGAATAAGACCCATGAATTACTTCGAACTAACCAGAATTGCTTCCGCGAGGGAAGAGGCACTACCTCACACATTCTGGGGCTCAGGAGAATCATTGAAGGTATACATTCCAATAATCTCTCTGCAGTCATAACATTCATTGATTTCAAAAAGGCATTCGACACCATACATCATGGGGAAATGATCAAGATACTCAAAGCATACGGTGTCCCACAGGTTATAACAGATGCAATTGATGAAACTTACAGAAACACAAGAGCCAAAGTCATATCACCTGATGGCGACACGGAACTGTTCGACATCCTAGCAGGAGTACTCCAAGGAGATACCCTTGCCCCCTACCTATTCATAATCATCCTTGATTACTGCTTAAGAATAGCTATCAGTGGGAGAGAAGAGGAACTAGGATTCACCATCAAGCCTAGACAAAGTCGAAGAATAGGGCCAAAGAACGTCACTGATCTTGACTTTGCAGATGACATAGCGTTACTTTCTGACACTAAGGAGCAGGCACAGAAGTTGCTGAAATATGTTGAGGAAGCAGCACTCAAAACTGCATTGGTATTCCACCAAGCACAAGCGGTACAGCTAAAAACCTCTGATGGAAGTAACCTAGACAACGTAGAGGACTTCAAGTACCTGGGAGCTTGGGTTGGTAGTAGCCAGCATGACATAAAAGTATGTAAAGCACTTGCTTGGAAGGCCTGCAATGCTCTGAACAAAGTGTGGAAATCCAGCCTCTGTCGAAAAATCAAAATCAGACTTTTCCAAGCTACTGTTCAAAGTGTTCTACTGTATGGAGCTGAGACATGGACCATCACCAACAGACTGAAGAAATCTCTAGATGGATGCTACACTAGAATGCTGAGAACTGCACTCAAAATCAGTTGGAAAGATAAGGTACCAAACAAAGACCTGTATGGAAACTTACAAAAGGTATCAGAAAACATCACAGATCGAAGGATGAGATCTGCAGGGCATTGCATGAGAAGAGAAAATGAGATTGTATCTGACCTGCTGCTATGGAGACCCAAACACGGACACACATCTGTTGGCCGCCCAGCCTTAACATACTTGGACACCTTGGCGAAAGACACAAGACTGAAGAATGATGATGAGATGAAAGCATGCATGAGGGACAGAGTAGTTTGGCGAGCCATCACGAGAACCGTTCGAGAACGACATAAGTAGTAGTAAGTAAGTATATTAAAATACATCACCTTAAATTGGGAGATAGGCTTTTACGACGGGTATTCTATTCATAATATAAGTTAAGAGTTTAACGGGTTCACTGTTGGTGATCTCAATTCAAGAGAGCTCCAGTGTATTGAAAATGGAGTGTCTCGAGATTTGCATCTGAACTCTTCATTTTATATGATGCATTACATATTCGGCCAATCAGATTTAGTTTTCCCTTTAAAATAGAGATTTTGGCTTCAGAAGGAAGCCCATATTAGTAATTTCAATGAACTGCCAAAATAAATGGCCTGTGAGATATTTTATTTAGATGACTACAAGTGGGAAAAGTAGTGAATAATCCCCAAATGTGGAGGGCCTACATTACCTACAATCCTGGAAACAATTCTTGGAACGCTTACTTGTTAACAACGGAAAACTAACACACCCTTTTCCCCCGTGCAATGTTGAGAAATGTTAATGTCTTTAGCAGTTGTTCAAGGCGCCCCAACATTGATTAATTTGTAGTTTAAGATTCAGCTTTTAACTAAATAAACATCATTTATGAAGATCTCAAAAACAATTCTGCACATAATGTCCAAACGTGTAAACACGTTCCAAGGACTTTTTAATAGATTGTAGGTTCGTGAGAGGTGATATTCTAATAAGAATAGGTGAACTTTTATTTTAACTCAATTATTATGGAATAATAACTAATGCATAGGTATGGAAAACACTATGCGCAATAATTGGGACCCAAATTGGGTCACTCGCTTTAAAAAGCAAACTTAGACAATGGCATTCAACAAAGTTACCACATACATGTAAGCTTATTGAGAGAGTCTCTGAGAGAGGTCTACACATTCCTAGAACATAAACCATTTTGCGTTATTTTCCTTACACCAGTGGTCCTGTGTCTCCTTTTAACTTCATGTAGTCAAATGTGCCATTGACAACGCCTTCCACCTCATCCATGTAGGCCTCCCAGTCTATCTCAGTGTCTGAAAGAAGACAAAATATTCAGAATGAAAATATATTTAGGCTATCATCAAATTGTCAGATCTATTCAACATTTTACCTATGAAAAATATTCTTGGTTAAAACTTTCTATGTGGCAGGTGTCTGCAGACGAAAATTCCAAAATTACCACAAACCCCCTCCCATCCCATGCATCCACCCCACCATCCCCTTCCCCACCACAAACTCTCTCCCCAGGGCCATCCCACAAACCCATGCCCTCCACCACTACCCCTTCCCACCACTAACCCCCTCCCAAGGTCTTAGCCAGAGACCCGTCCACCCGTCATCTGGACGGGCAGATTACTCCCAGGACGGGCAGATTTAAGGAATTTAACAGATGTGATCTTCTAAAAATAGTTGTTGTAAGAGTTTAGTGAACTTGAAACTAGTTCTGACTGACAAATCAAGGCTAAAACAGCACACGTTTGAACCTTGTGACCCCATAGAGGTGGCAAACAGGTTGATTTATATTTTAGGGTCAAATTCTGGACAGGTTATTCTGATAAATAGGACGGGCAGTTGCTGAACTCTGGCTAAAACCCTGCCCCCTCCCCAACCACAAACACCCTCCCCATCACTAACACCCTCCCAACCACAATACCATCCCCATCACTACACTAACCCCCTTGCCAATCATAAACTCCCTCCCTATAGATGAGGTGACATTTGTTGACATTTAGGATGTCCTCTGTTGGTTTGAGACAAAACACACCGGGCAAGAGTTCCTATAGTTTACATAGGCCAGATCAGGTTTTCTAACTAGATTGTGGTGTCACAGCAAATTGTTATCAAAACTGTCTTTAAACTTGCTTAGGAATGCTATAAGCTATCGCATTTCACAAAAAAAACTAAACTAAATGAGTTTTACAATTCATTAGAAAGAAATTTCATGTTGTCTTTAACTTTACTGTATATTCTGCCTGGAGGGAATCAACAGAGGGTGTCCCATTTGTAAATACATGACATCATAGGTCACCTCATCTATACCCCACCTCACACCAAACCCCCTATTACAAAAATCACATGGTATCGATTATCGTTGCGCCACCCATCACTACAAAAACTTTTTTACAATAATAGACAAAACGTTTGCTTGATGCTGAATGGATGTCTCTGACACACCCCTTGTATTTCATTGGCCACAAGTACTCATTTAGGCTAGTGGATCCACCCAGATAAAGTGCTGGGAGATATCAAGCCTCTCAGTCTCAAACCCAAAATCAGAATTTGCGTAATTTAAACAGGAAATCAAACATAATAAACCTTACACCAACATATTTTTACTCCATTGGAACTATTATTTTCGGTTTCAAACATGAAAAATAGTGAATTAATTACGCATTTTGTCTTGTTGGCTATATTTGCCCACTTATCGGAGGGACAATTTGGCCACCTGCTCGGACTGAAGTAAGCTTACATTTGACTTTGTTGATGACCAAAATATTGACGACTATTTCTGCAAACCAGAGCAAAGTTGCGGCGATCCACATCTTCTCCGGGTCGTACAGTATCCCCCGGATAAGATTGCGACCTCTCTCCACCAAACTATTGTTTGCCATGGTTGTTAACACCTCAGAAACCAGACTTTTTTCAACCTCCCAAGCGTTCCCCGTTTCCGAGCAAAATGTTCAGCAGCCAGTCAGGCAAGTGTTTATGGAATGGATGCTTTTTCGGGAGTTTACTAGTTCACTTCTTCATGGAAGTACCGTACAGTGTATTCATTTTAAAACACACTCCCAGCGTTTACCAGCTGGGCATCCGGTCAAAGTTCGTATTAATTTAAACCCAGTTAAAGTAATCACTACCAGAGGGAGTAAGTCGCGAATGCTATGATCACGATGATGCTTTAGGCAAAAACACGCCTAAAAGGGGTGATATTCCTGCAGTGGTCTATTTTGTAAAAGATCATAATAATATGTGAACAAATGCCCAATATTGTCACATTAATATTTAGTTTTAGTCTCGTATCAGTCACATTTTTATGTCTGGGAATAGCTTTGGATTTTGGTTGTCATACGCGTACGGTAGGTAGATGTTCTGATTGCTGACCCTATTTTCAACTTTATCAGTGGCGTAACTAGACTTTTTCATTTGGGGGGGGGGGGGGCAAGAAGGGGCAGTCATAGCCAAAAAAAGGTGATCGGAACATAGGCCTACACCTTTTCAAATATTATTTGGAAAAACACAGCAAAAGTTATAAAATCTGCACATTTCTATACCGCCGTTTGACCATTTTTTCATTGAATGTAACTAACTATTAATATTTTCAGTGAAATGTAGACCTGATTGAACATTTGATTTTTGTATCATAATTATTTTTGTGGGGGTTGAGAGCCAGGGCGAATCCGTCGGTTGGTAATTCCTGACGCGACACTGAAACAGCCACGATCCTCCTATTTTGATTAGGGCCTACGATTAAAAACGCCCGGCCGATGACCTCGAAAAGCCACCACTCCCACCGCCGCTCGCGGGTTTTTTTCTTCGTATATGATCCTACTCCTAGTGCATCAGTTGATTTGTTCAACAAATCATCAGCTATTCAGTGAATGTTGCTTTATTTCGTATTATAAAACGGAATAACGGAATAAAGTGAATTTTACGAGGATCATGTACGAGAAGAAGAAAAATTGCCCCCCCCCCCCCCCGCTCTTCTCTTTGTTGAGGCCTCATCCTGTGTTTCCATGGCCAGTGGAACGGTCCCAATAACCCAGGCGCCCGAAAACTGAGTGTTGTTAGGGCTCGAATACTCATCTCGAGCCAAAACTTCTCATTCTTTGAGAGCTCGTCGTAAGGACAGCTTTAGAGTGAAGTTCACTCTTTTTAGAGTGATTTCCTTCAGAGTATTACTCCAAAAGAGTGAGTGTCACTCTTAAAAGAGTGGAAATCACTCCAAAAAGAACGAAATTTACTTCTAAAACGGAACGAGCTGTCCCTAGCCACGTCCACAAGCTCTCTTACTTTAGTTATATAAATTATAGAGAGTGGGCTTCATTAACGTGATTTCTAATTTTAGGCAATAACCAATAAACCAATATCTTTATTAACCTCTATCTTTATGTTTTATGAAAATAAAATTATCTTTATGTTTTATGTATTTATTTGTATATTTTTATTGCTTTCAAAATTAAGTTAACGTTCACAAATTATGCATGTAATATCTTATAAATCAGAATGACCAGTTCCTAAAACAGCCTACATCAATGATCCCTAAATCTGTGTTTCTCAACGCACGTCCTTCGCTCCATGCCCCATGTAATTGTAACCACATTAAACCGGGTTATATCCCTTGTTAAACGCGCTTTAAAATTGTAAGCAAATTAATTGATTAAAAATGGCGTCCAACACAGTGGATCGAAATACTCTCTTTAGGATCTCCCAATTTGTTATGTTATTGGGATTTATATCATATGTTGAGGCCCAAACGTGTGTGTTTTATGGTAAGGAAACATTTGTTACCAGGATTATATAGATCTTAATGAGTTTCTTGCTTTTAATGCTTACATATTTACCAGTTTGTTTCGTTTTGAGCTGCAAATTTTATTTTTCGGTGCCAAATTCGGCATGATGATCAATGATCATGCACCATTATTATAGTCTCCTAGTTACAAGTTACAGTTCCCACGGTACATTTTGATTTGGGTACTACTACTGTACAGTACCCATATCGGTACATATCATGATATTGATGCTGGTACTTGTTCCTCCCATAACCATACCAAAAAGATGGAAGGCTGGAAGCCCTCCACTTTTTGTTGTCCATATCATATGTCTAATCTAATATGATATTATAATTATATTAAATAAGAAAATTCTGTTTTTCACTGACAATTTAAATTTAAAATGATTTAATATAATTAACTTGATTCCTTGAAGATAATGTGGAATTACTTAGGCCTAGGTAGGCATGTTCATAAAATTTTGAAAATAAAATTATCTCTTTGAAAATGGAATACATGGAAACAAAGTACTTTACAATAAAAAATGATGGTTCAACCATGGACTTATCAGACAGGACTAGGCAGTCCTCTCCTTCTCATTAGCATAACGATTTATAATACTCTGTCCTATTGTAACCACCCATTGACAACAAAAGAGCACTACTTGACCTCTTTAGAAATCTAAACCCTCAACCATCTATAGAAAGCCATGGTCGTTACCACGTAGGTGTGAGAACGCTTTTGTTCGATTATGCCAAGACTGTGGTCTCGCTAAAAACCTGCGGGTCAGTTCATTATTTTGCAGGGGCGGCAATTCACAGTACCTCCTATTAGGAGCCATAATTCGTTACTCATCGCTAGTAGAGACACGTACCTCGGATATTTCTTTTGCCAACAGTTCAAGCTTTCTATCGATACCAATATATCCGCAGTATTCTGAAATCTACGGCAAGTTTTACCTACTATATTACGATGTTTTATACCATGAAATTTGGCATTGTTTTAACTGCTTTAAACTTTAATTTACTTAATGTTCCGTATGCTTCCGCTCAAAAAGAACCCCTGTATTAGTTAGCTAACCCTCTCAGCTTTAGTTTGGTGTAGGTCATATGTCACACCACCTATTGCGACCTCATGAATTATTTAGCGGAATGGGCAGAGATGATCAGCCCTGGGCATCCGCTGGTGTAATTTGGGGATGACTTTTACGCTCGTGCTTCGGAATGTTCCGGAGATATTGTGTCATCATGCGTTATAGGGCCGGTTTTTAAAGTGGGGTTGGTCTTGTCATTGATAATGATGATTCAATGTTTGATGCATGCCAATTTTTTGAATTGGAAGTTGTTTATTAAAAACAAATTAAAAATTAAGTTTTGTGGTGTTGGTTTTTTGTCATCGATCATGATGATTCAATGTTTTGATTTTGTATTTTGTCTGATAAGTCCACGTTTACACTTTGGGGATTGCTTTAATGGCTATATTAAAATTAAGATTATTAAGTTATAATTTTGTCATTTATGATTTGATATGTTATTAAATTTAAATTATTATTTTGAATGTTAAAAATGTATTAATGCATATCAAATGCATTTTGTCATTTTACTAATGTTTGCTGGCCCGCGCCGATTTGGGGGAGACATATTATGCCCACATTTTGAGTATTATTTTGAATGTTACTAATGATAAAAATGTATTAATGCATGGACTTATAGTCCATGAGTAATGCATATCAAAGGCATTTTGTCATTTGATATGTTATTAATGTTTGCTGGCCCGCGCCGAGATGGGGGAGACATGCCCAAATTTTGAATTATAATTTTGAATGTTAACAATGTTAAGAAATCTTCTTCCCGCTCTGAAATCTCATCAAAATCAGAAAAAGTCAAATACGAAGTCATCACCATACACAGCCGCCATCTTGAATGAGTAATCGAATCGGAGCATTTACGGAACTCGCCGGAAATGGCCGATCACGCACGATCGCGTTGACCTTTTTCCAGAAACGATAGCCATCGATCGATTAGGTCCAATCGATTTACTCTACATAACAATAGACAAGTTATCGATGGTGAACAACCATGGTATAATAGGGAGAGGAGGCCTGCCTAGTCCTGTCTGATAAGTCCATGGTTCAACCTTGTCTGCAGGCTGAATAATAAAAAAGTTATAACCAAAAGTAGTTTAAGTCATGCACATTTTAAAACCATTTTAGGTAAATTAAGGGTTTACTTTCATGATGTCTAGTTGCTTGTGTGGGGTTATTTATACATCAATGAATACATCCCAGCAGTTTCGTACTTTTCCGCTGAATTTAAAAGAGGTAAACATGAGTTTTCTACATATTTTGGTCAAATATGTCGCCCTCTATAGTCAATGATATGAACATCCCTAGCCTAGGGTGAAATTCAATCTGGTAGCCTAGTAGTACTAGTAGGGAGTCCGACGAAACGGCGATTTTCCATCTGTTTGTGTGAAATGTAGCGGAGTTCCGACGTAGAACAGTACTCGTTATAAATACTAGGGACACATCGGCAGTCACAGCGAGGCCATAAGACATGCGCAATTGGACCAAATTGGCGACGGATCATATTACTACTATACTAGCGTGTGTAAAAATGACTTGAGAATAAAATAAAATGTGATATTCAAACTGCTAGTTTCTGAAAGTTTCAAAAGGTTTCTTGCTGATTCAATGATTAACTTATTCAACACAGTCTAGATTTACTATCGCTAAATTCCCAGTTCTAAACTAAATTTCTAAATGTCATTTTTTAACCACATTCCATCATGCATATTGTCAAAGAATTCTCTACACAATTCTGCAGTATTTATCGAAAAGCGGGGGGGAAAACGTACCCAAAAAGTAGCATAACTTTCAAAAAACTGCATCGATTTTCACGGAACTTTTTCCCACTACTCCGCCATTTTGTCTGTTTTCATTTGATCTAAAAATGATCAAGGTCTGATGACGTCATCATCGGAAAACATCGACAGACGTTCGGCCTCTCAATTCATTCATAAATCCAAGTCTGTGAAAAGTTCGGCCGGCCTCACAAAACACTGTGACGTCATAATGAGCTGCGCACAGGGTGTGTGTTAAGGATTTTTTTGTGTGTCGCAAAACTGCTATGCAATTATTTTTTTGTATAGCAATTTACACATTTTGCATAACAGTTTTGTTTTACTTTTTTTAATTCCAATTTGCTGTTGATCCGTTAAATCTATTTTCAATTAGTACAACAATTTTACATACGTTTATGTAAGGTGCAGGATTGATTAAATGAGTTTCAATTTTCAAGTAAAATGTTAGGTTTCAAATAATGATGTAAGTTGTGAAATGTTTCAGCAATCAGCATAAATACAGCAGATGTTTTGAATGCAAATGTAACTAATGAGTACTCACTTGCTTGCTTGCTTATGTAATTGTTAATAATAATAAAGAAAATCAAACAATACTGCCAGAAACTGTTGATAGAATTATTATTAAGTCGATTTAAAATAAGGGGGGTGAGCTTTGGTACAATTTTAAACATTTGCGATTTCCGAGTAATTTGTTTTCTAGAATAGGATGAAGACTGATGAAATCAAATATTTACAATATATATTTCAGATAATTTCACTAATTAGCTGTCCGCTGACCCGTTCAGAAGCAAACAATTACTATACGATTACTCGCCCCTCTCTCTTACCCCTATATATTGGAAAATGGTCAGGCCCGGGTCGTAAGTCAGGTCGAAGTTTACGGCATAATTAATAATTACGTACATGTTCATCTGAGCTGTACATGTAATGGAAATTCCCGTGTGTATCGTACACTGTTACGAAGTGTACATGTACATGTACTGTATGATGTAATTTGTAAACAATCAGTCTGGAACGTAACATGTGGCGAGTAAACTCGACGAATGAAGTGGAGTTTATCAATTTAAACGTATCCAAATACGGAATGCTATACGTGATTAAATGGCGTGAAATGGACCATTTACATCACTAATAATACTAAGTTAAAATCAATCGGAACTTCGGAAGGAAATAATAGTATCCCGAGTCAAAAATGTTGTGTAGCAAGTTTGCTATGCATGTACAAATGTGCGTCGCAGTTGTGTTTGATTGTGGCGCAAACTGCGATGCGATACCAGTTAACACACACCCTGGCTGCGCAGTGCTCCAAAACAGCCCAGCGGTCACGCTGGCTGGCTGCTGGTGTACTCATTAGCATAATTTATCCAGATTCTATCCCTTGTGCAGTGTTCTACGTGGTTCCTATAGTATAACCCTACCACTGCATGTCTTCAATGTGGGCTTTTAAAGAACGACCCATACACTTACACAGTGAGGATTACAAATGGTAGGGTACATTGTATCTAAAGCTTTACCCAATGTAGCTCACAGTAACTCATTATTTCTCACCTTTTTCACCTCAAAATCCTATTAAAAAAAAAATTTGTACAAGTTCAAGGGACAATCTTTCTAGAATATAAAATTTAGTCCGTAAAAATAATGCTTTCTATGTTTAAAATAGGCTTGAATTCAGTGTACATTCAGAGAAATACTTTGCGGCGCGCGTTTATGTTCGTCGCCACCTTGAAAAACTGGTCCTGGCGTGCAACGAATTTAAGGTCATTAAAAATTAAACTCTGGCCCAATTTGTGTGGTGAGGTCATCATCTTCTAGGGAAAAAACATACTTTCCAACCATACCAAACATAAACATGGGTGTAGGGTAAAGTTGCAAGTTTTCGGTCAGCGCCTATTTTCGGTCACTTCGCCCAAATCGTATAATGAAAAGGTCAAAAGGACCTCGTCGTTATAAACTGACAGTTAGCAAACCGCCGCATAGTTGATGCACGGTATTGCTTAAATGGCGACGACCGATGCAATTACACGATTTTTGGCGAAAGTGACCGAAAATAGGCGCTGACCGAAACTGGCGACTTTACCCTACTTGTACTGTGCCTTTACTTTGACAGTGAGTTGACATTTGTGAGATCATCAAAATCTGCAATTTTTGTATCGTTTTTTCTTGTAAAAAAGGTAAAAAGTGTCACACAAGGAGGCCATTACATCATACTACACATATTAGGTAATTAAATGACTTTTTACATCTTCTTGCAAAGTTTCAGTGCCATTTGAGATTTAGTGAACGATGGTGCAGAGCAAACCATTGTCATTGCTGCATAATTCAGCATACATTTCCCGGCCAATATTTATACGCTTCCCAGTCATGGTGACAGTGTAAATTCGGCACCAAGGGGTTGGGAGAAGATGATAAACACCACTTTATTTTATTTATTTATTTTTGTTGCTATGTTGAATCAATTCTATGATATATTTGTGACATTCGAAGCATTTTTGTTATCACTTTTTTTTCTTCGTCGCTGTAGTTCAAGATTTGTCAAAAAAACCGGAAACCTGCCAACTGAAAATCTCCATAAATCTGTCATAGTTTCATGTAGATGTATATATAGCTCATTTTTGCACCATTCCATTTCTGTTTTGTTGCTCTTTGAAATGATACCAAATTTGTAGTGGTTCATAAAAAAAACCTACATTCGGTCGGACTCCCTACTAGTAGTCTGCTGCGCAGCCTGCGTTAGACCCTTTTACTGTATGTAGCGATAGAGAGGTGTGTGGAACATGATTTGTAACTGTATGGACTGCTTCTACAGTCCATGGTAAATGTCTTTCAAACTTAATACAAATGCAAACCTCTGTGATAGTGCTAAACTTGGTAATACATTTGTTACCGGTAATTGATTACCAGAAGCTGTTGCTGAGCAGGCGAGACGCGCTGTTGAGAACCGCCTTGTTTATTAAAATAAAGATCCAAATCCAAAATCTTTACAAATTACAACTCTGAATTTAAAAGGGGTAAACATGGATGTTTCCTATTCCCCCATAGGCTTACACAGTAAAGTTCCCTGCCAAATTCTGCATACATGGTCATGACAATGGTGCACAACTTTGCTCATAAAGGATGCCCTCTAGTGAAAATGAAAATGATTTTAATGTTAGATTGACAATCAGCTATGTAATTCTAGATTTACAGCCATAAAGTGCCCTAAAACAGTGAACAAGTTCTTACCGGCCACAGCCAGTTGGTCGGGTAGCCGGGTATATGTTTTAAAAGTTACCAAAAATAAGGGTAGGCCTATATTGTTATCTCTATTTTTGTACACATTTTTGTGTTAATAGTCATAACACTATAAACCATAAAAAATAAATGTAAACATTTTTAGCCATTTTCTTCCCAGGGGTGGGTTAATAACGTTCCTTAAACAGAGCAAAATTTCAAATGAGAATAACAATCATAATATTAATTATTTGCATCACAATTTTTACAGCTGGAGCCAGAGATGCTAGTCCGCAGTATAACATCCCCAACTGCACCTGGCACAGGCAGAGCGCATGCTGTAAACGTACAGAAGTGTCTGCTGTCATGGATAGTATGTTCAAGATACACGAAACTACAAAAGCATGCAAAAACCGACTGCACTATATGATGTGTTACTTCTGTAGCCCAAGACAGATTGATTGGTATGACAACGGGTGAGTGTGGGATTTTGTTGCTTTCCTGAAGAAGAAATGACATACATCCTCTGCATTAACCCTTAACTGAACTGAGTTTACAAATACAGTAGAATGGAGATACATTGACCCTTGATGGGTAACTTTGGCTCACAAAAAAAAGGTTTATTTGTAAAATTTTGAGAAAAGTCTTATAGTGTCATTTTTTAATTTGGTATAAACACAACAACATATTACCCTGCTACATAATGATGTGTATCTGGAACTGGACCTAAACACACTAATAAGCTGCAGGATTTTTTCTTTATTTTTAGGCATTTGTAGGAGAATTTTTCTTCAACAAATTGCAACTGCCTTACCTATATGGTGGGTGTATTCAGCAACTTTAATGTTGTGGTTGGACAGATAATTTACCTAAACATGTATGACAAAACAATACCCAATTCATTTTCATTTGCATACTTCATTAATACGCCACAGACCAGCATTTACTGAAGAAAAAAAACGAAAAGTGGGGTAACTTAGGCCCATGTTAAAGTATATATAGGCCTACTGTAAGACAAATTCAATAACAATCAATTTTCTACATTTACAGCCAAATTTATTTGTTATTAATGCCTGTAAAAAGTTAAAACAAGCAATCTCACCACAAATTAAATGATTTACCACGTTTATTTGGAATTGTTATCTCTTGTCTAACAGTTTATTTTTTGGTATTTTCCGTATTTTTTATTGCATTCTAATCTGTAAAATGTTCAATAAATATTGTCGGTTTTTTTTTTAAAACACTTCAATGAACCTAAAACCTTAATTATAAAAAAGTCTGAAATATTTTGTCATCCAAGTAGGTTTGAACAAGTTTTTCGTAAGTGGGCCAATATTTTATCATCCAAGTAGGTTTGAACAAGTTTTTTCGCAAGAGGGCCAAAGTTACCCCATGTGGGGTAACTTTCAAAGATTGGTGAAAAAACTATCTAGAGATACTTACATTTTCAACAACAAAAAAAATCATGTTAGAGGCAAGTTATCTATTGACATTGTACTATCGACTGTAGTCTAGTTTACCAACAAAAAGTGTCTTCCATGCAATGGATAAAAATCAAACTGTAAAAAAAATTGGGTCAAAGTATCCCCATTTTATGGTACATGTATATTGATATACAATGTAGTGCATATTAATTGCATCATCATGGAATGTAGATTTTAGATCAATGAAATATATAACACAAAACACTTTATTCTATAATTGTTGATATACAGGAAAGTGTACATTTGCCAAGAGTTCTGCGAAGAAACTTACAAAGAATGCGCCACTGCTAAGCTCGGAGATAAGGTCCTAGGAGAGGAGTACTCGAGCGGCAAAGAGTTATGTGAAGCGCAGAGTTTCCAGGTAGTCCCAAGTCGTGAGCGATGTTTCAACTTTGATCCGGACGCATTTGATGCAGCAACCCACGGAGGCTTGTCCATCTTGTTAGCTGTTGTATCGCTGGTTGCAGTAGTCTTCTTGGGGAGATGAAAATGTTCCCTAGTCATTTGAATTACCGGTACATCTTTCCTGCAAATGTGAGTGTGACATTGCATTTTCCAGTGACTGGTAGGCACATACAGGATTTAAGCATCTCATACATAAGCTAGGGTTACTGGGTAATGACATGATGTTAGGCTATATTAAAAAAAATCTTTTGTCTCAAAGCTCCCGCACGGGTTAGTTAATTGATGTGGGGTTTTTTTTAGATTTTTTTAAAAATCCCCAAGTTTCACCAATTTTTCAGATTTTCATTGATCACATCATTTTATATACAAAAGGTCACATTTACAAGGATTTCAATATTTATTTTATATTTAAAAAAAAAAATGCATTCCGCATTAGGTTTTGAAAAACTGAAGAGCTTTGAGATAATATTTTTTTAATATAGCCTTACATTCATTTTTTAAGGGCAATTGAGGATAGGCCAGTGGAACCGTGCAATTCTTACAACTCATTTTGGAAACCTTTCCGTCCCTGAAATAAATCAAGGCTGAATGGCAATATTGCAATCGTACTGCTCTTGAATTCCAAAAGGATATCTGTATATTTTGCTCATCAAAAATGATGGAATCAAATACAAGTGTTAGCCTGTATGCTGCTAAACGTATGTCTCTGTGAGAGAAAACAATTGATAAAAGAATTAAAGGTAGATGTTCCGATTTTCAACTTGAAGTTTTCTATTCTACATGAAAGGTCATCCTTAAAAAAGTTGTGTTCCAAAGTTTGAGTTGCATAGCTCTAATGGTTCTTATTTTAGATGCACAAGATGCTGTGAACTGTACCCATTGAGTAGTACACAAACTATATCGGTGGTTACCACCATTCGCGGTAATACGACGTTATTTCATCGATTTCTTCGTAATTATACCGATTTAGGCCGTCAAATTTCAGTATGATGATGAGAAAAATATGAGCTTTCATATGATATGAAAATCTCCGTATATTTGAAATAATTCTGTGAATTACGAAAATGTGATCGGGTAATCTACCTTTAAGATGGCTTTTGTCAAAAAAGGGAACAATCTATATATTTACCAAAGAGTAAGAATTTAAAAATTAAAAATTAAATTGTAGATGATTTGGGGACTGTTTTTTTAATTCATCATAAATTATGGAAGTTTAAATTTTGACTTCTTTTTAATTACCACCAAACTGAAATAGGAGGGTTATTTATACAAAACATCATAAACTATGATCCAATTTTGGATTTACACCCCTGCAGGTGGGGATTGAAAGCCTATTTATTTTACTCCCATTCTTAGCTGCCAATATCCCTTTTTGTATGATCATGTAATTTAATCTGTTTCTTCCAAAGAATCACACTAATGTAGTATGTTTTATTTCTGTTCTAAAAATTGACTCTTTAGTGTAGAATAGGCATAAAAAGAGTGTCTCAGAAATATTTAGCAAAACAAAAAAAGGTGATGCATCACATCATAAAGTGCACATTATTGTCCAGGAATATTTTGAGATGTTGATGGAAAAACACTAGTAGGGCCTATACTGTAGGCTTATTTTGAGATGTTGATGGAAAAACACTAGTATAAAAAAAAAAAGCAAACCAAATCTATGTTTGCTCATAAAAGTATTACTTCAATGTTCAAAAATTAGGTATCATTGAAGATCTTGTAAAAGTTCACTCATCAGCCAGGCAGTGTCATAGTCTCATATTTGGCCAAAATTGACATGTACACTTTTGATGTAATTCATCACATTTTTGGGGGTAATTTTCAGCACTATGCAATGTGTCTGAGACAACCCCTATGTGTAATATGTAGAAAAGAAAAATTGTGTGCAATTGTAAGTTTTACATCAGTACGTTTAAGAATTAGAACATTTTTTCTCAGTAACTTAACCCCCTGGGCACTACCTGCCTAACTACCAGTGTTTATGATTGGTTAATTTCAAGATATACTCATTTGAATAACCAATCAAACTACTGCTTCTAAAGTATTTCACGCCTACCCAGGGTCAGAAATTCGAGGAGAATCCGAGAACCGAGAATCCATTCTCGCAAAGATTCCGGCCGGTAAAGTTGTGAGAATCCAAGTTGATTCTTGTAGATAATCTGTCTAAACACAATATTTGAATGGAGAAGAATCTGTAGATTCTCGCAAAATCTTTTTGCGAGAATCTAAATTGATTCTCGCAACCTTTGACGAACTTCTGACCCTGCAACCTTTACCAGGGATACATAGTTTTAACAATGTATCCATTTTTCTGACCAATTGGTAGGTAGTTCTCAAAGGGTTAATAAAGGTACTGAGAAATGCAAATCATGATTACAATTATAGATTTATTGTCTCAGTAGCCTTTATAAAGGTACTGAGAAATGCAAATCATGATTACAATTATAGATTTATTGTCTCAGTAGCCTTTATAAAGGTACTGAGAAATGCAAATCATGATTACAATTATATATTTATTGTTGTAGTCTTTATAAAGGTATTGAGAAATGTAAATCATGATTACAATTATAGATTTATTGTCTCAGTAGCCTTTATAAAGGTACTGAGAAATGCAAATCATGATTACAATTATATAGTTATTGTTGTAGTCTTTATAAAGGTATTGAGAAATGTAAATCATGATTACAATTATAGATTTATTGTCTCAGTAGCCTTTATAAAGGTACTGAGAAATGCAAATCATGATTACAATTATATAGTTATTGTTGTAGTCTTTATAAAGGTATTGAGAAATGCAAATCATGATTACAATTGTAGATTTATTGTCTCAGTAGCCTTTATAAAGGTACTGAGAAATGTAAATCATGATTACAATTATAGATTTATTGTCTCAGTAGCCTTTATAAAGGTACTGAGAAATGCAAATCATGATTACAATTGTAGATTTATTGTCTCAGTAGCCTTTATTAAAGGTACTGAAAAAAGTAAAGCATGATTACAATTATAGATTTATTGCCTCGGTAGTCTTTATAAAAGTACTGAGAAAAGTAAACCATGATTACAATTAGTCAATTCTCTCCAAGATGTGTGTGTGTTTGTGTGCTTCCGCCCTTTATTATTCATATTTAGTTTACATCTCAATGCTTACCAAATATATTGATTGCTGCTTTACAATAGTTGTATTTATTTGTATATATTGGATGTGCAATGTATGTATAGATTATTTATTGAAAATAGTATAAAATGCTTGTTATGTGTGAAAGTTATACATAAGTTTATAATTTTATATTGCATGCAAACAACTGAAAACGTAAAAAGACTCATTAACTTAAATTTAACCTGGTAAATTACATAAAGAGTAATTCTCTATGAAAAAACACTAACACATAGTTAGGGTGGTTTAATTTCCTGTAGCAGGCCATGCGTTTTGAACTCGCCACCCAAAAATGGTGGTGTTGTTACGTATTTTCAAATTGTGATCTGTTTAATTCATCATATCTCAGCAAAACAAAAAGCTATAGTCATGTTTTTGGTCTCATTTAAAAGCTAATTAATATGACTAACAAACCTGTAAATATGAACGATATAGCTTCTCAATTAACGAAGTTGTGGTTGATTGAATTGCGAACAGTCAAGGTGGAGGAGGAGGGGGGGAGGAGGTACACATAAACTCTATGGGAACGGGGCGTTTCGTGTGTGTAAACTTGATTAAATTCACTACTGCTAAAGTACTACAGGGGCTACAAACTTGATTTTGGTCTTAATTTACAGCTAAACAATTCTGCTAATTGTTTTTAATCATTTTGAACTCTTTATGATTGGTTTGGTCTATAAAATACGAACTTTTACGTACGAAACTACCCGTTTTCATATTGAACACTGTAGTCAGTATTGCGGATGTCTTCAAAATCTAAAAGTTGCTGTATTTTTTTGATTACTTATCCTATCATAGTCAAAGTATACATTTTCTGAAGGGAAATTTGATAAAGAATCCAAATATGGACTTACTTTTTCAGTTGGGGTTAGGGCTAAAATGTTACAGTTCAAAATATGTTAAATTGTAGAAAAAAAATAACATAATTTGGAACACCCTGTATTCTGAGATTAACAAGCAACTGTGATTTTTCTTTCTCCTAAAAGTCAGTAGGCTTCACCCATCCTCTAACCATATAAACATTGTTTACTTTCAGTTTATTACTGTAAGTTAGTAATAAGCAATGCATTAAGTAACCCACTTTTTATCCAGAATTTATTTTTTCCAACCTGTATAATTTCAAGGTCACCCTGTATAATGAGTTGAAATGTGTATATTTAGATTGCTTGTGTCTTCAGCCTTCCAAAAATGTATACTTTTGCTAGTTTAGGGTTGATAATTGTGGAGATATTCTAAATTGAAACTCAATTGGTGTAAAAATTCATAATATTTGTGATGTAACGCTAAGGGTGGCGAGTTCATAACGCATGGCCAGCACAGAGTTTGTTAGAGGCAAATCAACATGATGTAAGGTTTTCTTTTTAGAAATGGATTTTGTTTTGTTGTTTTCATTCAACTATATGCCTCTGAATATTCAATTTGAAGGGTATGATTTGGCTAATTGCCCAAGTAATTTGCATCAAATTCCTTGCATCGCACTCCCTCCCCCTAAAAATCCCAACACACCAACATTGTATCCCCATTTTGTTTACCTAAACTGTAAATGGCTGCATTAAATAAGATATAGTCTTAAATTACTGAAGAGTTTCCAAATTATATATAATTATGCAATATTTGATATACAAAAATGTGAAATATTATATGTCAATGTCAATACTAAGAGTTAGAGAATAGAGGATATCCATGTATTAGATTAGCAGCCATCTTGTGGGGAATATTATATTTAAGATTTGCAGAAAAGAAGATACACTTCATAATGTATTTGATAGCACAATTCATGCCATGAACTGTACTTCATGCACCAAGTATATTGAATGGAAAATATGCCGGGTACGAATCCCTTTGGTTGTCCGTTCCGCCTGGCTACATGGTTATTAGAGATAGCCTTGTTCAATTGCCTGTTTCAAAGCGCCAGCATTGCACATAATGTTTCTGAAGTTTAAGCGAACAGAACATATTTGGTCATTTCAGATAAATCTAATATGTTGCATACAAAAGTGATTGTGACATATTTTGGTACAAGTACTTTTGATACTTTCAATATAACTTTGCACCCTGCATATTCTACCTTCAATATCACTTTTGGATGTTGCTAGTGTTGCGCATAGGTTGCACACAAGAGCCATTGTAGATGTGACTCCAAACTCTTGATATTAATCTTAAGAGATAGCGCCCATGTAATTTAAAGGCATTAGTGTTAATTAAACATGACACAGTGGTCAAATATCTTAGAACGGCCAGTAAATGCACATAATGTGACAATAGAATTGATTACTTTCAAGTAGGTTCATTTAACTTGTCTCAACATTTTGAAGTATTTATTTTGTAAAAATGTGTTTTTTATATGTTGTTTCTATGTCAAGTATGATAATCAGGGTGCTTCTAAAGCACAATGCAGTGTAGTAGTGTGTAATTTATTCTAAAATATATCATGTATGTATGTAGGTAGGCGACGGAAAAAAATACTCTGTTCTTTTACAAGCAAACAGACCTCTCAGGCAGGCTTCGTTTTAAGTCACGTTTTCACGCGCACAGCCCGTATTTTCCCATCTGCGCGTGCAAAATAATATTTCCCCTTGAGTTCAGGGGCGCCGCGCGCGCAAAAAACACACGGTAACACACACAAGTAAAATGTACTGTTATAAAGACATTGCAGTGCACTTGCGCACAGGTCGGTTGGGCCAGGCCTACGAGGACTACGGAATGTCAGTGTGTCACTTATAGGACAAGATTTTTAAGAACCCCTGGTTTTGGGATTGAGCCCCAATTTGTTTAATTCAGGTGTTCAGGGGCTTTGAGAACCCCTTGTTTTAAAAATAAGTGCCACCCCTGCTCTCAGGTATGGTCTGTCGGCCGGACGTTTTTTGTTTTGTTTTTTCGGATAATTTTCGGATTTTTTCCCAAAAAAATCAAACATTCAAAAATTACCAATTTGTTCCAAAAATATTAAAAGAACAGGGTTTTTGTCATTGCCTTAGGGTATTTTTGAAGTAACATAGCATTATATAATCATGAAATGGTTAAAAGGTCATTTTGTGTATTTTTTAGATAAAATGACCTCATGGTTGTGAAATGATTTAGCTAGAAGAATGTGTTCCTCAAATATGTTAGTTAAGTTAAAAAGTATTGGAACAATTCTTACAATCAGATCTTCTTTTTTATCTTTTGTGTACAATCAGATCTTGATAACATTAGCATGTCTTATGTTGACAAAGATGCAGCATTTGTTGAGCATCTTTAATATGCATGTCTGGATTATTAAGTAATTACTAGGGTCCTACTTTTACTATAAAGTTTAAAAGGGGAACTTGAGCAAAAGCAACTCTTTGACTCTTCTCATGAAGCCATAAGAACAATATTTGAAGAATTCTTTCAGGTGAGAGTTTATGAAGTAGAGCAAAGTATGATGATCAACTAATGCGTTCTTAAACATTCTTCTAGAAGAGTCCAAAAATCATTGGCAAATTAACTTAACTTACATAAAATAAGACCAGGGGCGGACTGGGACCTGAAAGCGGCCGTGGCAAAATTATTAAAGTGGCCCTTTTTGACCATGTCCCGGTAGTAAATTTTCGTAAAAGGTTGCCCCAATTTTTTCCCAGTCAGCCACCTCGTGAATTTCACGTAAGTGGGGGAGGGGGGGGGGGGGGGGGGTAGGGTCAAAAAATGTCGCACGGTCAAAAAAAAAATCCCAGTCAGTCACCTCGTGAATTTCACGTAAGTGGGGGGGGGGGGGTAGGGTCAAAAAAATTCGCACAGTCAAAAAATTTCGCACAGTCAAAATTTTTTCGCACGGTCACAAAATTTGAGTAATCGGCCCTGAGAGGCCCAAAACTTTAGTAACAGGCCCTGAGAGGCCCAAAACTTTAGTAACCGGCCCTGAGAGGCCCAAAACTTTAGTAACCGGCCCTGAGAGGCCTAAAACTTTAATAACCGGCCCTGAGAGGCCCAAAACCAAGCGGCCCATGTGGCGATCGCCAAAACGCCACCGTGGCCAGTCCGCCCCTGAATAAGACCAATACACTCTAGATCATTTATGTTGTAGTAAAGTAAAAATTGCTGTAGCCATCTACTATGGCGTCATCTTTATAACTGTTATGAAATAGTACCATTGACTGACCCTAGATCATCTATGTTTTAGTTCTAGTTTGTAAGTAAATACTGGCATCAAAGTATTATTGTATAGAGACAAATATGACTGCAATTTGGTAGATGTGTAGGGCCTGCATCAGCATTGATGAGCAGGAAACAGTCCTCTTTGTGAATACTATGTACAAAATGGGCCTAGAATCAAACCTATTACTTTGAATTCTTATTGATGTAATTTATACTGATGAAAAATGTTGGTATTTTCCCGATTGTATTAATTAAACCAATGGACCCAAACGTCTAAGAAGTAAAACTTGTAAAATCAATGATTTTAAATTTGGCTGCAAGAGGTGTTTAAACAATGTGGCTGTAATTGATTATCATTTTTAAGGACACATTTTTGATTATTCAGATATCAGTACTAACCATGAGAGCTTTCATGCATCAACTTGTGTTGTTTTTAAATTATAGGGAAAGTCATCCAACTGTTTGCACGGATAAGAAGTGCAAATTTTGTCGCAAATCCTAAACATGATTTTGAAAACTTTTGAAAGAGAAATTCAAAAAGCCATGAACAGAGGAAGCAGATAATTATTTCTTTCTGGACCTTAACATGTTTTCATTATATTTCCACTTCACCTCAAATTTTAATCTGAAGTTATTCAAATAATATGTATACTGTAAACATCCATGACCAAAAATGTGTAACACATTTGGGTTATCTTCAGTGATAATTGTTTTTAGTGTTGAAATCGGGGAGAAAAGCACACAAAATCTTCATAAAATGTGAATTTTGGCTTTAGGAGGAATACTTGTTGAGGTGTTTGGAAAACCTTTGGTCCCACCTGTTTACAGTGTGTGCTGCCCCCGGGAAATATTGATTCTTGTTTATTTTAGTGAGACTACTGTCCATGCGTTTTAAGTTGAGCCGGTTATTAGGTGGAGATGTTACACTTCCGTGAGATTTGAGATGCAATAATATAATTTTCTCAGTAAATGTTTAACCTACATGTATACCGTTCAATTTGGTATCAAATTGAAGCTATCATGGAGAAGTATATAGTAAAAAATATGTTCTAATAAGCATTCAAGCGCAATGGAAACCTATTACTTATCGCATTTCAAATATAAACATGTTTATCATTTTGGGGTTACTAACATTTGAATTTTGCACTGTTTAATAAACATTTGACATCTTTATTCAAACTAAACATCGTTTCAAGAACATAAGTCCCATTGGGATTGAACTTTTCAAATTAAAGTGTATTTTGAGATTCACTGTTTTATAAGCTTCAAGAAAATGTATAAATGTTTTAAGTTTGACGAAGAAACTACCTGTAAATAGCATTTCTACAAGTGTAAAAAGCATGTAACGCCATACCGGCCAAACTTAAAACGCATGGCCTACTATAATTAAGGTCTCATAGATGAACAAGACAATGCCCAGTGTATGTTTTCACGTAGCCAGTGTTTTTCTAGCAGTCATAAATAGCAATATTGTAATCACCTCGCATGTAAATAAGCTGTTATAAATGTACCTACAATGTTTTGTTAATTTTCAATCATCTATTTATTTAAACAGGTGATTGCATATAATTAACATTTTCCGCATGGCAGTTGAAAGTGCACATTTAGATTCTTGCAATGACCTGTAAAGATCACCAACAAGGGCAGCCGCTTAAATCGTTAAAAGTATCTCGGGTGAAAAAGAGAATTATACCGCCAAGTTGTGTATTAGCATCAGTGTTGAACATGGTAAACTAGAATACAGATTATGATAATAATTATGAAGGTATTCAGCAATATTTCATGTGAACTTAGTGATATTTAGATAAAATATGACAGAGCCTTCCATGGAATACATTACAAAAATCATGCAACATTAGTCAAGTTATAGTAAGATTATAATTACTAATGATGATACTTTTAATCATGATAAGCACATTTGTAACAGCTTTTTTACTTTGGTGAGTAGGTTTTTATGTTAAACATTAATAACAAATTACCATTTTGTATTGTAGAATATAGACATATTTATTACAACATCTTGATATGTATATTGTGCAATATGTAAGTGAAAGAATAAATAATTGTGTGTTTATAAGAAGATGAACAATGTAAGACATACTTGATTCATTTGACATCTGTGAATTTGTAGGATAAACAAAACCAGTAAACTGAGCCTGTCTGCCTCCTCCTCCTCCTATGTTAGGCATAGCACCTTTTGAATGTCTATAAAAGTTAGTACCACTGCTGTGATGTCTTGCTGTGATTAATGCTACATATTTAATGACAATTAATTTTACTTTAATTATTCAAAAACGATTATTCAAGATAAATCCTTATGGGAGATGTATCGGGGTCTTGAGTTTTAATAGTTACTTTGCAACTAAATTGCACCAGTCTGGTACTTTTTCAACAGTCACGTGATAAGGAACATGTGGTGGGCGGACTAGCCCCGCTCTCCCCTACACACTTCTGAGTTTACGCATGTACGTTAACTACATGTACAGATCCCGGGCTACAGTAGTCCTACCTTTAGGACTACTCTATCTATAATCCTAGAAAAATTGCTCCCCATCCGAGAACCGACCAACCCTAGAACCGAACCTGTGGAGTACCTTTAGGACTACTCTATCTATAATCCTAGAAAAATTGCTCCCCATCCGAGAACCGACCAACCCGAGAACCGAACCTGTGGAGACTCGGCTGGAGGATGGCTGACTCAGTGTTTCTATATTCTATCTTAGTATAGTATTTCCCTGGATAGTGGCCCTACGAGGAGGGCTACACATGGGCCGCTTGGTTATGGGCCTCTCAGGGCCGGTTACTCACTTGTTTAAAGAATTTTTTCGGGCTGTTTTGGACTAAAATAAATGTGGTACCAAACTGTGCCATATTTGTAATTGGAAGTCACCCTATTAGACATAAACAAAGTGAACAAAATTATATATGCGTACAAGAAAAATGGCGCATCCACTACGAGAAAATTGTGTACCGACAAATCCATAACAAAAGTTACAAGAAATATGTAGGATATTTGTATAGCCTACGCTTAAAGACTCGATCCTCCTCCATATAGCGACGTATCAGAAGTACAGGGTGTCCAAAAAGTTTCGAAACCAATTTAAAGATTTGTATCAATTAGTCGCAGTACCAAATTGAAAATATATTTGGAAAGGGAATACTTGTATAGAATAATTGTGGTGCCAAACATGACCCCTTTTGAAGTCCCTCAGTGTAAAACACACGCTGAAAGTTTCGACTATACATAACTTCAATTTGCTGGACGCATTGTGTAAATCACTGTACTCACATGCCGCGCTGTCCTCACATTCCATTCACGTGGATTTTTTTCACTTATCAAATGTTGTGTACAACATTAATAATGTTTATAATAAAGATTATATCAATCGGAAATTAAAAAAGAATCATTAAATGGAACATTTTTTCTCTTCCCTACCTCTTTCCCTTTGTCGCATCCTTTGTTTATTTTTATTTAGCTCATTATGCTACGCTGTCATCATATGAAAATGCAGTTTTACAGTTCGGCAAAACAGATAGCTGTCATTGTATGTTTTGTACCACAATATTAATTCTACAAGGCTTCTCTATCCAAATATCCTTTCATTTTTATACTGCGAATTATTTAACCGGTGATGGTTTGGATACTTTTGGGACACCCTGTATTACAAAGCAGTAGATAGTTATAAATTGCAGTGCCAGTCTTACATTATTCCCGTATACCACGCCTACAGTTGATTCAATGTTAACTGTCATTTTTGTATTGACTGTAATGTTTCGTACTTGATCAAGCATCAGATGATATGAATCGGCAATGGAGTAGCATTCATTTAAGAGGTATGTGTGTAGAGCTTTATTCGTTTTGCCATAATTTATTTCTAACGTGTTCACATTATGTAGCGTGGTGTTGCTTAATGTGTGTGTGTTATGGTTTTATGTGTTTTTTCAGTTGTTGTTGTTTGGGTTTCTTTATTAATTATTTGCCTTTTTAACACTTTTTCATCACATCATGTTAAAAAAAATGACTAATGTGTAAAATTATGAGGAATATATTCAACCAAATAAGAGTACGTTTCAGATACAATAACATTTTAGTTATTTAAGGCATAATACCTACTTATGCTAATAAAAGTCACAATGATAAATCATGTTCAAAATCACCGTACGAGAAACACGAGTTCATTCCTTATATGTCAGTTTGGGTATGCTGCTTAGCAAACCAGATTGACGTTTGACTCCATTTGATTTGTTTCGATTGAACATGTTGAACGTACATGTACTATGTTTGGCAGACATCCACCATTTATACTAATCATGTATCTACATATGCTATCTATCATAGATAGCGCGGTCACAATTGAAATATTTAATAACGTCATGGTTGATATCGTACTATTTTTGGCAGATATCCACCATTGGTGTAATACGAGCCATCTATCTACATATGCTATCTACCGTAGATAGCACAGCTACAATTATTTTAAGTATTTAATAAAACCACGGTTGATATCGAACTAATTTTGTCAGTCACTCATCATTTATATAATTACCAATAATTTATCTTTATATGCTATCTACTGTAGATAGCGCAGCTAAGTTAAAGTATTGAACAAATCCACGGTTTATTATTTGTTATCATTATATTATACCATTTATATATAATACCTGTCATCTATATGGTCGAATCCAACGAAAAGTGTACACGTGATGTTCAGGCCTATAATAAAATAATCTATATCTTGAAAATTTTAATTTTGTGTTATACGTATCCGCCTCGATGAGACGGTTCGCGCCATATATAACATGACTAACTTTTAAATGCACAATTTGGCCTATACGAGCAATAAACCTGCTATTTTTACCCTTTTTACAAAATAGTTGTTAATGTTTTTTGTTGGACATATAACCGTTTAGATGAAAACGAGCTTAAGTGGAAATAATGTTGCCTGTTTGGTTGGTGGATATCTCAAGAATGCCTCTTTTAATTTTTGTTACTTTCGATAAATCCCCTGAATTGTTGTGATTTTTTTCGCTGTGGTAAGTTTTGACGTTACCTACAAATACATGTTTTGTTAAATCTCACTTTCGGGGAAGAATTCGCATGAGGTAGAGTAATTTGTGCTGTAAGGAAGCCTAAATATATTAAATACTTAAATGCATTGTCCCCATTCAAGTCTGTTTTTTGATAAAGCTGTTAGAAATGTTAAAAGCGGAAACGATCGGTTTGGTAAAAAAAATGCATTACCTCCGAATACCTATTTAAAACACTGCCATTTTAATATAAACACAGATTAGTGAATGATATCTATAGAATAAGCGAAGTGTGATACAATGTACATGTGTGCCAAGTTTTATCATTTTGAAGGCAAGATGTTTTGAAATATCAGCAATAAAAGGCTGTATTCGTAGGCAAATTTGAAATATGAACTTTTACCTTCAAATACAAATAACGATACCGTGGTACTTCCCTCTGTTGTTACATACTTGTATCGACTGGAATAAAGTAGAAGTATGCGCTGCTTTCGGCAAGCAACGTAGAAATTTTGCATCAATCTTTCAGCTTTTGTAAGTAACTTTAAACAAAATTCTGTAGTTTTTGTACAAATGCATTAATAATATGTTATTGTCTTAAAAGTTGATTGTATATAGCCTCCCTCTGTCTCAATCTTATTACTCCTGTTAGTGTAGTTTTTTATGCTATTCACGCAAAGACATCCTCTGACAGTTGATTTAAATCGCAATAGGGGTGATTAATGTTTATATAAATATTCAGTAACAGCATCTCGTGCATGACTTCATGTTGTATTCGGAGGTAACATGTATATGTAGGCAACATTCAAAAATAAACACGGTGCATATTGGGCCCCTAAACTATCTTATTTTACATAAAAGCAGTGCGCAATCATACAATCTGACTGGATATATTATTATATTTATATTTGGAGGGGAAAAAATAATATTTCCTTCTTAAACGAATATGGGAGGTGTTGATTTAAATAAAATGCATGGTGTAATCACACTGTTTTTGCCGAGAACATATTTTTTGTTGGTGTTAGAGTGAATGAATGATATTTATATCCATAGATTACACGTTGATCGTTTTGAAATGGGTGCATTTAGTCATAACATCCATGAAATTTCGGATTCATAATCAACATTTTCATATTCCATTTTGTATTCGTAGGTAACTTATATATTAGTTAATGAGCCTGGTACAATTCCTGTATTGTTTGTCGCTTTCATTCGCACCTAATATTATGTAAATATTAAGTAGGAATGTATAAGACGGGAATAATATGGTTCGGTGCGTAATATTGTTTTAAACCAGCTTGTCTATGATGTATGCGTAGTTAACCAATTTCCCTTGGAATTGCAGAGCAGTGACTACTGAGGTACATAACATTGGCCATTATTGTAGTTGTATTTGAAAATGGAATTCATATGTAACAAATATAAAATAACTTGCTTCATTTTTGCTGTGGCAGGTTGTGTAATGTCACCGAAACGTATTTTAAGTGAACAAGAACTTTAGTAATACCTTTTCCTTTATTTTTGAAGGTGGGAGGGCAATCAAGGGTATAGGCCTAACTGATTTCAGTCTCAAATCAAAAGTTGCTCATGAATAATGCTTCCGACATTTATTACTTAGTGAAATTGAACTAAGCAGTGGTTGATTTTAAAAGAAAATCATAATGAAAGGCACACGCCCGACAATATCTCTGTCGTGGCAAAACTTTTAGATTAGATTAGTGTTGTTAAATCAAACAACATTGAATTTCAAAGCATAAAATTCTTATTTTGTCTACATCTGACAAAATATATCATATTGGTGATTCTATGTCAAACGGAATCTGCCTCCATTTGAAACTCGATAAAAACTGACTATGTACGACATTTAGAATGATACAAATTCTAAACTAGGACATTATATCTTAATTCTAATCTGACAACTGAATGACTTGATGAAAGTTGTATGTGTTTTATTCCGTTGTGGACTGAAAGGCAAAACATTTGGATGTTCTATAGACTTTGAACATGTTCGGCTCATATTAAACTTATATATTATACGGTATAAGGTCTGATATGGAATTATTTCAAAGTATATATTAAATGAATCAAAAAGCGATCCGGCTTTCGTGCTTAAAACAGCTATTCGAAATGATAACTTCCACTTGCCTCCTTTATTTAGAACAAATTGAGGAAGGCAACCGGTTGTTTATTGCTTAAAACAGATAACCTGACGTTCAAGACTATGAGTTACAGGCAAATTAAACTATTTGCTTAAAGGAAACCGCTCGCTTTCTAATTAAAGATGGCTCGGTGAACTATTCAATAGTTGATTCGATCCAATACTTTGGATTCACACGGAAACTGAAACGTTCATTCTTAACATTCTAGAATGTCCTATATAATAAACAAAGAGTAATTATGTTCTATTAGATATAATTCATCCTCGCGACATGAGAGACTTGAAGAACTATTAAACTACACACAGAATACAACAAGAACCACTAAACTTGTTAAGTAGAGAGTAAAAGGCTGAATGATTAGATATTTCTTAATTAAAACGTGTCTACATGTTTATGCTTAACTGTTATCATGTTTAGTTTTAATGATGAACATGCTTTTTACCAAAAAACTGTCTTGACCACGGCTTTGCTGCGCTGTTTTATCCAGGGTAATAAATCATCCCCTCGTACACCATTTATCTCATTTATTTCACACCACCTGTGTCTTACCAGCGTGCGTGCTACCTTTTTCACCACTGTCCTAAACGTGGCTCAAGGCTCTTTAGTCTGGGTGTAACTAGAAGCCCTATATATTACTTTTGAAAAATGTTGTTGCGTTAAGAAATTCCACCTTTTAAGGGGGGACTCAAAGAAGTTTTGATTTGATTTTTGATTTTTGTTAGTGCTGTAATTATTGAACTATTGATCGAACTATTTTTTGTTAGACATCCATCATTTAAATAATACCACTTTATTACAAGACATCTATAAACATTTACATTGTAGATAGCACGGCTACACCCTAATTCTAACCCTAACCTTAACAGGTATTGAATAAAACCAAGGTTGATCTCGAACTATTTTTGTCAGACATTCACCATTTATAAAATACCAGTCATCCATCTATCGTGCATATGCTATGTACCGTATTGACAGCACTGCTACATTAAAGTATTGAATAGAGTCAAAAGTCTACCGAATGGTACACCGAAGAATTAAGGTTAAACTGCACATAGCGAGGGCCTTTAAGCTCCACCCCATTTTGTGCCCAAAACGAACATTTTACTGACTTCAAAATGTCGAAATATTGGTCAAATCACAGGAAATTTTGATATTAAAAGTTATGATTGGTTTTCTCAATGGAATCATCTAAAGCATATCATTGATCCTTTCATTACCATATGTCATGAGTTGGTGTTATAAGAAGATGAGTATGAGAGGTCCGAACATTGTATTGTGGGCAATATTAATTACAGGTATGTTGACCATGGCCATCAACATTCAAAATGTGATACTCCGTTGAATATTTAAACTTATGAGATTTAATAACATACTTTTGTATGTATTATGGATGTACACTGCACGCTTAATTGATAATTAAATGAATGATTTTTTTCTCATTTATAGTTTTTTATTATCATTTCTTTGGCTGAAAAGATCACATACACCATAAAACAATTCAAATATACATGTGGTGATACAAATTATATTTACCAAGTGGTACATTCATATATGAATAAATATTTTTTAAATTGAACGTATTTTGTATATAAACAGGTAAATGTATACAGAGACAGTGTATTGTTCCTCGTTCTTATAAACATACATGCAATAACTTTGACAACATAATTACCGTATCTTATTTCTCAAAAAGTGATGTCCATTTATGCCACCTGGTATTGAAAGCTTTATTTTTCAGGTCTGCATTATAAATAGTTTTTTCGTTGACATACAAATTTATCACCTCTTTCTTTCCAAAAGTAAAACAAGGTTTTTCTTCTTTTATCCTGCTTTTGTAAATATTGAATTTAAGAACTAATAGGATATTGTAAAAAACATAATCTTAGTACTGGTAATTTCCAAACAGGATCATTTCTTTTTTCAACCTTATATTTGTGTCCAGATTGATATTAATCCAGTTTTGAACGTCTTTCCAGTACTTTATAGTAAATTCCCATTCCCAAAAGAGATGAACAAAGTTTTCGTCAACTTCGTTACAAAAGGTACATTTTGGATTGACCGATTTACCAATTTTAACTAAAAGGGTATTTGTACAAAGGATTCTGTTTAAAAGGCGAAATTGGAACCAACGGAGTTTAACTTCCTGAGTACATTTCCTGTTATACTGACAAATATTCAACCATTCTTTTTCAGTTAAATACCGTATACCTACTTTATGGTTCCATTTGTCAGTACATTTAAACTTAACCTTTAATCCAGTAATAAAAATGTTATAAAATTGTTTACAACCTTTGGATTCCTTATATTAAGAATCATACTGGTATGAAAACCTTGATAAGGATTTGGATGGTATTTGAACTACAATGGAGATTTGAAAATGCTTCATGAATAGCTCTTTTCATCCCATGATATTGGAGAAAATTTATTCTGATATTATATTTATTTTGAATGTCCTTAAGTATTATAGGAACTCTCCATCTGTAGAAAGAAGATCATTAATATAATTTGATACCAACTTTCTCCCATCTTTTGTACAGTACACATCTATTCCCCACAACAATATTACTATTATTCCAAATACTGGAACACAAAACTTGTTCCCTATTTACAGGGTTGAGTATTGAAGCATAATCCCTCCATGCAATAAGCACACTTTTCAAAAATCATTATGACAATCATGAATAATATGGTTCCAATATTCAAATGATGAATAATCAAAATTACATGACGGGACATTAACTTTAATTAAATTGTGAATTTTACTCTTATTTTCATACTTCAAAATTCTTCTTATCCAAGTTATCTTAAGAGCTTTTGCAAAAGAATCAATGGGGACGAGAAGAAGGGGAGAAAAGAGAGAAAGAAGGGGAAGGAGAGGGAGAAAGAGAAGAGAAAGGTGGAGGATAGCCAAATAGAAGGAAAAATTGTACATTTAGTACATTTACTGTGCGATTTTTTTCGGACTGTGCGATTTCTTTTTGGACTGTTGGATTTTTGTTTGCTAAATGGGGACGGAGAAGCGAAAAAATGGGGACGAGAATTGTTCATGTTGTACATTTACACTGTGCGATTTTGTTTGACTGTGCGATTTTGTTTGGACTGTGCGATTTTTTTTGACCTTATTTCATACCGGTGCCTCCCTTCTCATAAGGGCGAGCCATCTGATTTCTACTAATCCTGTCAATCTTCCCTCCCCATATAAAATGATGAAAAGTTGAATTTATCTCATCGATGACATTATTCTCCGGGGATGGTAAGGACAGTATTAGATGGTTTAGTTTTGATAAAAGAAGTGATTTAACCACTACAATTCTACCCAATACAGTTAAGAACCTTTTTGACCAGTGGTGAATTTGTTTTGTTATAGCTTGCATGGTAGTAGTATAATTCACATTAACAATAACACTAAGATCTGTATATAAAGTAACACCTAAGTAATTGAATGGTTTTTCACCAACCCAATTCATTTTCTATTTTTTACAAAGGAATTCTTTACAGTCTTTTCTTTGCACCAATCCACATAGCACTAGTTTTATCAATGTTAATTTTCAAACCGGAAATATCATAAAAACCATCTAGTAACTTAAGAGTTTCCAAAAGTGAGTTTTCAGTCCCATCCAGTATATATAATAGTGGTGTCGTCGGCATATTGCAAAACTTTGTATTCCATGTTGTTTATTTTTATACCATGAATATTATCATTGTTATTAATAGCAATATTTAAGATCTGGGAACATAATAGAAAAATGTATGGGGATAGACCATCTCCCTGTCGGCAACCTGCTTTGATTTCAAAGAAGGGGGTTAAATGACCATTGACTAATACTGCAGATTCGGCATTTTTATAAAAAACACGAATCCATCTTTTAAAACTGTCCCCGAAATTAAACAAGTCAAGTGTTTTGAATATAAAATCATGTGACACAGAGTCAAATGCTTTTTCGAAATCTACTAAAAGCAGAAGACCAGGAATATTGTTTAATTCAGTGTAATCTATGATATCATAAACTTGTCTAATATTTTCTCCAATAAATCTTCCCGACATAAAACCAGACTGGTCGTCACTGATAAGATATGGTAACACTGTTTTCAATCTATTAGCAATACACGATGAAGCTAACTTGTAAGAGACGTTTAGTAAGGATATTGGGCGCCAATTTTTTTTTAATTCTCTAGGTTTTTGTCCTTTTGGAAGCAAGGTGATAACGCCACGCTTTTGAGTGATAGGAAGGCTACCAGAGTCATAAGACTCGTTTAAGGACCGCAGTAAATACCAGGAAAGATCTTTAAAGAACATTTTATAAAATTCCACTGTATGTCCGTCTAAACCTGGGCTCTTGTTGTTATTCATCTTTTTTTTAAGCCGTAAGAGGGTTCTTCATATTGGATAGAACCTTCAAGGTCTTGTTGCTGCCTCTCATTTAAGCGGGGGACATTTTCTGAATTGATGAAATCATTAAGCTGACAGGGGTGGGCCTCTTTGCTATTAATGGTCTTATTCACAGAATTCCTTTTTCCCAAATTCAGAAAGTAAAATACACGTGACCTTAGCATGACTCCTGCCATTTTTTTACTCCTCAGTTCTTTGAGCTCGTCATTCTTTTTAGTTATAATATCCAATATATTACCATTGGGGATGGGGTGCTGCTTTTCAAGATTCTCGATCTCATTGATTAACGTACGCTCTTTCTCGCAACTCTCTCTCTTCTTGAATGAAGAATAGGAAATTGTTTTACCCCGTATCTCAAGTAAAAGCATATCAAATATGAGCTGGTCATCAATGACAAAATGCATTTCTTTGGGATGAATATTTCCAATGTTTTAAGGATTATAAGGAGTGGCTGCATATTGTTCAATTACATTATTAATTGTTTGTTTAACTAAACTAACATATTCCATATCTTTTAGGGTCCGTGTATATAACCGGACAATCGTTTTTCGTTATTTCGTTTTCAACACGGTAAGCAAAAAACAGAAATAGCTTCATTTTCCGTTTGACTGTCAGAGTAGAAAAAACCAACAAAAGAAAAACTAGAATTTTTAATGTTCGTTTTTATTACTCTATTTTCAACTAAGGAAAACTAAAAAGATCAACCACATTCGTTTTTCTTTCTCTAAATAAAGTGTAAAAATCAATCAGAAGAAAAATAAATAAATACAAATATTCGTTTTTCTTATCCATTTTCATATAAGAAAAACGAAATAAACAAGTGTATTCGTTTTTCATTCTTCAACCAGAATTGTAACCAAAGGACAATAGAAAAACCTAATTTGATCTTGTTTCAAACATTCGTTTTTCTTAATACAAAAAACAAACAGTAGAAAAATGTAAGTTTGACACATTCGTTTTTATAACTTCATTTGCAAACAAGAAAAACAATATCAGTCAACTAAGTTCATTTTTTGTTTCTTAAACACTTGTATGGTAAGTAAGCAAGAGAAAAACCTAAATTTTAAGATTTAGTTTTTCTCACTTTATTTTCAAAACAAGAAAAACAAAAAGATTACTGCATTCGTTTTTCTTTTGATTCGATCAAGAACAAAATAACAAACATTATAAAAATTGTTTTGGGACTTTAATACAATCAGGCGTTTTTCTCAACCCATTTTCAATCAAGAAAAACGAAAAGGTCATTTAAACTTTGTTTTTCATATTTCATTTTACATCTAGGTAAATCAGAACAGGATATGTGTGGTCTTTTTTCTTTTTTCCGACTCTAATTTCTCAAAGGTTTATAATGAAAACAATTTATTTGATTAATTTATTTGTTTGTAACATTCGTATTTATGCCTTCATTTTCAACTCAAAATATCAACCTTATTCGTTTTTTCTTTTCTCCAGCAAAAGTGGAAAAATCAGTCAAACAAAATTGATATATTCATTTTTCTTAATACGTACAATCGTTTTTCGTTCTACGATGATTTGATATATTCGTTTTTCTTAATACGTACAATCGTTTTTCGTTCTACAGTGATTTGATATTCGTTTTTCTTAATACGTACGATCGTGTTACATTCTACAATGATTTGATACATTCGTTTTTCTTAATACGTACAATCGTTTTACATTCTACAATGATTTGATATTCGTTTTTCTTAATACGTACGATCGTTTTACATTCTACAATGTTTTGATATTCGTTTTTCTTAATACGTACAATCGTTTTTCGTTTTACAATGATTTGATATTCGTTTTTCTTAATACATACAATCGTTTTACAGTCTACAATGATTTGATATATTCGTTTTTCTTAATACGTACGATCGTTTTTCGTTCTACAATGATTTGATATTCGTTTTTCTTAATACGTACGATCGTTTTACATTCTACAATGTTTTGATATTCGTTTTTCTTAATACGTACAATCGTTTTTCGTTTTACAATGATTTGATATTCGTTTTTCTTAATACATACAATCGTTTTACAGTCTACAATGATTTGATATATTCGTTTTTCTTAATACGTACGATCGTTTTTCGTTCTACAATGATTTGATATTCGTTTTTCTTAATACGTACAATCGTTTTACATTCTACAATGATTTGATACATTCGTTTTTCTTAATACGTAAAATCGTTTTACATTCTACAATGATTTGATATATTCGTTTTTTCTTAATACGTACAATATCAAATTATTGTAGAACGAAAAACGATTGTACGTATTAAGAAAAACGAATATATCAAATTATTGTAGAACGAAAAACGATTGCACGTATTAAGAAAAACGAATATATCAAATTATTGTAGAACGAAAAACGATTGTACGTATTAAGAAAAACGAATATATCAATTTATTTTGACTGATTTTTCCACTTTTGCTGGAGAGAAGAAAAACGAATAAGGTTGATATTTTGAATTGTTCTAAGTTGAAAATGAAGCGATAAATACGAATGTTACAACAACAAATATTAATCAAATACATATCCTGTTCTGATTTACCTAGATGCTAAATGAAATATAAAAAACAAAGTTTAAATGACCTTTTCGTTTTTCTTGATTGAAAATGGGTTGAGAAAAACGCCTGATTACATTAAAGTCCCAAAACAATTTTTATAGTGTTTGTTATTTTGTTCTTGATCGAATTAAAAGAAAAACGAATGCAGTAACCTTTTTGTTTTTCTTGTTTTGAAAATAAAGTTAGAAAAACTAACTCTTAAAATTTAGGTTTTTCTCTTGCTTACTTACCATACAAGTGTTTGAGAAACGAAAAACGAACGTAGTTGACTCATATTGTTTTTCTTGTTTGCAAATGAAGTTATAAAAACGAATGTGTCAAACTTACATTTTTCTACTCTTTGTTTTTTGTATTAAGAAAAACGAATGTTTGAAACAAGATCAAATTAGGTTTTTCTATTGCCCTTTGGTTACAATTCTGGTTGAAGAATGAAAAACGAATACACTTGTTTATTTCGTTTTTCTTATATGAAAACGGATAAGAAAAACGAATATTTGTATTTATTTATTTTTCTTCTGATTTATTTTTACACTTTATTTAGAGAAAGAAAAACGAATGTGGTTGATCTTTTTAGTTTTCCTTAGTTGAAAATAGAGGAATAAAAACGACCGTTAAAAATTCTAGTTTTTCTCTTGTTTGTTTTTTCTACTGTGACAGTCAAACGGAAAATGATCCTATTTGGTTTTTTTGCTTATCGTGTTGAAAACGAAATAACGAAAAACGATTGTCCGGTTATATACACGGACCCTTTTCCTTTAACCAAATCATTAAACCTAAAGTCCATTAAAACCAAAGAGTGATCTGATCTATAGCCTGGCAAAATATCTGTATTTTCAACAAAGTTCATAAGTTCCTCTGAAATTTAGAAAAAATCTAAACGGCTCTGTTTCAAAGGATTGGGTTGTCGCCAAGTAAATCGCTTGACATTTGGATTATAACATCTCCAGGGATCAACTAAATTCAAGTCATCGATTAACTCTAAAGCCACCTTTCTTGCTTTAGGGTTGTTAACGTTAACATAACTTTCTGTATCTAAATCAGGGTGAATAACTAAATTCCAGTCCCCACAAATAATACAGTTTGTATTTTGAAACTCATATATGACCTTTTTGATATTATGAAAAAAGTCTGGAGTGTCCTTATTTGGGCCATACAAAGAACAGAGAGTAAATCTCTTATCATTAAAACGTAAATCAATTACAATAAAATTCCCTTTTTGGTCAATTCTTACGTCATGAATAATGTAATCGAAATTCTTATTGAACAGAATTGCTACTCCTCTTGATTGGGAGCATTTGAGGAAAATCAATTAGAAAGTTTTAGAAATGTTATTATAATTATGTGTTGATGAAGTTCATTACGAGTTGAAATTGATGGATGCGAAACCCATGCTAATATTGCTTTAATATATGTAAGATGTATGACATCACTACCATGAGTGCCGTCATGATTTTCGTCTTATAACCGTAGATACTTTGTTATTAGTCAGTGCAGTTCTGCACAAACATGTGTATGGTAATTTGGGTTGAATTTCATCCATTTTCACATGGCGTCTTCCGAGGACAATGATGCTATTTTGGCGGCCATTTTTTTCAATTGGCTCTTAACCATTTTTCAAGGTTGGAATTTTTGGGACTTTTGATATGATGCATGATGTATCAAACATCCAATTCAGCTCTCTACCTATTTTCTCCGGGTGTAAACCTTCAACCACCACACTATGTTGACACGTTAGGTTGTCATTCAGGTGTTGTAAGACGGGTTTCGACTATCTGAGTAATGTCACTGAAAATGTGTTCACCCAATATCAGTGATTCAAAAGCTATGAAAGGCCTCGGTAGGAATACCGCTGTTGTTAAATTTAAAGATGTGTGCTAATTACCTATTCAGCAAAACAAAACACAAGTACTTAAACTTAGTTATAGCATATACCAAATCAAGAATCACTGTCCATTCACATGACCACCGATTCCTTTATCCTGTGTCTATTGTGTAGAAAGACGCTATTAAAATTGATGGATGGGTTGCAGGACAGATGCTACATAACATCAACCGCATACTCCAACACAATAGGTATCACGGAAATTATGTTAATGCTACCTTTTCCTGTACCTATGTACAACACTACCCATCTGTATTGTACATGCTTTATAAAATATTTAAGTTTCGATGTCGAAGAGAACTGATTTGAATAAACGATTTTGTCCTATACCCAATGACGAAATAACCAATTTCATAATTGTGAGCATCATAGTTTTACTACGTCACTCAAAACTCACGAACAAACGTATTCGACTTCATCGTCCCTTGTCCTTTATTGCACTCCTTGTCACTTTATATGAACAACACTCTCTGACTGGCCTGAAGTGAAACAGGGTGTACGGGCGGTTCTCGGATGATAGAGGTTTTTTTATATTAATGTAACATTTAATAATTGAACAACTTTTCTCAACAAAATCCACAACATTTAATAATTGAAAATCTTTTCTCAACAAATTTCCATGAATGGAATGTGAGGAACACGATGCATGCGATTAGAGTGACACATACAGTGCGTCCAACAAATCTAATAATTGTATGGTATTGCGAGTTTAAAGTGGCCAAGCCTTTGAGTGTGTGTTTTATATTTAGAGGCCTCAAAAAGTCATGTTTGGTTCCGAAATAATTCTACTAGTTTTCGCTTTCAAAATATATTTTCAATTTGGTGCCGCGATCTATGTTAAGAGAGATACATATCGTTAACATGGTTTCGAAACTTTTTGGACACTCTGTGTATGCTCTAACAAGACCCTAACTAAAGTGTTCAACACAAGAAAGTCATACACTTTGTTTATGTCTATGGAAAATGTTAAGGGGAAATGTGCAGTGATCAATATGGGACAAATACGGGATAGAATATTATGTTGGTAATGCAAATGACAGTTGTATGACGCAACGACCCCCGGGAATGGTGCGTCACTTTACAGAGGTGCGTTACTTTCTCTTGTCCCATGACGCACCCCTGTGTCATAAATGTGACGGAACCTTGCCATACAATGATGGTACTCTTAGTCAATTTTGTATCTTTGTTGTTTTGTGGCACATGTGGTAGCAAATTGTGCCCACAAGATGCATCCAAATGTTTATATCTACTCTGATTGGTAAAACAATAACTGGAAGTTACTCTGTAGGACATAAACAAAGTGTATGACTTTCTTTTGTTGAGCTCAACTTTACTACTTTCGTAGGTGTCTCTCCCAAAACTCGCAACGTGTCCAAACATGTCTACATCGTGACGAAGCAAACGCAGAGAGAAACGTGTAAAATAAATTCAATAATCAATAAGAGGAGTAACGGCGCTGCTACAACGAGACATGTTCATCAACACTAATGAATCTACTGCATGTTTCAAGAAAGAATTGCATATCTCTCTCAACAACAAAAAAACACCTCTCAAGTGTCTACATCACATCGATAAGGAAGCAAAACGCAGAGAGTGTCTCGAGTTATGTGTAAATATAGATCCAAATTCAATAAGAGGAACACAGCGCTACTGCGACGAAACATATTCATCAACGTATGAATCTATCACAGTTTCATGAAGAATCAATCATAGCTCTCTCAACAACAAAAAATCGCAAGTGTCTATATCGTTAATGAAGCAAACGCAGAGTTTTCCAGAGTTATTTGTAAATATAGATTCAAGTTCAATACCACGAAACATGTTCATCAACAAAATAATCTATCGCAGTTTCTATCGTATCCCAACAAACACATAATATAATATTTGTAGACATTTTTTATTCAAACATTGACAAAAGAAACTCATCGACAAACCATTCTTCTTCTTCTTCTTCCTATGCCTTCAAATGGCTGAAGATAAACGCACTGTGGTTGTATGCATGTGTTGCCTCGGCAACGGGAAAGTTAAAAACAGGTGCAATATTTATACAGTATTTACAGGTGTGAGTAAAAAGCTGGTAATGAAACTACTTCAGATGACGATCCCTCAGCGCAGATTTGAAGACGTCAAGGGATGAGTATGCAGCAGAATCAACTTTGAGGTTGTTCCAGTCCCGTATGGTACGTGGGGAGTATGAGTTGGCATAGTCGGGAGCTGTGACCCCTGGTAGATTTAGACAGATGAGTCAGATAGTCACTCCACAGGATGTCAACCAAGTTGTATCTGGTCTTGAATCACAATTGATTGCAATCGGCGGACACGGGTTCAATTCCCATATTGTACAAGTTTTACTTTATTCCATTACTTTTTTCATTAAATATTATTAATATTTTAAATTTTTCGTTGTTAATTATAACTTTAATTTTGTCTGATAATTCGATTTCCCAGTGTACTTGCTTGACAGGAGTATACAAAAATTAAATAATGAAGAAATATGCTAATTGTTTTCAGCTAGTCTAACTGTGAACAAATGGGTTACTACAGGGTGTCCCAGAAAACCTGCAACTTATTTTTGAAGCGCTTTATTCTAACTTTCATCCAAGTGATTGGTAACAAGTTTAGACATTCTGAAAACCGTGGAATCTCTTCTTTGTATCGGTGAAAAAATTATTGACATTGCTTTAATGGTTTTCTAGTTACCATTCATCAAAGAGAGGTAGGTCAAAAACCGGCTCAACCGATTTGACGGAAATGAAGGTGTCACTGTGCAAACTGGTGCACTGGTAAAAAAGAAAATATTTTATGGACTGAAGACTTATTTTGCTCTTCCAAGTGGGTCAATATTAAAAAGAAATGAAGCGACAATATGTTATTCCTTTTCCAGATCAATAAAATAAACTTTATTTAAATAAATCTAACTTTGGGTAATGTCTTTGCCAACTATTTGCATGCATCTTTTCAACATTCAACATTGTTCAACGTCGAATAATCTTTGTTTGTTTTTGTAAAGAGACCTCTTTATAAGCCCTCTTGGTAATCACTGCAATTTTATCTTAATAGTGATATTAAAAAGAACAAACATATTGATAAAATTAATATTTCCGATATCATTATCATATTGCACATAACACAAATCTGCTACATGAACATTATTAACTCTAGTATTCTTTACCTGACTGTGTCCATAAATCCAATTAACGCCTTTTCGGAGTGGGCGCTCTCTACCGTTCTTTAAATAAACACGTTTATATTTTCAAAAACAAATAAGCATGCATGTTTGCTTAAATAAATATTCGTATTTCATATTGCACATAACATAAATTTAAATCCATAACCAATACTAAACATATTGTTAACATGATTTAGCTATAATCTGCGTGTAGAGTTATATAGTTAATGGTCAATTCAATCGACATCTTCACTAGGGTATCTCAAGGCTGATTGCGTCCTTCAATATGTTCCCCGTGGTTGGCGACGCAGTGTTGAGCCCGCACTCTCATGTGAAGTACACCTGATCTAACCTGACGTGTGCGTCTGATCTCACGGACAGTCCTCTGAATCCGTTGTTGGATGTCTTGAACATCACGGGGTGGTGTCCTGTACACTTTGGACTTCATGAAGCCCCACAGATAAAAGTCCAGCGGCGTCAAGTCTGGCGATCTAGGGGGCCAGTTAATGGGGTGTCCCATACCAACCACTCTGTTTGGAAAAACTGCTTGCAATCGGTTGCGAACCACAATCGCACGATGTGCCGGGGCCCCATCCTGAATCCACCACGCACGGCGAATAGTTCCATTTTGATTGACACCAAACATAGCTTCAACCTGTGGCAGAACATAGTTATTTAGCATGTCTAAATATGCTTGTCCATTCACATTTCCTTGAAAGAAATAGGGACCGATGATGTTGTTACGGACCAATCCAATCCAAACACACACCTTCAATCTTGAGCAAGGCCTGTCATAGGCGAAGTCCTGTGGGGGATTGCCTAGCGGAGCATATTGAACAACGTTATGGTTCGAAACCTCTCCATTCATCTGGAAAACAGCTTCATCGCCAATAATGATGTTGGCAATGAAATGTCTTGGCTTGTTCAGCAGCCAATTGCAATACTCAAGGCGTCTTGCAGCATCGCCGTCGTGCAGGCCGTGTCGTATTTGCATTCTGAACGGATGCCATTTCATGTCTATCTTAGTTATTCTGTTAAAAGAGGACTTGCTGATATTTGGGCAATTGTTCCTCCGTGCTGTTACATTTGGGTCGTTTCTTAAGGCTTGTCGCACAGCGTTAATATTTACTACTGTTCTCACTGTCCGAGAGCGTCCTGAAGCATCCTTGTGCCTATTTGTGCTCACTCCATACAGCAAATATTTTTCAACATTCCTCATAACAGTTGAACGATATGGTATCTTCCTTCCCGGGTATTCTACTCGGAATAACTGTTGCACTTGGTTGGAGCTTTTAGTCGAAAAATATGTTACAACCATGAACACTCGTTCGTCAAACGAAAAGAATTCAGCCATGTTTCTCCGCTTCTTAAAAGTAGGCCTAACGCATTTCCTTTTACATTTAACACGTCTCAGCACACTGTATGCCTACACGCTTTATCGATTAAAATTCTTAAAATAGAATCAGTAATTAGCATAACAATACCTTTTATTTCAAACCCCTCACTCCTAGCACGTGTAAGCAAACACATTCAAAAAAGCGCGCGCTGGTTGTGATTTGAATATCGTAAGCCTCGGAGTTCGGTGAATTACCTCAAATCGGTTGAGCCGGTTTTTGACCTACCTCTCTTTGATGAAACGTAACTAGAAAACCATTTTAGCAATGTCAATAATTTTTTCACCAGTACAAAGAAGAAATTCCACGGTTTTCAGAATGTCTAAATTTGATACCAATCAATTGGATGAAAGTTAGAATAAAGCGCTTCAAAAATAAGTTGCAGGTTTTCTGGGACACCCTAATAATATTACTATAGTAATCGACCGAATTCAGTCGTGCACGGGTATTGTTAAGACAATTATTCGTCTTTGTTCAAATTCACATTACTTAGCTCATTCTACCCCTTTGTTTGCAAAATTGAAAACCCTCACTATTTATGACATTCATAGGCTACAGAAGGCTATTTTTATGTATAAATTTGAAAATAACATGTTACCTGATTTATTTTCTCATTACTTTAATAAATCAGATGTCTTCCACTCCTATGGAACAAGGTTTTCACATCTTTATTGTTTTAACAATAGATATAAAAAATATTTACTATCGTTTTATTCATAACTAAGGAACTTCATTCCTAATAGCCTATATGTATAATTATACCGGTACTTATATAAATCCGTATTCTATCGCCTTGATGTCTTACATAATCATTATCCACCGATGTACATTATAATCGTTACTGATCTGTTATTGTAATTTTGTTCATGCCGTTGCCAACATACACTCGAGTTCTTTGCATAGCTAATGATTTTATTTAGGTGGCCAGTACTTCCCGAGCTCTGCTCTGATTTGGTCAACCTACCATAGTATATTTTTAATTGTATTGTCATTATTATGTATCTCATTTGTGGAAAATAAACTGAACTGAACTGAACTGAACTGTTAAGGCTACACAATCTGCACGTCAGCTTGCACCGGGCACGGTTGAGTAATCATTCAAGGCGTGCACGAGTTTAGTTAAACATCCGTTAAGCATCCGTTAAACTACCCCCATACCCAAGTTTAACAGTTTTCAGTTAGTTTGACGCGTGTTAAAGTTAAACACGTTTTCGAGATTTATGTTTAGTTAAACGATGTGTTTAAAGTCAAAGTTAAATGCGTGTTTATAGCTTAAAGGGACATTAAGTGGTGTTGAAAATTTTAAATGTTTAAAAATTTACTTCAGAATTCAAGATGAACATTACAAATTGCCATTATTGTTGTTTCTACTAACAAAAACACAGCAAAACTTGATTAAAACAATATCATCATATTATTTATATGAAAAACGCCCTCTATGCAAATATGGTTCGCGTTATGTATCACGCGTACTTCAGGGGGGATAACTGTCGGACGTTAAATGCTCGTTGCGGCTCTACGAGCATTTTTGAATCGACGTTTTCTTGTACAAAGAGGGCTGATTTTTCTTAATCCTTATAGGTGTAAATTCATGCATGTAATACAATTATAAAAATATACACATCTCTTAGTGCCCCTTTAAAACCGCTTTTGAATACGTACGAGAATACGGCCCACTGCTTCTATGTGTATGCGCCTTTGTCAAGGGATACAAAGCTCAATTACAAAGCAATCTTACTTTATATGATGAAGGGCCCGAATAAATGTACGAGGTTTTGACTGAACAGCAACGGCATGCAATGGTATTGTGGTATGTTTTTATAGTAGTTTGCTGTTATTAACTGTGATGGGGAAAAAATAGAGACTGAGATCATTATCATATAACATGTTTCCTTGAATTTTCTAAATATTTATTTTACAGATAATCTTTGCTCGTGCTTGTAAAATAAACACGCTGAAGAAGTAATCAATCAAAATTGATCGTTTGCTTGGTATGTCTGTGACTGTCTGTAGTTTTAGGGAGCTTTCGATTTGGACGACGGACGCTTAAGATGACACCTCGAGTCATGTGCGCATGAGTCTACTTAGCAATCCGTCGGTCGTCCAATTTCTAGGACCTGTCATCGGCTGATTATTAGGGAGCTTTCGATTTGCACGACGGATGAATCTAGGACGGTTAAATGACACGGACCGACCGTGTAAACAATTAAACAAACACACAAACAAACAAACACCCCACCCAACAAACAAACAAACAAACCTTGAGTCATGTGCAAATGCGTCAATTTTGTCATTCGTTGGTCCTCTAAATGCTACAACGCGTAAAGGGACTAACAACCGACGTGGGGACGACGGTAACGTATTGTGTTTTACCGTCGTACAAGCGTCCGTCGCGCAAATCGAAAGCTTACGATCCGGTGTAAGATCACAGGTCCCCGAAATTGGACGTCCGACGGATTGCCAAGTCGACGCATGCGCAAATTACTCGAGGTGTCATCTTGTCGTAGAAGCGTCCGTCGTCCAAATCGAAAGCTCCCTAATATTGATACAGGTACGTACATATAACTATAATAATGGCGCATTGATACAAATAGTAGGTTGTAGGTATACGCGACAAATTGTTGAGCTTTTTGAGTCGTCTGCAGCTGCCTGCCGCGTGGAAAGTGTTAACAATGTTGACCATATTGAAAATAGCGTTTCTGTCAACTCCACGTATGTCATAATCGGAGTTGTCTTTTTAATTACTTTTTAGATCATTTTAGACCTCGCGCCGTACGAAGGGGGGGGGGGGGGGGGGGGGTGCGGAAGTATGCATAACATAAATTCAATCTTAAATATTTGGTAAAGATCATTAGTGTCAATTCCACGTGTCTAAGAATCGAAGATGTATCTTTAGTGACATTTTGGAACATTTTAGCCCGTACGGATAGGGGGGGGGGGGGGGGGGGGGGCGGAATTATGCGGATTATTTCATTTTTTTAATCATACCTTATATCTTTTAAAATTATTATTATTATTGTTTTTAAATAACATTTTACTTTGAATTTAGGTCCTACTAGCGAAAATTAAACCCTAATGTTTCTGCCATTTCGATAAATATACATGTTAAACTTATATCGTTTAAACCAATCATTTACGTCTATGGCACGTGTCCGAGAAATCAAATTTGGTAAAGATCATTAGTGTCAATTCCACGTGTGCAAGAATCGAAGGTGTATCTTTAGTGACATTTTAGAACATTTTAGACCGTACGGCTAGGGGAAGAGGCGGAATTATGTGGTTCATTTTTTTCATTGAACCTTAAATCGTTTGAAATTAATTGTTTTGTTATTTTTAGAATAACATTTGATTTCGAATTTTGTTCCTACTACCGAAAATTAAACCCTCATATTTCTGCCATTTCGATAAATATACATGTTAAACTTTAAATCGTTTAAACCAATCATTTACGTCTATGGCACGTGTCCGAGAAGTCTTAATGTCGCAGGGTTTTGCATTAAAAGACAGTGGGTGGGGAAAATTAGCTTTTTTACAGAGCTCAATGGTGAAAAATTAACATAATCGTCGATATCTTGAAAAGAAAATCATTTAAATCAACCTTTTTTTTTTCAGATTAACTTTTTGGGTAGCCTATTTACGATTTTTCTTTTCTTTTAAAAAAAGAAGGAAAACAAAAATGATAAAAAATATATAATAATTACTATATTTTGATTGCAATAAAATATTGCCTGTTTTGGTTACAACCCACTTTTCCCATTAATAACCCCTTTATAGTCAACACATCCCCGCACATCCCGTCCCTGTCAGGATCGCTACACGCAAAGCTACAATGTTAGAAAAAAAAGTGTTCGAACACTTTGTATGTAAGTGTAATGTAGGTGTAAAGTATTCCCCTTCCCCCCTGATCAATGTTGAATCCCACAATTTGCCCAACATCAGCACAGGGCCTAGCAACAGTGATCGGTGGGGAAGGGGGAGGGATATGAGTAAGGGGATACTTCAGGCTACCAGAAACAAGTTTTTAATTTCCACGTGACTCACATAGCGTGCCTGTTATTGTCCAATAAGCATGGCAATTAGGTCGGGGTTCGAACACCTTTTTTTCTATGATTGTAGGTTATTTCAGAGTATTTATTTTTCTGTGATAAATAAACAATCTCAACGACCGTTGGGTATATTGACACGAATCCTTATCGTCAACAATTTACAATGAAAGTGGGAGGAGTAGTTTGTTGATTGATTGGGAGCATTTGGATCCATATGCTCCGAATGATGACCCAGGTTTGCGTGTACCGGTTCTGGCAGGCTCTGCAGTCGATACGAGAGTCGGCCTCGGAAATAATGAGACTTAGTGAAACCCCTTATTGTATACTTAATACTTTTTACGCGGCTATTAGTTTCACCATATACAAAACTGATTTTTCAGAAACCTTTCCCAAGTTTCAAAGTCTATCTCAAAAATTACTGAACCAATACTAGGCATGTTTGTGCTTATTTCAATGCATTTCTCATTGTGATTCCAAATAATTAATCAATTAAACCTTAAATCGTTTAAAATTAATTTTACTTCGAATTTTGTTCCTACTAGCAAAAATTAAACCCTTATATTTCTGCTGGGTCAACACCATCCTGCACATGTTTATGATGACGGTCACAAAAATAGCCACGGATAGCTTTTTTAAAAGCTCGTTTAAAGCCAATATTGTACCCTCAATATCATGATCAAATTAGACTAACATTTCTTCAGTATGTATTTTGGTACGGTGCTTTTGTCGGAAAATTGGTATTTTTTGGCACCCAATCACGGATCATATATATATATTGTCTA
>CM069446.1:28857005-29243582 GCA_035610835.1 Ophiura sarsii | reverse complement strand
TGCATGGATAAAAAGATGCCTCAATTAACGCAACTCCTCTGAACATGTTTCATCACTTAAGGCTTTGGCAAACTGCAAAAACCCAGAGAAACACGGGTGCTGGGTATTTTCAAAACCTGCAATAATGTCATGGAAAGAAGAGGCTAATTATAATATAATACAACACTTCAAATATTTTGAATGACTCATCAATTATTGACATATTTTGATACCAACTAGTCAAAGTTATGTGTGACTATATTCTTGTGTTGCCTGAATGTATTTCTTATATCAATTTCAAATGTATTCTAAAACTAAACTCCAATTTTAATTTCAGTTCAATTCAATTCAATTCAAATTTATTTGTACAGTTGATAACTTCTTTTCAATAACTTGGGATGCTTTTTCTTCTTCTTGAGTTGTCTTGTGGCCGAGTTGTCTCGAAGGCCGAGTTGTCCTGGAGGTAGATTTCTGGAAGGGGAAAATATAAAACTGAAAGATATAATTTAATACTGGTTGATACTTCCAAAGTCAAAGTATTTTGCCATTAAATAATCATATGCTGCCTTGATGCTATGCATAATATCATCCTCTCCTCTGTTGAACAGACTTCTGATGTATCAAGAAATGATTGTCTCCTGTCACATCTAGTAGGCTATTATTATCAAATGGTTACAATATTATAGATGGCAATTCATTTAATATTGATTTATAATTAAACACCTACCTTTATTGACATCTTCGGTCACCCTGGCGAAGATTCGGTAACTACACTTGACGCCTTCGGATTGCGTTCACTTAACCATCACTAGGTCAGTACAGTACAAACACATGTAGGCCTAGTAGGCTTTTACTGTAAAACAAATGCGGAAGTAAAAAAAAAATTAAAATAGGCTTTGATCTGAATGTGTTTTGTCAGTGGCGTTTTCCAACAAAACTTTGTTACAATGTTCACACTCATAGGGCATTCATAGCAGGGATAGCACTGGATCAAAAATGTGAGAGGTCCCATGAAATTTTTCAGGACCCCGTAGGACTTCAAAAAACAAATTTAAGGGGTACCCCAAGAAATCGAGGGGTCCTGAAGTTTGGGTATTGAAAATTTTACTTCTTTACGGACAGTTTAATGAATATATATTGTGAGCAAAGGATGGACATGTAATTTACAGAATTTCTTAAGGTTTCCATTTACATACGTTTATACATCGTCATATTTAAGGGGTCCCTTCAATTTTGATCGGGACCCGCTAGTCTTTCAAATTTGAAACCTGACGCGTCACTAATAATAGAGGTCTAGGACGCGCAGACGCGTCAGAATGCGACGCCCTGATTCATAGTGTAAAATGACATCAATGATCAATGTTTACAATGTGGATGGCAATCTATTTAAACTAATTTATTTAAAATTCAACACCCACCTTTCTTTATTGACATCTTCGGACATCTTCGGATTATGTCACGTCACCATCCATCACTACGTCAGTACAAGTACAAACACATGTAGGCTTTTACTGTAAAATAAATACAGAAGTAAAAAATTATTAAAATAGGCTTTAGGCCTAGCCTAGTTAGTAGATCTGAATGCATAAATGTGTTTTGTTAGTAGTGTCAGTGGCGTTTCTGTGCATGGCATTTGTTACAATGTTCACATTCTAGTTGTTACAATAACATGAGCCTTGATGTGATTAGGACTAGAAAGGTTTGTATGTCTATTTGATTCATTGATTGGGAATATGGGGATCCAAATTCAGTCGAAATTCAAAAGTTTATTTTTACTTTTTAATTTAAGTTTTAGAAATTAAAATTAAAATGAGCTATTTTAAACGAGTGCATAGCCTTCAGTACCATGGTATAGGCGATGTTCGGTAATTTAAAAATAATCGTAATTGCCCAATTTCTTGACTTAAAATACCAGTAAATTAACATGGAACTCATCGTATACCTACCATGCCTACGTGTAGGCTATGCGGTATAGGAGGAATTGTACACACAATTTGCCGGGTGATTTAACGCGACAAGTTTTATGTCGATTCACCGCTAAAAACACAAAAGTTATATCACGAGAGACGTCCAGAAAGTTTCTCTTACCTGCCTACTACAAGAAGAAACAGCTCCGGATAATGTTTACATCGAAATTAGAGGCATAAAAGGCTTCTTTTAGGCCCTGTTTTCTCGTCGAAATTGGCCGCGATGACTTGCGAGTTCATCGGTAATCATCCATCATGCAATGCGCGACTTCCGTTTCTACGAGGGATTTACGACGAGATTTCGTGTCATTTCTTGGATGCAGATGTGACCCGAAACGCGTTACAAATTACTAGTCTCTAGTTGAAACGTAAATATGTTACTAGAATACCTTGTCAAACTGACTAGGGTTCTAGTCAAAATATTTTGACTAGACTCCCTCGTCGCTCAAATGACGAATTGTCTTAAGAGTGTATTTAGAGATTTTATATTTCTTATAAAAATCATGTATTTTATAATGAAATTTCACACATCATTTACTACCGTGGTCTTCGCTATCTCGCACGAACTTGACGTTTGCGACATTGTTTGGTTTAATGGTATATTATTATGTGATCTTAGCCAGGAACGCCCTCAACATAAAAACAAATTGAAAGCAGATTTTCTTGCAGATTTACATTTCTGATCATAAATCGTACATACATTCCAAGTTACAGGGCGATACGATTCTTAATTACTTCAAAATCATGGTTTTAGAGTGAAAATAAACTGTCGGATGTCGATTTTTGGGTTCCATTTTTGGGTTCCGACAACTTATTTACTCTAGTCTAAATTCCCTCTAAAACCATGATTTTAAGGTAATTAGGGTTAGGGATCGTATCGCTATGTACTTGGAATGTACGTACGATTTATGATCTGCAAGAAAATCTACTTTCTAAAAAATATCATGAATAGAGGGCGCTCCCTGGAAAGATGACATGAAGGGTCTGCACTTTTAAATGAGGATAGTCATTTTTTGTTAGGATCGATTTTAAAGCAGTATTTTGATTCCGAATGTACACTTAAGTATTCAAAAAAAGTCAAGTTTCCTCCATAATTGTTTGTACCCTGTGTCAGTTTCACTGTGATATCATAATCCCAGAGCCGTCAAATATGTAAAGCTCTGGTAGCTCAATAGAACAGCCGCGCTTTTAAATATGTTTTCTTTAATTTAACCTGCCGTAGATGTTAGATTTTGTTTAAAGGGGCACAGAGAGATTTCTCAAAAAATTAAATTCAATATTATCACCTCGTTTAGATAGATGATATACATGTACATAAAACCCTCTCATGTAGATTTCATAAAGAAACCTGTAAAAATGACAAATAAAGACATTTTCTCATAATTCGGAAGGTATATATATTAGTGCTTTTCATTTTTTTATTTTTTTTCTTTTGTTAAAGTTACCCCAATTGTATCAGGGAGGTCATGCAACAAGTCATGGGTTACCTTCAAGGTTATTTTGAATAAACATGAACTAAATAGGAAGCCATCTGTCATTTAAATTCGCCAGTACGATCACGTGGTTTTCGCTAATCTCCAACATGTCTTGATATATTTAAGACCAATTTATTGCAGGAAACATTATTACCAAACACTGTGATAGTCATCAAACAAGAGGCTTCAGTTTGAGTTTTTGGCAATAACAATCTGTGTACAGTGGCAACTGGCCTGGTTAAGGTTAAAGATGTTTGTTTCCAGAAAAAAGTAAGCATTTTCGTTCCTACTTCACATTTCTGAAACACTATTCATCAAAACCACACCATACACGTCTTTTAATTATTCAAATCCCTCACCCCCTCCCTCATTATTGAAAACGTGCAGCAAACATTAATACTGCAATATTATACCTAATATTATAAGTCATCCCCATTCACATCGCCCCTCCCTCACCCGATCAATGTTGAGTCACCCAGCTTGCCAAACATCATCATGTGGCCTAGCAACATTGATTGGTAGTTGAAGGGGAACTTTCAGGCTATCAGATGCAAATTGGTATTTTCACCAGACTCTAAAAACGCTAACCAAATATGTTACTTAAAAAGTTCAAACAAGGGTCATTGTTCAAACACATTTGTTCTTTAATTGTGTTTTTCCTCTTTTTGATTTATTGATGGAAATAGGCATGGGAAAAAAATGAGAAAAAGACAAACGAACAGCATTTTTTAATTTCAAGCATCTCACATGCTTTTTGTTAGTATTAAGATATTGATAATTTTACCCTTTTGGTGCAGCTGTCTGTACACATTTGACTGTTGTAAGAGGGAGCCCAAGTGGTTTGCAAAGAAATGTATTTAGCACGCAAAGTCAGTTTGTTTGGTTAGATAGTTTTATTAAATTCAAAGACGCCGTCCTCTTACATTTGATACCATTTAAAGGCCGATATTCGAAAAATTACAAGAGATAGTGGGGGCAAAATGTATATCGTATCATAGTAAAAGTTGAGAACGGGTTTCCCGGGCTTGGTGAAGAGTATTTAGTGGTGTGCTACCTTAGAACATTTTTTTTAAATCTTTAATTGTTTGTTTCTATCATAATTTTCACATTTCACATAGTTTCATCATGTTTACATTGCACTATCGATACATGTATAACACATTTTTCATATGATTTTCATCATGTTTACATTGCATATCATATACATGTTTAGCACATTTTCATGTACTTTTCAGCATTTTTATATTTTTATATGCTTTTCGGCATGTTTACATTCATAATTTTCACATTTTATGTACAGCACATTTTCATATACTAGTACTTTTTCATATGCTTTTCAGCATGTTTACATTTCATATCATGTATAGCACATTTTCATATGCTTTTCAGCATGTTTACATTTCATATCATGTATAGCACATTTTCATATACTAGTACATTTTCATATGCTTTTCAGCATGTTTACACATTTCAATTACATATAACACATAACACATTTTCATGTATAAAATGTAAAAAGATGAATCCAACGGAACCAGGACAAAACACACCAAGGATCAGAAAACTGATACAAGAGGATATCTCGAAAATATAAAAATGCTAAGAGTAAAAGCAAGATATACCAACAGGGTGTGGGGAAACAGGGTAATAACAAGGGAGAATAACGCGATAAAACAGATAAAAAATAAAAAAAAACCCAAAAACCGGAAATGCACTGGGACAAGCAATGAAAATTGCTGTGCATTTTCATGTGCTTTTCATGTTACATTGAATATCATTACATTTTCTTTTCAGCATTTTTATATTTTTATATGCTTTTTTTTCAGCATGTTTACACATTTGTATATGCTTTTCAGCATGTTTATATTGCATGTCATGTATAACACATTTTCATATGCTTTTCAGCATGTTTACACATTTTCATGCTTTTCAGCACGTTTACACACTTTTCATGCTTTTCGGCTTGTTTTACATTCAATGTTCACATTTCAATAACACATTATCATTACCTTAGAACATTGAAATAGATTTTGTTATTTGCAAACCTGGTTTTGTTATGTTTGATTAATCATAGGCACACATAATAATAAACCTATTTGGAAGGTTTCAAGGATATTGGACAAAGACTTTTCGATTTATACCAATTTCATGAAAGAGTAGAAAACTTAAAAATTAGTCAAAATGTTCACAATTCAGCCGTATATATCTGTAGGCCTATAGTGCCCAAACAATGCTAACTTTGGTCACTCTCATTCCTTACTTTTATTCAAACAACATGTGTTATCGTTTCTATAACATGCCCTGAAATCCATCCCTGCTCAATTTAACCCCGTTGTTGCCCCCCCCCCCCCCACCCCCCCCCCCCCCCCCCCCCCCCCCCCCCCCCCCCCCACACACACACACACACAACGGGACTCCTTTCCTCCCCTCCCAGTTCGCTGAGAAACCCTTGCCCCGACACACGTCCCACCCCTTTACCCCGTTCCCCCGGTCCTCAGTCTCATCCTAGTCCAAAGCCAAAGTTATTCGTAGTCCTAGCCATAACTCTAACCTAACCCTACCCTAACTCTAACCCTGAGTCCTAAGCTTAACCCTGAGCTTGTCGTTCAAACCATCGGTGTATAGCCTTTTCCAATCATATCTTAGGCATGGACGCCGTTGCGCGTACTATCTTCTGAAGATAGCAAATGTTAGATGCTATATCCACAGAAGATAGTAACCCGTTATAATTAATTGCTATTTTCAGAAGATAGCAACTTGTAAATGCAATTTTGAGAAGATAGCAGCCCGTATGCCAACTTCAGCGAAAGCATCACGTTCAGAAGTCAGCATGCGTCGATGTGTGTGTAATACAGCCAGCGAGGTTACATTTACTCTAGAGTGGCGACTCGCCCGTTTCGAATGTATGGGCGGCCATCACTGTCAAAAAGGTCAAAAAACAAACAAAGGTCTCAAAAAACAGACAAAGGTCTCAAAAAACAAGCAAAGGTCTCAAAAAAACAGATAAATGTCTCAAAAAACAGACAAAGGTCTCAAAAAACAAGCAAAGGTCTCAAAAAAACAGACAAAGGTCTCAAAAAAACAGACAAAGGTCTCAAAAAAACAGACAAAGGTCTCAAAAAACAAGCAAAGGTCTAAAAAAACAGATAAATGTCTCAAAAAACAGACAAAGGTCTCAAAAACAAGCAAAGGTCTCAAAAAACAGACAAAGGTCTCACAAAACCAGCAAATGTCTCAAAAAACAGACAAAGGTCTCAAAAAACAAGCAAAGGTCTCAAAAAACAGACAAAGGTCTAAAAAAAGAAGCAAAGGTCTAAAAAAAAACCAGATAAATGTCTCAAAAAACAGACAAAGGTCTCAAAAAACAAGCAAAGGTCTCAAAAAAACAGACAAAGGTCTCAAAAAACCAGCAAAGGTCTAAAAAAACAGATAAATGTCTCAAAACAACAAACAAAGGTCTCAAAAAAACAGACAAAGGTCTCAAAAAAACCAGCAAAGGTCTCAAAAAAACCAGACAACGGTCTCAAAAAACAAGCAAAGTCTCAAAAACTCGTAAAGGTCTCAAAATCTGGAAAGGTCAAAACTTACAGAGACGTCTCAAAACCGCAATAAGGTCAAAAATCACAATACGGTCTCAAATCGCAATAAGGTCAAAAAACGCAATACGGTCAAAAATCACAGTACGGTCAAAAAACGGTCAAAAAAAAAGATGCAATGTTCCATTCAATTCAACTCGGCTCCGCCTCGTTGAATGGAACATTGCATCTTTCACCTCACTCATGAACATATTCTTACCATTGCACTCATAAACATTAATTATTCGTATACTATCCTAAGTAGATAGCATAACAATGACACCATTAGCTAATTTGAATGTTTACGTTGCTTCAAGATTGCTATCTTCAGTAGATAGCAAACAAATTGATTTTGTTGTTGTATATAAATTAGCAGATGTGAACAATAGCCCGGCAGACATTAACAAGAATAATAAACCGAGCGATTAGAAATCAACTGGTATTAAAAACTCTCTACAAAGAGCTCTTATGGACCAATCATTTGGTCCACTGTAATTCAGAGAACATTCATCAAGAAACAGAAATGGGCAGGGTTAAAAAAGCCAATGAAAGTGACATAAGAACCAGATAAAAGCCCAAACATATTCTAGGAGAACATCATCAAATATAGATAAAATACAAAATAAATATCTGGAGGTCATTTGAGTACAACAATCTTCTAGAGGCAATGGACATCAAGCATGTCAATAGATCCTAAACAACGACATCGGGAACTATATTATGTCTATACCAAAATATTAAGCAATATGGTTTCTTCAAAAAAAGGTAAAATACCGTAGATATCGAAGAAAGATTAAGTAGTGAGGAGGAGCTGAGAAACACAGGAAAATTAAATTTACTGGATTATCTGGGATTTATAAATGATAAAAATCACAGCTCCAAAAGGGAGTATGGTATGGTGTGTTGAAATAATTTAGAAATACTTTCATCAATTCGAAAGACATTTTCATTTTAAACAACGATCAAGACACACACAGTTTTGAATTATTTTCAACATTTCTAAAATAATTAAATGGGTGAAGATAAGTGTTGACTGTAACATAAATAAACACTAGAAAGATTTTTCAATGATTGTATATATACAAGGTGTCCCAAAAGTCTATGCACGTTTTTGAAGAGTCATATCTCATAAAATATAAATCAAATGATATAAATTTAACCATATTTTGATAGACGAGATTTGGGAAATTAATTTGATACCAGATACAACCCTATTGGTAAACCCACAACATTATAAAACTGGTTGAAACTCATTGGCCGTGTGCCAGACCAATCCATACCAAGTACCACACATTGTTGCTTAAAAGGTGCGCATAAATTAACGGTATGAAAGCAACGTTGCGCATTAGTCACAGGTCACTGCTTACCTTGCAACATTAATCAGGGGTGTGCCACTGAGCTTGCCGATCGGGTCCACTTTTAAATTGAACTTAGTCAGCATATAATTGGTGGCGCTGTTCTACAGACAAGGCGTAATTGTAGCAGACGATGCGACGCTGGCCACGCGTCTCTCAGACGACCCAATATGGCAACGGGAGTGCACCATTTTGAATTATTTTTAACAGTCATCGCCCGGTTAACGATAAAAATTCTTATAATTATGATGAATTTGTCAAAATGATAAGTTTAATATTCGCGATTACGTGTCATTCACTACGAATTCAAAATGTAGGTTTCGCGTGGCCACCGTCGTATGTGTAAATCTACAGCGCCCCCAAACCTATGCTGACTAACAAGTCCGTTAAACCTGGTTAAACATTGTTAAACGCGTTAAACGCCGGTCACGGACGCATTCCGGACGATTACCATAATTTATTCAATATGCAAAAGGGTCCGTTTTCGCTACGTAGGCCTACGTTAGTATAGGACTTTCCTATCCCAAAATTAATAGTATCCCTGCATTAATATTACCAAACTCGGTCACTCACAACATAAATAAGCGTAGTAGACAACATTGCACAGCAAAAGTCTTCATTCAAGATGGTTTACAGCATAGATAAGCGAATACAAATTGTATGGTTCTACGCTGAAACACATTCAGTTCAACTAATACTCAACAAAAGTTCAGAAAACATTTCAAAGTGAAATGCGCACCTGCACCAGGAAGAATATCCATTCTGAAGTTGTTGGATACTTTTTTTGGAACATATTCTAAATGGGTAAAACAACCTTCGATGAGGCCTAGCTAGCAGCATTAAAATAATCCGCTAAGTTTAAATTTTAACATGTTTGACAGCTGTGTGATGTGTGTGATCACTTTTCTGTTACGTTATTCAATTGTTTAGGTCTGTGTTTTTGCATTAGCACACATCTTTGTATACATGGAAAACATTTAAATTAGATTTCACTATAGAAACGAAAATTATGTGTGATATAGTTTGTTATTATGATGATATCACTGTAATGTAAAATTTTAAATATTACAATTGACGGATCACTTTCCGTGTAACCAACTCTATCCGTATTTTTGTTAATCTCAATAGGTAGGCCTATGGATTTATGAACTTTATTCCTCCGAAGTATAAAATTACATTGTTGCAGTAGGGGCCTAATACATATTTAACTTCTAGGGTGGCATTACAACATATGTTACTCCAATGTTTGGTATCAAAATTATTTCCCACATCTCCTCTTTCTAAATATGTATTCATATTTTCAATACGACTTATATTTTGTGAAATACAAAGCTTCAAAGTCGTGCATAGACTTTTGGGACACCCTGTATATTTATTTCATATTTATGAATTTTGGTAAAAACAAAATATAACTGTTGTTATAATATAACAACAGTTATATTTTGTTTTACAAAAGTATTATTTTATCGAGTACTTTATCGGTATACTGATTCAAATGCATTTTATGTTGAATATCATTCAAACCCTATTTGTAATTTTATCCATTTATTCATAAATGAAACATCTTTCTTTACCAGATCACAGGCAGGCATACAAACAACAATTATAATTTTGTTGACCCAAATTGAAGAGAAATAAATGTGTATATCATTTTACAGGCATCACGTCTATTGCTACAAATAATTTACAAAATGTGCCGAATTTAGATGTTTTTGGGGGGTTTTTTCTCTGGAAAGTATAGTGGAAAATCGCTGTTTAAGAATGTCCCCGACACAGATTTTGGTCACTTTCGACTTGTCGGCCATCTTGGAAAAAATAGCAAAAAATTGGAAAATAGTAAATAGTAAGACCCTCCCTCCTCCTTTTTTTAAAAGTCCGGACGGGAAACATGTTTTTTTTACCATGCCTAATGTGAAGTTAAACCAATACGAATTGCAAAGTTAGGCAAATCGTAGTCGGCTGTATTATTATTCCTTGTATAATTTCACAGTCACACAATCGAACAACACCCTCTGATACTTCCCATCCGGTCGGTTCTCGGATGTGAGCGGTTTTCGCAAGGCGAAGTATCACAGGGTGTTGTTCGATTGACAGATTGGGTAGATTTGATAGGGTCATTATTGCACATTACATTAAAATCATTGTGTTTCTTCAACTTCCTCTTTCAGCCAAAAAGAATGGCCTCGGTCTTACCCAAAATAAAGAGACAACTTGTGGTTGATGAGCCACTCATTGGCATGACTCTAACTCCTTGCTAAGCTTAGCAGCAATTACATCGAATCTTTGCCATCAACAAGCAATGCACTATCGTCTGCATAAAGTTAGAACTCACAATCCACACTGATAGGCATGTCGTTGATGTAGCAAAGAAATCATAAAAGCGGCCCAATACACTGCCTTGAGGCACGCCGCACGTAATTGACATAGGATTTAAGCTAGTTTTATTAAAACAGACAACCTGTCGTCTATCACTTAGGTAAGACCTGAACCAATCTATTGACTCAACACCCATAACACGAAGTTTATTGCACAAGATATCATGATTGACCGTGTCAAACGCATTTTGTAGGTCTAACAACACCATCCCCGTATAATTTCCCTCAGAAACCTGTGTACGCACGTGATCGGTGAGGTGAATGAGACACGTATCGGTATAAGTCCATCTAATTCTAAAACCAGATTGGTGAGAGTAGAGAAGTTGATGATCGGTTAAATATTGGTTAAATCGGTTGAACACATGTAGATTTCATAAGAATTTTTGATACTTGAGGTTTTTTTTATATACTTGAGTAATGCTGATGTGCCTATAATTACCACAATTGATGTACTACCTTATTTTTTTAAAGTGGGCTGACACGGGCACATTTCAAGTCATCAGCAGGAACTGAATTAGTGTTGATAGATAAATTAATAATGAAAGTAATGGTCTTTCAGGACAAAAGCACCATCCCTAAGAAATTTGGCAGGAATATTGTCCAGGTCAGTACTTTTATTGGGATGTAATTTACACAACTCAGAATAAATAAAATCCATGGTAACAGGAGAAAGCTTAAACTTATACCATCTGTGATACCCTTATCAGAATAAAACGTCTGAAATTTGTGTTATTCGACAGTGTCAAACTCGTTTTGAGCGGGAGGGAGCCTTTTGACAAGGTTACTAGCCACCACTGTTCTAGCCACCGTGGTACGTGTATACGATATTATATATAGAGGGCGTTTTTGATTTTAAAAAGTTTCAATCAGAAGATGCCAGTCGCAGTTTGCCTAAATCAAAGTTCTTGAACATGGTGGGTAATTTTAAAATAGTTACGTTTTTAGCTCAAAATGTTATATTATACACCTCAATTTTGTTGCAAAATAGGTATAGTTATAGGCAATAATACTACTTGGCGATATTCAGGCCTTATATGATTATTGGGGAAATAACGACATTTAAGTAAGTATTGGGGAAAAACGACATTTAAAATAAGTAAGCTTTTTTATATTTGTAAATCTTTTGCCACAGAAATCGGTATCTGTCACAGCAGTGGCGTAACTAGACTTTTTCAGTGGGTGGGTGGGGGGGGGGGGGGGGGGGGGGGGGCAAGAAGTGGCAGTGACTTGAAATGGAGGGGTGGGGGCTCCTAATGGGTGGGTTCCATTCCAGTGTAAAGAAATTCGCGCGTAGTGCGCCAACATTTTCGACTATACACCTACTTTTTGCGCGATTGAGCTACATTTCGGCTCTAAACAAGCTTGTACCATAGAATACTGCATTTTGGGAAGACATGAGCACGTAGCGCGCGAACATTTTTGATTTCATTTGGGGGCAAGCGGGGGGCAAGGGTTCCAAGTGTGGAACGGGAGGTGGGGGGGGCTCCACCCCCGCTGGTTACGCAACTGTGTCACGGTGGGCAAGTGGTCTAATACGTCGGTCTAATAGCTCGTATTAACTATGGACAATTGACGCTTGAGTTCGAATCTCACTGGATAACCTTTTCTTTTGTCTTTATTTTAACAAATGACGTTGATTAAACATTGGAAATTTAATTTGTACTATACAAGTGCTTTTTCCCTATGACATTTGAATTAATTGCAATTAGAGAAGTGTACGGCATTTCAAGAAGTACGGCGGCCTTTTACGGGGACGCCGGCGGGTTGTTTTTTTCGTGATTCCAATGTGTTCTTACAATTCCAACACGTAACCAGGGGTCTGTCTTGCCACAATGAATTTGTCGTCTGGTTTCAATAAATAGCTAGGCCTATGCTATTTCAACAGTGTTTTAATCAAGTTTTACTGGGGTTTTGTTAGGTTTTTTTTTCTCTCGCCATCATCGATCATATTGACTGTTTATCGTTTGGAATTGTGCCGATCACAACAATGCATATTTTTAATGACATTCTATATTGTACATTTGTCCTGCTACTATATAATTGTTCTTTATATTTTACATTTGATATTCATGGTAGTTGCTTGACTTATATTATGATGTGTATTGATAGGCTTTTTTTGTGATAATTATTCTTTTTTAATGTATTTTTAGTATCTTTTGGATGGGGCCTTTTGCTTGTAAAACGCCCAGGGACCAATGTTTTGGGCGCTACTATATAAATACATTATTAATATAATTTATTAGTAGAAACAACAATAATCGTCAATTATAATGATTATCTTTATTATTAAGTACATCTCTTCGTACACAAGAAGGAAGAAGAATAATTCATTTGTAGATTACAAGTGTAGTCACCTTCGGAGCCGTAATTTCACCCTTATTAAGATGAGCACTCCTGATGTAGCTCTCGTTGAAAATGACTATTGGGAAAAATCACCGTGTTGCACAATATTGTAACGGCCCTCACCATGCTCACCACCACGTCTCTTATTCATCATCATCAATATGACTATAATGATGATGGCTCTTTTGTTATCATCAGGATTATTATACCCAATGTTAGACAATCTTACCGGGGGCCAGCACCGGGCCGTTTTGTTAGAGTGGCGACAGTGATGGCCCCGGGTAAACAAACACACTAAAAGGAACAGTCAAGAAACACGTCTTTTACCGATTCAAAGCTGGAATTACTCCCCCTTTATTCATCAACTTACAAAATTATCATTCCCCAAAGTTACCTTAGCTCCGCCCCCAATACAAAGATTGGCTAATCGCTCGCGTCAATCTCTCCTGTCCGCGTCAAAACACCCGAGGGCGTGCTCATATTTCCTCCGGAAGGAAAGGTTTACTCCGAGAGTAAAAGTTTCCTCCCGGAAGAGAATACAGGCGCCGGAGGTGCCGGACACGAGCCATAAGCACTAAATTATGAATACAACTATTACAAACAACAAAGTGACGACCTATGGTCGTTACACTATAGCTTTTCTTCATCATCATGATCATCTTCATCTGTGTACATGTAGATAATTTTATGCTTTGAGGTCTCTGGGCTGCGGACCAATGTTGGCGGGTTAAAAACCGGTTTTGTGAGCGCTCAACCGTCCCCTTTCCCTCATGGCATATGGTTGGAGGTGGAATCAACTCCGCTTGTCTGAACGCCTTGGTGCTTCTGCAAAGCCAGATAACGTAGCTTGCTCGCAAGGATGTTATGGCTGCTATGTCTAAGATTGGTTTACTTTTCCCACTGGGGATTCCTTTTGCTGATCGTGGTACTATAAACCCCCCTGCTTCCGACACCAACGGGAAAGTAATATACAGACCATCCAATTTGTTCTCATTCTGCTACAAGGTCTTGGTATTTATATACATTTCTTCCTGGCGAAAGCATTTTCAAGGTTTTCTTCTGCTGGGACTGTCAATTCAATGACATTTTTAGTCTGAGTTGAGAAAATAGTAATGTCAGGTCGTTTGGCCGTCTCAACAATTTCTAGAGGAAAAACTATCTGCGAGTGCTCTTCATCCACCAGGAGTTTCCAAACACTGGCATTTTTCAGGATGTCTGTCTCTATTGGTTTCTGTACGGCAAGACTGGATTACGGTATTTAGTGCCATCTGCTGTTTGGAATGCTATGGTAGGACTGAAACTTTGAGACTGGGATGTTGATGCATGGTCTGTTGTTGTTTGCTTCATCGACATATGGTATCAGTCATGATACAATTGCTCTCAATGTTTGGTCATGGCGTCGATTGTACCTTCCATTTTCTAAAGAAGCTGCAACAGTTCAGGATGTGGAGCAAGGTACAATTACGGTGGTGACATAACTGACACAATCCCATATTTGTCTTGCCCTAGAGTCTCAGGTTAGTTGGTGTCGGGAGTTAGTCATGGATGGCATTTATCTGGAACGACAGGAGATCTGGTGTCCAAAGATACAGGAGTTTCTTCCACGATGTCCACTTGCATGGCAGAGTCCCATCGCAGCCACTGTCCTTGTTTCGCGCATCCATAAAGGTAGATCAGCATCTCATCCTCGTCTACTTCTTTAACCAAACTGGTCAGGCACTGCCTGTGTTCTTTCAGGGTCATGTCTTTAATTAGCTTTTGATTCTTCTTGAACCCCAAGCCTGCTTTGTCAGTCTGACCTCTGCCGATTTCATTAAGGATCAGATGTCGTTCTTTTTGTTCCAGCTCCTTTACTCCATTCCATCTGGACCTCTTCTTTTTCGACTCTAAACACTCTCGGTATAGTGTTTGAGTTTTTCCATCTCTGGAGTGCTTGTTGAGATGGTATTTGGTTAGCTGCATACATTTCACCGAGGTGGTGAGTCGCTTTAGTTGTATGCCGTAGCGTTTTCTGGATCTGTATAAAGCACTGTTGGTAGTGCTTCTGGTTACTCCTGCCCATCTCGTCAGATGTTTTGTGCAGGTTGCCTGCAGTGTCTCAATATAGGTGATTGGGAAGTTGTAGTAAGGTAAATTCCCATACCATTTTTTGGGATGATCACATGATTGTAGATCAACATTTTCATGATACAATTCAATTCGCTTGTATCTGTTAACTCCAACATAGCAGACAACTTGCTGGTAACCATTTGTCTGATCATATCAAAAAAATGGGTGTCATCGGGGCCGCCACAGCGCCACAGCGGACCAGGAAAATTAGAGAGTGAAAAAGTAAATACAAATGGAATATAAACTGCTTTATAGCAGAAGGAAAACATGGCTGACCAGCGCCACAGCGGAACAGGGAAAAAAATGGGTGTCATCGGGGCCGCCCCAGCGCCACAGTGGACCAGGAAAATTAGAGAGTGAAAAAGTAAATACACATGGAATATAAAATGCTTTATAGCAGAAGGAAAACATGGCTGACCAGCGCCACAGCGGAACAGGGAAAAAAATGGGTGTCATCGGGGCCGCCACAGCGCCACAGCGGACCAGGAAAATTAGAGAGTGAAAAAGTAAATACAAATGGAATATAAACTGCTTTATAGCAGAAGGAAAACATGGCTGACCAGCGCCACAGCGGAACAGGGAAAAAAATGGGTGTCATCGGGGCCGCCCCATCGCCACAGCGGACCAGGAAAATTAGAGAGTGAAAAAGTAAATACACATGGAATATATAATGCTTTATAGCAGAAGGAAAACATGGCTGACCAGCGCCACAGCGGAACAGGGAAACAATGGGTGTCATCGGGGCCGCCCCAGCGCCACAGCGGACCAGGAAAATTAGAGAGTGAAAAAGTAAATACAAATGGATTATAAAATGCTTTATAGCAGAAGGAAAACATGGCTGACCAGCGCCACAGCGGAACAGGGAAAAAATGGGTGTCGTCGGGGCCGCCCCAGCGCCACAGCGGACCAGGAAAATTAGAGAGTGAAAAAGTAAATACACATGGAATATAAAATGCTTTATAGCAGAAGGAAAACATGGCTGACCAGCGCCACAGCGGAACAGGGAAAAAAAATGGGTGTCATCGGGGCCGCCACAGCGCCACAGCGGACCAGGAAAATTAGAGAGTGAAAAAGTAAATACAAATGGAATATAAAATGCTTTATAGCAGAAGGAAAACATGGCTGACCAGCGCCACAGCGGAACAGGGGAAAAAATGGGTGTCATCGGGGCCGCCCCAGCGCCACAGCGGACCAGGAAAATTAGAGAGTGAAAAAGTAAATACAAATGGAATATAAAATGCTTTATAGCAGAAGGAAAACATGGCTGACCAGCGCCACAGCGGAACAGGGAAAAAAATGGGTGTCGTCGGGGCCGCCCCAGCGCCACAGCGGACCAGGAAAATTAGAGAGTGAAAAAGTAAATACACATGGAATATAAAATGCTTTATAGCAGAAGGAAAACATGGCTGACCAGCGCCACAGCGGAACAGGGGAAAAAATGGGTGTCATCGGGGCCGCCACAGCGCCACAGCGGACCAGGAAAATTAGAGAGTGAAAAAGTAAATACAAATGGAATATAAAATGCTTTATAGCAGAAGGAAAACATGGCTGACCAGCGCCACAGCGGAACAGGGGAAAAAATGGGTGTCATCGGGGCCGCCCCAGCGCCACAGCGGACCAGGAAAATTAGAGAGTGAAAAAGTAAACACACATGGAATATAAAATGCTTTATAGCAGAAGGAAAACATGGCTGACCAGCGCCACAGCGGAACAGGGAAAAAATGGGTGTCATCGGGGCCGCCCCAGCGCCACAGCGGACCAGGAAAATTAGAGAGTGAAAAAGTAAATACAAATGGAATATAAACTGCTTTATAGCAGAAGGAAAACATGGCTGACCAGCGCCACAGCGGAACAGGGAAAAAAATGGGTGTCATCGGGGCCGCCCCAGCGCCACAGCGGACCAGGAAAATTAGAGAGTGAAAAAGTAAATACAAATGGAATATAAAATGCTTTATAGCAGAAGGAAAACATGGCTGACCAGCGCCACAGCGGAACAGGGAAAAAAATGGGTGTCGTCGGGGCCGCCCCAGCGCCACAGCGGACCAGGAAAATTAGAGAGTGAAAAAGTAAATACACATGGAATATAAAATGCTTTATAGCAGAAGGAAAACATGGCTGACCAGCGCCACAGCGGAACAGGGGAAAAAATGGGTGTCATCGGGGCCGCCACAGCGGACCAGGAAAATTAGAGAGTGAAAAAGTAAATACAAATGGAATATAAAATGCTTTATAGCAGAAGGAAAACATGGCTGACCAGCGCCACAGCGGAACAGGGAAAAAAATGGGTGTCATCGGGGCCGCCCCAGCGCCACAGCGGACCAGGAAAATTAGAGAGTGAAAAAGTAAATACACATGGAATATAAAATGCTTTATAGCAGAAGGAAAACATGGCTGACCAGCGCCACAGCGGAACAGGGAAAAAAATGGGTGTCATCGGGGCCGCCCCAGGGCCACAGCGGACCAGGAAAATTAGAGAGTGAAAAAGTAAATACAAATGGAATATAAAATGCTTTATAGCAGAAGGAAAACATGGCTGACCAGCGCCACAGCGGAACAGGGAAAAAAATGGGTGTCATCGGGGCCGCCACAGCGCCACAGCGGACCAGGAAAATTAGAGAGTGAAAAAGTAAATACAAATGGAATATAAAATGCTTTATAGCAGAAGGAAAACATGGCTGACCAGCGCCACAGCGGAACAGGGAAAAAATGGGTGTCATCGGGGCCGCCACAGCGCCACATCGGACCAGGAAAATTAGAGAGTGAAAAAGTAAATACAAATGGAATATAAAATGCTTTATAGCAGAAGGAAAACATGGCTGACCAGCGCCACAGCGGAACAGGGTAAAAAATGGGTGTCATCGGGGCCGCCCCAGCGCCACAGCGGACCAGGAAAATTAGAGAGTGAAAAAGTAAATACACATGGAATATAAAATGCTTTATAGCAGAAGGAAAACATGGCTGACCAGCGCCACAGCGGAACAGGGAAAAAATGGGTGTCATCAGGGCCGCCACAGCGCCACAGCGGACCAGGAAAATTAGAGAGTGAAAAAGTAAATACAAATGGAATATAAACTGCTTTATAGCAGAAGGAAAACATGGCTGACCAGCGCCACAGCGGAACAGGGGAAAAAATGGGTGTCATCGGGGCCGCCCCAGCGCCACAGCGGACCAGGAAAATTAGAGAGTGAAAAAGTAAATACACATGGAATATATGATGCTTTATAGCAGAAGGAAAACATGGCTGACCAGCGCCACAGCGGAACAGGGAAAAAAATTGGTGTCATCGGGGCCGCCACAGCGCCACAGCGGACCAGGAAAATTAGAGAGTGAAAAAGTAAATACACATGGAATATAAAATGCTTTATAGCAGAAGGAAAACATGGCTGACCAGCGCCACAGCGGAACAGGGGAAAAAATGGGTGTCATTGGGGCCGCCACAGCGCCACAGCGGACCAGGAAAATTAGAGAGTGAAAAGTAAATACAAATGGAATATAAAATGCTTTATAGCAGAAGGAAAACATGGCTGACCAGCGCCACAGCGGAACAGGGAAAAAAATGGGTGTCATCGGGGCCGCCCCAGCGCCACAGCGGACCAGGAAAATTAGAGAGTGAAAAAGTAAATACACATGGAATATAAAATGCTTTATAGCAGAAGGAAAACATGCCTGACCAGCGCCACAGCGGAACAGGGAAAAAAATGGGTGTCATCGGGGCGCCACAGCGCCACAGGGAAATCGCATAGTCAAACATTATGTTAAATATAAAATGCTTCGTAGCTGTAGGAAAACATGGCGTACCGGCGCCACAGCGGAACAGGAGGAACAAGGGTGTCATCGGCACCGCCACAGCGGAACAGGGAAATTGCATAGTCAAAAAGGTAAACATAATGTTAAATATAAAATGCTTCGTAGCTGTAGGAAAACATTGCGTACCGGCGCCACAGCGGAACAGGAGGAAAAAGGGTGTCACCGGCACCGCCACAGCGGAACAGGGAAATTGCATAGTCAAAAAGGTAAACATAATGTTAAATATAAAATGCTTCGTAGCTGTAGGAAAACATGGCGTACCGGCGCCACAGCGGAACAGGAGGAAAAAGGGTGTCACCGGCACCGCCACAGCGGAACAGGGAAATTGCATAGTGAAAAAGGTAAACATAATGTTAAATATAAAATGCTTCGTAGCTGTAGGAAAACATGGCGTACCAGCGCCACAGCGGAACAGGAGGAAAAAGGGTGTCACCGGCACGGGCGCCACAGAGGAACAGGGGTTTTATCAGGTGTCATTACGGGCGCCACGTGGAATCAGGAAAAGTAACGTGTGAACAAATTATATATTTTTTCATAAAACATGAAATGCTTTATAGATGAAGGAACAAATGGCTTGTAACGGAGTGGTGCCACAGCGGAACAGACAAATTATGGGGTCACCTGGGGCAAAATTTCGTGCCGTCTTACACTAAGGACAAACCTAATTTGCAGTATGAATATTCACTAGCAATATGAATAATTAATTAATTAATTAGCAATATGAATATTAATTAGCAATATGAATGATCCAGATTGAACTGAAATGGTCCTGGTTGAACCGAGATGATCACAGAGGATCCCAAATTAATCATGAATATTCATATGACTAATTAGTAATCATTACAAAAAAATTATCATAATTTATTTATCTCTTACAAATTACAAAACTATATTCAATAAATCTAATATATACTGTACAAATGCTTTTTCCCCTCTGAAATATGATATTTGAATAAATTGCAATTTAATATTAGGGAAATGTACGGCTTTCAAGAAGCTTTTTTGTGTTGCTGGTGTGTTCTTACGATACCAGCAAGCTTGGAATAAGTAGAATGAGCAGCAAGGGACCAGGAGTCTTGCAACAATGATTTCTTACAATTTTTTTACTTTTTAAAATAAATACTGTTGTTTTACAAAAATATATTTCGTTGTGTTTTCCTCGGTCTCAGTGTGTTTCCCTAGAAGGCGCGGCGACGACGCGGATCCCGACGGGTTTTTTGTGTGTTGTCGGTGTGTTCTTACGACACCAGCAAGCTTGGAATGAGTAGAATGAGCAGCAAATCACCAGGAGTCTTGCAACAATGATTTTTTACTCAGTTTTTTTACTTTTTTTAATAAATACTGGTGTTCTACAAATATGTTTCGGTGTGTTTTCCTCGATTTCAGTGTGTTTTCCTGGTCCATGTTCAGGTATAGTAATAGATCTTTTCAACATGGCGCCCTCTGCCGTCATTTTAACCCTCTCATGCATATCATTTTACATTTTTATTTCTGCCAATAAAACGGGAATACCAGCGAAGTTGAGCTTTGGTTGGTTGGTTGGTTGGTTCGGTCCTGTCATGGCTGACAGCTCGTGACCTTACAGATACAGGGTGAGTCAAAAAGAAGTTGTAGGAGAATGAATATTTGTTTGAAAATATACCAAACAAATTTGACAAACCAATGAGGCACGTTTTCAAAGAGCAGCTTATTCGGCTTATATGACACAAAGAATCATTCAAATCGATAAATTATATAAGGAGCTATGCCTGTTTTAATAAAAGAGACCCATTTTTTAGCTGTCCACGGAACGCTTAATCTTCTTGAAATATATCCGCTCTAAGTGGGCAGCAAAATGTACACACGGGCATTCATATTCAAATGAGATTAAAGCCCGGGAGTTTCAAACACAGATGGGAATGGTGTGCATGAAATAAAAAAATCAGTGACAACAATAAGAAAATGATTAAACATTGAAGGCCTACTTAAAACAATTAAGACACCTTAGAGGTCAAACATCAGCAATCATTTTACCGCCCACTCAGAGTGGAAAGATTTCAAGGGTATTAAACGTTCCGTGGACAGCTAAGAAAAGGGGTTCTTTTATTAAAACAGGCATTATATAATTGATCGATTTCAATTATTCCTTTTGTCATATGAGCGGAATAAGTAGCTCTTTGAATACGTGCCTCATTGGTTTGCCAAATCTGTTTGGTCTATTTTTAATCAAATATTCATTCCCGTACAACTTCTTTTTGACTCACCCTGTACTACGCCATAGATACCGATTTTCAGCAAAGTAGAAACAATCACGGAGATGGTGTCCAGTAATCAGTTTTATTTGATCAATCCAACGGGAACGACGTCTGCCTTTCTTTCTCTTCCCTTCAATCATGCCTTGTTACCCTTACGACGTGAGATATGGCCAAAGTAGCTCAGCATTTAGGTGTTGATAGCATGAAGAAGTCGTTTAGACACCCCGATTTCTTCAATAATACTGGCATTGGTCCTTCTCATTGTCCATGAGATGCGAAGCATACGCCTTCAACACCACATCTCGAAAGCAGCTATTCTGTTTTTGTCAGCTTTGGTTAGGATCCACGTCTCACAGGCATACATGGCAATTGGAAATACAAGGGCTTGGACAAGCCTGGTTTTTGTTGCTCTGGTTATTCCTCTGTCAGCCCAGATATTGCTTAGGTTGACCATTGCTGATCTAGCCATTGCTAAACGGTGTCTAATTTCTTGGCTGCAACCACCCTCTTTGTTAATCAGGGATCCAAGAAAATTGAATTTCGAGACCAATTCCACCTTATTACATTCAATCATGAGAGGCTCTCCCACACCATTTGTGCCTATGGACATTATCTTGGTCTTGCTAACATTTAGATGTAGCCCACGTTGTTCACTCTCCACCTTGACTTTCTTCAGGAGTTCCGCCATCTCTTCCATATTTGTTGCAAACAGGGTGGTGTTGTCGGCATAACGTAGGTTGTGTGTTTGGTATCCACCTACTGACAGCCCCCCCCCCCCCCCCCCTGGCCAATCATCCAATGCACGTCTCATTATAGACTCTGCATAAAGGTTGAAGAGTGCTGGTGAAAGTATGCACCCTTGACGGACTCCCTGACCTAGAGCAAACCAGTCACTATTTCCTTTCTCAGTGCGAACACAGGCAGCTTGACCATCATACAGATTACGAATTAGGTGGACGAGGTGGTAAGGGATTCCCATTTCTTGTAGTGCTGTCCATGATGCCGAATATCTCACACAATCAAAGGCCTTAGCATAGTCTAAAGAGCACATGAAGAGCTCCCTCTGGAATTCAAAACATTTTTCCATTATGTGACGTACATTGGCTATCTGATCTCTTGTGCCGCGGCCTTTCCGGAAACCGGCTTGCTCAGCAGGAAGTTCACGTTTAAGATGAGGTCTAAGACGTTCGTTGATGATGTGCAGCAGGATTTTGCTTTCATGTGATATCAGAGCGATAGTACGATGTTTTTACATTCGCTAGCATCCCCTTTCTTTGGAAGTGTTAGGAAACTGATCTCTTCCAATCCTCTGGCCATACTCTTGACTTCCACACAGTATTGCACAGCTTTTGCATAATAACTGCTACTGAATCATCAGCTTGCTTCAGGAGCTCACTTGGAATATTGTCTAGACCAGGTGTCTTTTGATTTTTTAAACTTCTTCATGGCTTCCTGGACCTCTGATAGAAGAATATCAGGCTCATCTTCACCTAGTGGAGGCAAAGGAGACTCCTGTGAGCCATTTGTCTCTTCTTGGGACGCATACAGATGTTCACAATAGCTTTTCCAACGATCCTTGATTTCGTCACTCTCAGCTAAGACCTTTCCTTACTCGTCCTTGATGATAGCCAATCTAGTTGTCGTTTTTGAGGTGATGTTTTGTATGCATCTAAAGAGCTCTGTGCTGTTTTTGTGAAAACTGTGATCCTCAAGTTCTTGGCATTGCTGTTGGATATGCTTATGTTTGTCTCTCCTAGAATTCAATTGAACCTCACTTGAAAGTTTTCTGTATAGGTTACTGCCTTGTAGACCAGCTTCCTTCATTTGGCGTTTTTCATCTGCTAAGTTTATGGTTTCATGTGACAGCCATGATGTGGTCTTTCTTTTATGTATCTTAGGAACACGTTTTTTGGCTGTGCTGAGAATAGAGATTTTGATGTCCAGCCAGAGTTCATCAGGAGTTGTTTCCTCGTCTCTTACCATCGGTTCTTGAAACAGATTTCTGGTCTCCTCTCTGTATTTGTCATCAAGATGCTGCAAATCAAATATGCAGGGTTTTGGAGCACATTTGGGCATCTTCAACTTGATTCGAAAATCAGCAATCAGAAGTTGATGGTCACTACCTATATCTGCTCCTGGCAGGGCTTTTGCTATCTTGATAAAAGACTTCCACCTACTGCTAATGAGGATGTAGTCAATCTGGTTTCTTGTGAGGCCGTTTGGAGATATCCAAGTGTACTTCCGTCTCAAGTGTTGTTGGAAAATTGTGTTTGTGATAGTAAGTCTGTTTGCTACACAGAAATCCACGAGTGTACTACCTCTTTCGTTTTTGCTTCCCAAGCCATGCGGGCCCAAGGCCATGGTTTCGTCTTCACTTTGAATGCCTTCTCCGACTTTTTCTTTGAAATCACCTGTTATCATGATGATATCTCTCTTCGGAATGCCATCAAGGGTTTCCTGCAGTTGGCTGTAAAAACATTCCAGATCTTCATCTGAGGCTGTGGAGGTTGGTGCATATACTTGAATGACTGAGAGGTTAATAGGCCGAGCTTGGAATCTGATGGAGATGATCCTGTCACTGACTGGGTTGTAGCCCAAGACAAACTTCAATATTATTTTACTGGTGATGAAAGCTACACCTTTGCTCCCTCCTTTGTCATTTCCTGAGTAGTATATGGTGTGATGATCTGTGGAGAAGTGGCCTTTTCTCGACCAGCGTACCTCAGCAATACTTAGGATGTTCACTTTGCATCTGTCCATCTGTCTGGTCAGAAGCTCCAGAGTGCCAGGCTGTGATAGAGTTCTCACATTCCATGTACCAAATCGTATGACTTTTCTTAACTTAAGATCCTTTCCCATAGTCCTTCCTTCTGCTCCATTCGGTGCGTCATCACAGGACAAGGGTCGGGATTGGTTAAGTTGCCCGTTACTTTCCCCTCTGGGTCCGGAGGTACCACCTTGGTATGCTAGGCAGGTGGCTGCCCCATTGCTAAGTTCCGTCATCATAGGTTATCTATAAGCATGACATAAATTGCCCGCTTAGAAGCGCTATTAATTCGCTCTGGTAAACCTATTGTTATCAATACTACGAGAGGATAACCCAGTGCATATATTTAAATTCGGGGCTAACTGAATGGGTAAGTTTCCATTATGTTTGAAATTGCATCTACGCTCATGCCTTTAAAGTACTCAATACAGCCGGTTGGTTGCACACGAGAATTATGTCATATGTAGCAACCATAGCTTGGATGGAAGGCGAATATTTAAATTTGTTGACGGTTTTTAGGGCATCAATTTATAGCGCTGCTAAGCGGGCCATGTAACCTAATGGTTTCCATGGGCGTGTACTGATGGAAATACATACAACGAAGTGGGCGCCCCGATCCTTCCTCGTGAAGGGTACCCACACCTTAAATGCAACACCTATACTTACTCTATGATTGGGAGAGGAAGAAGAAAAGAGAGAGGGATAGTAACATCACCAGTTGGCACCCACACTAACACCGTGTGGTGTTGAGCTTTGCTAGCAGTAATTACCCCATACTCGATTTCAATCGATTGGTGTATATTTTGCCGATTCTGCATGATGTAGTACGTGCTTTGATATCAAATTCCAGCTCATTGTCATTGCTTTTGCGCAAGCACTCATTTCATGTGAGTTGTTCGGCACACAAACTATCATTTAAAAATACATTTGACAACATTACATTTGAAAAACATCTGTTATTATACCTGTACACTACTTCAGCACTACAATACAAACGTGTACAAATGTAATAAGTGTACTTAGGTCCCAATCCTGCACCAAGTCTATAGTGTAATACAATGAATTGTCCTTTATTCTATTGTATAGTTACATTACGTCCTTTATCGCTTGCTTACGGTTATCGTGGTGTTTAGAATGACCCCACGTCCCCTATTTGTTCAAAACGTGGGACTAGGCTAACAAGTATGCATGTATCATGGCAAACCTGAGAAAAAGCAAATCGCCTGTTGCCAGTGATGTACATAATTATAGTTTACAAATTGGCATGACGTCAAATTATACCCCATATTATATTAAGTTATAGAATAAAAGATGTAAATCAGTGGCATACCATCCAGTCTTCCCTGTGCACGCTTGACCGTCGTACTGAGTCAACAAAGTTAAAACAACACAATTTAGGGACTTTAATTAGTGTCCGATCTCCACCCTCTAAAAATGCAGTACTTCTCAAAACAAACAAAAATTAACCGCCCAGGTTCACTCATCGAATCCAAAATATTAACCGCCCAGGTTTACTCATCTAGCGGGTCCCGCGCGAAACGCGGGTGCCCGCTAGTATAATAAAATGCTCGGTGCTCTTTAGCATGGTTCCAGCGGTTTGTGTTGGCGTGTGATAGTCATAGCGAGATCGCGGGCGACAACATTGGATTGATGACATAGGCCCGCTGTACTGGTATCGAATGAATGGCATGAATGGTGATAGACAGGGTTTGTGTTGGGCCCGGGTGGTGGGGGAGGAAATAACACTAAACTTGATTTCAAGTCTACACCTAAATTGCTTTGCGACCAAATGTCATGTCTATCTAGCGCCAGGGGCGGATCCAGGGGGTGGTGGCTGCAGCACCCCGGGGTATGAAGAAGAAAAAAGAAAAAAAGGGGAGAAAGAAAAAAGAAAGGGGGAAAAGGAAAGGAGACAAAAAAGGAAAGATAAGAGAAGAAAAGGAAACGGAAAAGAAAGGCAATATTGGGGCTATAGAAAAAGAAAAGGGCCTGATCAGTTGCATTTTTGGGGGATCGTCTTTTCACAGCACCCCGGGGTGCGACCATCCTGTATGCGCCCCTGTCTAGCGCCATCATTTAACCCTTCTCTTATAAATTATTCAGGGGTTCTTACGTACCTCTATCTATTAAAACAATTCATTTTGTCCAAATGTCATTTTTCTCGGCAATCTCTCAGTGCCCCTTTAATATATTAAAATACAGTAATAAATAAAGAATTATTTTACAATAAAGGCTCCCATTTTTTAATTATGATCGCCAAGCTTTCCTTTACTCCTAGCCAGTGGCGGCGCCAGTCAATGTTTCACTCCTTTGGCCTATATCTGGCCCGTTCATTCAAAAGGTTGCCCACCCCTGATATAGTTCAACGGTTTCCTTACATGCCTAATGAACTTGTTAACATTATTACATTAATAATGCAAGTCATAACGCATTATTTCACATACCATATTTAGCTTGGTATACCATAAACACACAATTGCTGTATTTTGGTGATTTAACGACGATTTGGTCGAAGATCTTCCACCACAGAGACATCATGACTGACACCAAGCGTCCCCTCATTCGTGTAGCGATGATTTCATTGCATGGCAACCCGCTGGTACCGGAGAGTGAGCTGGGATCGGATGGTAAAGGTGGCCAAAATGTCTATGTCAAAAAAGTGGGAACAGAGTTGTCAAACCTCAACTGTGACGTCACATGGTTCACGAGAAGTGAATCACGAGAAGAAGAAGGCATAGTGGAACTGACCCCAACTCTTCGCTGTCAGTATGTGGTAGCTGGCCCGCAGCGCCACATCAACCGGGATTCTTTGTTTCAATACTGTGGCGTATTCGTCGAGAAGATAGATGCCTCCAAATTCGACGTGCTTCTGACAAACTACTGGCTCAGCGGTTTCGTTGGAATGGAATTGAAGACGGCGGCTCTTCCGCAGGCGCATATACATCACTCCACGGGTGCGATGAAGTACAAACACGTTGAAATGCCGGCCATTGGCGCGTTGCGTTTACGCATTGAGGAGATGATCAACGAGAGCGTCGACTGCGTGATACATCAGACTCAATCCGAAATCATCATGTGCAAAGCAACCAATCCAGCCTTCATACAACCCGGTGTTGATATTAAACGCTTCACAAAACTTGACAAGAATTCTGCCAAAGTTGCTCTCGGTTTTGAAGACGACGTCGTCAACGTACTTTTCGCTGGTCGTTTCGCGCCTCAAAAAGGGATACCGTTCGCCATTGAAGCTTTAAAATGCACTCAAGTCCGCCATAAGTTCCGCCTAATTGGGAACACCAATGATATGCAGTACCTAGTGAATTCAACTCCAGATGTTGACTTCTTGGGGTCCAAGTCTCCGGAGGAACTAGCCATGTACATGGTGGCATCTGATGTCCTAATCATGCCATCACTCTACGAACCATTTGGTATTGTAGCTGTTGAGGCTATGGCGGCCGGTTGCTGTCTGATTGTATCTGCTACGGGTGGTCTGGATGAGATTGTCAAACATGGCGTCAATGGCTACAAGGTTCCTCCCGGGGATTCAGATGCCATTCGCAGGGCATTCGAAAAATTATTAGCTGATTCGGAATTGATGAAGAAGATTCGTCAGACAAATGTGGCCGAAGCACGGAAGAGATTTTGCTGGCGAAACACGGCGTTTAAGCTCAGGCAAGAGCTGAATATTCTCGTTAAGTCTAAACAGGTCAAAAGTTAGAAATGAAATAATGACTCAAATAAGGTTTCATTTTTATTATGAAGGATTTTGTAAAACAAATTCTTTAACAGCTAAGAAAGAGTAAACATTTTAGTTAGTGGTCCTAATTAAGTATGCAAATGGAAATTAGTCAAACGCCAACGCACGTCTGAAGCTCTCCAAGTGTATTATCAATATCATGTACCAAGTCACGTAATCATAGCTCATCTTATCTATCCACAAACTTTACTTTGTATATTTTATGCATACATAATTGGGAAATTACCTGGCAATTGGAATTGTAAAAATAAAGAGAATACAAAAAAGTTGTTGGTCAACTTTGGGATTTTATATTCTAAAATGTGTGCAAATATTTCACCGATTTTGTATTCAAGCAGACGGCCTATATAATTAGCTTTCTGTAGAATTTTAGTTAGTTGAAATTGGTTGTGGTAAACATAAGTTATGCTCATTTGCGTAAAAGTCAACATTTTATAAACCGAACAAGATTTGCGATATTTGCTCTGATAAGATCTATTGAATCTCACTATTGAAAACGGTCCAAACTCCAGTCAGAGCGGAGACCGACAATCACAAAAGCCAAATTTGTTGTTGTTGTTGCTAAATTCTTTAGGGAGGGGAGGGAAAGGGAGAGGGAGCTTTTATTAGTGTCTCTGAACCATGTGAGTGTTTATAACAAATGTAAATATTGATAGCAAGAAGAGTTTTAAGTCACCCAGGCAAGTTAAAACCCAACAGCTCGGCCCTCTGTATCCCCGCCCCCAGCAGCCCACCCCCCCCCCCCTTGACAAATGAGGTAACGAGCATGGGGGAAGGGGGAACGCCCCCATAATTTTCACGGTGGGGACGATGCCCCTTCAAAAGAAGCCATTTTTGGCGCGCAATTAGATTCAATGTTTAATGGTTTCAGGAACGTTTTCTAGACCATTTTAGTGAAATAACTAGACATTTTTGCGCGTTACGCTCAACTTAATTTAAATGTTTTATTATTCAAGCTTAACAAAAAGGCTTCAGGAACGTTTTACTGGACCTTTTAGTGTTCCAATAGGCAATTTTGTTCACGCTACGCGCGAATTCTTTTCATTATTTTATTGTTCAAGTTTAACAAGGTGGCTTCAGGAACGTTTTTCAGGACCATTCATGTGTTAAAATAACCAATTTTTGCACGCTAATACGCGCAAATTAATTCCAATGTTTTATTAATCAAGCTTAACAAGATGGCTTCAGGAATGTTTTTTTCTGGACCTTTTTTAATGCAACAATAAGCAATTATTTTCAATGTTTTATTGTTCAAGAATCAAGCTTAACAAGGTGGCTTCAGGAACGTTTTCAGGACCATTTTAGTGTTAAAATATCCAATTTTTGCGCGATACTCAACTTAATTTCAATGTATTATCATTCAAGCTTAACAAGATGGCTTCAGAAACGTTTTTCTAAACCTTTTTTTAAAATATGCAATAGCCGATCTTATAGCGTTCCGCGTAAATTATTTTGTTAGTCAAGTTGGAACAAGATGGCCTTAGAAACGGGTTTTTTTACCTTTTTAGTGTTAAAATAGACATAGTTTGCGCGCTCCGCGCGAATAAGTTTCACTGTTTAATAATTACCCATGCGAACAAGAAGCATGTTAAGCTTTAGTACGGAAACATGTAACCCAATTCTCGCCCAGGAACCTTTTTCGAGACCATTAGAAATTTATACTACTCAGATCCCATCCAAGCCGCAAAACGCGCCGCTCACTCCACTTTGCTCGCGTCGCTTACCTTATATCATTATACATAACCATGGAATTCAAACCCTTACGCCGTGTTGTTTGCTTTTGCAAAATTGAAGGTTAAATCTAATGTTGAATGATTGATAATGAGCCAATATTGATTGGAAATGAAGTGAAGGCTTTTCAATAAAATATTGGTCATATTTACATCTATCTATTAAGAGTTTCATGGTGTCTTACAGGCGTATGTGTCGGTAGAATCTTTGAAACCATATCATTTCACTTCAACCCAGCATATGGGTTTTTTTACTTGGATATATACAGGGTGACCCCCAAAAATGTTAACACTCCGGGCACATAAGATATCTTAAAAGGACAGGAACACACGGGTCTAATCTTGATGTATTATGAAAGCGGAGTAAATAAGCTTTCATTTGCATTTCATTGCGTTCCAATTGGTTATTTAGAACGGGAGATATGCTTCAGCAAACATGAGGAAGCAAAATCGGCTTGGCCCAATCCTCTCAGTATGAAAGTAAAGCTTTTAAAATGCACGAAGCAAGAAGCAACATGATTAAAGGCATATTATGTCGATTTTCTTGCAGATTTACATTTCTGATCATAAATCATACATACATTCCAAGTTACAGAGCGATACGATTCCTAATTACCTCAAAATCATGGTTTTAGAGTGAATTTAGAGTGAAAATAATAAACTGTCGGATTATCCGACAGTTTATTTTCACTCTAAAATCATGATTTTGAAGTAATTAAGAATCGTATTGCCCTGTAACTTGGAATGTATGTACGATTTATGATCAGAAATGTAAATCTGCAAGAAAATCTTCTTTCAATTTTTTTTGTCGATGTTGAGGGCGTTCCCTGGAAAGATCACATAATATACCTTTAAGTCACACACACACATCAGTTAATCTCTCCTTTGTTCTTTTCAACGCATTCTTTCGATTCTTTTCAAGCTTAAAAGACATAAATAAATATATTCCACGAACTATTCTATGAACTACAGTATGGTATTGACATTAATCAATCGATTTATTAAATGTGTAGGCCTATTAGTATTTTGTATTCATCTTTGTTTTTACTTTATTTATAATATTCATTCGATAGGTATAGTTGTTTATGAATTGGTTTATTTATTTGATTTCATGTTATTTAATTTATTTATTTATTAATTACATGAAATAATTATTGGTTGATTGATTGATTGATTGATTGATTGATTGATTGATTGTTTGATTGATTAGTTGATTGATTGATTGATTGGATGCTTGATTTTATGCTTGATTGTTTGAACTAATTTTTACAACTGTGTATGCATGATTGTGGATAATTTTAAAATACGACGTATGTTATAATAAATTGGTCTTAAATGTATCATTGAGTATAATTATTATACACAAGTTGATAATAAATTGCATGATAACATTCTCCCACTGATCATCATATCTATGTAATCGTTCATCGGGCAAATAAGAAATTGTCGTTTAGCTACAGCATAAACTGTTCCGGTGAGGTATAAGATTTAGCGTAAATTACCCGCCAGTTACTAGCCTAGTAGGTTACTCCGGTTTGGTACTCTCAACATTTTGGGTTACGCCTCGGTTACTAGCGAGGTATAGCGCTATTCTTCAGCTACTCGCCATTGGTGCACTCGGTCGATAATGTGGTAAGCATAACTACTGTTTGTTTGTTTTTCCGTTGGTAAAAGAAGATTGAAGGTAAAATAAATGTGTTGTGATGTAAAACTAAGCGTTTGAAAATGATGTACTAAACAACTGCGACTATGTTTATTACGTTATCCATCCTCGTTGTTGGAATTACATTCTGGTGTGTGTTTACTGCTTTTTACTGCTTTATATTGTCAAATGGGCTTTAATGTATGTCGACAAGATGTGTATGTGTACAAAATAAACTGCCTTGCTCGATGTTGAATATATAATGTGTTTACATGTGTTTGTATAATACGTTACCAAACCTAATGTCACAGTCCCAATGCCAGCGTTATTAGTGAAGCATAGTAGGCCTATCATTGTTTCTGAGCTAACTTTGGATAACACATTATGACGATTGGAAAAAGATACAATTAAAGATATATTTTAAACTTTGCATAAAAATATTCATTTTGGAAAACTGTGCATCTTTTAAATTTAAAGATGAAGTTCATGAAGTAATGTGAAGACCTAAAAATGATTCATAGTACTTTCAATTTACAAAATTACATTGCATTTTTTTCGCTGTAATTGATAGAAGTATGCTTTCGTAACTACAATTTTGTGTTTTGGGGATCACAGTTTGTAAACTCGTTCTGATTTAGAGCTGATATGCAGTAGATAACGTAATAAACGTGGAACAAAATCTGCAAAAAAAGTGATTTAATAATCTGAATTCAACGTTATATTGTAAAAAAATGCACGGAGTGTTTTTCTCAACATTTTAAATCTAGTATCCAGTAAAACATGTCTACTATTAAAAAATAGCGTAATAAATCAAATTGGAAACACATTTTTTCTTCAACTTCTAAACTCACATTTCAGTCACTAACCGCGCAACCGCGCACAATGCCGTTGTTTTTCTAACCCACATACAGCGACCCGGAAGTACTCAACCGTAGCGATACGGCTTCGTAGTCAGAGTTGACCTCGTGATAGCACGATGTAAATGGGCTCTTTTCATGATTATAATCACTCATTTCAAACACATTTGCCCTGAAATTGTAAAATAAAAAAGCATTTGACGCAAATAATAAACTTCATGACATGTTGGATTTTCGGTGCAAATTATTGCCATCATACAGACCCGAATTCGAGAAAAACTTGACGAAACTAAAGCCAAATCAACGGTACATTATTCCCTTTCGAAGAATCAGGCCCCAATATTATCCATGGTATCCTAATAGTCATAGGGGGGGGGGGGGGGAAATGCGCAGGAATATTTTAACTCTGTGTAAAACTTTGCATGAATTTGCTTTGATTTATACATTTCCGACCAATTAAGCTAATTGTATCCCCCCAAAAAAATGTTCAAGAGTGTTAGGGACAAAATGGAGTGGGGATTCTGCTGACTTGGGAAGGGGAGACCAAAAATGTCATGACTTGGAGCAATGTTAGTGACTTAATTACCTAATATAGGATGCCCATAAGGGCAAGACCATTTAAAACCCTGATTTGGCCCTAATTAAACCCATATGTTAATTCCCCATTGGACCCATGGGGGCCAACTCGTGGATTCCTTTCGGACAAAGTGACCAACATAGTAAGGGTCCCATGTGGGCCTGCCCAGATGGGACCCATGGGGCCAACTCGCATGGGCCGTTTTCGGACAAAGTTGCCAAAATATTAAGGGTCCAATTAATGTGGGCCGCCCAAATGGGGCCCACAAAGTGGCCCATAAAGGGCCCACATGGGGCCTATGCATACGTGTTGGCTGGGAAATTATTGAGTTTTGGCCCCTAACTGATTTACTCAGACCATCAAACCTTTTGTACCTTCTCAGTTGATTAAATATTCTGAGCTCCCGGCCTATCACTCATTGAACATGTTGAAAGCGATCCTTGCGTGCTGACGTCTGATTTGCACTATTTTCATGAGAGTTGACCTTAAACTTGTCATACTTGAATCAAGTTGACCTTAAACTTGTCATACTTGAATAAACTACTTTTGATGGATTATACTATTGTTATTGGCGAGACCGGGGGCGAGACAGAGCTAATCATTATTTAGTTGATCTGGGTCATGTACCGAAAGGAATTCAGACTGTTTTTAACAATTATTGTCACGAATAGGCTCAATAAAATAATTTGAGAACAGAACACCTTCAATCACTTGTATAGGCTATTTATTTCAGTCACCATTCTTAAGTATACATTCATACATACATAAATGAAAGGATCCGTCTGTGTTTGGACCGATTATGGGTTAATAATTTAATATACCTTTTGGCTACAGGAAAAGAATTCAGACTTTGCAATTGCTTTCAAGAATGGGCTTTAATAAAAATAATTTGGGACAGTTATAAAACAACAAACGAAAGAATGTTATTGCCTTGGTAACGCACAAATAGAATGTACAGGCAAACAGATTTCTCAATATGGATCGGTCGGTCAGGTGTTTTTGATTTTGTTTTTGTTTTTTAATAAGATAGGAGGAAGGGAGGGGAGGGAAAGGGAGAGGGAGATTTTATTAGTGTCTCTGAACCATGTGAGTGTTTATAACAATGTAAATATTGATAGCAAGAAGAGTTTTAAGTCACCCAGGCAAGTTAAAACCCAACAGCTCGGCCCTCTGTATCCCCGCCCCCAGCAGCCCACCCCCCCCCCCCCCCCTTGACAAATGAGGTAACGAGCATAGACAGTGCAAGCTGGGAGGGGGAAGGGGGAACGCCCCCATAATTTTCACGGTGGGGACGATGCCCCCTCAAAAGAAGCCATTTTTGGCGCGCAATTAGATTCAATGTTTAATGGTTTCAGGAACGTTTTCTAGACCATTTTAGTGAAATAACTAGACATTTTTGCGCGTTACGCTCAACTTAATTTAAATGTTTTATTATTCAAGCTTAACAAGAAGGCTTCAGGAACGTTTTTCTGGACCTTTTAGTGTTCCAATAGGCAATTTTGTTCACGCTACGCGCGAATTCTTTTCAATATTTTATTGTTCAAGTTTAACAAGGTGCGTTTTTCAGGACCATTCATGTGTTAAAATAACCAATGTTTGCACGCTAATACGTGCAAATTAATTCCAATGTTTTATTAATCAAGCTTAACAAGATGGCTTCAGGAACGTTTTTCTGGACCTTTTTTAATGCAACAATAAGCAATTATTTTCAATGTTTTATTGTTCAAGAATCAAGCTTAACAAGGTGGTTTCAGGAACGTTTTCAGGACCATTTTAGTGTTAAAATATCCAATTGTTGCGCGATACGCGCAACTTAATTTCAATGTATTATCATTCAAGCTTTAACAAGATGGCTTCAGGAACGTTTTTCTAAACCTTTTTTTAAAATATGCAATAGCCGATCTTTTAGCGTTCCGCGTAAATTATTTTGTTAGTCAAGTTGGAACAAGATGGCCTTAGAAACGGGGTTTTTTTTAACCTTAGTGTTAAAATAGACATAGTTTGCGCGCTCCGCGCGAATAAGTTTCACTGTTTAATAATTATTCATGCGAACAAGAAGCATGTTAAGCTTTAGTACCAGTAGCGTAGCCAGGGGGGGTGCAAGGGGGGGGGGGGGGGGGGGGGCAGAGTGCCCCCCCCCCCCTGAAAAATGATTTGACCGGGAAATCGGGAAGGCAGTGGAAAATCGGGACGGTAAAGGAAGGGAAAGAAAGGGAGAAAAGGAAGGAAAGGAAAGGGAAAAAAGGGAAGAAAGGGAAAAGGAAAAGGGAAGGAAAAGGCAGTAGCGTGCGCAAAAGGGGAAATTTGGCATGTCGATTTTTTTTTTGCAGCAGTCGGCTAAATAAAGAAAAATGTTATAGAGAAAACTGATGAAAACCCGGTGGATTGGCTAAAACTGTGGGTTTTTTTTGTACTACGCGACTTTTTGACTGTGCGGTGGGTTTTTTTACCGTGCGATTTTTTTTTTGACCTGAACCCCAACCCCCTTTAATATTTACGCGGTTTCGTCCAATCTAAATATTCGAAAGTGGTGCTCAGCACACTGAATACTGAGATATCTCGTCTCTAATCACTGCTAATGTGCCGTCTCGCCAAAAAAGATGTTGATAAACTGATACAGATTCTGCCAAATCATTTTTAGATAATGAGAATATTCCTAAATTATCAGACGATGATAGTGATAGTTGTGAGGGCGAGTTGACATATGATGAATGTTTTAAAATATTAAACATGATGAAAAACGGCAAATCGCCGGGTAATGATGTGGCGTTTTGTTTCTACGAGGGTCATTCAATAAGTTCTACCTCCTACCTCATAACTTCACTGTTATATAAGCCAGTCGTATGAAATATTCTACAATTGTAGCTTTGAATCTCAGCTAATCCATAGTAAAAAACAAGGAGTGTACTTTCATTGTGAAAAAGGTAAAAGACAAACGTAGTATCAAAAATTATCGGACCAATTACACTGCTAAATGTTGACCTCAATATTCGGTCGAGCTATTGCCGATAGAATTGATAAAGTAGCACCTGATCTGATCAGTTAAGAATTTGATCGTTACTAAGCTTCACAAAACGGACATCTTTGGCACACATATTGGTAGATATAAGATACAAGAATTTCTCAAGACGCAACATTTTAGACACATAGGCTATTTGGGGTAAAATTACGATTTTTTTTTTGAAGAAAAAAATGTTGTTTTGAATCTATAGACCCATTAGGCCCCTTGCAATTAAATGTGAGTTTACTGTTGCCCGCGCGCGTCCAAAAGTCACCCGCGTGATATATGTAATATTTTAAAAATATTTAATTATTTCATTGTTTACAGCTTTTTCATAAGCTTTAATAAACAATGAGCCGCATTGCAATACTTCCGGGTTGGGAAAACATTTCTGGGAAGTAAAAAACTCTGCACGAAACTTGCAATTGTCGCTTTGTATTGAAATGTGTGCATTTGAAGCATATTCGTATAGGCACGGCAATTGATTACTCGCAGTCGCTTCTGCGCATGACGTCACATCAAAACATTGCCGAGTTATTTTTAGTTTTTGCCTAGCGTTCGCAAAGTCGTACCGCCGAACTTCTTTGGAGTTTCCTAGTGCATTCTGGGTAATATTTCAGGTTTGTTTACGATCGCCACCTTTAAAATTCTTCGAGCTAGCGTAACGAATTTTGTTCTACAAACATCGAATATCTCATTAATATTCATATTCAAAATAGGGATGCAAATATGAATAGATTCCTTTATAAAAGAAGCAAAATGCAAAGACAAGGCAGTGGGTGGTGGTAGGACATAATTAACAGCATTTGAATTGTATTCGTACCTTGGATAATAGTTAACAACGCCGACAATATTAAATCAGGTGACTTCACCCCAAAATATTACAATATTAATATTAAATAGTCACCTCGTCCTGGTTTTCAAAAACGCAACAGTAAACTCACATTTAATTGCAAGGGGCCTTATCTTGGTAATAGAACAACTTTTTAATGTGTATAAGCTTTCACTTAATACAATATACACAATTGTAAGTGTTACAAGCAATGATATAACATTGGATTTGGAATTTAAAACACGTCTTATCTCGAAATTGTATAACATTTTCACAGATGAATTTTTGCTTACAATTTCTCAAAATAATAAATAATAATTCATCTGTACTTTCTTTTGACAAGTGCGTGATGTTTTATGTCGACATTGTGATTAACGAACGCACACGCATTGCGTAGTAAACGTAAATGTGGGTGATACTAATGACCTTTTAAAGTGCGTCATGAAAAAGGAGAGGGCACTTTCTTTTTTATTTATTGTTAATTTCATTGGCAGTAATACCAAATTTACTTTAATGTAATAGTCGTTAGATGGAGAGCCCACAAATTTCGTAGTTATTAGTTGCATAGTGATAATCTCCGTAGAATGTTAATTTAATGGGAAAACGGAACCGTGATATGATATTATCTGTACACAAAATCGCCTCACCTTCCTATAGGCCTAATATTATGGATTGCTCTCATATTTTCAGAATAACAAGAAAAACTAAGATGTATTTCTATCAATATGACAATATTTTTTCACATAGAGTGAGTTTAGCCAGTTTGAAGGTGGAAAAGAACCATTTTATTCCTATAACCAAATATGCATTTCTGTCGATGAAAATTATTTTTAACCGCGCGATTACAAATCTATTAATTTTATCGTTCTTTGTTTTCTTAGTGTTTTATTGCAATACAATGAGAATTAACATTGTTACCATTATGTTTGTGTTAACAAGTATCATTAACTCGATTAATCTTACCGTTATATGCCGTACTGCCGTGAACCGTGTCACGCTGGATTATACACAATGTGAAGCAATCTTTTTCCGGTTGGCCAAATGAGTTCAGCAAATGTTCAAACTTAAAGGTAAATCCATATTACAATTAACGTAGGCCTAAAGCCATCGTAATAGTCAACCAAGCCACAGTCAGTCGTTAGCGCTAAGCATGAGTAGCCTTATCTACGTTGATAGAAGAATGCGGGAAAGGCTGTTCTCTGTATGTAAAAGACGTAGCGCAGCCGCATTCTGAACTTGAAATGGAGCAACGCCGCGCTGAATAAGATATTACTACCTTAAGACAGGTGGAGAAAAAAAATTGGACTGCAATGTCAACTACCAATACTTACCAAATAACATACCTCCTTTCCACCTAAACGCACTAAGGTGGTTTCAATATAAAATCACACATAATAATTATATTGCCTACCAATTCATGGCTTTTGAAGGTGAATAATAAACGATGATCAATGTAACCTCTGCAACCAGAGTGAAGAGACCATCCACCATCTTTTCAATGATTGTAATGTTACAAATTCTTTCTGGAACGAGATGCAAGCTAAGCTCTGTTCAAATTTATACCAAGTACCAACATAATCTATGTTTAGATTAGCCACCGCATTATACAATCATGATAATTCCAAATTTACTTTTCTCATACCATGATCTTGAAACTTTCTTGCTAATTCTTAATACTGAGCTTGCAAGAATTCTTAATACTGAGCAAAACCATTATGTATCGCCCCTACATACATCATGTAAAGTGACTTTATGTTTGATTGATATTGACGCTAGTTATATTTTGCATCACCTAACATACAAGCACCCATGAAATTTGAGCAGAACCCAATGCAAAGATTCCATAATAATAATATAAAATAATTTGCATTAGTCTTTTCAATTTTCATGGGTGCTTGAGAGCCAAAATATTAATATGGCACCAATCGTAAAGTCTATGTAGAAGTCACTTTTAATTACAACAAGTAATTTGAGTAATTCACAGTGTTACGGAAGGCCTGAATGTTCATGTGATGTGAACGTTTGATTAATTATGGCTTCTTGTTCTCAGTATCAAAATTCAAAATATATTAAAATGAAAAAGCTAGAAAAGTTATGATGAACTCGTCTGGCCATCATCATCTTAAGTTACGTCTCTGAGCCACTGGTGCAGGGGCTGGCCGTTTCAACCACAGAGCAATGAGTAGTGGATGACATACATGGAGTGCTGATGAGCGGAGAGTTGTGGATCGGTAAGTGTTCCAGCACATTTCTATCATTTCTATCTAGTAGTGTTAGATGACATACATGGAGTGCTAATGAGCTAAGACTTGTAGACGGGTATTAAGTGTTCCATCCAGCACATTTCTATCATTTCTAGGTTACAAACAAGATTTATTTAATGATTACTCATTCTTCATTCTTGTTCTGCAAGGTTGTATCCTAGGCCCATTTTTATTTCTCACATATATGAATGATGTCCCAACGTTCCTATGTCTTATTGGCAGATGATTAAAAGTTACTTTCTTGCTAATTCTTAATACTGAGATTGGGAGGCAGCGCTGCAAAACCAGTACATATCGACCATATATATCGACCATATGTACACCACCAACGAGAATTGAACCAAGATCAATGTAAATATTTCCATAATAAAATAGATATATTTACAGTGGTCTCAGATCAATTTTCATGGGTGCTTAGATATGGTGACGCAAAATATAAATTTCAGGTCAATCATAAAATCACTTTTAATTACAACACATGATTTGAACAAATCATAGTGTTATGGAATGCCTAAAGGATATTGTTCATGGTGATATGAGCATTTAAAAATGGCTCCTTGTTCTCATGATAAAAATAAATATGTGTAAAACTAGAAAAGTTCTGATGAATTCCTCTGGCCATCATCATCATTTTATTCATCAATTTATTTTACGGCTCCGAGCCACTGGTGCAGGAGCTGGCCTTTTCAACCAACAGAGCAAAAAGTAGTAGTATTAGATGGCATACATGGAATGCTGACGAGCTGAGAGATGTGGATAAGCGTTCCACCCCAATTATATCATTTCTAGTTTACAGACCAGATTTATTTCATGATCAGTCATTCTTCAATCTTGTTCTGCAAGGTTGTATCCTAGGCCCACTTTTTTCTGACTTATATGAATGATGTTCCAAATGTCTCTCACATTCTTTCCTTTATAGTCTTCTTGGCTGATGATTTAGAGGTACTATCCTCACATCATGATCATGAAACTTTCTTTCTAATTCATAATACTGAGCTTGGGAGGCGGCACTGCAAAACCAGACATGTAAGTGACTTTTATGTTTGATTGATATTGACGCTAGTTATATTTTGCATCACCTAACGCACAAGCACTCATGAGAATTGAGCATAGACCAATGCTAAGATTTCCATAATAATAATATCAAATCATTTGCATTAATCCTTTCAATATTCATGATTGCCTATACGTACGGTGAGCCAAAATATTAATTTGGCACCAATCGAAAAGTCTTATGTAAAAGTCACTTTTAATAACATCAAGTAATTTGAGTAATTCACAAGTGTTACGGAATGCTTGAGTGTTCATGTGATGTGAATAGTTTGAAATGGCTCCTTGTTCTCAGTATCAAAATATATTAAAATGAAAAAACTAGACAAGTTCTGATGAATTCCTCTGGCCATCATCATCTTATTTTACGGCTCTGAGCTACTGGTGCAGGAGCTGGCCTTTTCAACCATAGAGCAATGAGTAGTGTTAAATGACATACATGGAGTGCTGATGAGCTGAGAGTTGTGGACGGGTAAGTATTCCAGCACATTTCTATCACACCCAGCAAAAGTAATCTGAAAATAACAAAAGGAGAGAGAGAGAATGAGAATGATGAAAATGGGATGGAAAGGTTGTATCATAAGGTGACACACAAGAAAATGTTCTAGGTCAGATGTTTAGTGTTTTTGTTATGCTTCTTCTTTTTTGTTCAATTTTCATGAACATGTTGGGTAAGTGTTGGTTAATATAAAAACGAGGTCTCTGGATCAGGTTTCACGGAAGTGCGTTTAGAACAGCGTCACAACAGCGTTATCTTTCAGCGTCGCGGTATCTGTAATTCGATCGTATCTATGGGTCATGAATGTCCACGCCCACACGCTCATTAACTAGACGCGCGCATTGGCGGTTTTAAAAAGTATTCTGACAACGACTACACTTTCGCCTTTCTATGATGATGCACGATAATTGGCACATGAGGCTTCCACTGGAAAATTGTGATGTCATAAGACCCGGGGGAGGGGCGATCATGTATAAAAGTTGTAATTGTCCGAGTAAATCTACTCTCAAAAACTACCCTTCACCGCAGATTCACAAAGGAAAAAGTGACCCTTAAGAGAGTTTAGACTGAAAGGATCATATAAAGTATTGTGTGATTCAGTTTTGTCAGTAAATTTGTCTTATTGGACCTAATAACCATTTTGCGCTATTTTTACAATGATGACATGTGACCATCGGTCCAAGCAGCCCTTAGTGCAGATTCAGGTTGACAAAGACACACTTATTCTCTGAAATTGAAGATGTTGATACCCTTTAGCACAGGCTCGCGTTGTGGTCGAAAAAAGCACCCTTATTCTGTGTTTTCGTTCATGCGGATGATTTCAACATTATACCTGACTGCCACCCCCAGGCATAATACCAGGCCTTCAATACTTAGCAGAGAGAAAGAACTACAACCAGGATGCTTTCCTTGCACCTTTCCGATGCCACAGACGTAATTGAAGAGGATTGCAAGGGTTTTTGACAAAGACTAAGGAAATCTACACTAACCTGATAACAGATGGCAGGTTGGTGCTCCATAATAACCAGGGTAAAGTGTGGAAATACCAGACGTAAAATTGATAGTGTAATGTTCTGCTGAAGACGATCCCTAGGAAGTTGCATGTAAACAGCGTGCTTACAATATGTGTTGGCTTAGTCAAGGAAACAATGTATACATCAACAACAACAAATCCCCCAAATATTATGAGGGTATTTTTTTAAGAATAAAAACAAAGTAGAAAATTGTGTCTGTTTGGGATGTCTTGAGGAGGACACATTTTGAAGCTGAAAAAGTACATTGATTAGGAATTAAAAATTGAACAGAAAAAGACAAGGATTTGAATAGATTCTTCAAAGTTTGTTGTGATAATCATGAATATAGCATCTAAAGGCATACTGTCATAGTAGGCAGCGTAATGCTATGGACAACATTCCACCTATGCATGTGTACATGTATGTGAGTAAACCTGCAAGTGCTTACTTGAACCTACACTCATGTTTGCGCATTAGACGCAGTCCCGGAAACAGTAATAAATTGAGGAACTTCTTTTAACTTATATGCCTGACAGGAGTGGGCTTCGCTCCAGCACTGACACTAGACTTCTTAGTAGACCTAAAACACGCCTTGTTTCCGCAAGTAAAGGTTTCTCTGCCGCCGCTCCTATGCTCTGGAACAAGCTCCCACATAATATCCGTCATGCTTCTTCTGTTACCAAGTTCAGAAAACTATTAAAAACACATCTTTTCTTGCGTAATTTGTAATCTGTTAATTGGTTGTCTCTTCTCATCAACTTGTTTTAAAAATGTGTTTGTATTTTAGAAAATTCTATTGTATATGTAATTTTACCTTTTACCAAGTATGTACTTTTCCTTTTACCAAGTATGTATTTTTACCTTTTACCGTGTTTGTATTTAATTATATATGTATTTTATTCTGTAAATCGCTGTGGTACCTCATTGTGTAAGAGCGCTATATAAATGCCTTGTATAATAATCATGTGCATGTGGAATAACGCACGCGGGAGCTTTGAGACAAAAGATTTTTTTAATATAGCCTAATAACTCTTGTTTTTCTTTTACTGATACCAATTTATATTTATTTCAAAAATTGTTTATTTGTGTGGTGGTATGGGAAAACCCGTCGGAAGTCGCTAGTGTTAATATTGAGATATCTGGTTCATACCAAAATATTTCTTACAAATGAGTTCCAAGTCAATTTTCCAGCTTTGGTCCCAAGATGGAGATTATACCTTAAACTTTTATAATAGTCTCCAGGAGTTTTTTATGCAAAATTCCTGATGTTAAGCTTAGGGCACGTTCCCACTGTGGCTGTTTGATACCAGGACGTGGACTCGATGCTACATCGAGTCTACTTCCAAGCCTAGTGGGAACGCGCAATAAGGGGTTTCGATCCTACATCCACGATGTAGGGTCGAATCATTCTCGAAGAGGTAGTCTCGCACCTAGGACATGGTATCAAAATCGCTAGTGAGAACGCGTTTTACTTATCGTATGTGGACTCGTACCACTTGTTCCACAATAACAAGAATGTTGCGCTACGTTAGACTGCGCCGCCGTCCGTCGCGCGCTTCAAAATGCAATTTCACGCGGCCAAACGTCATGCAAGCGTGGTATTTACGCAGAAGGTGCGCACGGCGCGCTCGCTTAAACTTGTAAACAAGTAACATCCGGGTAAGTGGAATCGATACCACATCGGTATTTTGATGTATTTTATCGCACAATGAGAACGCAACATCAATGTTATGCATGTAGACTCGCACCTAGGTACGAGTCCACATTCGCACAGTGAGAACAAGCCCTTATTTTAGTACTTTTCTGAACCTTGTTTATCAAATTTATTGCCAAGAAATCAGAGGTGAATGAACTAAAATGTGCATCATGGGAACCAGGTCACTCCTTCTTGAACTTGACATGCTATTTATTATGCAACTTGCATTAAAGATTTTGAAACTCAAGAACTTACAATTGTTAATTATATCGCAAAAAACTAGGTTCATATCAAAAGTCCTTTTCACATGACAAGCTATTCTGTGTGATATAAAAGTTTGAACCTTTGAATTGTCAGTTTCAATTTTCAGGTTGGGTATAAACTGTTAAAAAAGCTGTCTTTAAAATATTATAACGGTAGTTCTATATGGAATTTCTGAAAAATGTAAACAGTCCTATACTCAGTAGAGTATGAAGCTCTCCGCCAAAGAAAGAAAACAGGTTGCTAGAAAATGACCATGTGAAGGTTTTCCCATGCCACCACACATTTTCAAATTTTGAAAATCAAAAAGTATTTCTAATTAAAAAGATCTGCAGAAATTGTGTTATTCTAAAAGCATAGGCCCTATGTGGGGCAGCAGTTGACAACAATTCAAGTTGTTACCTAAAAATAACATTGATCTTCATACTAAGTAAACAACAACATGTGTACTAATGCATAATGCCTGTTGGTTGGTGTTGCATGTTACAATTATTATAGCAGTGGCAGAGCAGAAAAAAGGTGCTAGCTCAATTAAAAAGGATATAGTTATTATCCAGTAACTTGGGCATAAATCTGCTTGGTTTCTTCAAAAGTTCCCAGACACGACCAGTTTTCCTACAGAAAAGAACAAAATAATAAAGGAATGTCAATATATATATCAGTCTGGAATAACGTCACATGCCATTGACAACAATTCAAACAACATGATGTCATAATATTTCAGATGGCACCATCATCAAAACGGCAGAATATAACCCTTTTTGTACCTCCTTGAAATGGTACCATATATATATATGGGACAGAATATTTGCCCAACAGATTTACTCATGTTATCATATTTACACATAATGCAAGTTTTCACAATAGTTGGGTGAAACATTTGGCACATTTTGGAAATTTTGCTAATGTAAACAACAGTTGCTTACACAGCCTCATGCAGTCACTAGGAACGATCTTCTGTATGGTTGAGTAGAGCCCGTATTGTATTGCTTTGTTGCCAACAGCAAAGTTGATGGTCCGGGCCACCTAAAGCTGGTTTTTACAAGTAAATTATTCACAATTTTCCTGGTCAACTCTCGCTAAGTTTCAACAACACAGAGTCTACCTATTAAAATAAAGCTTGTGTATCTTATGACCTAGAGTCTGTGTGTTAAACTAATTCAGGTGTGTGACTCATTTCATTATCCCTTCACCAAAAGTGAGATTTTGATGCCATATAGATCTTCAATAGAAGGGATTATTATCCTAATCGAAATGTTGTGGGGAGCTGATACTATGTCTGTTTCGCCCATACCTGTATGACTAGCATATGGGTATTGATAGTATATTGCTGCGACTACATACTAGCTAACTGGATACACAAAATTAATTTGAAAAAAAAAGCAACGGTGTAAGTTAAACTACTTCTAATATTTGAAACATGTTCATTCAATACACATATAACCAATGCGATAGATGTAACACTATTTGTGAAGTTTATCGACACTTATTTCACCCAGTATTTTATAACACCTAAACTCAAACCCATGAGCGTGCCGGACAATTATAGTCCATCTTTTGAAATTGAATCATAACGATTTAACGCGTCTGAGAACGAGAGTGACGTTTTATTTACGGATGGTGAGAAGTTATTTCATGACAGGGCGAAAGCCTACTCTTTGTGTTGAGCAACCTTGGTCCAAAACACACATAGCTTCAAAATACTTACTTGTCCATCCCTGTCTTGATTATCTAAACTGCTCAACAACAAAAATTTGAATATTTTTTCTAGCACAAGATCTTCAAATATTGCGGGATATGTTCATTTAAAGTGTTATATATCCATGTAAAGCTGATGTGTTTATCTTTACAATGATACCAAATTTGAAGCAATCCCTTGCTCCAGTGCTCAGCTACTTGCTTGATAACATGGGAAGGTCACAATCTGAATGTGCCAAAATCAACACTAATGAATGAATGTATATAACACTTAATGAACATATCCCACGAGAAAAGCATGTGCTAAAGAAAATATTCCAAACGTTTTTTTTGAGCAGTTTATGACCTGACTCACCTGTTCCATCTATGCACCACAAAGAGGATAATTAACACGAGATGAAGACCAAGTAAACTCGCCTGGAAGTAGCGATTCAAAAAGTACTCTTCCGTAAGAAGACGCCAATTGACAGTCCATTTGTACTCAAACTGACGGCTCAACTCAAAGGCACGCAACAGATAACCGATAGGATTCTCTTGTAAGAATGGCACCGCAAGAATGACCTGTGAAAGGAAAAGAGCTGCATTGCTTCAGATAGGCAATTTGTTATTTAGACAACTTTGTTTTACTGGCCCAGAATTTGCCAATGATTAGGGTTTTTTAGCCCTTTACATGGACCCAAAACAAAGATTTTCCTTTCTGTTATTCTATCCAACCAAGCATTACCCATTTTACCAAGTGTTATCCTAATAAAAGACAGATAACCTTATTCCTGAATTTGCAGTTTTTGAGACCCTAACCAATGCACATGCACGCATGCTGCCCTTCTGTTAAAAATACCCTACTAAAATGTTTTTTCTTACCCTAAACATAAAGTCTACATTTGACTACAAGTTCCTCTCCCTCCCTTTGCAGCAACTTGTCGAGTCAATTGTATGCCCTATAACTTGGGATGGAACACTTGTAAGGCCAAACAAAGAAGATAGTCTGTCTCAGACACATTTTGCAAATAAGCTTAGTGCTGTGCAATTTTCTTTTTTTTTCTTTTTTTTTTTAGAAAAAAGGCTATGAGGCCAAAACAAAAAAAGAGTTGACTTGCCCTTTCCGACCGACCCGAATTTTCGGAATTTTTTTTTTTTAAATCTTTAAAACATGTTTTTGTGCAGTAAATTTTCAAAAATTTTCAACAAAAAAAACAAAACAAAAAATCCGACCGTCCGACCCTGACCCTGAAAGGGCAAGTCAACTTCTTCTTTTTTTTAGGCCAAAACAAAAAAAGAGTTGACTTGCCCTTTCCGACCGACCCGAATTTTCGCTATTTTTTTTTTTTTTTTTTTTTTCCAAAAAAAACAAAAACAAAAAATTTGAAAGAAGCACATTACAATATAAAGAAAGATGAAAACGTGTTTTTGATTAGTATCTGCTTGTTTAAAAAATAAAAAAAAATTAAAAATTAAAAAATTAAAAAAAAATATTTTTTTTTAAAAAAATCTTTAAAACGTGTTTTTGTGCAGTAAATTTTCAACGCACAAAAAAAAAATCCGACCGTCCGACCCTGACTTTGACCCTGAAAGGGCAAGTCAACTTCTTCTTTTTTTTTGGCCTGAGGTATGCGATTTTTGTTGTTGTTGCTAATCCAAGCTTCAGAGAACTTTTTTATAATTTTTTTTCTACAAATCGAAAAATAAATAAAAAATAAATAAATCAAAAATCAAAAAAATAAAGAATAAAAAAAAAAGTTTTTTTTAGGCCTCAACGCATAGACCTACGCGCCGTAGCTCATCATTTCACATACCAATGTGGGGGGGGGGGGCTTCTGAGACAGATTATCTTCTTTTTTGGCCTTATGTATAGATTCCATGGACCTACCTGTGTTATCCCGCATATAAATAACCTTGGTATCGTGAGCCAAAACCCAAACTCTGTCAGTAACAGCAGCAGTAAGGCTGGTGAGAACAATAGGATGTTCATCTTTATGGACACACCGATGCTGAAAGAAATAAAAACAAGAGATATGCATGAAGATATGAATAAATCACACAGCCGCACAGGTCGCGAAATAATTAACCGTAACCAACATTTGGATAAGCTAGTTAATATGCGTAATAATAACATCGTAGCTCAGGCGTAGTTCACAGAAAGCTTACTGAACGCTATACATATTTGACATTTACGCACGTTTTATTGTATTATATATTGTTAAAACGGATTAGCTTTATTCCGTAAAAATCATATCGATTAAAATTCCAATCGCTGTCAGCCAACTCCTCGTGGTCTAATGGCTAGCGAACAGGGCCCATGAACAAAAAGTTACTGGTTCGAATCCTGGTGTCGTAGAATTTTGCGTATAAACCTTGTTTGATATTTTTTCGACAAAGGATATATGTAATGTAAGTACAAGTGCAAAAAACACTTGTATACATACATGTATATCAGTTTCAATCTAAATGTTGTTGATGGGAAATAAATTCGCGCACAGGTCTCACTATCATTGAAGTCATATTTTGCGATCTCTTTTAAGTGATTCTCTCTCAAATTTAGTTTTACTCTGAAAGCAGATTTACTTGCAGATTTAAATTTTTGATCATAAATCATTAAGATCTTCTAAGTTACAGAGCGATACGATTCCTTATTATTTTAATATCATGGTTTGAAATAAACTGTTGGGGTCTGCTCCGACAACTTATTTGCTGAGTTTTTTGCTTTTTTCGTTCGTAAATAAATGTCCATAGTTTAACAACTGTTTTAATCCTTTAGTGTTTCCAGCTATAAGTGTTTTAACTACATGGTGTACTTTATTCTGTCAACAATTTGATGCATGGCCAGGACTTAAAGTACACTATAACTGCCTTGAAATTTACCTGAACCAGAAACAGCCCCAATTCCACCACCTTCCCATGAAACAATTGACAGCGAGGTAGAGAAAAAACATGGCTACCGGGTCATTGAAGAGTCGCAATATGTAGATGGAATGGATGCGATACGATGTGCAGCATATGAAGAATAACACATAGGGTGGTATCTGGGAATAACATCAGATATTAAAGAATGAAATTTACTATTATTCATATAAGGGTGTCAAACGGTAACAAAACTGTGTATTGAATTTGGTTCAACTAAAAGCACCCTGATGCAAACTTCACTTGCCTTATGCATACAATGTACATGATAAACTGTCCAGCAAATTACAAATATCAAACTTGTGTAGTTTGATATAACTTATTGGTACTGCCATTCTTTGACATTCGTTGGAGTACCCCTAGTGATGTTTTAGTTCTTTTGTTGTTATATCAACCCCATGTCCATTGATATGTGCTGGATAAAGAATACTGGAGGGTATATTCTCCATTGCACCACAAGGATATCAATCAACGTTCTTAACAGTTTGACAGCGCCACAGAAAAAGAAAAAAACATAAGGAGTAAAACTGTATCACTTACACTGCAAATTATGAGCGTTTACTTTTGGACAAACTAAAAGTAAACTCAAAAGTAAACGCAATACTAAACACAAACGTAAACGTAAAAGAAAACACAAAACTAAACGTTTCTTGCATTTTGCACCCAATTGACCTCAAAGCACGCTCCAAGTGAGTGAATATAATCACAGATGTTTCCACCATCTGTGATATAATGAGACAGGTATTGATTTGAGGCTGGGTGGAAAACAGCTTAGTTGTTTGGCTCACATAAGTGTTTAGTATTGCATTTACTTTTGAGTTTACTTTTAGTTTGTCCAAAAGTAAATGCTCATAATTTGCAGTGTTAAATGACCTTGAATGACCTCTAAATGACACCTCATGTGACCCCATGATGTAAATGTACATTCTATCTTCTTGGCCTCCAACATAACTTGGCCACAGCCTTGCTATGCGTCCATATTACCAAATGTTCACAGACTATTTTTAACATGAGGACCTATGTTCCCAGAAAAGTTTTTTTTTTAAGGCCTATCATGCAGGAATTAGGATGTTGCTGGACAGTTTATATGTGCACAGATGATGAGCATAAGTACATTATTGTGATCACGCTTTCACTCATATTGAGATATAGAATCAGCTTGGCCTATGCAAATTGATTCATTGTAATCAAAAGCAGTTTAGATAAATGATAATAACGATCAGGGTTGTAGCAAGAGCAATTTTTAGTAACGGTCTCCCGATTTCCCGGCCGGGGTATTACCGTATTACGATGTAAACTGTCTGAATGCATTGACCAAATATTTATGTATTATATTGACAAAACAGGGGAAATACCATAACATATACTCAGTTTTACTTCCTTCCAAGTTCCTTCATCACCAGTTAAAAATTGTATAATGTAAGCTTATCAATAACAATTCTGTGGGGAATTACATAGTGCCGGGCGTTAATTACTAGTCCAGGGTGGGCCCGCCTGGTACCGCCGACCGTAGCTACAACCCTGATAACGATGAATGTATTAGAAAATAAAGCATACATGTGACAATCAACCAAAAAATTATGTCACTCATCTTCAATATCTGCAGTATTTTGTCTAGCTTGTGCAATATATTCTTGCATCAAACCCCAAAGCCATCCAATATCCATACTCCTTATTAAACACTTCAAGATGGGAGTTATTAATTTTAAAAATCTATGTCTTAGTTTGAATTTGCATCGTCTGTGATACATACATAATGCAGATATACTCAAGGAGAATTGTACATCCATTGAGCCAAGCTAAATATAGTTGAATATTTTTTAACAACAAAACTCATTATTTATAAAACTTTATTTTAGTCATTTAATGTAAAACCAGAAATGTTCACGAGTCTGAATATTTCACGAATCAGCAATACTGGCCTAATTCAGTGTGAACATTTCACGAATGTAACTTTGCAATGCACTGCTACAAAGGTAGATTGGAAATATTTTTGGCACACAACTTTCGCGAGTAAGTGCTCCTTGCGAAATTAGTGAAATTGAAATGCATGCAAATATTTCTGGTTTTACAGTGTTAGTAGTATAAAAGTAAGTAAACGAACATCCAAGTGTAATGGCTAATTTTGCTAAACTGATTTACAGCACATCCCCTTTTAACACTATTCTCTGAGTACCACTGCCCACACTATTCCCTGAGTACCACTGCCCTACCTCCCTCTTTAACCCTGGCACAGTACTCTCTAAATTTACCTTTTTAGTTTTGCTGTAAATCCTGAACACCAAAAGTAAATTTGCTAGATAGAGGGCAGCAAACACATACTGTGCCAGACGGATGTTGGCACCCTGGCTAGTGAGATAATACAGCCCCATGTAGAAGTATACAAATCCTGCAGGATACCTGCAAAATAATACGTCAAAAGTTTTCGTTAAGGATAATTAAAAGGTTTGAATATGAATGACTGCAAGCAATCAATTTCTAACATGTCATATGTCAATCACTACAACTTATCAGCGTGTAGTTTTGGACAGCGTGTACTATATCGGGTTTACTTTTTTAATAAGCTCCTCCACACTGTGTCATGCCTTTCGGTAGTCCACTATATTGTTCAAGGTAACATGTTCATAAGTTGCAGTGAATGTTTTCTTATCTATTCCCACTTCTCATCCCAATTAAGATGACCTGCCAAGACAAAGGGGCGAATACGGTATCATTTTTAATTTTTTGTGCCAATATCCCATACCTCATTTATGCATCACGCCATAAGTTTAATCTTGTAACTGAAAGTGTCTATAATTGGACAAAACGTATAATATTAGCTGAGTTGTATCAATTGGGGATTAACCCTTTGTTGTATTAATATAAGACTGAATTATAGATGAGGTGACCGTTGTTTACATTTAGGACGCCCTCGGTTGATTTGAGACAAAACACACCGGGCAAGAGTTCCTATAGTTTACATAGGCCAGATCAGGTTTTCTAACTAGATTGTGGTGTCACAGCAAATTGTTATCAAAACTGTCTTTAAACTTGCTTAGGAATGCTATAAGCTATCGCATTTCACCAAAAAAAAATTTTAAATATGAGTTTTACAATTCATTAGAAAGAAATTTCATGTTGTCTTCATTAACTTTACTGTATATTCTGCCTGGAGGGAATCAACAGAGGGTGTCCCATTTGTAAATACATGACGTCACCGGTCACACCATCTATAGACACAATTATTGACACTATGTTTGACCAGTTACAACCCAAATCCAATTTTCGGACTCACACCAAACACATTCAATAAGAGAAAGATTTACAGTAAATGCACCAATGGGGTAACACATCCATCTATAATTCAATTCACTTTTTAGTTCAAAATGTAAGTGTCTTTTCTAAAAGATGTCTATTATTGAGTATACACAAAAAATGAATTCTCCATTCACTTAATAGCTCCACAAATTATACATGTTTTGTCCAATTATAGACACACTGAGCAACATCCAATAAGTCTTTAAAATATAAGGGAATATTAAAATACATATCACCTTAAATTGCTTTTACGATGGGTATTCCATTCATAATATAAGTTTAGGGTTTAAAGGGTTCGCCATCGGACAAGTTTTTAACTTGTCCTACAGCGAAACTGTTTTTAAAACTCTTAACTTACATATAATTACCTTCATTTTACTCTTCAAAAGTGTAATTTCATTTGTCCTTAAACTATGAATCAGCACTTACCAAATGTTTCACTTGATCAGAAAACTTTAAATCTCAATTTCTTCAATTCTGTACAATTTGAAAAACTTGTTATTATCCATTTTGATTAATTTTTGAAGTCAATAATAATGAAAAATATGAAACAATGAATCATCTCTTAATATTGATCTTAATTTGAAGCACATTTCTGTTAAGTTGATGTTGGTGATCTCAATTCAAGAGCTATTGAAAATGGAGTGTCTCGAGATTTGTGTCTGAACTCTTCATTTTATATGATGCATTACATATTTGGCCAATCAGATTTACTTTTCCCTTCAAAAAAGAGATTTTGGCTTCAGAAGAAAGCCCATATTAGTAATTTCAATAAACTGCAAAATAAAAGGCCTGTGAGATATTTTGTATAGATGACTACAAGTGGGAAAAGTAGTGACTAATCCCAAATGTGGAGAGCCTATACCTACAATCCTGAAAAAAGTTCATGGAACGCTTACTTGTTAACAACGGAAAACTAACACCCCCTTTCTCCCGTGCAATGTTGAGAAATGTTATAAATGTCTTTAGCAGTTGTTCAAGGTGTTTCGACATTGATTGATGGGTGTGGGGAAGGGGAAATTGTTGTTTAATATGTCCTATTCAGCTATTAACTAAATGAACATCATTTATTAAGATCACAAAAACAATTCTGCACAAAATGTCTAAACGTCTAGATTGTAGGTTCGTGAGAGGTGATATTCTGATGAGAATAAGTGGACTTTTATTTTTCTCAATTATGGAATGCAAAGGTATGGAAAACACTATGAGCAATTATAATTGGGACCCAAATTGGGTCACTCGCTTTAAAAAGCAAACTTAGACAATGGCATTAAACAAATTTACCACATAAGCTTATTGAGAAAGTCTCTGAGAGAGGTCTACACATTCCTAAAACATAAACAATTTTGCGTTATTTTCCTTACACCAGTGGTCCTGTGTCTCCTTTTAACTTCATGTAGTCAAATGTGCCATTGACAACGCCTTCCACCTCATCCATGTAGGCCTCCCAGTCTATCTCAGTGTCTGAAAGAAGACAAAATATTCAGAATGAAAATATATTTAGGCTATCATCAAATTGTCATATCTATTCAACATTTTACCTGTGAAAAATATTCTTGGTTAATACTTTTCCCGTGGCAGGTGTCTGTAGACGAAAATTACAAAATTACCACAAACCCCCTCCCATCCCCACCACAAACCACCTCCCTTGCCCATCCCCACCACAAACCTCTCCCATCCCATTCACAAAACCCCTCCCCCACCTCAAAATTACCCCCACCACCACAAACACCCTACCCACCCCACCCCACGGCCTACCCTCCCCACCCCATGCATCCACGCCACCACAACCCCCACTCTAAACCCCCTCCCCTTCCCAACCGCACCACAAACCCCTCCCCAACCACAAACACCCTACCCACCCCACTTCCTAGGCCAACCCTACCAACCCCATGCATCCACCCTACCATCCCCCCTTCCCCACCACAAACCCTCTCCCCAGGGCCATCCCACAAACCCATGCCCTCCACCACAACCCCTCCCCACCACTAACCCCCTCCCCCAACCACAATACCATCCCCATCAGGCATCACTACACTAACCCCCTTGCCAATCATAAACACCCTCCCTATACCCCACATCACACCAAACCCCCTATTACAAAAATCACATGGTATAGACCATTTCAAATCCGAAAATATACGACCACCCTAATGCTTCCGATTAGCCGAGTGATTTGACGCTCGGTTACATGACCTGTCAGCTCCTGACAGGTCATGGCCATGTGCCGGAGAAAAACAACGTGTTTTTCACCCGTCTGCCCGTGTGGTAGATTGCGCTGGTGTTCGTGATAGATTGTATCCCTCACAAAGTTGATGTTGCGGCATTTCAGTTACAAAAAAGAGTGAGATGAAGAGATTTGGGGTAATATTTTCACTTTTTACCGTCTGCTCGATACATTTGGAATTTGTCCGTCAGCGCCTTTGTTGATAAAAAAACAAAATAGTCTCGTTCCACGTTTTACTTCTCATGTGTGCACGCGTGTATGTAAACATAGGCGGACAATCAACTAGGGCAATGCTGTGAACGCGATCAACTGTTGCGAAGAACGCGCAACGCACCTACTCCATGTGACCTGTTTTTCCGAAGATTTCCGATCTCAATTTGAAATGGTCTATCGATTATCGTTGTGCCACCCATCACTACAACAATTTTTTTACAATATTATTATTATTAGACAAAACTTTTGCCTGATGCTGAATGGATGTCTCTGACACACCCCACAATGACGTATTTCATTGGCCACAAGTACTCATTTAGGCTAGTGGATAAAGTGCTGGGAGATATCAAGCCTCTCGGTCTCAAACCCAAAATCACAAAATGTTCTTCATCTCTTCAACAAAGACAAAGTATCAGAATTTGCGTAATTTAAACAGGAAATCAAACATAAACCTTAGTCCTTACACCAACATATTTTTACTCCATTGGAACTATTATTTTCGGTTTCAAACATGAAAAATAATGAATTTATTACGCATTTTGTCTTGGTGTCAATATTTGCCCACTTATCGGTGGGACAATTTGGCCACCTGCTATGACTGAAGTAAGCTTACATTTGACTTTGTTGATGACCAAAATATTGACGACTATTTCTGCAAACCAGAGCAAAGTTGCGGCGATCCACATCTTCTCCGGGTCGTACAGTATCCCCCGAATAAGATTGCGACCTCTCTCCACCAAACCATTGTTTGCCATGGTTGTTAACACCTCAGAAACCAGACTTTTTTCAACCTCCCAAGCGTTCCCCGTTTCCGAGCAATAATGTTCAGCAGCAGCCAGTCCAGCAAGTGTTTATGGAATGGATGCTTTTTCGGGAGTTTACTAGTTCACTTCTTTATGGAAGTACCGTACAGTGTATTCCAGCGTTTGCCAGCTGGGCATCCGGTCAAAGTTCGTATTAAATTAAACCCAGTTAAAGTAATCACTTCCAGAGGGAGTAAGTCGCGAATGCTATGATGCTTTAGGCAAAACACGCCTAAAAGGGCGTGATATTCCTCCTGCAGTGTGGTCTATTTTGTAAAAGATCATAATAATATGTGAAAAAATGCCCAATATTGTCACATTAATATTTAGTTTTACCAAAGACTTTATAAGTATGTTTTAGTCTCGTATCAGTCACATTTTTATGTCTGGGAATAGTTTTGGATTTTGGTTGTCACACGGTAGGTAGATGTTCTGATTGCTGACCCGATTTTCAACTTTATGTTTTCTATTTTACACATTTTACATTTTCACATTCCAAAGTTTGAGTTGCATAACTCCAATGGTTCTAATTTTAGAAGCACACGGTCACAATAATTTTCCCCGTTTAGTAGTACACTACACAAACTGGCTGGTAATTCTTCACATTTTAGCGTATATATAATTTCTAAATGGAACATTTATGGCCCCTAAAGATTCTACAGACATATGATGAGAAAAATATGGGGATTCCTCTGATATCAAAATATCATGATGTGAAGAAACAAATCATAGCCAAAAAAAGGTGATCGGAACATAGGCCTACACCTTTTCAAATATTAATATTTGGAAACACAGCAACAGTTATAAAATCTGCACATTTCTATACCGCCGTTTGACCATTTTTTCATTGAATGTAACTAACTATTAATATGTGGTAGTCATCAATCACCATTATAGATTTTACTCTCCATTTTTTATATCCCATTTGCCTTTTACTTTTTAATCTCCCCTTTGGCTATGTCATCCTTTTGTTACATTATCCACTTCATCAATCAGCTGTCAAGTTTGTTATACCTTCCCCTATTCATCCATCTGTCACTTTGACCCCCAATGTGTTACATTATCCAATATCACTTCCTGCCCTTTGTTCCCATGTCTATATATATGTTAGTGTATGTTGTATTCTGTCATTTTACCTTCGATAAAGATTCTGTTAGAATCGAAACGTCAGGTCCTCTTATATTTATTACATTTACTTACAAAGGCTATTTTTGTGGATAAGCAGTTTGCATTCAGCTTTTACATTATATTAATATTTTCAGTGAAATGTAGACATGATTGATCATTTGATTTTTTTATCATCATAATTATTTTTGTGGGGGTTGAGAGCCAGGGCGAATCCCTCGGTTGGCAATTCTTGACTGGGCAACACTGAAGAGCCATGATCCTCCTATTTTGATTACATTAAAAACGCGGCCGATGACCTCGAAAGCCCACCACTCCCGCACCCCCGCTCGCGGTTTTTTTTCTTCGTATATGATCCTACTCCAGTGAAATCAGTTGATTTGTTAACAAATCATTTTATTCAGTGAATGTTGCTTTATTCCGTATTATAAAACGGAATAACGGAGTAAAGTGAATTTCACGAGGATCATGTATACGTACGAAAAGAAAAGAAAATTGCCATTGCCCCTCCCCCCCCCCCTTCCTCCCGCTCTTCTCTTTGTTGGGGCCACTAAGTGTGTAATCGCCCGCCCCCTACATCATGTGTTTCCATCTCCAGTGGAACGGTCCCAATAACCCAGGCGCCCGAAAACTAAGTGTTGTTAGGGCTCGAATACTCATCTCGAGCGAAAACTTCTCAGTCATTCTTTGAGAGCTCGTCGTCGCGTCAGCTCTAGAGTGAAGTTCACTCTTTTTAGAGTGATTTCCTCGTGACACTCGCACTCCAAAAGAGTGCGAGTGTCACCCTTAAAAGAGTGGAAATCACTCCAAAAAGAGCAAACTTCACTTCTAAAACGAGCTGTCCCTAGCCACGTCCACAAGATCTCTTACTTATAGTTATAGTTATATAAATTATATAGAGTGGGCTTCATTTTAGAAACGTGATTTCTGATTTTAGGCAATAACCAATAAACCAATATCTTTATTAACCTCTATCTTTATGTTTTATGAACATAAAATTATCTTTATGTTTTATGTATTTATTTGTATATTTTTATTGCTTTCACAAATTATGCATGTAATATCTTATAAATCAGAATGACCAGTTCCTAAAACAGCCTACATCAATGATCCCTAAATCTGTGTTTCTCAACGCACGTCCTTCACTCCATGCCCCATGTAATTGTAACCACATTAAACCGGGTTATATCCTTGTTAAACGCGCTTAAAATTGTAAGCAAATTAATTGATTAAAAATGGCGTCCAACACAGTGGATCGAAATACTCTCTTTAGGATCTCCCAATTTGTTATGTTATTGGGATTTATATCATATGTGGAGGCCCAAACGTGTGTGTTTTATGGTAAGGAAACATGTATTACCAGGATTATATAGATCTTAATGAGTTTCTTGCTTTTAATGCTTACATATTTACCAGTTTGTTTCGTTTTGAGCTGCAAATTTTTTTTTTCGGTGCAAAATTCGGCATGATGATCATGCACCATTATTATAGTCCTGGTTACAAGTTACAGTTCCCACGGTACATTATGATTTGGGTACTACTACTGTACAGTACCCATATCGGTACATATCATGATATTGATGCTGGTACTTGTTCCTCCCATAACTCTAGTGGATAAGCAATATATAAAAAGTTTGTATCCTTGGGCAAGGTACTTAGTCTCAAGGGTAGGCATGTTCATAAAATTTTGAAAATAAAATTATCTCTTTGAAAATGGAATACATGGAAACAAAGTACTATACAATAAAAAATGATGGTTCAACCTTGTCTGCAGGCTGAATAATAAAAAAGTTATAACCAAAAGTAGTTTAAGTCATGCCCATTTTAAAACCATTTTAGGTAAATTAAGGGTTTACTTTCATGATGTCTAGTTGCTTGTGTGGGGTTATTTATACATCAGTGAATACATCCCAGCAGTTTTGTACTTTTCCGCTGAATTTAAAAGAGGTAAACATGAGTTTTCTACATATTTTGGTCAAATATGTCGCCCTCTATAGTCAATGATATGAACATCCCTATCAAGGGAGCGTGTGTGGTCTAGTGGATAAGACGCCGGTCTCACAATGCAAAGGTTGTGGGTTCGAGCCCCACTTCGGCCAACATGTCTGTATCCTTGGGCAAGGTACTTAGTCTCTATTGTCTCGTGGTTCAGAAGTCACGTATAAATGGTGGTCTCGTGTATCGGAAGAGCAAAATCCGAGCACGTTAAAAGGTCACAGATTCCGTCGTAAAGAGTAGGGGATCATCCCGGTCTGTGGCACACATCGTCCTAGGTCACAGGGCATGGGGTTGCGCAGTTAACACGTCCTGTGTATTTAAGCCCCCTTCGCGTTTGATTCCGAAAAGGAATGTTGCGAAGTATTCAATCAGATTCAGATTCAGATTATAAGACGCCGGTCTCACGATGCAAAGGTTGTGAGTTCGAGCCCCACTGGCCACTTCGGCCAACATGACATGTTTGTATCCTTGGGCAAGGTACTTAGTCTCAATTGTCTGGCAATATCCTCAAATAGGTCTTACATACGGAATAAAGCACACGGCAGCTATCATATTTACAATGCAAACATGGGTGTATTTAGGGTAAAGTTGCAAGTTTTCGGTCAGCGCCTATTTTCGGTCACTTCGCCCAAATCGTATAATGAAAATGACCTCGTCGTTATAAGCTGACAGTTAGCAAACCGCCGCATAGTTGATGCATGGTATTGCTTAAAATGGCGACGACCGATGCAATTACACGATTTTGGCGAAAGTGACCGAAAATAGGCGCTGACCGAAACTGGCGACTTTACCCTTGTACATGTACATGTGCCTTTACTTCAGTGAGTTGACATTTGTGAGATCATCAAAATCTGCAATCTGTAAAAAGTGTCACACAAGGAGGCCATTACATTATACTACACATATTAGGTGATTAAATGACTTTTTACATCTTCTTGCAAAGTGTCAGTGCCATTTGAGATTTAGTGAACGATGGTGCAGAGCATACCATTGTTATTGCTGCATAATTCAGCATACATTATTTCCAGGCCAATATGTACGCTTCCCAGTCGTGGTGCCAGTGTAAATTCGGCAAGATGATAAACACCACTTTATTTAATTTATTTATTTTTGTTGCTATGTTGAATCAATTCTATGATATATTTGTGACATTCGAAGCATTTTTGTTATCCCTTTATTTTCTTCGTCGCTGTAGTTCAAGATTTGTCAAAAAAAAACCGCAAACTGAAAATAGCCATAAATCTGTCATAGTTTCATGTAGATGTATAAAGCTCATTTTTGCACCATTCCATTTCTGTTTTGTTGCTCTTTGAAATGATACCAAATTTGTAGTGGTTCATAAAAAAAAAAACTACATTCGATAGGACTCCCTACTAGTAGTCTGCTGCAGAGCCTGCGTTAGACCCTTTTATGTAGCGATAGAGGTGTGTGGAACATGATTTGTAACTGTATGGACTGCTTCTACAGTCCATGGTAAATGTCTTTCAAACTTAATACAAATGCAAACCTCTGTGTTAGTGTTAAACTTGGTAATACATTTGGTACCGGTAATTGATTACCAGAAGCTGTTGCTGAGCAGGCGAGATGCGCTGTTGAGAACCGCCTTGTTTATTAAAATAAGGATCCAAATCCAAAATCTTTACAAATTACAACTCTGAATTTGTAAACATGGATGTTTCCTATTCCCCCATAGGCTTACTCAGTAAAGTTCCCTGCCAAATTCTGCATACATGGTCATAACAATGGTGCACAACTTTGCTCATAAAGGACGCCCTCTAGTGAAAATGAAAATGATTTTAATGTTAGATTGACAATCAGCTATGTAATTCTAGATTTACAGTCATAAAGTGCCCTAAAGCCGGGCATACAGTGTACAAGTTCTTACTGGCCACGGCCAGTTGGTCGGGTAGCCGGGTATATGTTTTAAAAGTTGCCAAAAATAAGGGTATTTTTAGCTCTATTTTTGTACACATTTTTGTGTTAATAGTCATAACACTATAAACCATAAAAAATAAATGTAAACATTTTTAGCCATTTTCTTCCCAGGGGTGGGTTAATAACGTTCCTTAAACAGAGTAAAATTTCAAATGAGAATAACAATCATAATAATAATTATTTGCATCACAATTTTTACAGCTGGAGCCAGAGACGCTAGTCCGCAGTATAACATCCCCAACTGCACCTGGCACAGGCAGAGCGCATGCTGTAAACGTACAGAAGTGTCTGCTGTCATGGATAGTATGTTCAAGATACACGAAACTACAAAAGCATGCAAAAACCGACTGCACTATATGATGTGTTACTTCTGTAGCCCAAGACAGATTGATTGGTATGACAACGGGTGAGTGTGGGATTTTGTTGCTTTCCTGAAGAAAAAATGACACACATCCTCTCTCTGCATTAACCCTTAACCGAACTGAGTTTACAAATACAGTAGAATGGGGATACATTGACCCTTGATGGGTAACTTTGGCTCACAAAAAAAAGGTTTATTTGTAAAATTTTGAGAAAAGTCCTATAGTGTAATTTTTAGGTCGTCCGTAGGAAGAGACCTTATGGCAGCATCCTTCGTGTGTGTTGTCTGTGTGGGGGTGTGTCTGTCAACAATTTGGTATACACTTTTTGTTTTGTCCATTTCTTTTCCATACAATAACCAATTGCAATCAAACTTCGGTCATAGATGCAACATGGAAACCTGCATATGTTAATGAGGTCAAAGGTCACATACCAAGGTCAAAGGTCATCTGAGGTCAAGATGTAAAATTTAGTACACACTTTTTGTATTGTCCATTTCTTTTCCATACAATGACCAATTGCAACCAAACTTCGGTCATAGATGCAACATGGAAACCTTCATATGTTAATGAGGTCAAAGGTCACATACCAAGGTCAAAGGTCATCTGAGGTCAAGATGTAAACTTTAGTATACACTTTTTGTATTGTCCATTTCTTTTCCATACAATGACCAATTGCAACCAAACCTCGGTCATAGATGCAACATGGAAACTTTCATATGTTAATGAGGTCAAATGTCACATACCAAGGTCAAAGGTCATCTGAGGTAAAGATGTAAAATTGGCTGCATATGTAAAATGTATTACATTTAAACAGATGAAGTACAATTGCAACCAAACTACCCATATAAACGGACGACCTATTTGGGGCCGCTGTCCCTATTTTTTAATTTGGTATAAACACAACAACATATTACCCTGCTACATAATGATATGTGTATCTGGAACTGGACCTAAACACACTAAGCTGCAGGAATTTTTCTTTATTTTTAGGTATTTGTAGGACAATTTTTCTTCAACAAATTGCAGTTCTGCCTTACCTATATGGTGGGTGTATTCAGCAACTTTCATGTTGTGGTTGGACAGATAATTTACCTATACATGTATGACAAAACAATACCCAATTCATTTTCATTTGCATACTTCATTGCGCCACAGACCAGCATTTACTGAAAAAAGAAACGAAAAGTGGGGTAACTTAGGCCCATGTTAAAGTATATATAGGCCTACTGTAAGACAAATTCAAAACAATCAATTTTCTACATTTACAGCCAAATTTATTTGTTATTAATTAATGCCTGTAAAAAGTTAAAACAAGCAATCTCACCACAAATTAAATGATTTACCACGTTTATTTGGAATTGTTATCTCTTGTCTAACAGTTTATTTTTTGGTATTTTCTGTATTTTTTATTGCATTCTAATCTGTAAAATGTTCAATAAATATTGTCGGTTGTTTTTTAAAAACACTTCAATGAACCTAAAACCTTAATTATAAAAAAGTTTGAAATATTTTATCATCCAAGTAGGTTTGAATAAGTTTTTCGCAAGTGGGCCAATATTTTATCATCCAAGTAGGTTTGAACAAGTTTTTTCGCAAGTGGGCCAAAGTTACCCCATGTGGGGTAACTTTCAAAGATTGGTGAAAAAACTATCTAGAAACACTTACATTTTCAAAACAACAAAAAATCATTGTAGAGGCAAGTTATCTATTGACATTGTACTATCAACTGTAGTCTAGTTTACCAACAAAAGTGTCTTCCATACAATGGATAAAAATCAAACTGTAAAAAAGATTGGGTCAAAGTATCCCCATTTTATGGTACATGTATTGACATTGGTGCATATTAATTGTTATTGCATCATCATGGAATGTAGATTTTAGATGTATCAATGAAATATATAACACAAAACACTTAATTCTATAATTGTTGATATACAGGAAAGTGTACATTTGCCAAGAGTTCTGCGAAGAAACTTACAAAGAATGCGCCACTGCTAAGCTCGGAGATAAGGTCCTAGGAGAGGAGTACTCGAGCGGCAAAGAGCTATGTGAAGCGCAGAGTTTCCAGGTAGTCCCAAGTCGTGAGCGATGTTTCAACTTTGATCCAGACGCATTTGATGCAGCAACCCACGGAGGCTTGTCCATCTTGTTGGCTGTTGTATCGCTGGTTGCAGTAGTCTTCTTGGGGAGATGAAAATGTTCCCTAGTCATTTGAATTACCGGTACATCTTGCCTGCAAATGTGAGTGTGACATTGCATTTTCCAGTGATAGGCACATACAGGATTTAAGCATCTCATACATAAGCTAGGGTTACTGGGTAATGACATGATGTTAGGCTATATTAAAAAAATCTTTTGTCTCAAAGCTCCCGCGCGGGTTAGTTAAGGGCAGTGTCAACCCGGCACTTGTTTCAAAAATTGAATTTCATATTTCTCTATCATTTTATACTTTTATATGTATTCTATCATTACCATCATAAGTTACTAATCGGAAGCGATTATTTCCCGTTCTTTTAGGTGATTTAAAATTGTTGTTTTGGTAAGTTTGAGTAAGGAAAAGGCGCATGGTTATTTGGCGGGAAATTTAGCGAAGTTCCGCGCTTTTCATATGCTGCGACAGCTGTTCGATCATTGCGTCGCGCGCTGAATCTTCCCGTGCGTAATACTAGACGCGCCGCTTGATATCCGCGACGTAGACGCGAAAAACAAAAGAGCGCAAAACAATGTCTAAAAATGTAAACAAAGGCCAATCTTATGATCATTTAAATTTCCGTTTTCTTCCAATTTCTTCACATTGTGACAATATAAATTGAATCTGATAGTTTATTTTAATTGTTCATAATAGTATACTCGCCTTTCGGGTCACACGTCCGTGTATTCTGAGTTCATTTAGCTTTAAATGGTGGAAAATGTCAATATTTTTACTAAATTGCTGTTTTCTAGAAGTTCAAATTTGAAGGAATTTGACGATTTTTCAGACAGCATAACTAAAAAAATATCAAACTATCAGGTAAGCTTTTACTACCATTGTGTAGAGGACTTTTAGCGCTAGGAGGCAAATTTTTATTTTTTCGATTATGGATTTTAAACTCGAGATATGCATCCATTTCTAGCAAAATATATGAAAAAGAAACATGACTTTTACACTTTCCCGATGTTTTTAGCAATATTTCCAAAACTAAGCCTTATTTTGGAAAAAGAAAAAATTGCCTCCTAGACAAAATTGTCTTGTTTACAAAAATGTATATTAGAACAAATTACCATTTTTTATTTTATAGTTATGCTGTCTGAAAAATTTGGGGTAAAACAATCGCTTTTTGGTTCATTTCTCAAAATTTAGTTTATTTGGTATCACATTGATATCACCATCGGATTCCTTATCAAATTTCCTTTCTATAAATGTATACTTTTATGTACTTTTATTCAATATTCTTAAACTTAGAAGCAAAAGTTGATCATCAAAATAATAGGGTTGACACTTCCCTTAATTGATGTGGGTTTTTTTTTTTTTTTTTTAAATCCCCAAGTTTCACCAATTTTTCAGATTTTCATTGATCACATCATTTTATATATACAAAAGGTCACTTTTACAAGGATTTCAATATTTTATATTTAAAAAAAAAAATTAAACAAATAATAAAAAACCGCATTCCGCATTAGGTTTTGAAAAACTGAAGAGCTTTGAGACAAAATATTTTTTAAATATAGCCTTACATTCATTTTTTAAGGGCAATTGAGGATAGGCCAGTGGAACCGTGCAATTCATACAACTCATTTTGGAAACCTTTTCGTCCCTGAAATAAATCAAGTCTGAATGGCAATATTGCAATCGTGCTGCTCTTGAATTCCAAAAGGATATCTGTATATTTTGCTCATCAAAAATGATGGAATCAAATACACAAGTGTTAGCCTGTATGCTGCTAAACGTATGTGAGAGAAAACAATTGATAAAAGAATTAAGATGGCTTTTGTCAAAATAAGGGAACAATCTATATATTTACCAAAGAGTAAGAATTTAAAAATTAAAAATTAAATTGTAGATGATTTGGGGACTGTTTTTTAATTCATCATAAATTATGGAAGTTTGAATTTTAACTTCTTTTTAATTACCACCAAACTGAAATAGGAGGGTTATTTATACAAAACATCATAAACTATGATCCAATTTTGGATTTACACCCCTGCAGGTGGGGATTGAAAGCCTATTTATTTTACTCCCATTCTTAGCTGTCAATATCCCTTTTTGTACGATCATGTTATTTAATCTGTTTCTTCCAAAGAATCACACTAATGTAGTATAAGATGTTTTATTTCTGTTCTAAAAAAATGACTCTTTAGTGTAGAATAGGCATAAAAAGAGTCTGTCTCAGAAATATTTAGCAAAAAATAAAAATGTGATGCATCACATCATGAAGTGCACATTATTGTCCAGGCTTATTTTGAGATGTTGATGGAAAAACACTAGTGTAATAAAAAAAAAAAGCAAACCAAATCTATGTTTGCTCATAAAAGTATTACTTCAATGTTCAAAAATTAGGTATCATTGAAGATCTTGTAAAAGTCCACTCATCAGCCAGGCAGTGTCATAATCTCATATTTGGCCAAAATTGACATGTACACACTTTTGATGTAATTCATCACATTTTTTGTGGTAATTTTCAGCACTACGCAATGTGTCTGAGACAACCCCTACAAGTGTAATATGTAGAAAAGAAAAATTGTGTGCAATTGTAAGTTTTACATCAGTACGTTTAAGAATTGGAATATTTTTTATCAGTAACTGAATCCCCTGAGCTCTACCTGCCTATCTAACAGTGTTTATGATTGGTTAATTTCAAAATATTCATTTGAATAACCAATCAAACTACTGCTTCTAAAATATTTCCCTCCAACCCAGGGTCAGAAATTTGAGGAGAATCCAAGAACTGAGAATCCATTCTTGCAAAGATTCCCGCCGGTAAAGTTGCGAGAATCCAAGTTGATTCTCGTAGATAATCTGTCTAAACACAATATTTAAATGGAGAAGAATCCATAGATTCTCGCAAAATCCTTTTGCGAGAATCTATGGATTCTCGCAACCTTTGACGAAATTCTGACCCTGCAACCTTTACCAGGGATACATTAGTTTTAACAATGTATCCAGTTTTCTGACCAATTGGTAGGTAGTTCTCAAAGGGTTAATAAAGGTACTGAGAAATGCAAATCATGATTACAATTATATATTTATTGTCTCAGTAGCCTTTATAAAGGTTGAGAAATGCAAATCATGATTACAATTATAGATTTATTGTCTCAGTAGCCTTTATAAAGGTATTGAGAAATGCAAATCATGATTACAATTATAGATTTATTGTCTCGGTAGTCTTTATAAAAGTACTGAGAAAAGTAAACCATGATTACAATTAGTCAATTCTCTCCAAGATGTGTGTGTGTTTGTGTGCTTCCGCCCTTTATTATTCATATTTAGTTTACATCTCGATGCTTACCAAATATATTGATTGCTGCTTTACATTAGTTGTATTTATTTGTATTTATGTATGTATGTACATAGATTATTTATTGAAAATAGTATAAAATGCTTGTTATGTAAGAAAGTTTATAGTTTATACTGCAAAGCAAACAACTGAAAATGAAAAAAGACTCATTAACTTAAATTTAACCTGGTAAATTACATAAAGAGTAATTCTCTATGAAAAAACACTAACACGTAGTTAGGTTGGTTTACTTTCCTGTAGCACAGAGTTTGTTAGAGGCAAATCAAAATGATGTAAGGTTTTCTTTTCAAAAATGGATTTTGTTTTGTTGTTTTCATTCAAATATATGCCTCTGAATATTCAATTTGAAGGGTATGATTTGGCTAATTGCCCAAGTAATTCGCATCAAATTCCTTGCATCGCACTCCCTCCCCCTAATTTTTTTAAATAAAAAAAAACCAACACACCAACATTGTATCCCCATTTTTTTAACCTAAACTGTAAATGGCTGCTTTAAATAAGATATAGACTTAAATTACTGAAGAGTTTCCAAATTATATATAATTATGCAATATTTGATATACAAAAATGTGAAATATTATATGTCAATGTCAATACTAAGAGTTAGAGAATAGAGGTTATCCATGTATTAGATTAGCAGCCATCTCGTGGGGAATATTATATTTAAGATTTTCAGAAAAAAAGATGCACTTCATAATGTATTTGATAGCACAATTCATGCCATGAACTGTACTTCATGCACCAAGTATATTGAAGGTAGAATAAGGCGGGTGCGAATCCCTTTGGTTGTCCGTTCCGCCTGGCTACATTGTTATTAGAGATAGCCTTGTTCAATAATAATTTAAGCTTACAGAACATATTTGGTCATTTCAGATAAATCTAACATGTTGCATACCAAAGTGTTTGTGACATATTTTGGTACAAGTACTTTTGATACTTTCCATGATATATATAACTTCGCATCCTGCATATTCTACCTTCAATATAACTTTTGGATGTTGCTAGTGTTGCGCATAGGTTGCACACAAGAGCCATTGTAGATGTGACTCCTAACTCTTGATATGAATCTTAAGAGATAGCACCCATGTAATTTAAAGGCATTAGTGTTAATTATAAACATACGACACAGTGGTCAAATATCTTAGAACGACCAGTAAATGCACATAATGTGACAATAGAATTGATTACTTTGAAGTTAGGTTCATTTAACTTGTCTCAACATTTTGTAGTGCAAGTATTTATTTTGTAAAAATGTGTTTTTATATGTTGTATTTAAAGTATGATATAAATCAGGGTGCTTCTAAAGCACAATGCAGTGTAGTAGCGTGTTATTTATTTTAAAATATATCATACATGTAGGTAGGCGACGTAAAAAAATACTCTGTTCTTATACAAGCAAACAGACCTCTCAGGCAGGCTTCGTTTTAAGTCACGTTTTCACGCGCACAGCCCGCATTTTCCCATCTGCGCGTGCAAAATAATATTTCCCCTTGAGTTCAGGGGCGCCCCGCGCGCAAAAAACACACGGTAACACACACAAGTAAAATGTACTGTTATAAAGACATTGCAGTGCACTTGCGCACAGGTTGGTCGGGCCAAGCCTACGAGGACTACGGAATGTCAGTGTGTCACTTATAGGACAAGATTTTCAAGAACCCCTGGTTTTGGGATTGAGCCCCAATTTTTTTAATTCAGGTGTTCAGGGGCTTTGAGAACCCCTTGTTTTAAAAATAAGTGCCACCCCTGCTCTCAGGTATGGTCTGTCGGCCGGACGTTTTTTGTTTTGTTTTTTCGGATAATTTTCGGATTTTTTCCCAAAAAAATCAAACATTCAAAAATTACCAATTTGTTCCAAAAATGTTAAAAGAACAGGGTTTTTGTCATTGCCTTAGGGTATTTTTGAAGTAACATAGCATTATATAATCATGAAATGGTTAAAAGGTCATTTTGTGTATTTTTTAGATAAAATGACCTCATGGTTGTGAAATGATTTAGCTAGAAGAATGTGTTCCTCAAATATGTTAGTTAAGTTAAAAAGTATTGGAACAATTCTTACAATCAGATCTTCTTTTTTATCTTTTGTGTACAATCAGATCTTGATAACATTAGCATGTCTTATGTTGACAAAGATGCAGCATTTGTTGAGCATCTTTAATATGCATGTCTGGATTATTAAGAAATTACTAGGGTCCTACTTTTGCTATAAAGTTTAAAAGGGGAACTTGAGCAAAAGCAACTCTTTGACTCTTCTCATGAAGCCATAAGAACAATATTTGAAGAATTCTTTCAGGTGAGAGTTTATGAAGTAGAGCAAAGTATGATGATCAACTAATGCGTTCTTAAACATTCTTCTAGAAGAGTCAAAAAATCATTGGCAAATTAACTTAACTTACATAAAATAAGACCAATACACTCTAGATCATTTATGTTGTAGTAAAGTAAAAATTGCTGTAGCCATCTACCATGGCGTCATCTTTATAACTGTTATGAAATAGTACCATTGACTGACCCTAGATCATCTATGTTTTAGTTCTAGTTTGTAAGTAAATACTGGCATCAAAGTATTATTGTATAGAGACAAATATGACTGCAATTTGGTAGATGTGTAGGGCCTGCATCAGCATTGATGAGTAGGAAACAGTCCTCATTGTGAATACTAAATGTACAAAATGGGCCTAGAATCAAAACTATTACTTTGAATTCTTATTGATGTAATTTATACTGATGAACAATTTTGGTATTTTCCCGATTGTATTAAACCAATGGATCCAAACGTCTAAGAAGTAAAACTTGTAAAATCAAGTATTTTAAATTTGGCTGCAAGAGGTGTGTTTAAACAACGTGGCTGTAATTGATTATTGTTTTTAAGAACACATTTTTGATTTTTCAGATATCAGTACTAACCATGAGAACTTTCATGCATAAACTTGTGTTGTTTTTAAATGATAGGGAAAGTCATCCAATTTTTTTGCACGGATAAGAAGTGCAAATTCTGTCGCAAATCCTAAACATGATTTTGAAAACTTTTAAAAGAGAAATTCAAAAAACCATGAACAGAGGAAGCAGATGATTATTTCTTTCTGGACCTCAACAAGTTATTCAAATAATATACTGTAAACATCCATGACCAAAAATGTGTAACACATTTGGGTTATCTTCAGTGATACTTGTTTTTAGTGTTGAAATTGGGGAGAAAAGCACACAAAATCTTCATAAAATGTTAATTTTGGCTTTAGGAGGAATACTTGTTGAGGTGTTTGGAAAACCTTTGGTCGTACCTGTTTACAGTGTGTGCTGCCTCCCCCCCCCCCCCCCCCCCCACCCCCCCCCCCCCCCCCCCACCGGAAATATTGACTCTTGTTTATTTTAGTGAGACTACTGTCCATGCATTTTAAGTTGGGCCGGTTATTAGGTGGAGATGTTACACTTGCGTGAAATTTGAGATGCAATAATGTAATTTTCTCAGTAAATGTTTAACCTACATGTATAACGTTCAAATTGGTATCAAATTGAAGCTATCATGGAGAAGTATAGTAAAAAATAGGTTCTAATTAGAATTCAAGCGCAATGGAAAGCTATTACTTAGAGCATTTCAAATATAAACATGTTTATCATTTTGGGGTTACTACATTTGAATTTTGCACTGTTTAATATACATTTGACATCTTTATTCAAACTAAACATTGTTTCAAGAACATAAGTCCCATAGTCCCATTGGGATTGAACTTTTCAAATTAAAGTGTATTTTGGGATTCACTGTTTTATAAGATTCAAGAAAATGTGTAAATGTTTTAAGTTTGACAAAGAAACTACCTGTAAACAGCATTTCAACGCATTTTACAAGTGTAAAAAGCATGTAACGCCATACCGGCCAAACTTAAAACGCATGGCCTACTATAATTAAGGTCTCATAGATGAACAAGACAATGCCCAGTGTATGTTTTCACGTAGCCAGTGTTTTTCTAGCAGTCATAAATAGCAATATTGTAATCACCTCGCATGTAAATAAGCTGTTATAAATATACCTACAATGTTTTGTTAATTTTCAATCATCTATTTATTTAAACAGGTGATTGCATATAATTAACATTTTCCGCATGGCAGTTGAAAGTGCACATTTAGATTCTTGCAATGACCTGTAAAGATCACCAACAAGAGCAGCCGCTTAAATCGTTAAAAAGTATCTCGGGTGAAAAAGAGAATTATACCGCCAAGTTGTGTATTAGCATCAGTGTTGAACACAGTAAACTAGAATACAGATTATGATAATAATTATGAAGGTATTCAGCAATATTTCATGTGAACTTAGTGATATTTAGATAAAATATGACAGAGCCTTCCATGGAATACATTACAAAAAACATGCAACATTAGTCAAGTTATAGTAAGATTATAATTACTAATGATGATACTTTTAATCATGATAAGCACATTTGTAGCAGCTTTTTTACTTTGGTGATTAGGTTTTTATGTTAAACATTAATACCAAATTACCATTTTGTATTGTAGAATATAGACATATTTATTACAACATCTTGATATGTATATTGTGCAATATGTAAGTGAAAGAATAAATAACTGTGTGTTTATAAGAAGATGAACAATGTAAGACATACTTGATTCATTTGACATCTGTGAATTTGTAGGATAAACAAAACCAGTGAACTGAGCCTGTCTGCCTCCTCCTCCTCCTATGTTAGGCAAAGCCCTTACCTTTTGAATGTCTATAAAAGTTAGTACCACCGCTGTGATGTCTTTAGATTAATGCAACTTATTTAATGACAATTAATTTTACTTTAATTATTCAAAAACGATTATTCAAGATAAATCCTTATGGGAGATGTATCGGGGTCTTATGACCGGTGCAACTAAATTGCACCAGTCTGGTACTTTTTCAACAGTCACGTGATGAGGAACATGTGGAGGGCGGACTAGCCCCGCTCTCCACTACACACTTCTGAGTTTACGCATACGTTAACTACATGTACAGGTCCCGGGCTACAGTAGTCCTACCTTTAGGACTACTCTATCTATAATCCTAGAAAAATTGCTCCCCATCCGAGAACCGACCAACCCGAGAACCGAACCCGTGGAGTACCTTTAGGACTACTCTATCTATAATCCTAGAAAAATTGCTCCCCCATCCGAGAACCGACCAACCCGAGAACCGAACCCGTGGAGACTCGGCTGGAGGATGGCTGACTCAGTGTTTCTATATTCTATCTCATAGTATAGTATTTCCCTGGATAGTGGCCCTACGAGGAGAGCTACACATGGGCCGCTTGGTTATGGGCTTGGTTATCGGGCTGTTTTGGACTAAAATAAATGTGGTACCAAACTGTGCCATATTTGTAATTGGAAGTCACCCTATTGGACATAAACAAAGTGAACAAAATGATATATGCGTACAAGAAAAATGGCGCATCTACTACGAGGAAATTGTGTACCGACAAATCCATAACAAAAGTTACAAGAAATATGTAGGATATTTGTATTCGCTCTAAAGACTCCTCCATATAGCGACGTATCAGAAGTACAGAATGTCCAAAAAGTTTCGAAACCATTTTAAAGATTTGTATCACTCTTAAAATTAGTCGCAGTACCAAATTGAAAATATATTTGGAAAGGGAATACTTGTATAGAATAATTTTGGTGCCAAACATGACCCCTTTTGAAGTCCCTCAGTGTAAAACACACGCTGAAAGGTTCGACTATACATAACTTCAATTTGCTGGACGCATTGTGTAAATCACTGTACTCACATGCCGCGCTGTCCTCACATTCCATTCACGTGGATTTTTTTCACTTATCAAATGTTGTGTACAACATTAATAATGTTTATAATAAAGATTATATCAATCGGAAATTAAAAAAGAATCATTAAATGGAACCTTTTTTCTCTTCCCTACTATGTCCCTTTGTCGCAACTTCTTTCATTTTTTATTCAGCTCATTATGCTACGCTTTCATATGAAAAGTGCAGTTTTACAGTTCCGGAAACTTTCGTATTTTGTTGGCAAAATAGACAGCTGTCATGGTAAGTTTTGTACCTAAATAATTCTACAAGGCTTCTCTATCCAAATATGTTTTCATTTTTATACTGCGAATTATTTAACCGGAGATATAACGTTTTAATAAGGTTACGAAACTTTTGGGACACCCTGTATGCATAGCAGTAGATATTTATAAAGTGCAGTGTCAATATTCCCTTATACCACGCCTACAGTTCAGTTGATTCAATGATAAGTATCCTTTTTGTATTGAATGTGGTGTTTCGTACTTCATCAAGCATCAGATGATATGAATCGGCAATGGAGTAGCATTCATTCAAGAGGTATGTGTTTAAAGCTTCAATCGTTTTTCCACAATTGATTTCTAATGTCGTCACATTATGAAGTGTGGTGTTGCTTAATGTGTGTATGTTATGTTTTTTGTGTTCTTTCAGTTGTTGGTGTTTTGCTTTTGTTATTAATGAGTTGTCTTTTTTAACACTTTTTCATCACATCATGTTGAAAAACATTAACTAATGTGTCAACCAAAAACAGTACGTTTCAAATACAATACCATTATAGTTATAAGGCATAATACATACGTATGCTAATAAAAGTCACAATGATAAATCATGTTCAAAATCACCATACGAGAAACATGAGTTCATTCCTATGGCAGTTTGGGTATACTGATTATCAAACCAGATTGATGTTTTGACTCCATTATGTGCTTACAAACTACCGACGGTTGCAAACTTTAATTCGATTGAACATGTTGAACGTACTGTACGTACATGTACTTTGCAGACAAAATTACCTTCTTGAAAACAATTTAAATGGTAAGACCCATGTAACAACGGTATAGATAGAGTTATTAGATCTACATTATGCTATCTCCCATAGAAAGTATGGTTAAAATTAACGTATTAATTAAAAACACAGTTGATGTCGCACTATTTCTGTCAGACATCAACCATTTATATAATACCAGTCATCTATCTATGCTATATATCTACCGTAGATAGCACAACTATACAATTATTAAAGTATTGAATAAAACCACGGTTGATGTCGAACTGTTTGTTGTGTCAGACATCCACTGTTTATACTAGTCATATATCTACTTAATTATGCTATCTCTACTGTAGAGCATGGCTTGAACTTATCATATTGAATAAAGCCATTGATATCGTACTATTTTTCCGCATTGGCCCCTCCGGGTTTTCCCCTGGCAAGGGATATAATACACCGGCCCAGCTATATCCTTTTTCTCGATTTTGTCTTTGGGTGAGACAAGTAGCTGTCTTAGTGTCTGGGTGGGTTTGAAGCAAACTCTTATCCCATACTGTCCAAACGTTCTGCGTAAGGCTTCAGACGTGCCCTTTACGTAGGGTAAGACTACTTGTCCTTTACTCACAGTAGTTCCAGCCCCTTTGTTGGAGGTGGACTTAGTCTTTGATTTTTTGGCTTTATCAAACACCCAGTTAGGATAGCCACATTTCTTCAGCGCGTTGTTAATATGCGACTTTTCTTCTTCCTTGTCCTGTTGTTCGGAGACGACGCTATCCGCTCTATGGTGGAGGGTCTGAATAACGCCGAGTTTGTGTTGAATCGGATGATTTGAGTGAAAGTTCAGATATTGATCTGTATGAGTAGGTTTGCGATATATCTTGATTTTTAGACTACCGTCGTCCTGAATAATGGTGTACGTGTCCACAAATGCAAGTGCTCTGTCCTCTTCCCCTTCGGTAGTAAATTTAATGTCCGGATCAAGTGAATTGAGGTGGTTCGTGAATTCCTCCGCGTGCTCTTTCTTGAGTTTTGTGTCTTTCTTGAGTCTTTCTTGAGTGTCATCAACATATCTATACCATCATAGCGGTGCGTGGGGGGCAGTGGCAATGGCTCTTAGTTCAAGATCTTCCATGTACAGATTACACACTATGGGTGAAACAGGTGAACCCATCGCTGCACCATGTATTTGTTGGTAAAACACCCGATTGCATACGAAGTATGTACAGGTTCTGAAATACTTTGGGATTGTATTATTTAGCATTATTTCAATTTTGGCCAACTAAAATGTTAAGGAAAACCGTTGAATATTGCATTTTATTGCTGCCAATTGGCAGCTTTTGTCACAAAAGCTGCCAATTGGCAGCATTCAAAGCTGCCAATTGGCAGCTTTTAACGATTGTTAGTATTTCGACCAGGAAAAATCAAAGTATTGCCGAATCATTGTATTTATGAACACATTTTGGCAGGACAAAATAACAACAATTGTCAAAAGCTGCCAATTGGCAGCTTTGAATGCTGCCAATTGGCAGCTTTGTGGCAGAAGCTGCCAATTGGCAACAATAAAATATAGATTTTAACGGTTTTTTGTTATTTTGGCCAGTGAATTTCGATAAATCACCAAATAATACAATCCCAAAGTATTTCAGAACCTAAACATTACCTCAAGCAATTTGGTGATATGCTTTGCCGACAACTTGGTCCGTTCACTAAGAGTGCTATCCTGTTCAAGACGCGATTTGATTATTGCCAAAGCTTTGTCAACAGGCACTGAAGTAAAAAGAGCAGAGACGTCGTAAGATCTGAGTTCTTCGTCTTCCTCAACTCTTTCAAGTTTAATCAGCTTTGCGAAGTCTTGCGAGTTGACGACATGATGGATAGATTTGCCAACAAGGGGGGATACAATTTCCGCAAGTAATCATTTGCACAGTTGTAAGTGATTGTACCTATACTGCGCACTATAGGACGAAGTGGAGTGTTCTGCTTGTGTATTTTAGGCAAGCCGTAAAATTTAGGAGGGGTCTCGGTAGTTGGATACAGTTGTCGGTATCCATCTCTGTTTATACCTTTCTTTCGGAGGGGCCAATGCGAAGAAGCGTACATTATATTGGTGAGACTGAAAGATCTCTAAAAACTAGATTTCTTGAGCACCGCCGCCCAAGCTCGACCTCGTCGGAGGTCTCCCAACACATCCACAAGACCGGGCCATCACGTAGACTTGGAACAAGTCAAAATATTGGACCGTGAACCAAAATACTTTGAGAGGGGTGTTAAGGAGGCCATCTACATCCGAGTTAACCAGCCGTCACTCAACAGGGACGGGGCCGATACAAGCTTCCAAGAGTGTTTGACCCGATTTTGGGATCGCGTGTCCGAAAGGTCACTGACCCCAAATCTGGGTTGCCAGTCTCCAGATGAAGATCGATGTGATCGGTCGAAAATTCGAGGCATGTCAAACCATTGTGTTGAGATCATAAGCTTAATTTTCAAATTATTGTCTACCAACACAGATGAACTTTCACGCTAATACTGTTTATATGAGTTTGTAGTCTAATACATACATCCCGATGTTGAAACTATACTTTCATCATAGATTTTGGTTGATATTATACCATTTTATGGAATTTCGACAATTTGTTCATTCATTTAGGGACCCATTTTAAATTTGTAAGTAGGCCTATGTTAACAAAGCAAAAATAACTAGATATGAGTAACTAGTGGTCTAATACATACACTCCATCATTAAAACTATAATTTCATCAATACATTTAGGTTGATATTATCCCATTTTATGGAATTTGACAATTTGTGCAGCCACTTCGTGAACCATTTTGGGGGCCATTTTAGCAGCCATTTTGGATTTTGAACTATGTTAACAAAGCAAAAGTACTGGATATGAGTAACTAGTGGTCAACACATTTATTCCATCGTTAAAATCATATTTTCATCGTACATTTCGGTTGATAGTATGCTATTGTATGGCATTTTTACCATTTTTGAATTTTCTTGCCATTCATTTGGCGGCCATTTTGGTTTTAAAGTATGTTAAAAAAAGAAAAATACTAGATATGAGTATCTAGTGGTCTAACACATACATCCCATTGTTAAAACTATACTCTAATCATATATGTTGGTTTATATATGCCAATATATGGAATTTTACCATTGTTGGCGGCAATTGTTAACAAAACAAAAGTTATGGATATGAGTGTCTAGTGGTCTAATACATACATCCCACTATTAGAACTATACTTTCACCATACAATTTGATTGCTTGTGATCATTTGATTACATATTGTTGTTGTTATGAACCAAGAAAGTTACCGAGATTTGTGTCGAACATGATTTTAGGCGAAGTGTTGTGGACAATGTTGACTGATTAGATCGCGTAATTCAACTTTATAGTCTCAACTTTTTTATGTTCCCATAGTAATTATGTTCTTCAAATGGGCACATTCTGTGTATTTTGTGTGTAAATGTGATTTGTAAACTAAATTGTTCCGATGTTTTGTATGACCTCCGTTAAGAGGTGGGGTTCTCTATTCAACACCACTCCACGCCGGTAATGAATATTAATTAGCCAAACGTCAGCTCTTTAGACACAGAATTGCCGTGACAGTGCAAGATGAATTTTATGACGTATGCCTGATTAAATATTCACTACCGGCGTGGAGTGGTGTTGAATAGAGAATCGGGGGGGGGGGGGGGGGGGGGGGGGGGTTGCCATACTCAATGGGCTATAATTGCACGCCAAATCAGGCAACATGGAACGTAAAGGCCGTCAGTCAGTCAGTCAGGCAGTCAGTTACGAATGCGACTATAGGCCGATCGTGTACGACCAGCAAAAAAAGCAATGAGTGTTGTTAACCAAATGTTTAATCTAATCGCAGTGCACTAAATAAAATGGAAGTCAATTTTTTTTCTTCTTCAACGTCTGAAATCACATTTGCAATTTTTTCATCAGAATTATCCATGCGTAAAAGAGAAATCCACGACGAAAAACATGTGTACCAGCAAATCCATTACAATTTGGATATTTATATTCGCTTTAAAGGACTCCTCCTCCGTAGAGCGCCGCATCAGAAGTATTCACAGAAGTATATTATTCCCCTTATACCACGCCTACAATTGACTCAATCATATGTAAGTGTCCTTGTTTGTATTTAATGTAATGTTTCGTACTTGATCAAGGTTCAGTTGATATGAATCGGCAGTGGAGTATAGTCAAGAGGTATGTGTTTAAAGCTTTATTCGTTTTTCCACAATTGGTTTCTGATGTGTTCACATTATGTAGTGTGGTGGTGTTTAATTTTTGTAAATGTTATGTTTTTGTTGTTGTTGTTCGTCTTTTTTAACACTTTTTCATCACTTCATGTTGAAAAAGTGACTGATGTGTCAAATTATGAGGAAGATATTCGACTAAATAGAGTACGTGTAAGATTTTTGATATAACATGCCATAATAGTACTTGGTCATGCAAAATGTTAGTGGTGTAGTTACATATAGCTTATATCTTACAACAGTTCGCAAAAGTAAGACAGAACGTTAATTAAAATATTGAACAAATCTTTCAATTACTAAATAAAAAAGGATACGAAGAGGAACTGGTTACATTCGGTTTGTATGGAAGTATATTGTACGTATTTGTAAAGTTACTGAAATACAATTCTAACTGAGTGCATGTCTTGAATTATTATTAGCCTAGCCAAAGAACTTGATTTGCTGATACTAATCAATCTTTCCCTATTGGCGGTCGAGAAACTAAAAATTCATTCCTCGACTAGGATTTGAACCAGGGATAGGATTGGCATCGAAGCGTTAGAAATGATTCTTAAGGATCCCATATGATATTTCTACACCACCTCTCTAGCCACAAGTATGACGGAGAAATAATAGTATTTATATCGAATAAACATGAAAACAAAGCTATTATCATGACTATCATAATTTCCACCGCGTGAACTACGGCTTATGTAGCTTTGATTTTTAATATAAATATGAAATATGGGAAAATGAACCCGAAGCATTTCGATACCAAGTTAGCTTGGTTCAGCGTCTGTCTATATAGTTCAGGTGGTTCCGATTTTAAATCCCAGTCGAGGAATGCATTGTTCATTTTTCGACCACCACGAGGGAAACATTAAAATTACTATCATCACTTCCATTTTATGCACTATGTAGCTTTGATTTCAACTATATATATTTGAATGAACAATGATTAATTGAGAAAAGGTCTCATAACTGGAAAATATGTCAAATTTCGAGAAAAAGAAAACATCAAAACTCTCATGAAGATTTAAACGACCAGCCTCCCAGCAAACACATAACGTTTAAAAAACGTTTTAATAACGTTTTTAATACGTTTTTAATACGTTTTTAATACGTTTTTTAAACGTTTTGTGTTTGCTGGGCTACTACGGTTGTTAACGTCATTGTTATCAGTGTGAAGGGTATTCTTACACCATGCTGCAGAATCTTGAGACTAAATAACCACACATTGTGGATCAATTGTCGAGACCACCGGACACTTCATCTCCCTAATAACTTGTTTTAGCTTTAATACCGTTTATACCGCTCGTGAACTTGAAGTACTTCGACCGTTTCAATTTTGAGATCATTGTCAATTGTTTGACCTTTTGCGCTTGTCACCCTCAGGTGTGAGAGCCTTTTTATGTGTTTGATACATTTGTTAGTTAGGGAGCACATCAAAACTCGACCGCCCGGCAACCGCCGGTTCCGTGCAGTTCCGTGAGGTTGCAGCCGGTTTCTATTGTTCTAAACAATGATACGCGGTCCAAACGGGCGGAACCGCCGGTTGCCGCGCGGTCGAGTTTTGATTTGCTCCCTTGAGTTATACACTGCAAAAAGGTTGCTTAAAATACGTTGCTAAAAGTACTTTTATCATCCGTTGGTTGACGTGTTGATTAAAATTCATTCAACATATGTAGAAATCTAGGTGTTGTATAAAAGTAAAAACTACCAAACGTTGAGCAAAACAATTTAGTAACAAGTTGGGGAAACCCCCGGTCAAAACTTGTTTTGTTGCTAAAATATTGCGTTAATTGTTTCAATTGGGCAACTGTCGAGTATTTGTCTTAGGCAATCACGCAACTTATGTTAAGATTTACCCATGTGGTTTTTATCAATTGTTGCTTAAATTCTCGATTCTAATGGCGTCCGTGTGATGGATCTTCTCAGAATTTGGGGAATAGTTGTATCGGCTCATATCTTATCCCATCCGCAACTTGTGCCCCAGGACCCATTATATTTATTCTCTCTTGGCATCCAAAACGGAATAAAGCGTAAACACTGACAAAATAGTTTAAAGTTGCCATCCTTGTTTGACATATATTTGTTTTACAAATATCATTTCAGCGGTGTTACTAGCGACGTCAATAGCGATGAATATTGAATAGTCGATTTGTATAGCCAAAAAATACAAGACATGGACATAATATTGAATAGTTCATGTCATGTGATCTATTTTCTACCAAAAGAATCACATAAATATGTTTATGTATTATATAATATTGACTATTTATACCTTCATACCCAGATAGCAAGACTACGTTGGGACAACGTTCACAGTAAAAAACACCAATGATAAGAGATGTCAGATATTACATATATAGTTAAATAACATGTTAAAAGAAATTACAGATTCACTACCGAGAGGGAATGTTATATGCAGCTCTGCTGCATCGCCAAGAATTCCCTTTACAAGTTACCGGTTCACTACCGGGAGGAAGTGATGTATGTAGCCATGCTGCATCGCCCAGAATTCACATTATTTGCCTATTCCGTGTTGCTATACAAATATGCTCAATATATAATAAAAACTTGTCACAAATAAGCAACGATTTGCATTAAAACACCCAGCATATGGCTACAATTCACAAATTAAGCAACAGTTGGTATTAAAATGCCCGACAAATGGTTAATTAATAATACCCAACTGTTGTGTAATTCAAATTGTGCAACTGTTGAGAACTGGAATTGTTCAACTGTTGGTGAAAACATGTTATTCAACGGTGTTGGGTAAGTTTTACGCAACTGTTGAGCGGTTGCATACTTCAACAACGTTGTGTAAAATGTTGAGTAAATATTTAAGCAACCTTTTTGCAGTGTAGGTACCTGTTCTGAGTGCTATTTATATACGAAACTAGAGATAAACAAATTGGAACATTATTATCTGGTCAAGTATTAGGGGCGGATGGGCATATTTCGTGATACAAAAGATTAAAGTGCGTGTAAATATTTATCGAATTGCTATGAAAATATCACCCGTGTAAATGATTAGATATAACATAATAATCAATGTTATATAAGAAAAAGTCAATTACCACTTACTGAAAATGTTACTTGGCGTGGACCTGTTACCCCATCAATGGAGCAACTGGTCCAATATGCTCCAACGGTTAGAATGCACAGAAATCAGTGAATGACAATACGGAAACCAGGCAGTATTTCCTTTACAAACACATTTACATAACGTGTAAAAACGATACATGTCTCATGAAACCCATGTTGTATACAGTTTTCGTGGTTAACGTGTAAATAGCAGTTATACTAATGGTGTAAAAAGCAAGCGAAGTTTTCGACTGCACATTTTTTAGATAAAATGGTATAAACCTAGTTAAATGGTTACAGGGTTGTGATAATGAGATACCCCATACATTTGTCTATAATATACCCCTATCTTTAATGATTTAATTACTTCATATAATCATCATTTAGTACTTATGATACACTCTCTTGATAATTAGCAAGCTTTTCATGTCACATGGGAAATAAGTCAATACAATGATGACCCAATGGTTAATATACACAAAAAGCAGTGAATAAAATGCATAAATCATGGTATTTCGTCATTGGAAATATCTTTACAGACACCATTCAAAATATAATAAGACATAATTCATAATACCGAGGTTTTAAACCATTCTAAAGCAATTTCATGTCATTATTGTAATCGTTCAATAGCAGTAATTGTGGTATTAGGCCTAAAATGCCCCAAAATGTCAAAGAACCAGTAAGAATGGGAATTGTTTCATATTCTATTCACATTTTAATACCGAGTCATTTTTCATTGACACTAACAACTAATTTTCAAAATCAATTTTACAATTTTGACAACGTTTTTGCCGGTGGACCAGTTGCCCTATTCCTTTGGACCACTTTCCCCAACAAATGACTCGGCAGTTTGACGAGATGAAAATATATTCAAGCACGCATGTGACATAATACATTTTACGCCAAAATGTTTCAAAAACATATCACCATTTGTCATAATAATCAATAACTCCAAACTGTTCAGAAAAAAAGGCAAAAGGGCATTTTTGTTTTTAGCAATTACACAGTTTTCTGTAGCCAGTGAGCATCCTTGAATTCACAATTATTACGGCGTTCACTATCACGTCCTACAAGTAGACGAGGGTCTTTAGTTTAAGTAAGAAATGGTATACATGTACTTTGTTATTTGTAAATTCATAAACTAATAACTCTACCAGATTAATACCCGTGATAATGATTAACTTTTAGCATTCTTTAAATGATAATATTGTCCGCAAATCCAAACCACCAATGTCCCAAGTTATCAACATGCGCCATTTTCCGGTCGTTACAACCACAACCTATGGTTTTAATCGTATTTCGGAAAGTCCATGAGCACACCACAAAATAGCACCGATCAAATGAAATATGCACTTAGCATCTTAAAGATGACTGTATTGTATGTACATATTTACTGTTTCATATCTATCAATCATATAAAGTACATTAAACATGATCTAAACTCATCTTCATAAATCGCCATACTAACTGTGAACTTTCAATCAGTCGCTCAAGGAGGGGGCTTCAAAGATCTGGAGAATATAACATGTGAAAATAACCTAAAATTTTGAATGTTTTGGCATGTACAGGGTAAGGATATAGGTCAAGTTGGAGCATAAGTCGTACTGTTCAAAAGAAAGTAGTATGCCCCATGCCATTACAAAAACCTTCATTTTAACCCAGTTGGCCAACTGACCAGTTGCCCCATATTCCCCGATTCCACAGCTTCGAAAAGGAATGGAACATGATTGTTGGATTGTCAATCTGTGTTAACTTTAGGAATAACTATATAATCGGCCGAGTGCACCAATGACGAGTAACTGAAGAATAGCGCTTCCTCGCTAGTAGGTATTTAGAGGTAAGTCATAATTTTGAGAGCGCCAAACCGGAGTAAGCTACTAGGCTAGTGAAAACTCCGATTAATTTACGCTAAATTTTATACCTGTCCAGACCCAAGGGTAAGATGGAGCATAACGTTATGCTGCTGCAACTACCGATGCTAAAATATTTGCAAGGTGTTCGCTGACATAGTTATGTCGAGGAAATAAGTGACTGTAATCCAAACATTTGCTTGGATTAACTGAACACTCAAGTCAAATCAATTATTTATCAAGCAATATTATACATAATTATAAAAGTTAAATAAAGCAATCAAGAGATAAATGATAGATAAATAAATAGAAAAATAAATAAAATATAAACGCATGGACCTTTATAATTTATAAATAATTGACATAAAAATGACGTTACATTAATCCACCATCAAGTTTAAAAAAAATAAAGCATTCAAAGAATAATAAGGAAAACACGGCGATCGAACCCGTGTTTGTCGATTGCCAGTGACTTGGGCAACATAAGCACGCCACAGCGATCTACGAGTGTATGTGTGATAGTCTTATTATTTAACCATTGATCCATTTATTACAACTAACGGAATTATATCGTGACATTTTTGCCATTGTATACCATATTTGTATGCTACTCTCGCACAAAATGTGCAATTATGGTCCTTACAGAAAATGGCGTCATTGTCACGGACTTTCACTACTCAACTGGACGTGGAATGACATGTTGCATTATTCATGTTATTTAAATCAACGCTTGACGTAGCGACTGACGACACATTTTTATAATTCTACGGAACGGAATAAATAATTAGCTCACCTCTACGCGTCCATGTTTTGATATCTACCAAGGACGCTCTAATTATATATCCTGGATATCAGGCGTACGCTACACTAACAAGTGACGCACTCATCAGGCACCCGCGTAGAAGCGACATTTTTTGGAAGCGTGTAGGACCTACTTGTTGTTGTCATGGTACGGCTATACGTTAGTTGGCTTCAATTTGTAAGCGTCGTGTAGTTAGTATATGGTGTGCCGGTCCCTGTTTTTGTCATTATGCGCGCCCGCGTCCTTTTGTATTCATTCGATGCTGTAATAAAAAATGAGGCTTCGCCAATTTGGAACTGATCAAACTATAGTAAGATTTATCATGCCTTTATTATAATACATGTAGCTTGTTTTTGCTACAATTAACATCTTTGTTTTGAGTGAAAGATTTGGGGCACTCCAAATGAAATAACTCTAAATTTCTGCATATGTTTTCTAGCAATATGCTGCTATCTTCAGTAGATAACAAATTTGATAAAATACTACCTACGGTACCAAACTACCAAATTCAAGTAAAATGCTTGCTTAGATATGAAGAAAAGGACTCCAAAGATGTATTAATATTGCACAAACACTACAAACAACATTTAAAGACAAATTCCACACATGTAGCTAACCTCATCTGATTTTCATGAAATGTGATTAAGTACCGCCCAAGCCTGCCAATCCTGTCATACGGGCTGTAATTATAACCAAGACAACTTAACGATAAGTCTTAAAAATGAGAGATTTCCTACATTTGACAGCTTTGAGACTCCTTACTGTAAGTTTTCTGCGGATTGAGTGGCATTTCAGCTCTTCTTGCCATAGAGCAAGTACACAAAACTATAACAGTAGTAGTAGTAGTATTTTTTGAAGCCAATAATACTCTTTGCAGCAAAAATGATGAAAATAGGTACGGAGTTTTGAAATGTGACATGTCCATACGATATGAAAGAATGATGACACAACAGTCTAGGTGTTAATGAGATAAAGTATGGTGGTTATCCGTGTTTGAAATTAGCTGTCGTCTTAACGGTAAAACGAAACAGTCTTTACGATTTTCAGATAAGAGATGTGTTATGATTTGATAGTACATTTTACATACATTGAACAAAGATGCAGAAAGACGCCGAATGTGAAATGATAGTTTGAAAAAAGAAGATGACCAGTGTTTCCGGTTGAAACGATATCAAACATATGTCTTAGTTAGAGATGACAATAACGGATCGATGCGCGGCGAAGATGTCAGCATCATGTATGAATTATTTAACTATATGAAAAAGCTATCAAATGACGTGACAATAACCATGATAACGGAATTGATGCGAGGAGATGTAGGCCTACTGTATATAAAATTCTTAACAACCAACACTTGACTATACTGGGTGGTTCAAAAAAAAAGTTGACCCAAGTTCAAAATAATTTTTCAACCACATTAATAGTTTACTTGGGCTTGATCAGCAGTTTTTAAATTATCCTGAATAAATGGCGCGTTTAGCTTGTTTGGTTCTTCAGATATGGTTCATTACAGAAAGCATGCCCAAAACTTATTTGTCCACGGGAGCATCATTTAGTTTTTGTCTTCAACAAAACAGAATGCTCTAGATTCAGAATTGAAAAGCCCGCACAGACAAAGTATCCCAATCTCTGCTTATGCGCCATTCACATTCAACAAAGAAACGTAGGTACGTATGTAGGTAATGTCATGCACCAGAAAGATGTTTCAGATGTCTCCTTTTTTGGTCTCCCTTTTTCACAATGTGTGATCAATCGTGTGTAAGCCCACTTTGTGCATTCTATCTCTACTAAAGGATGCTCCCGTGAACAAGGCAGTTTTGTGCATGCTCTCTATAATGAACCATATCTGAAGAACCAACCAAGCTAAATTTGTTCAGGATAATTTCAAAACTTACTGCTGATCAAGACTAAGTGAACACAAATTCTCTGAAACTATAAAATGTAGTTGAAAAGTTACCTTGAACTTGAGTCAACTTTTTTTTGTACCACCCGGTACATCTTTTAATACAAAGATATGATACTCCTGACTCAAACAGCGTCTTACGTGTGCCTACGTATACTTGTACTCTACTATTACAGCTTGCAAACAGAGTCACAAGAAGTAGTGATGTGGTTTGTTAACTTGTTGCCTCTCTCGCTTGCAATTCTAATGTGCGCTGTTTTATACAGAAACAGCTCTATACACTACTGCACATGTAGGGGAGATGCGGGAGAGTTGAACCACCCCTATAACTCGAAAAGTAGTAACTTACTAAAATTTATATTGGCATATATTGTTATATAGCATCAATACGACATTCTTAGTGTTAAACTCTACTGTCATGTGTGCTCAGTATCACAGATACCTATACAAAATCATTTTTTTCACTTTTGAGTGAAAAATAGAAAAATAAATGTTTTGTCTTTTTTCCCATAGCAAGACTTAGAATATAATAGCGGTAATTTGTTTATTGAAGGGGGTAAATATGACCATTATTTTAGAGAACTATTGTAAACTACCAAAAGTTCTACACCAGACAGGATTGGGTTATTTACAAAATGGTCACCATGAGGAGAGTTGAGCCATTGGTCATGGGGAGAGTTGAGCATAGGGAAAACATGTAGTAACATTTTGATTTTTGGACTAAAGGTGAAAAATGTATAATAAATGAGAGAAAATGTTATTTTGTGCCATGATAATAACAATTGAGCACCATATTTACTTTAAGGATTAATAAATCAAAAGTTGAAAAAATATGATTTTGTTTTTTTCACCAACCATTGACTTATCATGCTGGCTCAACGCTCCTGTAATGGTGGCTCAACTCTCCCATACTGTAGGGAGAGTTGAGCCACTTTACCAATTTTTTTCAAACCTTTTGTATAAATAAGCCTTAACTGCTATCCCAACTGTTGTTGTTTCACAACGAAAACAACACTCTAAAGTTTATCTTACACTAATTTTTTACAGGTTTGTACTTTTCTTCCGCATATGGTGACACAAAATATAAAAAATGGCTCAACTCTCCCGCATCTCCCATGTTGCAAATTCCTCTAATGTAAAATTCTGATGATGCTTCACTCACCAATGACTGTTGATGTCATCAATCAGATTGATATGAATATGCGTAGTGCGTAGGTTAAGTAATATATTTGCGCAGATTGAGTGACTTTGCACCAAACTTTCTTTAACATCCGTGCTTTTTTTAAATTTTAATTCATTGTGTAATTTTGCTCTTCCCCTTTTCCATCATGCCTTGGTGAAGTGAAAACTTAAACGTGTAAACAAATTAGATCACCCAGACCATAAATTTGTTTAATGTTATACCGGTTCTCAGTTGTTTAGTGTCGTTACACATAGAAAACTAACTGCTTAAAACCACATCGGCAAATACATCTCATGGGTGGCTTTCTGCAACAAGTTTGGAAGAGGGGAACGACCTCTTTCTATCCACGTCGAACCTGTTTAAAAATATTTATAATTTGTGTAATACCTGTCGTATATGCCTATTATTTCTATGACCTCTGACTGCCCCTCCTCATCAACATGATCGACTCTGTTGTATTTGAGAAAGCTGATGCTGGTTTTATATTAAATTAAGACTGCATGGCTAGGGTACATAAAACGCAACATCTTTTTATCTCTGCCATTTATCTTGTTTTTGGACCAATGTTTTGAGGACACGCTGTATTTACAAGCATTGGTTATGATAATAATAATATTTAATCTTTCCCGTGTGGTGGTCGAGAAGAAAAATGCATTCCTCGACCGGCATTTGAACCGGGGATCTCCTGAATTCCAGACAGACGCTGTACCAGTTGAGCTAACGAGGACAAGAAGTATCGTAGCGTTAGAAATAGTCTGATGGCTTAGGGTTCAACTTCACAATTTTCTCCTCTCTAGCGACAATCTTGATGGAGAAAAAAATGCTATTGGTAATGATTATTTTAGTTTGATCTTTCCATTAGCGATTTTAATGGAAGCATCTATCGCATCAGACAGTCATTTACATACAAAGCAAAAACTTGCCGCTTTACTCTTTTCTCGCGTGTTTTATTTATAATGTCACAAGTGCGCAAAATTTGTTAATGAATTTTGCAATCAATATGAAACGTGCGTGCTTACGAATACTAGCATAAATGAAAATGATGATTAATTTAGGGCGTAGTTATAGAGAAGTATGATATACAAAGGACAAGACTGACTCATTTGAAAATATAGTGCATTTGTAATTCGTCGGTGAAAACATCGACAATATTTTGATTATTATTGTGAAACCAGGATCTTAAATTATAAAGATTAAGCAGAAAAAAATTACAAAAACAGTGAAAACGATGTCTTATCCATCCCACCCAATACAACTAGAGTGACGTGGTAGTAACATGGGATTATGAACATTATGTATTCTAGAATACAGAATCTTTCAGAATCCCATGCTAACACTTGCTGTTTATTCCGTCAGATATATACTGATATATCTTATATTGGATAAGGTATACGAGTTCCGAATTGAGCCAGTTTGAGGGACTGATGCACTGCAACTTGCAATCAAGCAAAGAAAAGTCACACTTTGACCACAAATTATGAAACTATGCTTGTATGTAGGCCTAAACTGTAGTCTTACACCAGCCATCTTGCTTTTCCTAAAATATTCTAAGATTTTCAAATTTGTATTCCTGTAACCTAGCGGCACTGTTAAACACATTTTAGAGGAAACGCTGTATATAATTCTACGAGTATTATGATTATTTTTATATTTGGAGCTTTTCATTAGGGATTTTCATGGAAGAAGACAATCATTAATCGTCGCTGTTCTGACATAACGACACATCACAACAGAATTAAGTAAAGTGGTGTGTCGTTATGTCAGAACAGCGACGATTTCATATCATACAAATCAAAAACTTGCCGCTATAAATTGTTTCGCTCGTTTATTGTCACAAATCAAGTGCGCAAAACGCTTAAAGAGTTTCGCAATCAACATGAAACGTGTATGCTAAAGAATAACTGTATAAAATGATGATTAATGCAGGGCGTAATCATTGAGAGGTGTGTTATACCAGGAAAGAAGAGAAGGAGGCTAAACGAAAATCTAATCCCATCCCCCGCAATTACCTCTATTCAACACTCTATTATAGTGGCCACTCTAAGCCCTCTTCAAGTACCACTTCAAATCCCTTTGCCACAACCTGTGCATCCGACCGACGCTTCGTTGATTGCTTAGTGGAGACATGAATCACACGCGAAAGAAACGGAAGTGAATCGCCGGACTGCGCCTGTTGGCAAAGCATGCATTCTGCCCTCTCTTGATCCAAGCTAACCAGGGTGACCTTTGACCATCGACTTGCAGATCGACAGTTTTTTGATAACGGAGAATTTTCCGAGCTTTTCATCGAAAACCCCATCAAATTCGGCCGTTTTTTCGGTAAGTTATGATATATTTTGGTAAAAGAGTAATTCAAGCTCATTTTGTGCGTAATTTTCGAGGTCAAAAAGACGAATTCGTTGTAAATAATCATTAAGTAATTCCCATCATTTCCCACGATCGAGAATCAACTGTATTTCTTATTGAATGTGTAAACTAACTTTGTATCAATTCATTTTTGGTGACAGATTTTGACAAAACGAGAAAAACTCATTTATTTTATGGGATTTCAGAAGGTCAAGATTGTTAAATCGGGCATTTTGCACGCCGACCGGGCAGTGACCAAGTCGATATCCGGGTTGTTATGGGTTTGTTTATCGATGTGTTTTGAATGTAGGCCTATCATTCATAATCATAGCAACAATCATATTAGGGGAGACGTCAAAACTCGACCGCCCGTTGACTGCCGGTTACGGGCGGTTCCGCCCGGTTCTTTCAGGTCAAATGTTTTACTGGTATATGAATATTCGCGCATGCAACACTGAACAACCGCCGGTTGACTTAATGCTGTAATCTGACCAATTTACACTATCAATCTGTTACTTTGCGGTCATAATAGCTCTCTCTATAATCGTTCTATAAAAAAAAACACATTCATAGACTTTCGGTATTGATTTTAAAAAGTTAATTGAGCTATAAACAGATTGAAAAAGCCAACCCCAGCGAAAATCAATAGCTGTATTGTACTGGTTGTTTAACTGAGACTTTTAAGTCTTAAAAGAGCCCATTACTTTAGATGTTATTGCTCACGTGTGTGACGAGGCACTTTCAACCGGTCGTGTTCACCAGAGTGTTACTATTTGACCTCATTATGTGTGTATATTATAACAGACGACACGTTTTGTGAGAACCGAACGGAACCGGCCGTAACCGGCAGTTGCCGGGCGGTCGAGTTTTGACGTGATCCCTTATAAATTACAATCAATTTTGTGAGCCCATTTATTTTCTTATTAGAATCAGGTTTATTTTAAGGACAGAAATTTGCTGTATGACACACAATTTTTTGTTTTACACATATTCATTTTCTTTGTTTCTTTTACATTTTCTTTAGGTCCTCATTGAAGATGGATTGATCAGCGTTCAGCAATCTACATGTCATGATGTACCAACAAGAAAAGTACGCTAAGGATACAAAACTTGCATTCAGCGTAGACGCCTCTCTAGATGATCCATGCATACACTCCAAATGTATGCGAGAAGAATGAAGAAAAATAAGAAAAGAGACGCGACTTCAACCTCGCCATGCACAAACAACTGATATTCAGAAGATAGTGACCCGGAACTGCAACCACATTTTTTAATAATAATAAAAAATAATATGATTCAATGACTTGTATCCAGATTCCAGAAACAGCAAAAAATGAAGACATTTTTAAAGAAGGAAAAAAAGCAAGAGAGAAAATAAAGTCCAGAGTCCACAAATCCCCACCCACTCCCCCCCCCCCCCCCCCCCCAAAAAAATAGAAACTATCTCTTTACATTTCTGTCTCTTTTCATCTTTCACTTGACTATTTCTTTCTGTGTGTCGTGTCATTCATTTAAATCAATGAGTCATATTTCTCAATTCATACACAAATTAATAGGATAGACCTGTCATGCCGGTGAAAATAATCAAATGCCGGTGAAAACAACTTGCGCAGATCAATCATTTTTAAAGGCAACCGCAAATTGCGCCTACTGCGAATCAAGTGCGTAACGCTCAGCGTTGAGTGCGTGCATGGAATGTTTTGCTTTTGAAACACTTGTTGCCAAGCTAATTTGCTCAAAATAACTCAAGTCCGCCCTTGCCTATCCAAGAATACTTTTAAAATCTGACAATTTTTGCGGGTATAAATATAAGTATTATTATATTAAAAGCTTTGCACAAGATAGTACATTGTAAATTGTTTATTCCAAGGCAATTAATTTGTAACAGTAATGTCAATGGAAAATACATGTAATAATATTGAAAAGAAATATTTTAAAGGGTATTCTTGTTTGATTTACGTAATTTGCTCTAAATCATGATAATTTGACCTCCGACCCAAGATTGACCAATGGAGGCCAGATATTTCATCAACAAACCAGAATCAAAATGGATGATTACCTCGTCAACCAAACGCTACAAAGAGCTAGTTATAGCCTGTTTTAACGGACATGAAATGTAAAGACCATAAGTTCAAAAAAGAAAACATATTTTTACATCAAGTGTTAGCTTGGGTTCTTGGATTAAAGTCAAAAAGATATGTTTTGAAGCGAAATTACGATGGGTTAAATTATGGAAGCTTACTTTAAATTTACGGTCGTGATTTTAATTAAAATTGAATCCTTTTTAACTAATCGAACATTTGCTTCTTTGGATTAAAAAAGTTGACAGAAACATCTTAGCTATCATATTGGGAGCATAATTTGTCTTAAAAGCTATCGTAATGGGTGATAAAAAAATAGAAATGAAACAGATGTCGAAACTCATTAAAGGTATATTATGTGATCTTTCTAGGGAACGCCCTCAACATCGAAAAAAAAATAGAAAGCAGATTTTCTTGCAGATTTACATTTCTGATCATAAATCATGCATACATTCCAAGTTACAGGGCGATACGATTCTTAATTACTTCAAAATCATGGTTTTAGAGTGAAAATAAACTGTCGGAATTCCGACAGTTTATATTTTTCACTCTAAATTCACTCTAAAACCATGATTTTGAGGTAATTAGGAATTGTATCGCTCTGTAACTTGGAATGTATGTATGATTTATGATCGGAAATGTAAATCTGCAAGAAAATCTACTTTCTAAAAAAAATCATGAATAGAGGGCGCTCTCTGGAAAAGATCACATAATATGCCTTTAATATTCATGAGTTAGCTGCTGCATCGCTTTGGGGTAAAATGACGTAATTGGTGCTACCGCGCATGCTCAATACACGCTTGGCTTGTTACAGAGTTCACTCACTGCGCTCAGCGGGGGACTCCAATTAGCGCATTACTTGATGGATCGAAGTTAAGCCGATTGATACTGAATAGGCGGATGCACAGGTTTGACTGGTTATACAAAGGACAAGACTGACTCATTTAATTTGCGCAAAACTAAAGGGTTAAGTTCAGATGGGGAAAAATCGGCAGGTAACTTAACTGAATCAATTGATTTGTGCAGAGCGTGTTGTTAATCTTTACAGCAATCGAGAAAATATAGTGCATTTGACAATCATTTTATGATTGATGTGAAAACAGGATTTTAAATTAAACAAATCTAAAAGGTGCTGCTAGCGCGTGCTCCCACCCACGTTTCTGGTGGGCTATCATACGCGGACAAAAAATCTTGAGTTCTTGGCTCGCTTACATAGGGTCGGGACTGTCATGCAGGTAACTCGAGTTCGATTTCCGACGCCTTATTTGACCCGTGTTTCCTCTCTTGATACACTAGCAACCAAAGACACTTACTTATGGTGTCAAAATCATCCCAGATATCAAATCTTGACTAATATTTCACTATGAGTTGCAACAGCTGCTCACTCCATTCCATGAAATTGAAGAAATTGTATACCTTCGTTGAATCCTCATACAAATTTCCCGTTGAAAATAGCTCATGAATAATTAATCAAACACAATGTCATGTTGATTTTTTTTTACAGTTTAATTAATTTACTTCAGAATTCAAGATGAACGTTAAAAATTGCCACTATTGTTGTTTCTACTAAAAAAACACCCAGCAAAACTTGATTAAAACAATGTTTTAAATATGTTGGAATACCAGCCTTAACCATGTAAAATGCTGGTTGCGGCTCTACCAGCATTTTTGAATCGACGGTTTGTTGTACAAAGAGGGCTGATTTTTCTTAATCCTGTGTAGGTTCATACATATAATACAATTGTAAAAATATACAAATCCCAGTTTTGATCATATATTTTTGTAATTGAGGGCGCTGCCTCCACCACATCTCTTAATGCCCCTAATGCAATCCAATGAGTATACGCAGTGTGTAAATTTTGACTTCCTTTCAAAATAACCTGCACAATTGTTTTTCAATGAAGTGAAACTAATCCCAAAAGAATTTTAAAGTTTTATTTTAACACCATCACTTTCATATTACAAAGGAAACTATCCAAATTCCCTATACTTTCTCATTACACCCACATTAACTGGGAATACTGCAAAGTTATATTATTTCATAATTACTTAGTACTATTTTCAAGCTAATTTTACTCTTAATTTAACTAAATGTAAAAGAAAAACTTTTAAATCACTAAATATTGTTATAAATGTTTCACCTATGAGCTATATTGTCTCAAAAAAAGAGAAAAAAGAACTTGTCATTAGTTTGTATCATTAATAGGTATTTAGTTCGATTATATACTTACCATACTTACAGACTTTAGAAGTAAGTTACCAATATCGTGCTTGGTATCAAACAAATCACTAAGTCTCAGCATTTTCATATCAAATGTCAGTATTTCAACAATGATTTCTAAATTATTTCTATAACACACATCATGGATGGGGTTTCTGTACTTTTGGGGACACCCTGCTTGGCGTGTTTCTGAATATTAACTGTCGGTTGCAGTTGCATGTATTTCTAAATAAAAAGGACCCTATCAAATTCACTTGCCCGATAAAAATCACAAATTTGATATTAAATGAAAGACCATATTTTGTTATTTTAAAGAATGTTTAGGCTTTAGAGACGTTTCGTTTTGATGCCTGAAGCGGAAGGGTAGTGAATTATTACTAAGGTTCTTATGATGGTTACAATAACACGAATATATTATTAACGTACAGACTTTAGAATTACATACTGATTTGCCCAACAAACTTTCGTAAATCAATAGTTTTAGGGTGAAACAAATGTATTATAACGATAAACAGATGTGGCCGCTTGGACACAGTAGTTATACAGTTATAGCGCAGCTATTGTGATAGGGTGATCGTCACCTGTGCAAGCGTGGGCTTAGAGGCAATTTTATTTTAAGTTATTATTAAGCGAGGGGAGGGTTGTGAAATAGAACTTGAATTAAACAAGAATTTCACACGGTCATGACGGTTGTTGTGCAAGTTGATCATACAACAACACTAACAGGACACCCCCTACGAAAATTTAAAAAATAAACAAATACTATTTCAAAATTTATATTTTTCAATTTATTTTACTTTAAATTGTCCTATCAAACCAATTTTTTTCTTTTTAAATTGTTCTGGTTTTTTTCGGACGGACACCCGGACTTAAAACACAACAAATACCGTTTCGCGTAGGCTTACACTTTTGTATTAGTCCCATATTCCACATGGCGTGTCTTCATCAGTGGATTTAGATGCCGGTGCTGACCAGCAAAAGCAATGTAAAATCAGAGCATTTAATTACGCGAAACATTTAACGCAATCAGCGCCCGCGACTTAACTGCGATGAGCTTGTAATCATGGTCATAATGGTGAAACACCAGTAGGCCTACTTGCTATTAAATTCTGCTTGCAACTGAATATTACACATACCCCTACCCTACCCTACCCTACCCTACCCTACCCTACCCTACCCTACCCTACCCTGCCCTACCCTACCCTACCCCAACCTACCCTACCCCACCCAACCCCACCCCACCCCACCCTACCCTACCCTACCCTACCCTACCCTACCCTACCCTACCCTACCCTACCCTACCCTACCCTACCCTACCCTATCCTACCCTACCCTACCCTACCCTACCCTACCCTACCCTACCCTACCCCAACCTACCCTACCCCACCCAACCGAACGTTTTACCACTCCAGCTGGTATAGATATGAGAAAAATGCAAAATAATCATATTTTTCAAGGGGTATGAATAATTGTGGGCTTAACTGTACTTTATACATGTAATAAAAATAATAATAGTCGATTTTTATATAGTGCTTTACACCGTGTGGAACACCGTCTCAAAGCGCTTTACATTGGCTAATTATCGCTGCCATTTACATCATCTATCTGGCAGCCGCCTAGGCGCACTTTTAGATGATAGCAGCTACCCAATTTTCGCTTAGGGGGACGAGGCAGTTGAGACTAAATACTTGACCAAGGATATAAACACGTTGATCCTAGCGGGGCTCGAACTCGCAACCTTATTATTATTATGAATCTAGCGCTGATTCCGCTAGGCCACAAGTGCTCTATATATCAAAATGTTATTGAAAATTATAACAGGACATGACCTGCGATCATTTTAATAAATAGAGCTTTTATGTCGGATATTAGTTAATTTTGGAATCTACAATTTGTATAGTGTATAATATGTACCAGGAATTTCAAGTTTATAAAATCTTAAACTCCTCAGAGAGCTTAGAGGCATATAAAAGCTATGCCACATTGAACAATTATGGCTTGATACAGCTTGTTCGGTACGGTATAAATCATTCTGGGATAGTTTGTATTTACTTGATTCAGTTGATGAATTAAGCACTACATTATGTTGTTAAGAATCGTTGTGTTATTTAAAATAATTATCAGCTTACAGTATTTCAATATTCTTTCATTACACAGCTGGTATCATCGCATTCTAGATTCAAGTATTGAAACTACCACGTCTTCGGTGTAAGAGCGTTTCTGGTTTATGTGTTTTTTGTGTACATACACAACAATAACATCGAGATATACGAACATAACATGGTGAACAATGGCAATTAGCATTCCTACCAGTACCATCTGGCCTCTTAAACTTCCCGTCACCGTATTATTGATCGTCTGTCTCTGTGATGCAGCGCCTCAAACATATGCAGAGTCATCAGGATTGCAAGTCCAATGGAATGCCGATGACAATACGACTAAACCATGTGAAATTAGAGAAAGAAATACTAGTACAGGGGTGGTGTTCTTACTACAAGGAGCTGATAGACAGGTATGTAGTCTTGAAGTCAATGTAAACATTGGAGAGTACTTACGCATAGAAGTCCCAAGCAGTAACACGATTGACGAACATTATCTATTCTACGTCGAAAGACAAGGCGATGATTTGGTAGAATGTAACAAGAAGTACGTGGTTTTCTATAATCAATCTACGCCGTGCTATGCTGTTTTCCGTGCGGGAAACGTAAGTCTCCGGGTGAATTTGCAAGGTGATGTCAGTATTAATATCACCAGTGTGTTATCAGTGCACGAGGCAGTACCCGCAATCTGTTCTGAATACAAAGCTGACGATAAAACGTCTGATTCAGATGTAGTAGATTCAGAGGTAGTACAAGCATCAGATTGTAGAACAGTTAAAGGCTATAATGACAAGATCACCTGTACGTTGGACAAGAACAATGCGTGCAAGATACAATTTCCACTAGAAGGTTGTAACATTACTCTCAGCTACAATGAAGTAGTATTTCACTGTCCAGATTATGGATTGAATGATTTCCTGCAAAATCACGAAGCAATGCTTCTAACATACCCAATTCTTACATCCAATTTAGATCTCTCGTATAACAAGGTTGTAAGGCTTCAAGTCAATTCATTCCAAGGTTTGAAGATATTGCAAGAGCTGTACTTACAATACAATTATCTGGATAAGCTTGAAACAGGTGTATTTTCTGGAATGTCTCTTCTGAACAAACTTGATCTTACAGGAAACCAACTGGTCAAACTGGAAGAAGGATTGTTTCGAGATTTGGACAGCTTAGGTTACTTATATCTCCAATATAACAACTTGACAATGTTGTCATTTGATGGACTTGAACAGTTACAATTTTTGTATCTGTTTAACAATCAGCTAGCTACACTACATTCCGATGTGGTTCAGGGCTTGACTAACCTAATATTCCTAGATTTTGGGATAATAATTTATCAGCACTACCTAATGATGTGTTTAGAGGCCTTGTGAATCTGGATGAATTGTACTTAGGTAAGAACAAACTAACTATACTAGATTCCAACGTGTTCCGGGACATGAGCAACCTTACATATGTAACTCTTGAGTTAAATAATCTGACCACGTTGCCCATTGGAATATTTAAACCGTTGAGACGACTTAAGGGTTTGAATTTGTACTGTAATAATTTAATCACGTTGTCAGCGAGTATATTCACAGAACTTGACGATTTGACTGATTTGCATGTAAGTGACAATCAATTGATTACATTACACCCAACATTATTTCATTCTTTAACCAAATTAACAACACTAGCCATTAATCACAACAATTTGACTACATTGTCTGACAGGGCCTTTTACGGATTAACCCATTTGAATTCCTTATTTTTGGAAAGTAACAAATTCGAGCGATTAGGTGAACACATTTTTCAGGGTTTATTCAATTTGCGTTTTTTATTTCTATCACAAAATAAATTAAGAACGCTGGATACAAACATATTCAAGGATATACTCAATGTTACTTTTATCGAGCTATCTGAAAATAATTTAGAAGAATGTCCTATTATTAATTTTCTTTCACACTTAAAATATCTGAATTTGAGAAATAATACATTGACACAGTTAACAAAGGAATCTTTCAAATCCCTGCCCACAGAGTCAGAGGTATTTGTTAATCAACATGAGATATGTGAATGTTATGTACCTACTTATGTAAACTGTAGTGCAGCCAATAACAGATCACCATATCTCACATGTGACAGGTTATTGTCAGATAGCACCTTGGTAGTTATAATGTGGCTCATCGGCATAAATGCACTCTGTGGAAATATCTTTGTGTTAATTTGGAGAAAGCGAAAACCCCAAAGAAACAATACACAAGATATATTATTAAGTAATCTGGCCTTGTCAGATTCACTAATGGGTATATATATGATAATACTGGCAGGTGCTGATATCTACTTTGGTGATTACTTCCCCATGCAATCTGAAACATGGAGATCAGGCCTAACCTGCAGAATAGCTGGAGCATTATCGATTGCTTCTAGTGAAGCATCAGTATTCTTTGTGACAATAGTTAGCGTTGATCGGTTTATAAACATAACGTTTCCATATACTACAAAGAAACTGGGCAAACGTTCGACAACAGTGGTGGTTATACTTAGCTGGATACTCTGCATTGCATTAGGTGTTGTCCCTTCCGTTTTGTCAGGACAAAATTTCAAGTTTTACGACACTTCCCATGTGTGTATTGGTTTGCCACTAGCGCTAACCAAAACATACTCAATTGAAAAACAGACATCCAGAATAAGCGAGTCGGATATATACTTTTCTAAGACTACGTTTACGACTCAATTCAAAGGTCGCGTTACGGGTTTGTACTTTTCAACCGCAGTGTTTCTTGGTATTAATTGTGTCTGTTACTTGATAATACTTGGCTGCTATGTAGGTATTGTAATAGCTGTTAGAAAGTCATCGAAACAGTCAGGGCGGACCCGTGATATGAAAGAACAGATCCGAATGACAACTAGAGTAACGGCGATAGTAGCCACTGATTTCATGTGCTGGTTTCCAATCATTATTCTTGGTATTCTCGTTCAAATGCGAGTGATTACCCTGCCCCCTTCCGTATATGCATGGTCGGTAACCTTTGTTTTACCGTTAAATTCTGCAATGAATCCATACTTATATACAATTGCTGAAATAATTTCCAATTTCTATCAGACAAAACGAAGAAAAAATAAAAATAATTCAGCAAATTCTGCAGCCATTCATCTGCAAACTCTGACTTGATGATGTTCCCGGTAACTGTTGCACGAAAGAAGTTGGCCCTCTCTTTCATGCTCCTGGAGCACCGGTATAGTAAGAATTTAGACTCCACGGACAGGATATAGGCCTACGCGAATATTGTTAGACGAAAGAAATCCGGCAATGTTTGACGGTGAGGTTGGAATTACACCAAGTTCCCTGTCAATAGGTTTAATAATAGTTTTTCACCCTATCTGTACATAATAGTGAGTACCTCACAGTAGTACATGCACTGATGATGACAAAGTATTTACCTTGCAGATACGATTAAAATTCGAGTGCCTCCCACTCTTTTGCTTCTGTTTGTCAACATTCAAAATGGTCATCGGTCCAGTGAATTCACTTGGGAACTATATACTTTGGTCGTAATATGGTCGGAGTTCAAAAACTGAACTGGGAAAGTAAACTTGATAAGCTCAAAAGACTTCTATATGTATGGAGGAAAAGCGATTTAACAATAATTAATATGGTCGTACTGTTAGTAAAAGCTATTTCCTTGTTCCAACTTATATACTATGAGTGTGTTAGTTATCTTGGGATGCCTTGTATATAAATGCAATAAAAACATTAATATATGATTGTTTATGGAAAGGGAAAAGAGATAAAATTAAACGTATGTGTATTATAAATGATTATTTGAACGATGGAATTACATTTATTGATGTAAAAACTTAACTAGTTGCCCTGAGATTGAGAACAACCTGGGTTAACAGGTTAAGTGATACAAGCTTTGCCAAATGAAAGTTTATACCCATATCTTATTTTGAAAATATTGGAAAAGATATGTTAATCTTCAAAATGAATTTCGATAGCGATCATCTCTTTCCACCATTAACAACTCATATGTTACCAGACTTCTATAGGCAAATAGCCAAGAACTGGCATGAGTCAAACGTGTTGTATAATCCACCGAATACTATAGGGGTGTTTCCGAACGCATAGAATACTACATTCTGGGTTTCAAGACAAATAGAGTAAGAGACAACGATAGTACACATACCGTTAATACTCTACTTACGACGTACTTTGGGAAAATACACAATTTCTAAAACGTGACGTAATACAGTAACGACAAGAACACATTTCTGAAAGTCAGAACAACCCTCTATATAATCTTTAAAAAAAGAGGTAAGGCTCTATACTGAAATAGCAAAGCATATCTAAGACCAACACTTTTTTGCTTTAGCAGCGTATTTGTGAAAAGCTGTGAGTAGCCAATACTCAAACATATGCACTGAATATAAAATATTAATTATTATGCAACCACTACACGTACATGTATAATTGCTTGTTTGTAAAACGAGCCACGAAAACAAAACATCTTCAAAACAATAAGTAATATAAAAATCGTTTTAAGATAGTAAGAATATATTTGAATTTTATGTACATAATATTATTATTACTATAACTTCTTTATTATTAATATGTTGATGATTGAGATAAATGTTATGTTACTATGTATAAATGACAAGTGATAGTTAAAATAAAAGCGTGAGTGCTTTAAATACACTGTGGAAACTTAAAAACGTTAAAAAACAACTAAAAACTTACATTCAAATGTATATTTATAAAATGAAAATATTACCTTTCGATATTGATACCGTACCATTTTTACGCGTATTTGTTTCATTCTCTAATGTTCAACAAGGACATTTGGTTGATTTAGACAAGCAGAACATAGGGATACTGAGCTTTATATAATTCTTATAGGCCCTTAGGCGCCAATCTGAAAATAAACATTACTGTGGGGAAAATTACAAGATAGCAAATGAAAATTGAATGTGGCCTCCTGCGTTTTGGTAAATGTTCAAAGTCCTTCACTTTCGAGCGTTTTCAGCTTTATGATTCTATTCATATGCCAAAATCACAGGTGATGATTTCAAAGCCTTAAGATTTCAAATAATGCGCAAATGGTTCTATCCTTGTCTCTCTTTGAATGGTATAATAAACATAGCTGGTACGTGCATGTGTGTGATGAAAATAATATGCATCGGAACAGTGTTGTTGAATATTGGTTACTTGTTACACGCTTGCGTAAGGCAGCTAAACTCACAGTATACTATTGTGTATCGACCGAAGGTTGGAACAAAATGGGATCCTTCGACAACTGGCAAATATATTCCAGAAGTCAGAACATCATCACCCCTGCCCATCCCAGCACCAAAGATCGCTCTTGGATGAATCGGCTATCTATAACATGTATTTATTCGTTATGAAAGCGATACAAAGTATTCAAAAAATGTAAATTTTGATGTGCATTGTCGTGTATAAATTAGGTTAATACATGTACGTGCGTATGTTTTGTTTTTCAAAAAATAAGAAAAATAACTGCACTTCCGCAAACGTTGATATGCTCACATGACATCACTCCCCCTACAGGGTTGTGCCATTATTCACACATCAACATCAGCGTGTGCATTGATTTGTCTAATTTCTGTCTTAACAACACATGCGCATTTATTGATCTATAGATATTTTATAATAACATTTGGGCATGATTTACATAACTATGACAAGTCCGAGAATAACTAAAACGGTGTGCAATGATAACATATGATGGTACAGTTAAAACGTAAAAGAAAGGACACGTTACTATGGGGGACCGACGTTCCCGAATTGAACAAGAAAATAACCACAACTGACTCCGACCAAAAGGCGTGAAAATAGGTAAATACGTCGATTTGAAAACCAAATGTTTATTGATCTGTTTTTAAATAAAATGTTAAAGAATGTAACGATTGCTAATGGGGATTTGAAGTAATTATTGGAATATACGATTCAAAATGTGTCATTCTGTGTGTTTTTTGCGTAATTGCGTTACACGAGTCAAATTTACAGTGTTTCTTCGGTTGATAAAAAATCGTTTATTTTGTATTTGTTTTTAAATCCGGTAATAAAAATGAGAAATATGCGTTGATAAATGAAGGAAACGTGTCATTTTCTGTTTATTGTTGTGTTAGTTCGTGGGAATTTCACTCTGTTTACAATGATGGGAAATCCCCAGTTTACGTTTGTGTAAAGGTGAAAGACGCGCACTCAGGGGGGTCCGGTCAACAGATTCTCATAACTAGAGAAAAGAATTATACGAACACCCTTATTTGGCAACCTTTTTGACGCAGTCCGATGGAACTGAATCTGCCGTGACCAGCATATAATACACCGGTCAAACCGTGGCTAGTTTCCATTTTCCCCCGGCAGTTTGCGCGCGCATTCTGTTTTGTTTAGGACTCGTGCTTTTAAAACTCGTACCAAAGCATTATAAAGGGCAATACGGCATAGCGCACAGTGTTGTGGTCATATGCTGTTCCCTCAAGCGTGTATCAACAGTCCAGTCCCTTTGACCGTTGCGTTTGTTGATAAACATTGGATGTAAACAACGGTCACCTCATCTATAGACCATTTCAAATCCGAAAATATACGATCGGTTCCGAATGTTTCCGATTAGCCGAGTGTTTGACACTCGGTTTACATGACCTGTCAGCTCACAGGTCATGTCCATGTGCCGGAGAAAAACAAACGTGTTTTTCACCCGTCTGTCCGTGTGGTAGATTGCGCTGGTGTTGGTGATAGATTGTATCCCTCAAAAAGTTGATGTTGCGGCATTTCAGTAACAAAAACGGTGAGATGAAAGAGATTTGGGGTAATATTTTCACTTTTTACCGTCTGCTCGATACATTTGGAATTGGCCGGTCAACGTCATTGTTGATAAAAAGACAAAATAGTCTCGTTCTACGTTTTGCCTGGCAGGGGTGTACGCGTGTATGTAAACGTAGTAAATCACTAGGCGAACAATCAGTGCAATGAATGCGATCAACACCTGGGTAACATGAATAAAGCACATCATTAAGTATAATGATGGGGAAGGTATCGATTTTGAAATGCTATCATAGATAACCTTCTTGACAAAGTATTAAGCATAGGTTGATTAATGCACTGCAGTCTCCTCCTGTGCCAATGCCAACCAGTATGTTTTTGTATTGTAGTCAAGAAGAATATTAATATTAACATTGATATTAATGGCATGAGTACAATCCCCCAAAAATATGCTTTTAAGTCTCGGGGAAGTTACTGCATAAACTACAATTCACATTATCAACAATTTTCATCTTAAATAATCTACTATTATTCATTAAGCAATTGAAATTAATCTTGTTTTGGAAAATCCTTGTCATAACATCGTGACATGCTTGTGCACGGCGTAAGGTAAATACTACTCCAATCATTGTCCAAAACATTAAGCTCATTTGTGTACTTGACATGTAGGAGGCCCCTGAATTCTCTGGACTATAATACGATTTTTTACAAAGGTCCCGTATAAAGCCATGTTTAAAGTATTGCTTCCAAGAAGCTTGAATAGCATCAACAATGCCTCTCATGTCGGAACCGGTCCACGGAAACTCATGTCATCTCAAAGGGAGCATTTGGATCCAATTGCTCCCAATCAATCAAAAAACTACTCCTCCCACTACCATTGTCATAATTGTAAATTGTTTACTATAAGGATTCATGTCAATAAAACCCAAGGGGCGTCGAAATTTGCTTATTTTATCACAGAAAAAATCAATACTTGAGATGACATGAGTTTCCGTGGACCGGTTCCGACATGCACGGGAGGGATGTGCGTGTATGTGTTGATTGTAAAAGTTCTCATTAATGGGAAAGATTGGTTGTAACCAAAACAGGCAATATGTTCATTGTAGACTAACCAAATAAAGTCATTATCTAGTGTTTTTATCCTTTTTTCCCCTTTTTTTTTAAAGAAGAAAACCGCATATTCCCAGCCCCAAAAAGTTAATTTGAACAAATATCATGTTTTATTAATGATTTTCTTTCCGAGATATCGACGCTTATGTAAATTTTATTCCATAGAGCTGTGTATAAAAGCCGATCTTCTCCACCCCACTGTCTTTTAATACAAGATTGTGCGACATTGGCGTTTCTCGGACACGTGCCATAGACATAAATGATTGCTTTAAACGATTTAAAGTTTAACATGTATATTTATCGAAATGACCAAAATATGAGGGTCTAATTTTCGCTAGTAGGAACCAAATTCGGAGAAAAAACTTTATTTTTAAATATCAAAAATATAATTTTAAACGTATTACGCTCTAATGAGAACAAAAAAAGACTTTGAATGTAAGTTTTGCATACTTCCGTAAACCCCCTCTCCGAACGGCGCGGGGTCTAACATGATCTAAATAGTATTTAAAAAGACATTTTTTATTCTAAGACACGTGGAGTTGACACTAATGATCTTTACCAAATCTTTAAGGTTGAATTTAAGTTTTGCATACTTCCGTAAACCCCCTTTCCGAACGGCGCGGGGTCTAACATGATCTAAATAGTATTTAAAAAGACATTTTTGATTCTAAGACACGTGGAGTTGACACTAATGATCTTTACCAAATCTTTAAGGTTGAATTTAAGTTTTGCATATTTCCGTAAACCCCCTCTCCGAACGGCGCGGGGTCTAACATGATCTAAATAGTATTTAAAAAGACATTTTTTATTCTAAGACACGTGGAGTTGACACTAATGATCTTTACCAAATCTTTAAGGTTTAATTTAAGTTTTGCATACTTCCGTAAACCCCCTCTCCGAACGGCGCGGGGTCTAACATGATCTAAATAGTATTTAAAAAGACATTTTTTTAATTCTAAGACACGTGGAGTTGACACTAATGATCTTTACCAAATCTTTAAGGTTGAATTTAAGTTTTGCATTCTTCCGTAACCCCCCCCCCCCCCCCTCCTTCTTGATTCTAAGACACGTGGAGTTGATAGACACAATTGTTTAAAGATATTTTGAATTCAAATTATGTATACTTCAGCAAGCCCGCACCCTCTCCGTTCACCGCCGCGTGGAATAATATTTTTAACAGATTTTGAATTTAAGTTCTGCTAACTTCTGCACCCCGCCCGCCCCCCCCCCCCCCCCCCCCCCTCCCTCCCTCCCTCCCGGTCTATTCGCCGCCGCCGCGTAGAGTTGACAGAAATAATATTTTCAGAAGATTTTGAATTCAAGTTCTGCATACTTTCACCCCCACCCCGGCCCCTCCCCTCCGCCGCTTAACCTGGCACACAAATCCACGTCATCGATTCTGCTATAGTAATGGGCCGTATCGACTGCAGAGCATGTCGGAACCGGTCCACGGAAACTCATGTCATCTCAAAGGGAGCATTTGGATCCAATTGCTTCCAATCAATCAAAAAACTACTCCTCCCACTACCATTGTCATAATTGTAAATTGTTTACTATAAGGATTCATGTCAATAAAACCCAAGGGGCGTCGAAATTGGCTTATTTTATCACAGAAAAAAATCAATACTTGAGATGACATGAGTTTCCGTGGACCGGTTCCGAAATGCTCCTATACGTCGTACATGTAATATTCATTAGCTACCCCTCTTTAACTCCATACATCAAAAGGGATAATTTTACCATTTGTATCATATAAATCAGAAATCACATTCATACCACACCTGGAAAAATTGCTTATAGTATAAAGACTTTTGATTGATACAAATATGTTGGTCATTCCATACACATTGTTGAAGATGACTAATATTGTCACGCATAATAAAAATAAAAATAGAACTGTGAGGTAATGGCTTACTTTGGGTGATTTATGTACCATACTTTCTTAAGCGCGGTGGAACAAGGAGCATGCGGTTCACTCGCTCATTTTATTCGATTTATGTTGAAACGTCTATATAGTTGACGTGAAATCTAGAGAAAAACAATGCATATTTTAATAACCAATAAGACGGTAGCATTTTTGTACAGTGCGCAATCAGGCTGGTTCGTTTAAGCTTCACGCATGAACGCATGTATGCACTGCATGAATAAATTTGTAATGGCACCAGTGTTTCTTGCCCAGTTTCCTTAAAGCCAGGAAGTGGAAAATGAACATTGGGATAATGTCACCTGCCTAAAACGCCCGGAGGAAGAGGAGTCATCTATCATGTTGTAAGCATACGTGACCGAAGAGTCTAAGTCGTAGTCTCCTTAAACGAGCATGTCCAGTTGTTTGCATTCCAAGTTGAATCTGGCGTTGAAACCAATGCAGCTTCTCTTGATACAATTTACTGCAATTGAAATGAAAAAAGAATTGTAAATATGTTATTGGGGGATTCTATGGTTCCGCTCGTCGCTTAGAAGATCATGTGCATACGTGTTTTCTAACACCTTCATGGATACTTTGAGTGCAAGAGGATCGTATGTAGGCCTATATCATATATACATTATTTAAATGAGGCATCTAATTAGCATTTTCCCCAAAAGATATATAGCATTCAATTTCGCTTTCTTTGTCATGTTTTCTACGTCCAGACAAGACCAAAATCCAACAAAATAAAGGTGTTCAGAGGTAGAGGGTTGTACGCGCACATGAATGAGCTTCTAGCAGCAGTGTATAAATCAATACATATTTGCGTAAAAAAGAAAACCGATTTGGGTAATGGCTCACGTAAAACGTTGTCAGTATTCAAAACATGAATGAATTACCAATGATGTTTTAAACCGCATTTCAAGGGGTACTAAGAGATTTTCGAGAGAAAAATGATTATTTCAATAGATCAGATACGTAGTAATCCTGAAGTGTAATAATTTAGATAGAAATTTAGTTGGAAGTAATTTATGTGGTGCTGATTATGATCAATCGTGAAATTGTACATGATAGACGGCGAATTAAAGGAAGGGTCCCGCAAGCACAACAATGATCATTATTTGTTAGAAAAAAATTATCAAGCTGAAATTACGTAATTATATAAAACAAAACACCATACTAGTCACACAAATGAGTACAAACTGCCATCACTCAACATGCAATTTTTAAAATTCGCGGCGATCGAAAGTCCCGGTGTCGATGACGTCATGGGTATCGGTGCTCAAATTTGCGCATGTGCATTGTATAACTATGACATCATCGACACTGGGAATCTCGATCGCCGCGAATTTTAAAAAGTGCATGTTGAGAGATAGCGGTTTTTATTTGTTTTTGTCATAAGTGTAGTGTTTTGTTCTATATAATTACAAAAGTTGGGCTCGATAATTATTTTTTTAACATATAATGTACACTTTTATGCTTGCGGGACACCTCCTTTAAGGTAAACGTATTTAGATGGTATTTAAGTATAACGTAGGTGAAAAAAACGTATTTCCAGGAAAAATTGAGGGCGTACTCCAATACTTTTCTCTCAGCCCCCTTATTATCATTAATTCACATGCCTCAACTCAGGTGAAATGGTAATGCGGCAAACATTTTGGAATGGACTTGAAAGGAAAGGTTAAGTATAGAAACATAGGTTTCAATGCCCAAATAATCATTTAAATTCAATGCTTTCACCTAAATTTGAGTTTGACCTACCTCTACTAAAAGGGGGTTTGCGGCCAAAGTTGTTGACACGTCTATTCATATCAATTAGGCCGCGGCTGCAAAACTGTTACGTACGTATGGCCCCTATACATATGTAAGTGACTTGTACGTCGCAAACGTAATATTTTGCATCATCATACGTACAAGTACAAATTGAACCCAACTTAACAAAAGCAATTTTATTTCAACAATAATATAGAAATATTCGCATTTGTTTCCGTCCGTTTAGTTTTCAAGGCAGCTTGTACGTCATGTACGTTGGTGATGCAAAATGTTACTTTGGCGACTATCGTACAAGTCACCGAGACGAATTCACCGGTTATACACACATGCTTTGTTATTGTTAGCAGCAAATTTGATACAGACCTCGCATTGCATGCATTAGAGTGTGCGTAACATTGTATTTCGACAGATAATTATACTGTCTTTGGTAGCAAACGTTGCATCTAAATGTAGCTAATAAAATGTATTTTACTTGAATTCAGCAGTTTCGAATATACTTACTCGATATAAATTAAATTTAAAATTACATCAATGTACGAGTGACAGAATACTGTCTAAACATTTATAGAATATTTAAAAAAATATATACAATTGTATTTTATTTCTCTCGTGTTTATACCGAAAGGAAAATCGTATGTAATTGGAGGACGTTTTTGTAAATCAACGTGTACAAACAATAGGTATTCGCGCTGAGTATTCTAATGAAGGAATTGTAATATAGTCGTCCCGACAGTGCATTGTCATCGTATTTTTGTATTTTTCCTGAGACACCAAACGAATCCAAGAGTTTCAAAAACGTTGTAACATATACGGCCGAGTGCACCAAACTGGCGTAACTAAATAGGGAGGTAAGCTACCTCCCTAATTATGCCCTAACTGTAGCGTAACTTACTAACGATGTTATTCTGAGAGAATAACTGGCGAGTAACACCAGAATAGTAATTAGCGAGGTAAATATCCACATTAATCAGCATCGTCCCCTTACAAAATTAATTGTCGAATATGCCAAGTGTTCACCTATACTTGACTGTAAAGTTCTGACGTGAATGGTCCTTCGTAATATTAAAAAGGTGTCGTCACTCGCTAGGTCATAGGTGAGTGTAAATCACGTTGAATCGGCTATCGGTCCAGAAAAAATGACGCCATTTTTGTGGCAAAGAAAATCGAAGTTATTTACCGCTTTTTAAAAAATAAGGACTATCATGTAATATTACAAACATATTTTGGGCGAGTGTCACATACAAATGTTGCACTAAAAGGTACAATTTTCATGATAAATATCCGTTTTTGTAATTGAATAGTTCAATGGTGTATCAATAATAAAGGGTTCAACAAAAGAAAGTATACCACTTTGTTTATGTCATTTTGAGTGACTTTCAATTTGTGTTTGACCAAACAGGCTAGATAGGCATTTAGATACATCTTTAAGGCATAATTTGATACAAAATTTGCCCCCTAACAACAAAGATAAACCATGATTAGCACCATTTAAAGGAAAATATCCCATTTTCAAAAGTCGCATTTCCAATACACAGCACGAGAAGATTTGGTTAATCTGTCCATGTTCTCCCCATCCATAACATTCCTTTACATTCAAATCCTTCACCCATGCATCAGTTTACATTTGAATTAGCCCGCGCATTGAGGGGTATACGCGGTGATCAGTACGGGATAAATACGGCATATGTGTGTGTTAACAATTGGCCCTTTCTTCTCGCGCTGTGTATTGGAAATGCGACTTTTGAAAATGGGATATTTTCTTTTAAATGGTGCTAATCATGGTTTTTCTTTGTTGTTAGGGGGAAAATTTGGTATCAAATTATGCCTAAAAGATTCATCTAAATGCCTATCTAGCCTGTTTGGATAAAAACAAATTGAAAGTTACTCAAAATGACATAAACAAAGTGGTATACTTTCTTTTGTTGAACCCTTTATGATGCCACTTCTAGCGTCCAATCTCTGTGGCGTGCTAACTGTCATCCTGTCTTTTATAAACGGAAAACACGGGTTCGATTCCCGAAATCGCCTTAACATGATGGTGACTTAATGAAATCATTCAATATAATGGCCCAGGTATTGACATACTTTAGTATTTATTTAGTATTAATCAATTGATTTATTTAATGTGTACATGTATGTTACAGTATGTATTAATATTTTTTATACATCTTTTTTATTTACTTTTAATGTATTTATTAATATATTTATAATTTATAATTATTCATTCATTCACCTATATAACTAGGCATATGTGTTTATTCATTTATTTAATTATGTATTCGTTTATTTCAATAGTATTTGATTTCATGTTTAATAATTAAATAATTAATTTGATTGATTGATTGATTGATTGCTTGACTGATTGTTTCAAATTATTTCTACAATTTTGCATACATCGTTGTGGATAGATTTAAAATATTCTATAATAAATTGGTCACTAATGTATCATTGAGTAAATAATGCATTATTATAATAATAACAATAATGAATTGTATTATAGAAATCTCCCATTTATTATCATATCTATGTAATCGTCCATCGGGCAAATCAGAAATTATCATTTAGTTACAGCATAAACTGTTATGCTTCAACTTACTCTTGGGTCCGGTCAGGTATAAGATTTAGCGTAAATTACTCGCAAGTTACTAGCCTATTAGCTTACCCCGATTTGGTGCTCTCAAAAGTTTGGGTTACGCCTCTCAGTCAGTTACTAGCAAGGTAGCGCTATTCATCAAATACCCGTCATTGGTACACTCGGCCGATAATCTGTAATAGAATCCCGGGTTCGATTCCTCAACCAACCTACATGTATATCATTATATATTGTTGTTTGTTTTTGTAACATACTCATTCTGGCAGCGTTCATAGTTTCACCTCGCCGGACGAGAACCCGGGATGTGAACAAAAGAGCCACAATCTATTACATATTGTGTAGTACAGGGTTTATCAGAAAGAACTGTACCGTGTTTCTAAAATACATAAAAAATACAAAATGATTATTGTTTTAAATGTAAACACGTGTAATATAACGGTGAACATATTTCCTACAATATATGTTAATTTCATTGAGATATCTCTTTTTGTTCTCGTGTGGCAAGACATAATCGAAAATCGATGAAAAAAGTGTTATCAATTTCAATCAATCCTCTCTACCACTACCCCTAACATTTTAAACAATGTAGCCCACACCACATAAGCAATATTCAAAACTCCCTCCAAAGAAAGCAAAGTTAAAACCAGTCAAGCAGAACAAATCCCGGTTTATTTGCAGATTAAAAATCAAAATTTATCTCCAAATTTCACCCACAATAGTATGCAAATAATAAATAGTTATACAAGTGATGTGAAAAGTTGAGATATGAAAGTATACATCTTTACCAGAAAGTCTGTATTTTCCATCAGAAATGTCCGATTTTCAAAATTTAAAATTATCATGAAAGCTGGGCGTTTGCACAAGAATATGTGAAACGGGTTGAACAATATCAATCAAATTCATACCGTAATAAATCATATTGTCTCTGTACAGTTCATTCTGATACACCCTGTATTATGGGATGAACGATAGGCTGCCGTTTTCTCAATCATTATCAACGGGAAATCATCATAGTACGCGGGATGAAAGGGGTGTGTGTGACACTGGTATGACCAGGATCGGCTATCGATCGCCCGGTGCAACCGTGCACACTACGCTGCGTTGGATCGTACACCAGAGAGCGGGATATTTGATTCCGAACATAAAGTGCATTGCATTAAACTTATTGGAATGTTATCAAGCCTTAGAGATATACCTTTGTTTGGTTTGGGTTAGCTGTAGATATCAATGAAGCATTTGAAATAACACATATTTACACATTAGTCAGTTTCTCTTGTTTCAGATTGATGTAACATAAAATGCTGTTGACTCTGTCAACTCAAATTGTTAAAATTAATTGCACCGATATGATACAAATGACGATCTTGTAGACATGGCTCTTTAAAAATAAGTGTCCAAACTCTTAAATTCAATCGGCCGAGTTCACCAATGACTAGTAGCTGAAGAATAGCGCTACCTCGCTAGTAACTGAGGCGTAACCCACAATTGGGAGAGCACCAAATCGGGGTAAGCTACTAGGCTAGTAACTGGCGGGTAATTTACGCTAAATGTTATACCTGACCGGACCCAAGAGTAAGTTGGGGCATAACGTTTTATGCCACAAGTCAGTCGATTCTTGCAGTCGCGTAAATTTGTTGTGAACATTGGAGAGGATGATTCGCTGATGCGGAAGGACCAATTGCGCTTGCATGCACAGGGGGTGTCTATTTGAAGTGGAATGTGACCCCCTCATAAGCTGAAAGATTTTATATTTTTGAAACTCAATTCATGCAATTTGGTGAATACTCAGTCAAAATTTAGATCAACTCCTTTTGCCAATTCAAACACTAATCGCACCGACTTTGGGTCATATTTTGACCAAAATGTACTAATTGTCCAAGGATTTTAAATGACGACTAATTAAATAAATAAATAAACCTTTTTTTTTTTAAAACTAAACTGATAAAGCCAAAGTTTCGACATTATTGTGAGTGGAAGGGTAGAAGAACAAAACAAATGAAAGCATATCGTGCCGTGCGTGGGGATCGAGCGGGGTTCTGCGGTTCACAAGCGAAGGACAAGGTATCCACGCCACGGAAGTATTTGTGTAAAGAGATGTATTATAATATTGTATATACCATTAAACTATTTGTTTCCATCGGGTGCTTGTGTTTGTCATTAAAACTGTGCTTTTTGGTGCAATATTTATATGTGCCCCTCGCCCAAAATATGTTTGTAATGTCATGATAGTCCTTATTTTTGAAAAAGCGATAAACAACTTCGACATTTTTGGACAAAAAAATGGCGTCATTTTTCGTGTTTCTTTATGTACACTGACCTATGACCTAGCGAGTGACGACACATTTTAAATATTACGGAGGACCATTCACGTCAGAATTTTACAGTGAACTATAGGTAAACACTTGGCATATGCGCCACTTAATTTTGTAAGGAGATGCTGCTGATTAATGTGGATATTTACCTCGCTAGTTACTATGCTGGTGTTACTCACCAGTTGTGCTCTAAGAATTACATCGTTAGTAAGATACGCTACAGTTAGAGCATAACTACTAGGGAGGTAGTTTACTTCCGGTCCCTATTAAGTTACGCTAGTTTAGTGCACTCGGCCGATGATCTTGTATGTCCATCATTCTCTTTTCCATAAAAATGCCTTTACATTCATATACTTCACCCATGCATGACAGTTTGAATTTGAATTGGCCGGCGCATTGAGAGGAAATGCACAGCGATCAACACGGGACAAATACGGCATGTGCTTGTTAACAATATTGGTCTTTTCTTCCCGCGTTGTGTATTGAAATGTATATTTTGAAAAGTGATAACTTTTCTTTAAATTGTGTTAATTATGTTAATTATGGTTTATCTTTGTTTTTAGGTGGCATATTTGGTATCAAATTGTGCCAAATAGATTCAGCCAATTGTCTATCTAGCCTGTTTGGTTACAAAATAATCAACAATTACTCTAAAGGATCTTAACAAAGTGTATGACTTTCTTTCGTTGAGCACTTTATATAGCAAACAGCACTCAGCATCTTGACTAATCAATTTTATTAAACTTAAGTAAATCGTACCAATATCAGAAGCATCACCTGTTGTGTAAATTATAACATGGCCTAAATTATTATTGATGAACCTCCTGGCGTGGCGAGTCAGCTCTAATTGCTGTCCACGTATATGGAAGCATAAGTGTGTTATTTCCGTCTTAACCCCAGATAAGGGACGTAAACCCCAGATAAGGCGGGACTTATATTGGGTTAACGATCCCTATCTGGGGTTAAGGGACGTACACCCCAGATAACGGTCCTTATCTGGGGTTTAAGTTGTTAACCCCAGATAAGGGACGTAAACCTAGGATAACGGGCCTTATCTTGGGTTTACGTTGTAAACCCCAGATAAGGATCGTTAATCCCAGATAAGGCGGCCTTATCTGGGGTTTACGTCCTTATCCGTGGTTAAGGCGGAAATGACACACTTATTATGCTGCATGTGTGTAGCATAGGAGCGTTAACCCCAGATAAGGGACGTAAACCTAGGATAACGGGTCTTATCTGGGGTTTAAGTTGTTAACCCCAGATAAGGGACGTAAACCTAGGATAACGGGCCTTATCTTAGGTTTAAGTTGTTAAACCCAGATAAGGATCGTTAACCCCAGATAAGGCTCGCCTTATCTGGGGTTTACGTCCCTTATCTGGGGTTAAGGCGGAAATGACACACTTATGCTGCATTTGTGTACCATAGGAGCGTTAACCCCATATATGGGACGTAAACCTATGATGGCGGGCCTTATCTGGGGTTTAAGTTGTTAACCCCAGATAAGGGACGTAAACCTAGGATAACGGGCCTTATCTTAGGTTTAAGTTGTTAAACCCAGATAAGGATCGTTAACCCCAGGTAAGGCTCGCCTTAAGTTATCTGGGTTTACGTCCCCTATCTGGGGTTAAGGCGGAAATGACACACTTATGCTGCATGTGTGTACCATAGGAGCGTAAACCCCAGATAAGGGACGTACATCTAGGATAACGGGCCTTATCTGTGGTTTAAGTTGTTAACCCCAGATAAACATCGTTAACCCCAGATAAGGCCCGCCTTATCTGGGGTTTACGTCCTTTATCCGGGGTTAAGTCGGAAATGACACACTTATGCTGCATGTGTGTACCATAGGAGCGTTAACCCCAGATATGGGACGTAAACCTAGGATAACGGGCCGTATCTGGGGTTTAAGTTGTTAACCCCAGATAAGGGACTTTAATCTAGGATAACGGGCCTTATCTTAGGTTTTAGTTGTTAACCCCAGATAATGATCGTTAACCCCAGATAAGGCTCGCCTTATCTGGGGTTTACGTCCCTTATCTGGGGTTAAGGCGGAAATGACACACTTATGCTGCATGTGTGTACCATAGAAGCGTTAACCCCAGAGAAGGGACGTAAACCCCAGATAAGGTGGGCCTTATCTGGTGTTAACTCTCCTTATCCCCAGATAAGTATCGTGAACCCCAGATAAGGCCTGCCGTATTCTAGGTGTACGTCCCATATCTGGGGTTAACAACATAAACACATCCGGAACATTTTGCTTGTCCGTTTGTGAAAATAATAAAGAAATAATGTTTACCTCGTCAATTTTGTTTATGGATGTCATATTGAACATGTTGAAGTTCTTGTTATTTCTACGCCGGTATCCCTTGATGTTAGCCTATGTTATTTCATCTGGATTTAAATCGCAGTGATGTGGCGGTAGCCTAATAATTTCATGTCCATTTTCTTTTACAAGTTTTCAGTTCAGTAGGTATGTGGTTTGTACATCTTAATAACATCATAAAGTTGAGTTTTCTTTATTGAATTTGGGAAAGAAATGTTATGTTTTGTCAGCCATTCCTCCACTTCGGCCTGTAAACTACTTGATGTTCGTATTTTTCATAGTTGCTCTTTGAATGGTACGCTAAACATACGAGGGTCGGTCAGTAAGTAATGAAAGTGATCATGGTATGGGATGCATGAGTGATTCTATTGAGAGATAGTGTGATCAATACAAAGTATGAACCTTTGTCTTTCAAACAATACACTTTTGGATGTCTAAGTAGGAACTATGACGTCATAGCATTAGCGTAAAGTAAGCACACTTCGGGACACTGCCTGAAATCGGTTTATATTTGGCAGGATATGCACTAGGTTGAAATATGGGTTGATTGAAACATTTGCGTGTGTCTCGGCAATGCAAGCATAGAAACAGATAACACTTGGTGAATAGTTAGAACACACAATAATCTCTGTTTGACACTCTTTTTTAGATCTGAATTCCTTAATACAAACAAGAAGGGACCATCTCAAATACGCTTTTATTTTGCAAAATCCGCAATAATATACCTTAGAAAACAACAAAAGATAGAGAACAATGGAGGGATTATAATTGAGTAAATTGTTGTAGGATGTAAAGCAATAATAGTGGGGATTTCAAAAGGAGCTGATCATAAAATGTCCTCGAATCATTGAAATTATGTCACGATTACTTTAACAATTTTATAGGCATGTGTGGCGCAGTGGGTAGAGCACTGGATTCATGATCTAAAGGTTGTGGGTTCGAGTCCCGCTGTGGTCAACATGTTGTGCTCTTGAGTAAGGCACTTTACCGCAATTACTCCTCTCTACCCAGGTGTATTTAAATGGGTACCGGCATTCTTCAGTGCTGGGAAGGTAACAGACTCGCTGTGGAGGAGGTGTAGCGAGCCCCACACAGCAACATTATAAAAAAGGAGTGAGTCTGGCCCTATCGCTTTGAAAGAGAGATGGGCACTCCGCTCCTGGTATAACAGGATCGACCGACTTTACTTTACTTTTTTACTTACTTTAACAATACATATCTAGTAGCTCTAAAGATAACAGTAATAAGAGAGGTTGTGGCAGCCATCTTTGATTGATACATTCATGTATATATTTATTTTGACTATCACAATAATTATATACATTGATTTAAGCATTTTCAATATCTCTGATTAGAATTTGAAGGCACAGTAAGCTTTTATCTGGTAAATTTCATTATTTTAGCCATTTTTGGTCCATTTAAAAATGGTCTGCCGTCTGCGCATGCGCATATTTTCTGCTGGTTTCATGCGAATAAGTTCAGATAATTTGTTATCTAGCCTATGAAATCTCCCAAACTGGTTAATTTCTTAGATTTTTCTAAATTGTTTGATATTCCGCAATATTAGTGATTCACTGACTGGGCATTTTTCAATGAAAATGGGCTATTTGAAATACTGATATTTGTATACTTGTTATTCAATTGCCTCTCCTTACTTCCTCTTATACTAAATATTTCAAATTACACAGGGATTAAAGCTATTGTTTTTTGTATCATAATTACGCGAAACAAATCGAGATATAGGCCTACCTGCTTCTGGTGTCATGTTATGCAATATTGTTACCACGTGTTTCATACAAACAATTCAAATTTCCCGCCAAATAATTGATTTAGCAGTGTCTTAAGTGTACTTACTTTAAGATAATGCTAAGACGTCATAGTTAATACTTAGAACTCCAAAACTGTATTGTTTGAAAGACAAAGGTTCATACTTTGTATTGATCACAATATCCTTCAATAGAATCACTCATGTAACCCATACCATGATCCCTGACTTACTGACTGACCCTCGTAGTTGCTATATATGCATGTGTGTGATGAGAATAATATGCATCGGGGCAGTGTTGTGTATCTTGCATACGGCAGCTTACTTGTTTAGATGAGGATCGACCGGAGGTTGGATTAAAATGGGATCCTTCGACAACTAGCAAATATACGCCAGAAGACAGTATATCTTCGTATCGCTCATGACCCCGCCCATTCCAGCACCAAAGATCACTCTTCGATGAATTCACTATTAATCTTTAGCTTTATGAAGTTTCTTGATGGGCAACCTTAAGAATAGTCAATCAGACAGTCAGTATAGTACAGAATATCCACTAGGTCTGTCTCTGATCGAAGACCAAGCCACCTTAGAGTGTCTTGTGGTGTGAGGCTCGGCCCGCTTAAGGGTTCTGTCAACATTTTGAATTTAAATAATCTCTGAGGGCATATTAAGCCATTCAGGATTCTTTTCAGACATTTATTTGCTATAATCACGACCAAAGGCATATTAAATTAATTTGCGACATGGGAGTAGCGCCCACATAAGGGCCCTGGAAAAATTTGGACTTCATGTTAACCTTAAAAACTTTCGGACATAATGAATGATGCAACCTTGAGCGAGAATGACTTATCCGTACTCGGCTAGCATTCAGCAATTCAATAATAATTTACTCCATGCCAGATGCAGCGTATTTCATTTCTCGCTGAAATATGTATTTTGTTGTAACATATTGTAACACCCCTAATGCAGTGTGATTGTGTGAGTGGAATTATGATGTACGTACATTGTGGTAATGCCTTGATTGTGGGTAGCCAGGTAATACCCAAATCGTTAGAAATCGGTAAGTTATTACATTACAATACCTGCAGCGTTCTATTGCGTGTGTTGATGCAAGGTGAACATAATTATTAGCTCCATCCAAGTAGTCATGGTAACGTCTTGACATACAATAGTTTTATCGATTCAGGATGCAATACAGAAGTTCTAAAAGCTATATATAAAGAGTCAGTCATGAGAAGAAAATCATCAAATGTAATGTTTTCTAATAGTCCGCTAATCAATTAAAGGAAACTCGTATACCCTTGTATATCAGTGCCGTTCAGGATTGTTCACAAGGAAGATTTTGCGAGCCTATCTCATGTAAAGAAGTCTCTCTTATTGACCCCACTTACGACATTTTGGCCGTTTTGACCATTTATTTGGTGACCTTACATGACCTTTGACCCAAATGATGTCAACACTTTAAACTGCACTTGTTCATTTTTAGGGCTCTCGCGTAAAGTCTGGCTTCAATCTTGGCCAAACTTGGTGACAATAATCTTTGGGTAAAGGGACTTGAGATGATACATGGGGTGTACCAGGATTGACATGTAATGACCCTACATGACCTTCGACCTATTTTATCAGAACTTTGGGGCCCTCTCTCTCATGAAAAAAAACAGACTTCAGTCTCAACTAAACTTTTTGAAAATAATATTTGTGTAGGGGGATTTGAGATGACTCATGGGGTTTACGCGTACCCAGATTAGCCAGGGGGATTCACAAGTCGTGGCTTGCAGTATTTTATACTGAGACCACAGCAAAGATAAATCTTTCCTCTACCTATTTAAACTGCACTTATTATATACTTTTTAGAGTTCTCATGTAAAGTCAGACTTCAATCTTTACCTAACTTGGTTACAATAATCTTTAGGTAATGCTATACTGCAGGCTGTCGAAAAATGGCGATTTAAACAAAATAAAATTAATGAAAAATATCTTGCCGATAATATAGACGACGGCTTTGAGGCACTTTCCGCGATCCTTTTCTTTCTTTCATTCTACACTCATATCCAGTACTGTTGCTTTGTTAGCATACCTAAATCCAAGATGGTCGCCAAAATGTCCGCCAAAAATGGTAACATTCCATAAATTAGCATAATCAACCAACATGTATGATCAGAGAGTAGTTTTAATAGTGGGATGTATGTGTTAGACTAATTGAAACTCATATCCAGTATTTTTGCTTTGTTAACATACTTAAGCCTGGCAAGTGCGGTAAAGTGCCTTGCCCAAGGACACAACACGTTGGCACCAACGGGGCTCGAACCCACAACCTTTGTATTGTGGGGCGAGGGTGAATCCGTTGGACCACGCGTGCCCGGCTTAAATGTATGATACAAATATAGTTTTAACAATGGGATGTATGTTTTGGACAAGTAGTAACTCATATCCAGTAATTTTGCTTTGTTAACATATTTAAAATCCCAAATGGCTGCCAAAATGGGTCCTAAAATGGCTGCAAAAATGGGCAAATTCCATAAACTGGGATAATATCAACCACAATGTATGATGAAAGTATAGTTTTAACAATGGGATGTGTATTAGACCATTAGTATCAACTGATATCCAGTATTTTGGCTTTGTTAACATTCTTAAAATCCAAAATGGCAAAATAGGCCCCAAAATGGCTGCAAAATTGTCAAATTCCATAAAATGGAATAACATGTATGGTGAAAGTATAGTTTTAACAATGGGATGTGTATTAGACCACTAGTAGCTCACCAGTACTTTTGCTTGTAATAACATACTTTAAATCCAATATGGCCACTAAAATGGCCGTTGAAAATGTAAAAATAGTCTATTAGAGTATATATTGCATCACATTTTTGTAGATATAAGACCCACCTCTGTGAAAGTTTTGATTCTGTATCACTTTATAAAATGGCTGCCATATGGTTAAAGTTGATGTTAAATGACCTAAAACAATTGTTTTGCATCGTAAATGACCATACTATGTAATACCATTACCCCCATATCTAATAGAACAATATTCACTATATTTATATGATAAAGCCTAGGTGCTGTAGATCTAGTTTAAGTATTTTTGAATATCCACGACGGCTGCAAAGGATAAAATAACTGAAAACAGTATTAGTTTATTGTTAGTGTTACATTAAAAATGACCAAATTATTATATCTATAGCTTTTAATCCCCCGAGTAAACGTATTTGTAAGTGACAAGGTATACTTGATTGGTATAGACTTCATTTTGATAATGTAAGGTTATAAACATGGCCATCATAAATGACCATTTCATTAAAATTACCTCCAAATGGTCAATAAATTTACCTCCAAATGGTCAATAAAATTACCTCCAAATGCTCAAAACAATTACCAAGGTGGCCACCAATTGATCAAAATATGGCCAAAAATAGCTGATTCGACAGCGTCCAGTACTATAAGGTAATGCCAAAAAAAGTGGTTGAACTCAACGTCTATTGTAAAAAAATGCAATGAGTGTTGTTCACCAAATGTTTAATCTAGTATCCAGTACATGTCTACTATTAAAAAAAGCGCAATAAATAAGATTGAAAACAATATTTTTATTTAACTTGAAATCACATTTGCAATTTTTTCATGAGAATTATCCTTGCGTAAAAAAGAAATCGCGCATCCACGACGAAGGAAATATGTACCGGCAAATCCATTACAATTAGGATATTTGTATTCGCTTTAAATACTCCTCCTCCGTAGAGCGACGCATCAGAAGTATTCACAGAAGTAGATTATTCCCCTTATGCCACGCCTACAATTGACTCAATGTTAGTATCCTTTTAGTATTTAATGTAATGTTTCTTGATCAAGCATCAGATGATATGAATCGGCAGTGGAGTAGTATTCATTCAAGAGGTATGTGTTTAAAGCTTTATTCGTTTTTCCACAATTGGTTTCTAATGTGTTCACATTATGTAGTGTGGTGTTGTTTAATTTTTGTTAATGTTATATTTTTGTTGTTGTTGTTCGTCATTTTTAACACTTTTTCATCACTTCATGTTGAAAAATGACTGGTGTGTCAAATTATGTGGAAGATATTTGACTAATAAAGATTACGTTTCAGATTTTTTGATATAAGCTTTTGAATAAAATGACATAATAGTACTTGGTCATGCAAATGTTAGTGGTGTAGTTACATATAGCATATATCTTACAATAGTTCGCAAAAGTAACAAAGTACGTAAATTAAAATATTAAACAAATCTTTCAATAATAAGGATACGAAGAGGAACTGGTCACATTCGGTTTGCATGGAAGTACATTGTACGTGTTTGTAGAGTTACTGAAATACAATTCTAACTGAATTATGTCTTGAATTATTTTTAGCCTAGCCAAAGAACTTGATTCGCTGATAATAATTAATCTTTCCCTCTTGGTGGTCGAGAAATTAAAAATTCATTCTTCGACCAGGATTTGAACCAGGGACCTCCTGAATTCCAGTCAGACGCTTTATCAACTGAGCTGATAGGACAATTAGCATCGAAGCGTTAAAAATGCATTTTAAGGATCCTATATAATATTTATACATCACCTCTCTAAAGACAAGAGTATGACTGAGAAATAATTGTATTTATATCGAATTAAACATGAAATCAAAGCTATTATCATGATTATAATCATTTCCACCTCGTGAAATATGTAGCTTTGATTTTTAATATAAATATGAAATATGGGGAAATGAACACTAAGCTATTAGATGCATTTCTGACGCTTCGATACCATTAAGGGATCACGTCAAAACTCGACCGCCCGGCAACCGCCGGTTACGGCCGGTTCCGTTCGGTTCTCACTAAACGTGTCGTCTGTTATAATATACACACATAATGAGGTCAAATAGTAACACTCTGGTGAACACGACCGGTTGAAAGTGCCTCGTCACACACGTGAGCAATAACATCTTGAAGTAATGGGCTCTTTTAAGACTTAAAAGTCCCAGTTGACAACCAGTACAATACAGCTATTGATTTTCGCTGGGGTTGGCTTTTTCAATCTGTTTATAGCTCAATTAACTTTTTAAAATCAATACCGAAAGTCTATGAATGTTGTTTTTTTATAGAACGATTATAGAGAGAGCTATTATGACCGCAAAGTAACAGATTGATAGTGTAAATTGGTCAGATTACAGCATTAAGTCAACCTGCGGTTGTTCAGTGTTGCATGCGCGAATATTCATATACCAGTAAAATATTTGACCTGCAAGAACCGGGCGGAACCGCCCGTAACCGGCAGTCAACGGGCGGTCGAGTTTTGACGTCTCCCCTAAGTGTCCTTATTAGCTTGATACAGCGTCTGTCTAGAGTTTAGGAGGTCCCGGGTTCAAATCGCGGTCGAGGGATGAATTGTTTATTTCTCGACCACCACGAGGTAAAGATTAATTATTATCATCCCCTCTACCTCGTGAACAATGTAGCTTTGATTTCAACTTGATTTCCTGTTTCTATTTAACTTACTACATTTGAATGAATAATAATTAAAGATCTCAACACGGGAAAAGATCTCAAAACAGGAAAAGATGTCAAATTTCGAGAAAAAGAAAACATCAAAACTCTCAGGAAGATCTAAACGTCTAGCCCAAGGTTTTCAACGTCATTGTTATCAGTGTCAAGGGTATTCTTACACCATGCTGCAAAATCTTGAGACTAAATCACCACAAATTGTGGATCAATTGTCGAGACCACCGGACACTTGATCTCCCCCATAACTTGTATTTTAAGCGTTAAGACCGTTTGTACCGCTCGTTAACTTGAAGAACTTCGACCGTTTCAATTTTGAGATCGTTAATAATTGTATGACCTTAAGCGTTTGTCACCTTTAGGTGGCAGAGCCTTTTTATGTTTTTATACATTTGTTAGTTAGTTATCGCTACATGTTTTGAGAGCTATTTAACATACGAAACTAGAGATAAACAAATTGGAACATTATTATCTGGTCAAGTATTATTCCACAGCTTGAAAAAGGGAATTGGCTGTCAATCTGTGTTCCTCGCTAGTAAGTGAGAGGTAAGTCACAATTTTGAAAGCGCCAAACCAGGGTAGTAAGATGGAGCATAACGTTATGCTGCTGCAACTACCGATGCTAAAATGTTTGCAAGGTGTTCGCTGACATATTTATGTCGAGGAAATAGGTGACTGTAATCAAAACATTTGGTTGGATTAACTGAACACTCAAGTCATATCAAATTTTTATCAAGCAATGTTATACATAATCATAGAAGTTAAATGAAGCAATCAAGAGATAAAAGATAGATAAATAAATAGAAAAATAAATAAAATATAAACGCATGGACCTTTTCAATTTATAAACAATTGACATAAAAATGATTACATTAATCCACCATCAAGTTTAAAAAAATAAAACATTTAAAGAATAATAAGTAATACACGGGGATCGAACCGGTATTTGTCGAATGTCAGTGACATGGACAACAAAAGCACGCCACAGAAATCGTCGAGTGTATGTGTGATCGTTTATTATTTTACCATTGACCCATTTATTACTACGAACGGATTTTTATCGTGACATTTTTGCCATTTTATACCATATGTATGTTACTCTCGCACAAAATGTATATAATTATGGTCCTTACACAAAATTGTGTCATTTTCACGGACTTTCATTACTCGACTGGACGTGGTATGACGTAGCGACTGACGACACATTTTTAAAATTCTACGGAACAGAATATATAATTTGCTTACACACCTTTACGCGTCCATTTTTTAATATCAACCAAGGACGCTCTAATTATATATCCTGGATATCAACACGCAGTGCCCCGTACGCTACACTAACAAGTGACGCACTCATCAGGCACCCGCTTATAAGCGACTTTTTTTAGAAGCGTGTATTTGTTGTTGTCATGATTGATACGACTGTGCGTTGGTTGGCTTTAATTTGTAAGCGTCGTGTAGTTAGTAAATGGTGTGCCGCCCCCTGTTTTTGTCATTATGCGTACCCGCGTCCTTCTGTATTCATTCGCTGTTGTAATGAGGCTTCGCCAATTTGGAACTGATCAAATTATAGTAAGATTTATCATGCCTTTTCCTGGGTGAAAAAGAATCAAGAAGGGCTGGGCAAGTTGTCGAATTGAAATTTAGATATTAGTCATAATCAGTAGAATGACAGCTGTATTTTGTACTTACACTTTCCATGCGGCAGTCGTCTACAGATGACAGTTCTAGAATGTCACAAAATGTTTCAAAAATTGTCATTATTATTGAATTTCATCACCATGATTGGAATCACCATGAGAAATGCGTTAAAATAAATACAAACATGCCTAGTATTTGTTCAGTAATCCTTGAGATAGACAATCGAATCTGGGAAAGGTTTCTGACAAATCTATTTTGTATAATATTGTAAAACCACTAGCCACGCGAAAGGTGTTAAGCGACTTTTCGAGACTACAGTAACGTTCGGGTGTCCCCTTTATTGCAATTTTCTCTATTCTATAGTGTGTCCCAAAATGAGGATCCAAATAAAAACGGGAAAGCTGATAATATTTCGATTGAATCAACCCACGTCTTTTTTATATTTAAGGAAGGAAGGAAGCAAGGAATGAAAGTGAACCGACAAGATTATTTCGACAAAAAAATGTGTGTATAGCGCTCAAACATTTGCGATTTTACACTTATTTTTGCTAGGAATGAGGTAGGCCTACTACATTTCGGCTTTAAAGAAGCTTCTACCTAAGTTTATTCCATTTTGGAGACACCTGAGCACGTTACGTGCGATTTTTCTCTATACATTTGACCGTTGTATTTCCATGATTCCTCTTGTCAAATGAACCGACACTGCCAATCTCAACCGAAACGACAGTCAATACTAGGAGGGGGAATCACCCCCCCCCCCCCCCCCCCTTCCCTCTGGCTACGCCACTCTATTGGTATACCTTTATGTTCAAAGTTGATAAATTGGTCAGTTCCCATTGCATAATGGTAACTTTTTGAATGACATTTCTATAATTATGTTTATGGAATATGCTGTTGGTTCTATAAAATGTTAATCCATAAAGTCTATTTAAACCTAAAATAATGATCTTTTAGTAAAAACATCATAAAATAATATTGAAATAGTGACATTTTTAATAATACATTGTATGTTTGTTCAAACTTATTGCATATCCATGTAGAACTAGAGCAATTATCGGCTTTGGCGGATTTCGACTTTGGTGGTTCTCGGATTTGGCGGTTCTCGGGGTTTATGGTTTTAGATTTTGAACAAAACCTGACTGGGTCCTGTAAGTGAATAGATTTGGTTGGTTTCAGAGTATTATGGGTGGAATAATGAATGATATTGTAATGTAATGCAGTATTGTGGCGTATGGTTAGGTGTTGTAGCTGATGTCATGTGCTGAAGCGTATGAGAAGTTTCAAAAACTAAAAATGCTGCAAGTCACGACTTGCGAATCCCCCTGGCTGGGAGATCAGCTAATGATTTGACCTCTGGATGACCTTTGACCTCAGATGGCCTCTAATTATTTTTTGCCATGTTCCCCGGTGTTTATTGCACGATTTAACCCCTTGTTGACCTTGGATTACCTCTAATGACCGTTGACCTCCGATGACCTCTTATTAATTTTAGACATGTTCCCCCGGTGTTCATGTTTCTTTTATCCAAGTTTGACGTCAATCGGGCAACTTTTACGATTTGACCTCTGGATGACCTTTGACCTCAGATTACCTAAACATTATTTTTTGACATGTTCCCCCGGTGTTCATTGCACAATTTAACCCCATTTTGACCTCTGACCTTGGACGACCTCTAATGACCGTTGACCTCGGATGACCTCTAATTTTATTTTAGACATGTTCCCCCGGTGTTCAAGTTTCTTTTCTTCAAGTTTGAAGTCAATCGGGCAACTTTTACCATTTTACCCCTGGATGATCTTTGACCTCAGATGACCTATGCAAATTAGAACCAAAAAAATGTTCACCCGTCATTCATGTTTCTTTTCTCCAAGTTTGACATCAATCGGGCAACTTCTACGATTTGACCTCTGGATGACCTTTGACCTCAGATGACCTATGCAAATTAGACCCAAAAAAAATTGCCACAGGTTTTGACCATGGCCTACCTATCGCTGAAGGTTTGAATTCAATCCGTCCATCCGTTCAAAAGATACAGCATTCAAGAAAAAGGCTAACCAAAATCTAACCAAAAGGCCCCCCCCCCCCCCCCCCCCACAGACGCACGGACATGACCAGTGGCGTAGGCCTACCCAGCTTTTGAAAACTGGGGGGGGGGGGCACGACCATAGTTGTACCGACGAAAGACATGATGTACCGACGACACATTTCTTTTACAGACTCCCATAAAAACGTTAAACTTGCAAAAAGAATTCCCCGTCAACAGCTGAAATCTTGATAAGGGGGAGGGGGGGGGGGAGTAGCGATGAAGTTGTCCACAAAACCGGTCGAAAAAATCGCATGGTCAAAATCGTTCGTAAATCTACCGACGGGGTTATTTCAGGGGGGATGGCACCAAGTATTCAGATATCATGTTCAATGTTCAACTACCACTATCAGGCATCAAAATGTCCATGGTGTCCTGAATTCAGGCAATTATTATTTTGACTAGTCTAAATTCGAGCCATTTTCTTAAAGATGTGGTAATTTCTTTAGTTTTAAGTAATGTTTGGCCTTTTAAAGCCAATTTAAAACACCTTCTCAAGTTTTCAGCCTATTCCATGCCTGTAATATGTTTACCTTGGTTTAATATCTGGCAACACATTTTTATAAACCTACGGAACACCATTCGTGTCAAATGATGGTTGTTCGATACATGTACACACGTTTGACGCTTGGGACAACTTATTTTAAAGTGGGACGATGCTATTATATTTGGATATTTCCCTTGCTAGTCGCCATCCGTTCTTATTCTCCAGTTTTGCTCTTAAAATTACATCGCTAGAAAGTTACGCTATAGTTAGGGAATAATTACTAGCGAGATAGCTTTTTTACATCGCTTGTTACTTACGCCAGTTTAGTGCACTCGGCCGTAAGACTTTAAATGACAAGGTACATAAAACTTACAAAAATGCAACATCATTTTTTCTGGACCCAATCTTTTGAAGATACGCTGTATATGATTTTACGAGCATTGGTTATGATTATATTCATAGTTTGAGCTTTTCATTAGTGATTTTAATGAAAGAAGCCATTGCATCAGACAATCATTTTCATACAAAGCAAACATTTGCCGCTCATATTTTGTTTTCGCGCGTTTAATGTTTTAAGTCACAAGACAATTGCGCAAAATGTCTTAATTGCAAGCGACATGAAAAGTGTGTGCTAAGGATGCTAAAATAACTGTAAATGGCGATTAATGTAGGGCGTAATCATATAGAGAGGTATGAAATACAAAGGACGAGGCTGACACATTTGATTTGTGCAAAACTGAAGTGACTACTTCATAATATGGTAGTCGACACAGGTTGAAAAAAAAAAGACAAAAATTTTGTGATTATTAAAATGGAAAACAGGATCTTGAATTATAAAGATTGAGCAGGGAAAAGATGAAAATTAAATTAAATCAACCTTTATTTTCTGCAAAGGAAAGATGTTTCTTGAGAAATTAATTAAATAAAAATTACAAACAAGTGAATACTAAAGTCTCATCCTCATATATCAAGCGAGACAAAAAGAAAGAAAGCGTTCAAGCTTTCTAAAGATGTATTTTGAATATTGGATACGGTGTAAGATATTTTGCCAAAAATTTGAATTGGTCCACTTTGAGGGACTGATGCACTGTTACTTTTAAGCAAAGAAAAGTCACACACTGTGATATTATGGTTGTAAGTTAACTATACCATCTTGACATAAGAATCACGATGAAAGCCAATCAGATATAGTCACTATCATAACGCTATGGACATAATTCAAGCTATATCACTTGAGCGTATTGTGACGTTGCTAGCGTTTTATCAGTGTTTATTATCTATTAATGTCATTAATGACGTGTTTCAAGCGTTGTTTAAGCTTTAATGTGGTAGCGTAAAGTAAGCTTCGTTCTTGCTTAAATTTACTTTTACGTTGCCTGTTTCTCGAAGAAATCGACACGAAGAAACACCTGATTTGACAAAAGAGACCGAATTTTGCTCTCAAACCGACCTGGTGGGGACCGCATGTAGTTTCAGCCTCTGATTGGCTAAGAGTCGTGCGCTGAGTAGGTATAGTCGCGGGCAACTCTTAAAACTACTTTTATCTGGCACCACTCCGTCGACCATTAGGGATGTGCAATATGCATACACTTCCTCACAAGTGTTTGTCGTTGTTCGCGGATCTACGTCCAGATGTATTAGTCGGGGATATACTGGGGTTATCATATTCAGTATGTTCCAAACTAAGTTTGGTATGCTATTAAGGGGTTATTCAAGATGGCGTCCAAAATGGCAGGGATCTAACTACCCAATTCCGCGATGGGAGAATAAAAAGGATCCACTCTAATTAAGGATAAGGCGTTGGAGAGGCTCTCTCGTTGTGTGTTTGCGGTTTTGGAGAGGCTATCCCACATTGGATTTACGGCGTGGGAGATTCTCTCGAATTGACGTTTAACCATTCTGGGAGTATATTTCAATGAATTGCGAATCGACTCGAGATGATGGAGAGGATTGAAGGACGCGATTCGGATTGTAAGGATGAATCAAATCAAGTGAATATATTGGTGCAATACAATGAAAACATATGAAAAGTTATGAGAAAACCATGCAAATCATGACGGGAATATTATGATTCCGAAGAGTGAATATGTAGAGTTTTAGATCCGTTGCAGTTTTAGGCATTCTATTTCAATGAATCACCCGGGCATAGCTACCAAAATTCCTCGCGGCAGTTAGCTAGTCCGATGATTTTATCTCTCCTTTGGCGCCATCGCAATACAGGTCGACATTACTTCTTTTTGAGCCTATATACCGCGAAAAGACTCCCAATTTCTATGCGAGTTTACACCATTTTAATGAATTTTTAGGGTTAGAGTGATAATTGTTACGTTAAATGAATGCATTGTAGTATTATGTAATGATATCGAACTTATTCGTAATCTCAGCGAAAGACGGATTCCCGTCATTTGATCCAACAATTGACGGTAGTGCGTCACTAAATAGCACGCCCTCAAGCCGAATGGGCTTCCGTTGTGGAGCTGACTGGTCAGGACAAAATGATTTTCGGTGAAAATGTCGTTTGCTATGCGCATCACAATGTCGTTTTTGTTGTTTCCGGGTGCGTCCCACCTCCATCGCAACTGCAAGGAAAAGGAGAACAGAGAAACGAGAAGTTGATGTTCCGTATAGGCGCTATTTTACTCGGATATAGAAGAGTCGGTTGTTCGGAGAGTATCGGCGATAGTATATATTCTATAGGGAGTATTACAGACCCTTTTAAGGGTCTGTAATACTCCCTATAGAATATATACTATCGCCGAAAATGCACACAGTGTTCATAATATGAGATGAGTGGTATTATAGTATATAAAAGGAACTGCTCAGGAATGTAGCCGGATAGTCAGTTGTTACGGATAGGTTTATTGATTTACAGGAAACCCACACTGCCTTCGATTTTAACAAGATTCATTTTCAGATACGTTAAAAGAGTTACATTTTTATTCAATTATAAGTATAGTGACCAAACTTTTAGGACTTAGAGCGATAATTGGTAATCCAGTTAGTGGGAAATTCATTTTCGACACGGAGCACACCGCAACGAAGGAAAGGATGGTAGAATACATCTCTATGTTCTCATGGTTCTTAGTTGTCATAGGCTATATAGCCCTTATATTGATGACGTTTTAAAATTAAAACCAATTGATATTAACTTTATACTGTATCGGTTCCGTTAAAGATGGAAAGTCGTTTATTATTTGAAAGAAATCTACCAAGACAATACACTGTACAAGCTCGCTGTTCGCTGGTAGAGTCATGTTTTGTTCATATTTGGAAACTGACCGTAATTGAAGGGGTCGAGAAATTAAACATCGTTTTCGTGCCTTGTTCAACAAAAAAAGATGAAATAAAAGAAAAAAAGGTTTTCAACAATATGAAACAAAGCCGTGAAATTGAGCTTTCCATTTCAGATTAAGGTGCATATTGTTTTCTCTTCTGCTACATCGTTATTCTGTAGTGTTGACGGGTCACCCCCACGAATTCACCGGTTATACACCGGTTATGTTTTGTTATTGTTAGCAGAAAATTTGATACAGACCTCGCATTGCATGAATTAGAGTGTGCGTTACATTGTATTTCGACAGATAATGAAACTATCTTTGGTAGCAAACGTTGCATCTAAATGTATATAGATAATAAAATGTATTTTACTTTAATTCAGTAGTTTCGAATATACATAAAATGTTAGTTTTCAACGACCATTGAATTACTCGAAGTAAATTTAGATTGCATCAATATGCGAGTGACATAATTCTGTATAAACATTTATATAATATTTGAAAATATACAATCATGTTTTATTTCTCTCGTGTTTATACCGAAAGGAAAATCGTGTGTAATTGAAGGACGTTTTTGTAAATCAACGTGTACAAATAATAGATATTCGTGCTTTCGTGCAGACATTGTAATATAGTCGCCCAGACGGTGCATTGTCATCGTATCCGGGCATCGTATCCTTTTAATAATTTTTTCCTAAGACACCATTAGTCAACATCGTCCCCTTACAAAATTAATTGTCGCATGCGTCAAATATGTGTACATGTATCAAACAGCAATCATATTGAAACGAATGGTGTTCCGTAGAATTATGAAAATGTGTCGTCATTCGCTACGTCAAGCGTTGATTTAAATAACATGAATAATGCAACATGTCATACCACGTCCAGTCGAGCAATGAAAGTCCGTGTAAAATGACGCCAGTTTTTGTTTCAAATATTTCAAAGTTTGTTACCGTTCTTTCAAAAATAAGGACTATAATTACATTACAAACACACTTTGTGCGAGAGTAACATAGATATATGGAAGAAATGGAAAAATGTCAGGATAAAAATCGGTTCGTTGTAAATAAAAGGATCAATAGTTAAATAATAAAACTATCACATATACACTCGTCGATCTCTGTGGCGTGCGTATGTTGCCTATGTCTCTGGCAATCGAGAAACACTTGATGGTGGATTATTGTAACATCAATTTTATGTCGATTGTTAATCCATTATAAAGGTCCACGCGTTTATATTTTTATATTTTTCTATAATTTATCTCTTGATTGCTTTATTTAAAGGTGTAAGTTTCGATCACATTTTTTTGGCTATGAATTTTTTTCACATCAAGCTATTTTGATATCATAAGAATACCCATATTTTCTGATGGGTGGCTTTCCACAACAAATTTGGAGGGGATTTGGAGGGTGAGAACGACCTCCGGCCTGTTTTACCTCATTACAGAAAGTTGATGTTGGTTTTATGTGAGTGTACCAATGGAGAGTTACTGAAGAATGGCGCTACCTCGTTAGTAAGCGACTAGAGGTAAGTCATAATTTTGAGAGCGCCAAACCGGAGTAAGCTACTAGGCAAGTAAACACCGATTAATTTATATAATATGCCAAATCTTATACCTGCCCAGACCCAATAGAAATCTCTCTGAATTTTGTCTTTACATTGCTAAAACCCAAAAAGAACATTAAAATGTGTTAAAATTACACGTTTTGATACTTTTAAAGATATAATGGCATTTGCTCCCAATAGTAAGTTGGAGCATAACGTTATGCTGCTGCAACTATCGATGCTAAATAGTTTGCAAGGTGTAAGCTGACATAGTTATACAGATGAAATAGGTGACTTTAATCAAAATAATGTTTGCTTGGAGTAACTGAACACTCAAGTCAAATAAATTATTTATCAAGCAATAATATACATAAGTATAGCCTATAGATAAAAGTTAAATAAAGCAATCAAGAGATAAATGATACATAAATATCATATCGAAAATAAATTAAATATAAACGCATGGACCTTTATAATTTATAAACAATTAACATAAAAATGATCTTACATTAATCCACCATCAAGTTTAAAAAATAAAAAATAAAGAATAATAAGGAATACACGGGGATCGAACCCGTATTCGTCGATTGCCAGTGACATGGGCAACATAAGCACACCACAGAGATCGCCGAATGTATGTGTGATAGTTTTATTATTGAGACCCTAGCCATTGATCCATTTATTACAACGAACGAATTTTTATCGTAAAGTTTTTGCCATTTTATACCATATTTGTATGTTACTCTGTAATGTAATTATAGTAATTATTTTTGAAATGACTAAAGGACGGTAACAAACTTTGAAATGTTCGAACACATACAATTACGTAATTTTCATTGACTTACTATACTCGCCTGGACGTGGTGCATTATTCATGTTATTTAAATCAACGTTTGACGTAGCGACTGGCAACACATTTTTATAACTCTATGGAACACCATTTGTGTCAAATGATTGTTGTTGTACACACGTTTGACGCTTGCGACAACTTATTTTAAAGTGGGATGATGCTATTCTATATGGATATTCCCCTTGCTAGTCACTATTACGTTCTGATTCACCAGTTTTGCTCTTAAATTACATCGCGAGAAATTTACGCTGTAGTCAGGGCATAAGTACTAGCAAAATTAGGTTTTTACATCGCTCGTAAGTTTTACGACAGTTTAGTGTACTCGGTCGTAAGACATGAAACTTACAAAAATGCAACATCATTTTATCTCTGCCATTTTTCATTGGTTATGATTATTTTCATAGTTTGAGCTTTTCATTAGTGATTTTAATGAAAGAAGCTATTGCATCAGACAATCATTTTCATACAAAGCAAACATTTGCCGCTGATATTTTGTTTTCGCGCGTTTAATGTATAATGTCACAGGACAATTGCGCGAAATTGCTTAATTGCAAGCGACTTGAAACGTCAATGCTAAGGAATGCTAAAATAATTGTAAATGGTGATTAATGCAGAGCGTTATCATATAGAGAGGTGTGGCATACAAAGGACAAGGCTGACACATTTGATTTGTGCAAAACTGAAGCGACTACTTCATATGGTAAAAAGTCGACACAGGTTGAAAGAAAAACGACAATAATTGTGTGATTATTAAAATGTGAAAACAGGATCTTGATTGAGCAGAAAAAAGATAACAATTAAATTGAATCAACTTTTATTTTCTGCAAAGGAAAGATGTTTCTTGAGAAATTAATTAAATACAATTGCAATCAAGTGAGTACTTAAGTCTTTTAAGACTTTCGAAGGTGGTTCGTCACACTGGTTCGGAATTGCCATGCACGAGACTTTCGAAGGTGGTTCGTTACACTGGTTCGGAATTCCCATGCACGCGACCCATGTTCGATTCCCGGCGGAACCGGTTCCACCTACCCCTAATTTAACCCATTTTCTCCCCTGATGGTTTTCCCAAGACCACACCACAGGGGTTAATGTTAATTAATCTTCCACCTTCTGGCATAATCTTTGTGTTTCGAAAATTTGGAATTAAGTTCTTGAATAACCCCAATCTATGTGCCAATTGCGCTCCGCGCTCCGTGCTCCTCAGACAATCGGCTGTGTCAAATCCAATCTAAAGACACATTTGTTTAAAATGACGTATCACTTATAACTGTCTCCATGTGCAATTACTTTGCCTTTACACTCCGTCTTGTATATTTCCTATTGCGGATATTAATTTTCTGTTTTAATCTTAAAATATATTTTATCTACATTATATTGTTGCTGTATTTTATGACTTTTAATGTTCAATGTTCATTAATCTGTTAGCAGTATTTCTAGATTGTAGTTCTATTGTGTTTTGAACATGTATATACTTTTATTTGAAGTTCCATTTGTAATAATTTGAATTGATTCAGATTACAATTGCATTCGTAAGGTTGCACGCCACTATTGCGCTCCGCAATGCTTTCCTGGGGGAAAATAGCTTTGGGAGATCGTGTATATTTCGAGTTACCTTGCAACTCATATGATGAAAATTTGTGATTGTATAAAACTGATTTAATTTGATTTTGATATCTAATTTTCACGTCGGGGTGACCGATTAGATTTTTCTATCTATACCCCGGTATTTTCGATGCTGAAATACCCCCCTCTTAGCGCAAATCGATATGTGTATTCATACGCCGGTAAAATCACGAAATTACATTTAATCCATCAAAAAAAAATCACAGAGTATTATAAATACATTCCACTATAAATCCGAAAACATCCAATTTGATGACATTTTTGGCAAAAAGATCACTGTTGATCGTAATAGTAGCGTGCACCCGTAACAATCTTACAACCAGTGTTTCTATAACATAAAATCTGAACACTTAATATCTAAATTGAATCGGTCATTTTGATAATTTCAAGAAACATATTATTTAGATAAATATATTTATTTTGTGTATATTGTAACAATCAATTGAACTGTTTTGCTTATTATAGAAACCATATTATTTATAGAAACTGTAGGCCTAAGCATGACACTTCCCTGTTATTAAAGTATGGTGATGCTATAATTGATATTAAAGTCATTGGTGCTGGTATTTTTATTTTGATAATATTTACGATGAATTCTAAAAACACTAAAACTATTGCCAGGTTGTATTGTTTAGTATTGAGGTGTTGATTGCTTCAGATAAAACATGTTAAGATAGGCGGGTACTTCGAAACTGATTGGGGTTTTTTCGTGGTTGTTTTAGTTAGTTAGTTATCTGTGTCTCTTTAGATATTTGTTTGTTTTGTTTGATTGTTTATTTGTTCATTATTTTGGGGTTCTTTTGTATTGTTTTTTGGGGGAGGGATGTTTGGGTGTTTGGATTTTTGGGTGTTTGCTTGTTTGTTGGGGTGATTGTTCAAGGCTACCCAAACTTTAAAATGACATAAATGGGCACAGATTAGTTGATATAAGAAAGTCAAATATTTCATTTTGGTTATTGTAAACAATAAAAATACAGGGTGTTCCAAATTGATTCATACCGAGTTTAATCAAATCCTAATGAACTAAAATACTCACCAGAGTATCTAAATCAAATATCTGAATTATAACTCCTACATTTGTCCGACATGTTTAATTTTATAGTTGTACATTTGTCCAGTGTGGCATGACATTAGTGAAATCGGGGTAAACAGTCATGTTTTTCACTTTCTAATGCATTTAAAATGATACCTAACAGTGGCGTAGCCAGAGGGGGGGGGGGGGGGGCGATCGCCCCCCAATATTGACGTCGTGTCGGTTGAGATTGGTACTGTCGGTTCATTTGACCAGAGGAATCATGGAATTATGATGGTCAAAAGCAGTCAAAAGTACACATATGAAAAATTTCGCGCGCTAAGTGCAATATTCGTTGGTACAAGCTTGTTTAGAGCCAAAATGTACCTCAATCGTGCCAAAAATAGGTGTAAAGTCAACAAAATTCGCGCGCTACGCGCGTGTGTCTGGACTCAAAACAATCTTGTCGCTTCATTTTCAGTTTTCGACCCCCCCAATATGAATAGCCTGGCTACGCCACTGTCGTTGAAAAGTATAAAGTCACTAACAACTGAACAATTTCAACTAGTCCAATAACTTATGAGATCCAACAGTTGGATCTCTCATCACTCAAGAAGGAGAATGTCATACAGAAATCAGGCGTCGTTTGGCTATGGCTAGATCTGCAATGTCACAGCTCTCAAAAATATGGAGTGACAGAGGCATCACTACATCAACCAAGGTACGTCTGGTCAAAGCACTCATTTTCCCTATTTCAACCAAGGGCTGCGAATCTTGGACATTGACAACTGCAAGCTGCAACAAAATCAATGAATTTATTTGAAATGAGGTGTTGCACCAGGATTATAAGGATCACCTTGGTCATGAAGCGAACAAATGCTGCAGGAGGTTGATGTGAAGACAAGGCTATATGGACTGATGAAATGCCAAACTCTCTCTTACTTCGGTCATATTGCCAGACGCCAAGGAAACTGTCTAGAGCCTGAGACGGTGATCATGCAGGGCAAGATTGAAGTTGCACGCAGACCAGGCCCGCCGAAATCAAGATGGTTTGACAGAATAAAAACTCTGGTTGGGCAACCTATATACTTCTATCATTTATCTATTGGCTGCTGACCGACGGAAGGAAATGGCGTGTCATCACTAAAGTAACCAGCTGTCAGTAATGACAGAAAACGTTTCAACCACACAATATTACTTAATTACATCACAAACAGTTGATACACATTATACATGTATATATCAAAATGTTATTGAAAATTATAACAGGACACAACCAATGACCTGTGTTCATATTTATAAATAGAGCTTTGTGTCGGATATTATTTAATTTTGGAATCTACAATTTGTATAGTACATAATAATATTAGGCATAGCACAATGCACACACACAGAGTCTGCCACTGGGAGTATAACACCAGTGAACAACAACATATCGTCAGCCTGCTTCGATAATTGCCTAACTCACTTTTCAGCAAAATTGAGTTTTTTGCATAAATCATGACTTCATTACATTATGCACATGCTGTTATAATATCTAAGTCATTGACCAATCAAAAGTGTTGATAAATGAAGAGATTTGTTGCAAAAGGGCCACCAGACCACTCCAACATGTTACTCATTTTGCATTATTGAATTTGCATTGACAAATCCATGGAATTAATCAAATTATTGTATGGCTGTGTTCATCTGTTTCTATATGACTTGGATTAGTGCATCCATGCACGCCAATCGAGGCCATCAACAATACATGTCACATTCCACATAATGAATATCCATCCATCAATAATGCAAAATGAGTAACAGGTACAAAGGTAACAGGTTTCATACTTTTGTTGTTTTCTAAGAACTATAAAAAATGAGTTAGGCAATTATCGAAGCAGGCTGACGATATGAAGAGCTGTGTTGCATAAAGCCCTACATCCACTTCTACCTGTTACTCATTTTGCATTATTGAATGGATGGCTATTCACAATGTGGAATGTTGTTTGTATTGTTGCCTCAATTGGCGTGCATGGATGAACTAATCCAAGTCATGAAGACAGCCATGGAATATTTGGATTAATTAATCATGCAAAATGAGTAACATGTAGGAGTGGTCTGTAAGCCCTTATTCAAAACAATCTTTTCATATAATGTATGCAGCTCCACGGCCACTTTGAAAAACACCCCTATATAAAATTAATTATCCTCACAGTAGGCACTCCATGTAGGGCAGTGAACTTGCCATATATGGGTAGTCATGACCTTGGACTATATAACCTTGATCCAGGTATAAATACTTATCATCCGGTTTTTTAGTTATGACTGTTTTTACCAATTTTCGAAATTTGCTCTGAACTTGAATATATTGGGCCAATTTAAATAAACCTAACCTGAGATATTGTACTAAACACTTCAATCCATTTAGTGATATGCTCAGATTTTGCATCCTTTGAGTGCCTACTGTGAGGAAAAGACTGAGAATTTAAATATGGGTATTTAAGAAATGGAAAAGCTTGTTTAATTTCTAAATCCATCAATATTTGTCAATCAAATTGGGTATACATGTTATATATCTATTACCGATCACTCTTATGATGGGAAAAAAATTGTCGGACATTGCTCATTTGCATATTAATGACTTGAATAGATAATTAGTTCATTTGCATATTTAATGAGCTTATGAAACTAAATTATAGTTTAAAAGATTGGGTATCGTACAGTTAGCCATAATACCAAGTTTGATTGCAATACACCATTCACATCTGGATTTATAACATTTACGCATATTAATTAGCTGGACTTAGTCACTTTTTTGATTGCGGTCAGTAAAACTGGTCAAAATGACCAATTTCACTAGCTTATTTTAGCTTAATGCAATATAATTTTACCATATTTTTTAATTTAACATGGTATATAGATATTCAATTGTTAAAGAAATATGTGTAAATGGTGTTTTGAATGTTACATTATTAACAAATTGAGCTCTCTAAATCCTGATAAATTATATTTGTGGGCATTGTTACTGTTTTTGGCAGGTTTTCGGCCATTTTCCGAGTATCTCAAAACACCGTACCACAAGAATGCATTGACCGATTGTCATAATTCTTTTTGGAAAATAAATCTTTCATTGCAATCTTTCATTTGAATCCAATTTTGTACATGTCTCAATCATTTGAATGTTATGTGTGCTATGCCTAATAATATGTACCAGGAATGTCAGGTTTACAAAATCTTAAATTCCTTAGAGAGCTTAGAGGCATATCGAAGCTATGCCACATTGAACAATTATGGCTTGATACAGCATGTTCGGTATAAATCATTCTGGGATAGTTTGTATTTACTTGATTCAGTGTATGAATTAAGCGCTACATTATGTTGTTAAGAATCGTTGTGTTATTCAAAACATTTGTCAGCTTACAGTATTTCAATATTCTTTTATTATACAGTTGGTATCATCGCATTCTAGATTCAAATATTGAAACAACCACACGTCTTCGGGGTAAGAGCGTTTCTGGTGTATGTGTTTTTGGTGTACATACACAACAATAACATCATTATAATAAAACGTAAACATTTTGTTCCGTATTTTAAAGAGCAGCTATTTTTCTATGTCAAATTAAGCCTAATAAACCACGTTTTTTACTTGTTTTCATCAATTTTCCAAAACGCTATTCACATATGAATGATGTAAATATGTTTGGTCGTTGTTGAACGGGGTTCAACAAGGCCTTCGTCGTTGTTTATCTTGAATCGACAACGGTAAGACGGGTTTATTTTGCTCGGGTTTAGCTGCCCTCGCAAAATAAACCCGTCTTACCGTTGTCGATTCAAGATAAACAACTCCGAAACCTTATTGAACCCCTAAATGAACTGCCAAACTCTCTCTTACTTCGGTCATATTGTCAGACGCCAAGGAAACTGTCTAGAGCCTGAGACGGTGATCATGCAGGGCAAGATTGAGGTTGCACGCAGACCAGGCCAGCCGAAATCAAGATGGTTTAACAGAATAAAAACTCTGGTTGGGCAACCTATATACTTCTTTCATTTATCTATTGGCTGCTGACCGACGGAAGGAAATGGCGTGTCATCACTAAAGTAACCAGCTGTCAGTAATGACATAAAACGTTTCAACCACACAATATTACTTAATTACATCACATACAGTTGATACACATTATACATGTATATATCAAAATGTTATTGAAAATTATAACAGGACACAACCAATGACCTGTGATCATATTAATGAATAGAGCTTTGTGTCGGATATTATTTCATTTTGGAATCTACAATTTGTATAGTACATAATATGTACCAGGAATGTCAAGTTTATAAAATCTTAAATTCCTTAGAGAGCTTAGAGGCATATCAAAGCTATGCCACATTGAACAATTATGGCTTGATACAGCTTGTTCGGTATAAATCATTTAGGGATAGTTTGTATTTACTTGATTCAGTTTATGAATTAAGCACTACATTATGTTGTTAAAAATCGTTTTGTTATTCAAAACATTTGTCAGCTTACAGTATTTCAATATTATCTCATTACACAGCTGGTATCATCGCATTCTAGACTCAAATATTGAAACTACCACGTCTTCGGGGTAAGAGCGTTTCTGGTGTATGTGTTTTTGGTGTACAACACAACAATAACATCGAGATATGCGAACATAACATGGTGAACAATGGCAATTAGCATTCCTACCAGTGTCATCTGGCCTCTTAAACTTCCCGTCACCGTATTATTGATCGTCTGTCTCTGTGACGTAGCGCCCTATACATATGCAGAGTCATCCGGATTGCAAGTCCAATGGAATACCGATGACAATACGACTAAATCATGTGACATTAGAGAAAGAAATACTAGTACAGGGGTAGTGTACTTACTACAAGGAACTGATAGACGGGTATGTAGTCTTGAAGTCAATGTTACCATTGGAGAGTACTTACGCATAGAAGTCCCAGGTAGTAACACGGTTGAAGAACATTATCTATTCTACGTCGAAAGACAAGGTGATAACTTGATAGAATGTAACAAGAAATATGTGGTTTTCTATAAACAATCTACGCCATGCCATGCTGTTTTTCGTCAGAGGAACGCAAGTCTCCGAGTGAACCTGCAAGGTAATGTCAGTATTAATATCACCAGTGTGGTATCAGTGCTTGGGTTAGTACCCGCAAACTGTCCTGAATACAAAGCTGGCGATAAAATGTCTGATTCAGAGGTAGTACAAGCATCAGATTGTACAACAGTTAAAGGCTATAATGACAAGATCACATGTAGGTTAGACAAGAACAATGCGTGCAAGATACAATTTCCACTGGAAGATTGTAACATTTCTCTCAGCTACAATGAAGTAGTATTTCATTGTCACGATAATGGTTTGAATGATTTCCAGCAAAATCACGAAGCAATGCTTCTAACATACCCAATTCTTATATTCAATTTAGATCTCTCGTATAACAAGGTTGTAAGGCTTCAAGTCAATTCATTCCAAGGTTTGAAGACATTGCTAGAGCTGTACTTACAATACAATTATCTGGTTAAGCTTGAAACAGGTGTATTTTCTGGAATGTCTCTTCTGAACAAACTTGATCTTACAGGAAACCAACTGGTCAAACTGGAAGAAGGATTGTTTCGAGATTTGGACAGCTTAGGTTACTTATATCTTCAATATAACAAATTGACAATGTTGTCATTTGATGGACTTGAACAGTTACAATTTTTGTATCTGTATACAAATCAGCTAGCTACACTACATTCCGATGTGGTTCAGGGCTTGACTAACCTAATAGTCCTAGATTTTTGGGATAATAATTTATTAGCACTACCAAATGATTTGTTTAAAGGCCTGGTTAACCTGGAAATATTGTACTTAAGTAGGAACAATCTAGCTACGTTGCCCATTCGAATATTTAAACCGTTGAGTCGGCTTAAGCTTTTGTTTTTGGATAAAAATGAAGTAATCACGTTGTCAGCGAGTATATTCACAGAACTTGGCGATTTGACTGCATTGCATTTAAGTTACAATCAATTGAATACATTGTACCCAATATTATTTCATTCTTTGATCAAATTAACAGCATTAGCCATTGATCACAACAATTTGACTACATTGTCCGACAGGGCCTTTTACGGATTAAGCCATTTGAATTACTTATTTTTGGAAAGTAACAAACTAGAGCGATTAGGTGAACACATTTTTCGAGGTTTATTCAGTTTGCGTTTATTAATTCTATCGCAAAATAAATTAAGAACGTTGGATACAAACATATTCAAGGATATACTAAATGCTACTTTTATCGAGCTATCTGAAAATAATTTAGAAGAATGTCCTAATATTAATTTTCTGTCACACTTAGAATATCTAAATTTGAGAAATAATACATTGACACAGTTAACAAAGGAATCTTTCAAAGCCCTAAACACAGAGACAGAGGTATTTGTTAATCAGCATGAGATATGTGAATGCTATGTACCTGCTTATGTAAACTGTAGTGCAGCCAATAACAGATCACCATATCTCACATGTGACAGGTTATTGTCAGATAGCACCTTAGTAGTTATAATGTGGCTCATCGGCATAAATGCACTCTGTGGAAATATCTTTGTGTTAGTTTGGAGGAAGCGAAAACCCCAAAGAAACAATACACAAGATATATTACTGAGCAATCTGGCCTTGTCAGATTCACTAATGGGTATATATATGATAACGCTGGCAGGCGCTGATATATACTTTAGTGATAACTTTCCCATGCAATCTGAAACATGGAGATCAGGCCTAACCTGCAGAATAGCTGGAGCATTATCGATTGCTTCTAGTGAAGCATCAGTATTCTTTGTGACAATAGTTAGCGTTGATCGGTTTATAAACATAACGTTTCCATATACTACAAAGAAACTGGGCAAACATTCGACAACAGTGGTGGTTATACTTAGCTGGATACTCTCCATTGCATTAGGTGTTGTCCCTTCCGTTTTGTCAGGACAAAATTTCAAGTTTTACGACAATTCCCATGTGTGTATTGGTTTGCCACTAGCGCTAACCAAAACATACTCAATTGAAAAACACACATCCGAGATATTGGAGTCGGGTATATACTTTTTTAAGACTACGTTTACGACTCAATTCAAAGGTCGCGTTACTGGTTTGTACTTTTCAACCGCAGTGTTTCTTGGTCTAAATTGTGTCTGTTACTTGATCATTCTTGGCTGCTATGTAGGTATTGTAGTAGCTGTTAGAAAGTCATCGAAACAGTCAGGGCGGACCCGTGATATGAAAGAACAGATCCGACTGACAACTACAGTAACGGCCATAGTAGCCACTGATTTCATGTGCTGGTTTCCAATTATTCTTCTTGGGATTCTCGTTCAAATGCGAGTGATAACATTACCCCCTTCCGTATATGCATGGTCGGTAACCTTTGTTTTACCGTTAAATTCTGCAATTAATCCATACTTATATACAATTGTTGAAATAATTTCTAATTTCTATCAGACAAAACGAAGAAACAATGAAACGAATTCAGCAAATTCGACAAGCATTCATCTGCAAACTCTGACGTGATGATGTACCCGGGTAACAATTGCACGCAAGAGATTCTGGCCCTATTTCATGCTCCTGGAGCAGCTTTATAGTAAATGGATATAGGCCTACGCGAATAGTGTTAGACGAAAAAAATTCGGAAATGTTTGACGGTGAGGTTGGAATTACAACAAGGCTTAACCCATATCGGAAGGCTTAACCCATTTTGGATAGCTAAACGTAAAACGGAATACAGCGATTTTTAATGAATTTTCCCAAATTTGTTATCTACTTTCTTCTCCTTGTTCATTTGATTTCTCTTACACTATTTACTTTCGCCACACTCCCCGTTTTGTTGATCGTTCGAATAAAGACCTCAATCCGGACGACTGCAACCTAATCTAGAGTACATCATACGATATGGTCCGTCATTTGGTTCAAAAGTTCCGACCATTAAAGATGATATCGGAGAATCATTATAAATTCATATCACCGGATTCATTGCCGGGTTTTTATCTTATGACCAGATGCTGGCCTTTTACTGATTTTCTATTAGAAAATAAGTTTTGGTTCTATGTTTGTAGTTTTAAGCTTTGTAAAAATATTTTGCGGACAATTGTGTATATTTTTCTTGCATTTATCTATTTGTTTTTTATCTTGTAAATCGCTTGGAGATCTTACGTATCAAGCGCTTTAATAAATGCTGTGTATTATTATTATTATCAAGGGTAAATTGGGGTTCTACGTATAAGTAAGGATCACGAAAACTAAAAGATATATTGTAAATACCAAGACAGCAAATGATAGTACAAGCAATACAAACCTGTATAACAGAGCAAAATTAGCATTACTATATACAATCCTTGAACCATCGTACATCGTATATTAATGGGTACTTTATCTTATGATTGGTTTGACTATTATTATTATTATTATTATTATTAATACTATAATTAGTACATCTGGGGCTGGGTCATTGGGGCTTCTATGGCAAGCTCGTGATTCACTTTACATAGGGTAATTCCTGTGTCCTACACACTAAAACATTCTTTTCAAAATGTGAATAGATTTCCTTTTCAAATATATTTGAATAGAAATAAAAATAGAAAAAAATGAATACATTATATAAAAATAGCACAGTCCGTTTTTGAACAAGCAAAATCGGTGGGACATATCTCTAGATATGTTATTAGAAAAGATTTCATGTTCACAATAATCCCATTCACTCCATAACTGTCTATAAATAGCTTCAACTGTCGATGATAAGTTGGGTGTATCAGCAAATGTTGTGCTTCAAAATGTTAAGTTTATCATTTGTTATGTTATAAAATTCATTCTTTGAACTTCAATCTGTTATAAAAACTACTGCTGTTTCAAATTTTGTAGAATAAAAAGTTCAAATGTCAAGAAAATGCACGATTTCGTATGGCTACAACAGTTTTAAAAGTGAGCCCAATGTGAAATTTAAATTACCTTATGTGGCAATACTCTAGCGCCTCTTGGTCAAGCAGCCTGAATTCACGACTGCATCGATTGCTACCGATTCCACCGCAGCCACACTCAAGGTCGCCAGCATGCGGTCAACGGTGTTAAATGGATGTCATTCTTGGGTGGAACTTTAAAGCCCACCACGAGACTTTTCAAAGTTCTTTAACTTCTTGTGTTAAGAAATTAAACTACAATTTGCTTAAAAAACTAGTGCTATTACAGATTTAGTCAAATTAAAAGTTCAAATTTCGAGAAAAGTTACGATATAGAGCAGATTTTAGATTTAAAATTAGTCCAAATTGGGCTAAAGGTCGACACATGTGGCAAGGCACATCGCTGGAGTGTTTGACTTTTGGGTCGTCTAGATAATTAGTCCAGGGGGTTCACACCATTAAAACCATGTTCACACGTAAATACTAGCGTCATGACCAGTTCAATCTCTCAAACTTTGGCTCAAACTCTACAGGCAAATGGAACGTAATCAACACATGTTCTATCAATTTTGAATAGGATTCTATTCATTTTTGAATAGGAAAAACTTTTTAACTTTGAATAGGGTACATACTTATTTATTTCAATAGATTTTCCTCTTCATTTTGAAGAGAACCTTGTAAGTGCCCATCGGAAGATTTCCTATTCAAATCTGAATAGATTCTATTCAAAAATGAAGAGGAAGTTTTAAGTGTGTACGACTAGTATTTACTACATACAGGGTGAGTCAAAATAGTCAGGTCCCGATTTCACCGATTTTTTAAACCAGTTAAAATTAAAAAATGAATATATTTAATGACTTACCTAGCAAGGTGGCATCACTAGCTATAACCTAAATTTTATTTCATTCAAATTGGTCATTCGAAACGGGAGATATGATCATTTTTCTAAATTCTGTGAACTAAAATCTGTTCCAACTTATCTAAGGGATCCCTATGGGTGGCCGTTTTAACGCGCGCCTTTTGAATAAGTCAATCAAAGGCGTGTTGGTATTCACAGCAATTACAATAGGAAAAGAGATTCTATTGTCTTTGCGTATATGTTTTCAATAGTATTACTATATAAATATATATAATGTATATATCATTATTATTGACAAACAATTTCTGGTTAGACTAGACATTTGAATAGAGTGCACAATACCGTAAACGGTAGAGCTTATACAAATTATATTAGTCGAGAAACGACTAATATACTGTATTCGTCCTGTTTCTTATATTAGTCGAGAAACGACTAATATCTGTATTCTAGCTGTTTATATTAGTCGAGAAACGACTAATATACTGTATTCTAGCTGTTTCTTCTTATATTAGTCGAGAAACGACTAATATACTGTATTCGTCCTGTCACTTTTGAGAATTCTTCCGTCATGAGACCGATAGCTCCGTAACCCTTTGACCGATTAAAAAAATCCTACAGGCCAAAGTTCCCTTTAGTGAACCACTACTCAGATCAGAAAGCACAAGAGGTCAAATGTCACACAGGGGTCACTAGAGGTCAAAACGACCTATTATTTCACTAAAAATGCTATTTTTTCTAGAGGAAATGACCGATGATTGTCAGAATTAGTCAAAAGATTCCTTGGATCCATGGTCATATAGGTTGTTCAGCGATTAAAAGTGGCATGTCATATGGGGTCACTAGGGGTCATTGAACTTTACAGGGGTAAAAGTTAAGACATGTTCCGATCTTGACCGGTCATAGCTCATTTTGTAGGCATTGATGAGACAAGCAAAAAAGTCAATCATTTATTTGTGGTCAAAGGTCAAGAAAAGGTCACTAGGGGTCAAAATGTAAATATCCCTAAATCTAGAATGATTGCCGTGTCCAGTAACTGGCATGTCGTGTTGATATCCGTATAATGTCATATACGGCATTCCATCAAAAAAATTGTAATAGAAAGTACGAATTAATGCAAAACAATTAATATCACAAAGCGGAAATGGAGTTAGATTTCCATTCAAACATCTTCGGACTCAGTACTACAAAAGACATAAGTAGTGACAGAATCAACAAATCACATAAAGGATTCACAAATTATTTGAGAAAAAAGGGATGCACATATAATCTTTTCTCATCATAAAAACGTGCCAAACTATTGCACGCCCCAGAGGACAAAAACGTGTTGAGACTAATATATATTCGTGATCTGTGATCACAGTTCATATCTCTTTCTTCAGCCATGGGACCTATAGCTCCGTAACCATTGACCTGAATTTGACCATATTTAGTCATAAGTACCCTTATGTGCACCACTACTCAGGTTGTAAAGCATAAGGGGTCAAAGGTCAAACAAGGGTAACTAGGGGTCAAAACGTGATTTTCACTTAAAACGCATTTGCAATTTATTGAAATGACCTAGGATCTTGAAAATTGGCCAACATATTCCTTTTGACCGTACGCATATATAATAGTTTGGTTTTTTAAATCGAAAAATGTTTGGGGTTACTAGGGGTCAAAATGTAAATTTTACTCCATTCACTCAAAACCCTACTTGTCCGAGGGAAAATGACTGATGATACTCAGAATTAGTCAAAAGATTTGTTCGATCCATGTACATATAGGGTGCTTCTCCACTAAAAGTGGAATGTCAAACAGGGTCACTAGGGGTCATTGAACTTTACAGGGGGAAAATATAAGGCATGCTCCGATTTTGACCGGGTTTCTTTTATTATGTGGGCATTGATAAGACAAGAACAAAAGTCAATCATACCGTTAAGGTCAAAGGTCAAAAAAGGTCCCTAGGGGTCAAAATGTACATTTTCACTCGGCGCACTCAAAATACTACTTGTCCGAGACGAAATGACCGATGATTGTCAGAATTTGTCAAAAGATTCCTCTTATCCATGTTCATATAGGGTGCTTCTCCATTAAAAGTGACATGTCAAACGGGGTCACTAGGGGTCATTGAACTATACAGGTGTAAAACTGAAGACATGCTCTGATTTTGACCGGACTACTTTTTTCTTGTGCGCATTCATAAGCCAAGAAAAAAGTCAATTATAAGTTTGGGGTCAAAGGTCAAGAAAAGGTCATTAGGGTTCAAAATGTATTTTTTAACTACTTCAGGGCTGAAATTTATAAAAACAATTATTACAAATGATCAAATATAGTACAACTTAAGGTTATTGCCCTTTGACAACATATAGCAAGGTCAAAGGTCAAAGCCCTCGACTAATATCCGTGATCTAAGATCACAATTATCTCTAGTTCTTCTTTCTTTCTTTCTTTCTCCTGTCATAAGGCCTATAGCTCCGTAACCATTGAGCCGATTTTGACCATATTTGGTCATAAGTACCCTTATGTGCACCACTACTCAGGTTGTAAAGCATAGGGGGTCAAAGGTCACACAAGGGTAACTAGGGGCCAAAACGTGATTTTCACTTAAAACGCATTTGCAATTTATTGAAATGACCTAGGATCTTGAGAATTGGCCAACATATTCCTTTTGACCGTACGCATGTATAATAGTTCGGTTTTTTAAATCGAAAAATGTTTGGGGTTACTAGGGGTCAAAATGTAAATTTTACTCCATTCACTCAAAACCCTACTTGTCCGAGGGAAAATGACTGATGATACTCAGAATTGGTCAAAAGATTCCTTGGATACATGTACATATAGGGTGCTTCTCCACTAAAAATGAAATGTCAAACGGGGTCACTAGGGGTCATTGAACTTTACAGGGGGAAAATATATGGCATGCTCCGATTTTGACTGGGTTTCTTTTATTATGTGGGCATTGATGAGACAAGAACAAAAGTCAATCATACCATTAAGGTCAAAGGTCAAGAAAAGGTCCCTAGGGGTCAAAATGTACATTTTCACTCAAACTAGGGGTCAAAACGTGATTTTCACTTAAAACGCATTTGCAATTTATTGAAATGACCTAGGATCGTCAGAATTGGCCAACATATTCCTTTTGACCGTACGCATATATAATAGTTCGGTTTTTTAAATCGAAAAATGTTTGGGGTTATTAGGGGTCAAAATGTAAATTTTACTCCATTCACTCAAAACCCTACTTGTCCGAAGGAAAATGACTGATGATTCTCAGAATTAGTCAAAATATTTCTTGGATCAATGTTCATATAGGGTGCTTCTACACTAAAAGTGACATGTCAAACGGGGTCACTAGGGGTCATTGAACTTTACAGGGGGAAAATTTAAGGCATGCACCGATTTTGACCGGGTTTCTTTTATTTTGTAGGCATTGATGAGACAAGAACAAAAGTCAATCATACCATTAAGGTCAAAGGTCACAAAAAGGTCCCTAGGGGTCAAAATGTACATTTTTACTCCGCGCACTCAAAATACTACTTGTCCGAGACGAAATGACCGATGATTGTCAGAATTTATCAAAAGATTCCTCTTATCCATGTTTATATAGGGTGCTTCTCCATTAAAAGTGACATGTCAAACGGGGTCACTAGGGGTCATTGAACTATACAAGTGTAAAACTGAAGACATGCTCTAATTTTGACCGGATTACTTTTTTCTTGTGCGCATTGATAAGCCAAGAAAAAAAGTCAATTATAAGTTTCGGGTCAAAGGTCAAGAAAAGGTCATAAGGGTTCAAAATGTATTTTTTTTAACTAGTTCAGGACTGACATTTATAAAAACAATTATCAAATATAGTACAATTTAAGGTTATTGCCCTTTGACAACATATAGCAAGGTCAAAGGTCAAAGCCCTCGACTAATATCCGTGATCTAAGATCACAATTATCTCTAGTTCTGATTTTCTTTTGATGTGTATTGACCACTTCGGGAATATAATGTTGCTTTGACCGCTGGTCTAAAACACCATTGATTGTGTATTCGCGTTATCATATGTGTGCCAAACCTGCGATCGGAGAAACATCTATTCGCCTGAAGATTGGACAACATGACCGTATGGGATTGTCCATGAAACTCAGAGTAGCGATAATATTCCGGAAGGTCTATACCTCTGAACTTTTATAAGCTCTAACGTTTACGGTATTGAGAACTCTATTCAAATGTCTAGTCTAACCAGGAATGGTTGTCAATAATAATAATTACGCTCTTGATTTATCAGTTGAGCTCTCTCTGATTATCTTTTGATGTGTATTGACCACTTCGGGAATATAATGTTGCTTTGACCGCTGGTCTAAAACACCATTGATTGTGTATTCGCATTAGCATATGTGTGCCAAACCTGCGATCGGAGAAACATCTATTCGCCTGAAGATTTGACATAATGACCGTATGGGATTGTCCATGAAACTCAGAGTAGTGATAATATTCCGGAAGGTCTATACCTCTGAATTTTTATAATGTATATATAGATATATATGGGGAAGAAGAATACAAGTAAATTTACTCCATATTTATTTCACAAAAGTCTGTTTCGCCCAAAGGCTCATCCGGTGAATGAGAGAATTACTATAGGAAAAAATAGGTATATCAAGAGACATGGATGTATGCACTCAAAGCAAAGCGTTACAAAATAAGGCAACTCAATTCACAGTATACTATTGAATATTTGTGTAGAAAAAATGAGGACCGACCGACGGTTGGAACAAAATCGGATCCTTCAATAGGTGGCAAATATACGCCAGAAGTCAGAACATCCTATTTTTTGCTCATCACCCCTGCCCATCCGAGTACCAAAGATCGTTATGGATGAATCGACTATCTATTACATGTATTTATTCGTTATGAAAGAGATTCAAAGTATGCAAAAAAATGTAAATTTTGATTTGTATTGTCATGTATGAATTAGGTCAATACGTGCGTATGTTTTGCTTCTCGAAAAATTAGAATATTAATGCACTTGCGCAAATGTTGATATGCTCACACATGACTTCACTCCCCCTACAGGATCGTGCCATTATTCACACATCAACATCAGCCCGCGTGCATTGATTTATCTAATTTCTCTCTAAACAACACATACGCATTTAGTGATCTATAAATATTTCATAATAACATTTGGGCATGATTTACATAACTATAACAAGTCCGAGAATAATAACTAAAAAAACCTAATAAGGTATTGGACAAGTAAAAAACCACAACTGTCTATGACCTAAAAGCGTAAAAATAGGTAAATACGTCGATTTTAAAGACTTTCGATACAGTCCTACCAATTGTTTATTGACAGAATGCTGGCAACATCTATTTTTAATTAAAATATTGAAGAATGTAACGATTGCTAATGAAGATCTGATGTTATCATGGTAATGTACGATTCAAAATAGGTCATTCTGTGTGTTTTTGCGTAACTGCGTTAAACGAGTTAAATTTACAGTGTTTCTTCGGTTGATACAAAATTCGTTTATTTTGTATTTGTTTTTAAATCCGGTAATAAAAATGAGAAATATGCGTTGATAAATGAAGGAAACGTGTCATTTTCTGTTTATTGTGGTGTTAGTTCGTGGGAATTTCACTCTGTTTACAATGACGGGGAATCCCCAGTTTACGTTTGTGGAAAGGTGAAGGACGCGCACTCACTGCGGTCCGGGCAGCAGATTCTCATAACTAGAGCTACTAGATATGTATTGTTTAAGTAATCGTCACATAATTTCAATGGTTTGAGGAAATTTTATGAACAGCTCCTCTTGAAATCCCCACTATTGCTTTACATCCCACAACAATTTACTAAATTATAATCCCTCCATTGTTCCTTATCCTTTGTTTTTTTCTAAGGTATATTATTGCGGATTTTGCTAAATAAAAGCGTATTTGAGATGGTCCCGTCTTATTTGTATTAAGGAATTCAGATCTAAAAAAGAGTGTCAAACAGAGATAAGTGTGCGTTCTAACTATGTGCCAAGTGTTATCTGTTTTTATGCTTGCATTACCGAGATATTTGCAAATGTATCAATCAACCCATATTCAACATACGGTATTACATATCCAGCCAAATAATCGACAGATTTCAGTCAGTGTCTGAAACCTATTGTGTTTATGTTAATGACGTTACATAACCAACGGTATCTAACAATCCAAAAGTGTATTGTTTTAAAGACAAAGGTTCATACTTTGAATTGATCACATTATCCCTCAATAGAATCACTCATGCATTCCATACCATGATCACTTTCATTATTTATTGAACGACCCTCGTTTATTTTAATAACTGATAAAGACAGTAGCATGTTTGTAAAGTGCGCAATCAGGCTGGTTCATTTAAGCTTCATGCATGAACGCCATGCATGAATAAATTGGTATAGGCACCAGCAAACGGATAATTTGTGTTCAATTAAATCATAAGTATAATATGAAGTATGAATATTTCTTGCCCGGTTTCCTGTAAGCCATGAAGTGGAAAATGAACACTTGGATAATGTCACCTGCCAAAAACGACATGCGCTACCAAAGTTGATCCAGACACCCCCTAAACGCGCATTTCCTCTAAAGCTAAAAAAAATCATGTGCGTGTTTTGCACTCCAATTTGACTCCTAAAAACCTAGGAAAATATCAACAGGATTTTTTTTTATAAAGTAAACGTTTTCCAGAAAACGGTAGATTTGTTTTCTCTATGAAGAGTTGCCTAGCCAAACGGGTGCTTTACAACTCAGTCAATAGTTAGGTCACTCAAGCCCTATATGAAAGCTATGAAGATTGTTAAACGAGGTCAGTCGTCACAAACATGCACAAACACAATAGCCAAACGACCTTGCTATTGTCAACACTCCCTACACAGAGGACTACAGTGCAAATCTCTACGATTTTCGCTATGTAATCTCTATGGCGGATTTCATTCCGTTGTATGAAGCTATGATGTTTGCGTGGTCTTCGCTATCTCCAAGCAGATAGAGCAATACGTACTAGGACTTTTTTGTAGACGAGGGTTCATTTCATGATTTGGTGAGGTTTAAAATGAGTTAGGATTCCTGTAATTTCGAAGACCACAGATTTTCAAAACGTGGATTTTCCAACATTTTACGACATAAATTTGGTCACAAAACGTGTTTAATACTATACATCTTACCGTTCTGCAGATGCTAATGACCCTCCTCTAAAATTCTACATGATTTTTAACACGTTTCTCAGTTTTTGAGATGCCCAAATAGACCATTTTCCGAAGCTATTTCTAGCAAATATTGTAGTCACTGAGACTTCATTGTTTTCTTGAGTATAACAAAATCTGACACGAGTCGAACTCGAAGTAAAGCAACAGGAGACGGTTTCTTCTGTTTTTCCTTTTCTATAATTCGTACAAAATATTGCAACCAGTAGCATTTAATTGAATTTTCAACATCAGTGAGTTTGATGACGAACTGATTTTAAATCTTATTCATAAATGTACGGTAAGTACGCAAAATCTCTTATATGCCTTGTGACTGTTGGCCAATATCAAATCATGATAAGCACCGACTATGATATAAATCCTGATTGGTCAATAGTATGTAAACATATCGTAACAACTCTGATTGACAGGTAGATAAGAGGGTTTTTTCCGGAATGTGTAACCACTTCGTCAAAACAGCTGGTCTCGATTAGATTAGAAATAAGTACAGGCGTACTACCAGACCAGGGACAATTCGATTGTCCCTGACCAGACTAACATTACTCTGCGATAATAAACATACTCGTTTTCTTTTGTACGATTCTATTTTATAGACCCGGCACCCCACCTAATAAAAACTTATTACGCGTGTTGTGGTCACGTATGCTTACAGTGTAATTGTCGACTTGTCTTTCGAGTAAAAAACGCCATTACTTTGGATATTATGAGAAGAATGTCTCTTCGCGAGAAAATATGTAAAATACACATACATTTAGTAACCCCCGCCCCTTCTTGTGATTTATGTATAGGCTGCATTTCATTGAAATATTACTGGCCTAATCGACTTAGTTAATAATCTATTGTCAATAATTACGAAGGGATGATAAAGCAATGACTGCCTGTCTCGCGTTAAACTCATTCCTATCGATTTTCTTCAATATATCCGTGACGTTGTGATGGACATCATTCGGTGGATTGGCGAGAAGACTCTCCAGAAACAGTTGTTTGCATTTCATCAAGTTGAATCCGGCGTTGAAACCAATGCAACATCTGTTGATACAATTTACTGCAATCGAAATGGAAAAAGTACATGATATTGTTATAGGAGGATTAGTTATAGGCCTATGGTCCCGTTCGTCACTTTGGCGATCATATAAAATACGATTTTCTTCCGCTAGCACCTTCATGGATACGTTGAGTTTGAGATGATCGTATGGCTCTGCGTATACTAACTAAATTATTGAAATGAAGCATCTAATTAGCATGTTTCCCAAAAAAACATATAGCATTTAATTGCGGCTTTCTTTGTCTTCTAGGTCCAGGCAACACCAAAATTACACCAAATAAAATTGTTCAGAGGACAGAGGTAGAGGGTTGTATTATTCAATATATGAATTACCAATCATGTTCTAAGACGCATTTTAGTAAACATGTGTCCATGTCCAAATTAATATCAATTATGCACCGGTCAGTTGTATGCCGCACTATACGACCCCGGGGAGAGGTGCAACATGGGCGAGTCATACCACCACATTCTTGACGCAGGATACGTCATTGTAGCCTTTGGTCTGTCACAATATTGACGAATGGGTGAGTCAATATCAGTCACTTTACCTGGGTGCGTAACAGGGTACGTCGATCAGCATGGGTACAACAAAATACGAACATTATATTTTACATGTAGGCCCTACTCACCACCAACCAGGCTTTATTTATTAAATATACAACTCCCGAAGTGCAAAAATCACTATTAAAAATAATAATAATCAGTATTTATATAGCACCTTTTCCAAATGGCTCAAAGCGCTGTGATTTTGCTGCTGGTGAATCATCAGAATCAGGTCGCATCAACTAGGGTGCTGCCAATTTCTAGCGCAAACCTATCCGCAGTTAGATTGTAACATCCACCATTTTTCAATGCAGCTCCCCAAATACCATTGGGTCAAGGAAGTTTTTGATAACCGAAACAACTGATCACTGATTTTGAAAGCAGGAGGAAACCGGAGAACCCGGAGAAAACCTGCGAGAGCGTGCATTTTGTTTAGTATATAAAGAGCAAATGTGAACAATAGCCCAACAGACATTAACAAAGTTAATGAACTGAGTAATTACAAATCAAATGGGTAACTCTCAACAGTGAGCTCTGATGGGCCAATCAATTGGTTCACTACAACTCAGAAAATAATCAAAAATACAAGTAAACACAATTTGGCTAGTAAAAAAGCCAATGAAAGTGGCGTGGGACAGGAATAAGATAAACACCCAAACATAGAGAATAACATCAACAACAAAAAAGAAGAAGAAGAAAAATAATATCTGGAGGTCATTGATACATCGAGAGAGCTTAGCCAACATACTCTGAAGAGTTGGAGAGAAAGTGTCTGTTAACACGACATTTAAAAGATTGTAGTCCTTTCTCTTGGATGTTGCCAACAACATAGACTGGAAGACTGTTCCAATGGATGAAACTTCTGTCTAAGTAGCAAGTTCAGGCAGGCGGCAGTGAAAGGACATGATCTGGCCTTGCAACACTTGAACGCGCAGCACGACGGTGAACATATGGTTTGGGGAGCAATGCTGCTAAATCTTGTGGGCAGTGTTTGGTGTGCATTTTGTATAAGACCGTGGCTGCTGCTATATACCTGTCGCCTGTGAAGTAGGCTTGTGATGCTGAGATGCGATAGACCAGTAGCGTCATGAGCTCTAATGATCTTGAGTGCCTTCCTTTGGATGTTGTCAAGCTGGCTTAGGATAGTAGGTGAAGCGCTAGACCAGCCTAGTGAAGCATACTCCATTACGCTACGGACTTGTGATTTGTACACAGTAGATCTGCCCAATGCCGTCAATTTATTTGCAACATGTCGAAGAGCGCCGAGCTTCTGGCCAGCCCTGGTTGAGACAGCCGAGATGTGTTTGGACCAAGTCAGCTTGCTATCAATGGTAACACCCAGGATTTCCAGGTTGTCTGCAGATGGTAGCTTGCAGTCACCAAAGTAGAGTTCAAGTTGGGATGGGGTTCTCTTCCTAGAGATTACCATGGTCTTGCACTTGGTAGGCTCAAAGGTCACTTTCAATTTATCAGCCCACGCTTTAATATTGCTTAGATCAATGTTAAGGCTAGCCACGGCTGTTTGACTGTCCGCTTTATAATTAAAATTATGGAATAAAAAAAGATTACATAGTGGCCCCGTTATGGTTTGACCCGATTTAGGTAGCGCTAATAAATACGAGTATACGGTGAAAATTTCAAGAAAATTGTTCGAGCCCTTTTTAAATTATCGGCATTTTCTACTTTACACACATTTTACATGTAACTCTATGGTAAATGTGGCCGATGAGGGCGCTATTATAGTAAATAATAATATTCAAAGCTCTATTTCTCAAGAATGGCACCAACAAAAAAACCGGAAATGGGCCAGCAAGTTATGGTGTTCTCAGAATAAAACCGACAAATTATGTGGGATCAGACAGCCGTGTAGCAGCTACTGTGTTGGAGCTGGTTGAAGACTTAATGGGTGCGAAAAGTGTTGAATCGTCAGCGTACAGATAGAGCTCGTTGTCACAGACATCCACAAGGTCATCAATGAAGACAGAAAACAGTAGTGGCCCAAGGATAGATCCTTGTGGAACATAAGCATTTATGGGTGCAGTGTTGGATGCTTGTCCCGACATGACGACATTGATAAAGCTATCGATAGGTAGTTGTGTATCCATGGAAGCAGTCTTCTGGTAACACCCTTTGACGTCAGTTTTGAGCAGTGTCCATTGTGCCATACTTTGTCGAAAGCTCCTTTATCTCAAGGGCAATGACACAAACCTCGTCACTTTGGTCTAGGGAGTTGTTCCATTTCTGTGACCAAATGTTGAGGAGATCAGCTGTACTGTGGCCTTCTCTAAATCCAAACTGTCTGCTGAAAATCAGATCATTGCTGAGAAGAAAGCGTTGACGTTGTTTCTGCACAACAGCTTCCATGATCTTGCTGATATTGCTTAGCAGTGAGATAGGACGGTATTTTGTTGGGTCAGCCTTGGAACCTCTCTTGTGGATTGGAGTGACAGATGCTGTTTTCCATTGGTTAGGAAATACACCATGAGTGAAGCAGAGATCAAAAAGCCTGCAGAGTGGACTGGCAAGTTCAGCACAGCATTCTTTGAGTACCTTGTTTGGAATCAGGTCTGGTCCAGTAGCTTTATCTGGATTGAGATGTTGTAATAGTTTTCGAACATCCTTGGGCTTAAAAACTATTTTGTCAAAGGATTTGGTTGTTGAAGGATGGACATTTGGGGCCTGGTCTTCAGCACCTTGGAGTCTACATTTGTCTGCAAATGTCTGACAAAAAGCTTCTGCCTTGTCCCTTGCTGTGATATGGGTGACATTATGATGTTCAATCACTGGGATCTCGGAACGAGCTGCTCTTCCGGACAGGGTGTTGATGATTCTCCACCATTTCTTGCTGCTCAGCGATTTATCTGCTAGGTCTTGTCTCAGTTTAGTGTTGTAGCTACTCCTGGCTTCTCCGCTTGGTTGTAGGAATGTCTAGCTTCAGTGAACTTTGCCTTGCTGGCTTCTGTTTGGTCTTTTTTTAGCTTTCTTAAAGAGGCGGCGCTTCTTCCTAGATTCTCTACGGCTTTTGTCGTTGAACCAAATCTTGTCTCCAGTCCACTTGGTAACTGTTTTACTAGGTATAAACAAGTCCATATCATCGCAGATGATATCAGTGACGTTGGAGCAAGCAGTTTCAGGATCTTTCTTCTGGAATACACTTGACCAGTTTGTAGAAGCAAGGTGACCTCTCATTCCCCAGTAATCAGCCTTGTCATATCTCCAGACTTTCCTCCTGTGTGGTTTGTCCCTGTATACTGGTACGTCTAAGAACACAGGGTTGTGGTCTGAAGTACCTAGTCTAGCAGAAGTGGTTGAAGTTGCTGCCAGGTCAGTCATGACAAGGTCCAAGATTTGATCCAATCGAGTGGGTTCTTTGACGATCTGTTGTAATCCCATAGAGTTAGCTAATTGTAGTGTGCGGCGTCCAGCTGCGTCAGTAGTACGACTTCCTAGCTAGTCTGTATGGTAGACGTTGAAGTCACCGACAAGCATGACTGAATTAGCTCCAATGTGCTCATTCTTTTTGAAGAGTGTTGAGGTCCAGGTAGTCGATGACATCACTGTTATCACTAGGAGATCTATAAACAGCAGCAATCAGTAACTTTTGAGATTTAAGGGGGGGGGGGGGGGAGTCTAGGTTGATTTGCACCAATTTTGGAAACAGATTTTCTCAATGTTACCGTGGGCTTACCCCAGAGTCATATATCAAATTGAAACTTAGGTAACAGCGTTTCAAAAAATGCGCGTTATTTTGATCTGGTTGCTATGATAACCAGATAAGGATTGTGATTGGCTAAACACGGGAACAAAGATTCCTAGAAAACGAAACCTCATATCAGGGTGATATTTGGAATGGATAATAAGCTTAAATAGAGGAATGAACAAATGAAGCCGGATTTTCAATTTCTCTTTCCAAATTTGAATTATAACGTAAAGCTACCTGATTGGTCGGTTCCTGGTCACAATGGCAACCGTATAAAAAATCCGGCTTCATTGGTTCGTGCGCATTGTTCCATGCAACATGCAACATTTAGTTTTCTAGGAATCTTTGTTCCCGTGTTTAGGCAATCAGCGGCCTTGTCTGGTTACCATAGCAACCAGATCTGTTTCCAAAATTGGTGCAAATCAACCTAGACCCCCCCCCCCCCCCCCCCCCTTAGGAGCTACTGTGAACCAGATGAGTTCATAGTCTTTTGGATTTGCATGGATCTTGATAAACCAAATGCACATAAAGCCCGCGGTCGTGCACAGAATTGACCCGGGTTTCATTGGTGCAAGGCGAGGGAACAACCGCTGCGCCAACACGCTCCCCTACTCTCACTGCAAAATAAACATTGCGTGCGTAAAATCAGTGACAGTTAAGAATCGAGGGCCTGGTTTGACCAGTGACTAAGTACCGTCATTGTATGGCATAGATCTGTTTACACATGGGTGCGTCATGGTACATGGTGAAGTGACGCACCTCGGTAAAGTGACGCACCATTCCCGGGTCTCGTATAATGCGTCATACTGACAGGTGTAAACAGGCGTCAACTCAGCATGACTCAACTCAACATTTATGAGTTGACTTTATTAAAGGCCCGGTTAAGTATAGAAACTTATTTATCAATGCCCAAATAATCATTTAAATTCACTGCTTTCACCAACATTTGAATTACCTCTACCTGAAATGGGTTTTGCGGCCAAAGTTGTTGAATCATCTTCTCAGATCAATTAGGCCGCAAATGCAAAACTGTTACGTACGTATGGCCCTACGTATGTAAGTGACTTGTAATATGTTGCATCACCATAGCCTACGTACAAGCACAATTGAAAATTGAACCCAACCATGCAAATATTAAAATAATAATATAGAAATATTCGCATTTGCCTCAGGTCAGTTTTTAAGTCGGCTTATTACGTTTGGGGATGCAAAATGTTACCTTAGCGTCTACCGTATAAGTCTTACGTATATGTCACTTAATACGTATGAGCCATTCGTAATTGTTTTGCAGTATTCCCTTAGTCATACCTTCGAAAGCAGGATCATAATCTTGAGAATGGCAATCTTCAATCGTTTTACAGCGAGGATCGCTAATGAGGTAACTATCCATGTCGCAAAGTTTAATGGTTTGATTGTTGAGCAAAATAAAATTTCTTCTTGCAAAATCATAGAGTCGTAAATCACCGACTGGGGAATATGCCAAATAGTCCATGAGATCCGTCATTTGAATGGCGTGCTGTGTCAAAATAATGGAAAGAATGTTAATACAATACATTTGTAGTAAGGTCTATTATAATTTTACGATAAAAAATATTATATATAAATCATAATGGACTATCCCTTGGTGCCTCCGAAAAAAGCTAGTCAAATGGACTGTCTTTAATTCATGGAAACAGTTCGACAGTTCGTGGCTTTGGAAAGAGCTGTTACTATGTTTAGGTTACCCCTGGCCAGCTAGAAATTGGCTCCAAAACACCAAAGGACTACCTATTGACCAAGAATGCAGTCTACTCCTTGTCTAATACTCAGTCTATACAGTAGATTACTCCCTTAAAAGTACACTACTCTCTCAGTTTGAATAGTATACTACTCCCCTAGTCTAGAAAGTAGGCTACTACCTCAGTCTAAAAAGTAGGCTACTACCTCAGTCTAAAAAGTAGACTACTCCCTCAGTCTAGAAAGTAGACAACTCCCTCAGTCTAGAAAGTAGGCTACTACCTCAGTCTAGAAAGTAGGCTACTACCTCAGTCTAAAAAGTAGACTACTTCCTCAGTCTAGAAAGTAGGCTACTATCTCAGTCTAAAAAGTAGACTACTTCCTCAGTCTAGAAAGTAGGCTACTACCTCAGTCTAGAAAGTAAGCTACTACCTCAGTCTAAAAGGGGTTTTTTTTATTTTTTGAGTTACAGACCAAAAAGTGCCAAAAAACGTGATTTTTTACAGCCAAAATCATGAAAAATCACATATTTTGGCACTTTTTGATTTATAACTCAAAAAATAAATTTTTTATTTTATTTTTAAAAACGCTCCTGGGGAATGGTATCAGAATTATCATAAAACTAGTATACCCTACTAGACAAAATTTAACAAAATATATTTTGAGTTATCTTTTCCAAACCTAAAATGGGTCAAAAAACGTGTTTTTTATAATTTTTTCCAAAATGGTCAATTTCATTATCATGGTTGGATTCATTGAACCCTTTTCTGCAAAAAACTGTATACGTTTATCAAGATTAAATGAATATTGAAGAAGTTACGGCAGTTTTACGGAGGCTGTACCTGAGAGTCCACACCCTCCTTAATCATTGTTAATGAACATAGCGACTAGAAATCAAATTGTTGACTCAACAAGAGCTGCGATGAGCGTTGGTTCACTGCAGCTGTTTACTGAACATGCAAGACACACGAAAGGGCAATGGCGGGTTTCAATCATTTCCGTAAACGTCTAAATCATGAGGATGCCGTTTTTAAATGTAGTAACTACATCATCGCTGAATTGTGCATAAGCAAAAGATATGGAAATCCTGTACACTGTTAAAACGCTGTTTAAAAGTTTAAACAACACAAGTTAACCAGTGCATCGCTCAACGTTGTATAACATTTTAAAACAATGTCATCAAAATTTTAAACAAGTTAATATAATTTGAGCAACATAGTTTAAAGTGTTAAACAACTTTGAGCTTGCACTGATTACCTTGTGTTGTTTAAAACAATTAAACAGCGTTTTAACAATGTATTCGAGAAATAAATCCGTCTTCGTAGACTAAATTCCTGTATAATATAGGCTTATATTTTGTCGGTTTTCTTTGTGCGGCACTAGGTTTAATGGCCATAATTACACTTGTTTTCTTATATCTCCCCCCCCCCCCACCCCTCTTTACAGTTACCTCATATGTTCAACACTCAATGTATAATACAGATCACTTCTTCATGTACAATACAGACAATATTGCGTCGTATTTATATGCATGCCATTTCTATCAATGTATTAATATTAAATAATTATTTGTTCATACTTATTATTATTACCTATATTTTGTAAATATTGCTGTTATTGTGTTCTTATATGTATCAATGAAAGAATGAATAAAAAAGGATTACAAATGGCTATGAAAGTGACATAAGAATTACGATAATAGCCAATACAGATATTCTATTTACATCGCGTTACGTCAAATAAACACTTTTGCGCATCTTTTAAGAACACTTTCCACGCGGCTATTGGTTTTACCATTTTTTATACAATACAGATTTTTCAGAAACCTTTCCAACTGTCAAGGATTGATGATCCAAAACTAGGCATGTTTTGTACTTATTTTAATGCATTTCTCATGTTGATTCCAAATATGGTAATGCAATTCAATAATTTTGAAATTGTTGCAACATTTTGTAAACATTTGGAATGTCGTCTGCAGACGCCTGCCGCATGGAAAGCGTTTTAACGCTTACTTCAGTATTTATGCTTACTTCCAGTCTCTTTGACCATTCTCCGTTGGACATTTGTTTCAACACCCTATTTATATCACGGCCCATCTCAGTCACTAACACCACACCGTTGTTAACCAGGGGTGACGTCACATCCTCGCTTCTGACACAAAAGCCGAGTGGCTTACATGAAATAAAAAACCGTGACATTTAGTACTTCGAAAAAAGGTTGGATGAATGAGGTATAGAAGAGGAAGGGGCCGGGGGTAGGGGAAGGGAGAGAAGCGAGAGAGGAAGAAATAAATTATGAACTTAATTTATATCAAGTTACTGTTCATTCTTTTTAATAAAGGCATCCAAAATCTGCCATTGGATTTAACGGATTCAGTAAAAGCAATCGTATCAGTGTAGCTGTTTTGGCTTCAGTGAAAGTATATTTTAATTGCCATTAATCAGTGAAATCATTTTTGGCAGCAGTATACAGGGTGAATCAAAAAACATTGTGCACGATTTGAAACGACCATTTGACCTTGATGATTGCATTGAACCATGGATTTCTGTTGTTTGTATAAAGCGTTGTTAATCTAGTTTATCCTCCCAAAAATGAAAGTAATCGACTGAAAAATAAGCAAACTGCGACACGTTTTGTAAACTGTCCGCGTTTTTCGCCATTTCTATGGGATTTACAGAGTTAAGACATAAATATTACTGCAGCATGATGATATGGAGCACCGTTGCGGCGCAGGGATGTCACTTCGGCTCTGACACGTGCCTCCACTTCATGAAGGTTGGTGCAGCATCACCAGTCACTGATGCAGGTATTCAGATTTGTCTTTTCATTTGACACTTTGGTATCACAAGATTAACTGCTTATCCCAGAGTTAAGGAATTAATATTTCAGGAACATTTTGACAATTGATGTGATTATAATGACCATTTTAGCAAAACCAACTTACTGTGTGTAAATCCCATAGGAATGGCTAAAAACGCAGTCAGTTTACAAAACTTATCACAGTTTGTTTATTTATCAGCCGATTCCTTTCATATTTTGGGAGGATAAACTAGATTAATAACGCATTATACAAATAACAAATATTCCATGGTTCAATGCACGCATCAAGGTCAAATGGCCGTTTCAAATCGTGCACAATGTTTTTTGATTCACCCTGTATAAAGCGCTGAGCATCCACTACGCTCGAACTCTTTGTAATCAGTTACGGTATACATTGTAAATGTAATGCAGAATTATGAGCGTGTTTCTACTGGGGAAGAAACCGCTAAGAATCGGTACGTTTGACCAGTAGAAACAGCCAGATACCGCTAAGAATCGGTATTTTTGGTAATCCTAAAAACCTTCACAAACCAGGTTTGGAACCGGTAAGAAACGGCAAGAAACCCATAGAAACAGAAAGGCGACTAATCTTACCGTTTTGTGCCGTGAACCGTGTCACGCTGGGTTATACACATTGTGAAGCAATCTTTTCCAGGTGAGGTGGCATTGTTTTGTATTACAAAAGGTCAAATGTCGTGCCCATCAACTAGGATCGATAAACTTAGCGGTAACTTTTCGCGAGTAGAAACAGGGGGATTAAAACTTACCGGTTAATCTAAGCGTTTGATCTTAGCGTTTACTTAGCAGTGCCCATGTAGAAACACGCTCTATGATACTACTGAAATATGTATTATTAAGTTATTGATAAATGATATGAAAACTGTTTAACTTTATTAATGTTTAACAAATAACAAATACAGATTTATGCTAGCATAAAATATGATTTGATGAATTTTAAATTATGTTTTAAGTGTTGTAAAGACATGCACGTATTTTGTTTATTTTTATGAAAATATTTGGTGAATTTATGAATTATATTTGTAAGAAGAAAACAAGTACAAACCTACTTTCTGAGCTTCTAAACACCAACTTTTATATATTTACTCAGAAAGAAAATTCGTGGAAAAAATATCATAGCTAATTGAACACATTTGTGACTATGTACTTGTGACAATGTTGAATTGACGAATTATGTTTGATATGTTGTATATGAATTCATGATAACAAAAAACATGAACATTCATAGTAAAATCTTAAGATTTGATTTGTTTTTGTTTTTGTTGATATTGATAATATGCTATGATATGATATATTTGATACAAGGAGCTTGTTATGCACAGACGGTAACCGTTGTTGGTTAATGTAAGATGGCGCGAGTCCTTTAAGTGATTTACATTTGAGGAGAAGCATTTTAAAATGAAACCTTTTGACGAATGGGTATATAACCAGTGAAGCTGTATCACTCAGAGTTGGGGTTATGTGATCATATTTACGAGCAGCTGCATGTTGTGTTCGCTAGGAGTTTATCAAGGAGACTATTTGAAATACCATTTAAAAGTGCGTTTCCGTTGTCGAGACGTGAGGTGCAGTGATGAGGGCAATATGTGCAATAATAATGACAATCTGAGGATCAGAGACACGAAAAGTCTTCATCAGTCCGGCTTGCTTATTTAGGTTTTACGTGACCACAAATTTATATACTTTGTTTAGGTCCTGTAGAGTGAAATCCGACTGTTTTTTGACCACATAGGCTACTTCAGACATTTGGATAAATCTTTTTGGTATAAATTGGTACCAGATTTGCCACCAAACAAAGCCATGATTAGCACCATTTAACGAAAATCCGTGCATAAGTTCCAACATACATACCGTCTTGGCTCCATTCACAGGTATACAGTCAACACAATAAGTAACTGACCAGTTAATAAATGTGCTGATAACTCTAAACGTATAACTCCTACATAAACATATTAACTTATGCAGTTGTTCCTCTTTAATTGGAGATATTGCACGCTAAAAATGGATGTAAGGTACGTCAAGTCTGATATTCATTTTCGCATTTTTATTTTTCTACACGCGGACTCAGACCGGCAAATTATTGATTACTGGTATAGTGCTAATGTACCAGTTGATGCACAGGTTGTTGGATAGTCTGCTGGCCGCATTGTTACGGTTGATCAATACGGCACAACCTGTCATCATACTCTCCCCGTGTTGAAAAGACAAATGTGAAAATGTAAATCAGACTTGATCTTACATTTTGGATTGTAACTTCCTCATGAATCAACCATTCCAAGCTTGCAATATCTCAAATTAAAGAAGAGAAATTTCTTATGAACTTATAATTTAATATTTTTAAGTAGGAGTTATACTTTTAGTGTTATCAGCACATTTATTACCTGGTCAGTAACTTATTGTGTTGACTGTAGATAAGTAGCTGCAGAAATGGGCTTGGCAAATTATATACAGGCTATAATATATCACCACTAAATTGATAGAAGAGGGAGCTAAGAATGTGATTCAAAGGATGAAGTAACACAATAAAGACAGTATTATCTTATGTAGCTGGGGCCATAAAGGTGCTCAATCTGTCAATAGCAACAATAGCACAAAAGAGCACAGGTGTGTGTGCGATAGTGCGAGTAGTAAGGCAATCGCATAGGAGCATATGATCGCGCTATTTTACGCGATAGCGACAATCAATAGCGACAGTTATTACACCTCATAAATATTCATGAGATAATAGGCATAAATACTGCAATTTCATTGGTCAATTGAGCTGGCCACAGTGATAAGAAATTGAGCTATTGACGAAATTGAGCTATTTCCCGTGTGGTAGTTTTGGCTACTTCCCTACAACCTCATCCCCAGAGTCACAGTGAGGTGTAATAAAGCAAATACTACATGGTATGATCGGGGCAATAGGGCACATTATTTTCCCTCGGTACTGGCTACAGACCTACCACAGACCTGGTAGGCCTGTAGCCAGTACCTCGGAAAAATAGATTGCACTATTTCCCCTCTAACCATGTAGTATTTGTATACTAGTAGCACAGAAGAGCACAGGCGTGTGCGATAGTTCGAGTAGTAAGGCAATCGCATTAGGAGCATGATAGCGCTTTTACGCTATAGCGACAATCAATAGCGACAGTAGCACAGAAGAGCACGAGCGTGTGCGATAGTGCGAGCAGTATAGCGACAATGGCACAGAAGAGCACAGGTGTGTGCGACAGTGCGAGCAGTAAAGGCAATTGATTAGGAGCATGATCGCAACAATAGCAAAAATAGCACAGAAGAGCACGGGTGTGAGCGAGCAGTAAGGCAATCGCATTACACTGCAAAAAGGTTGCTTAAATATTTACTCAACATTTTACACAACGTTGTTGAAGTATGCAACCGCTCAACAGTTGCGTAAAATTTACCCAACAACAGTTGAACAATTCCAGTTACTCAACAGTTGCACTCATTCATGGTATTACAAAACTAGTGACTGCACCAATCTCTCACCAAAACCAATTACCTTTCCATTGTACTATTTCAGGTCATTGTATACATGTAAGTCAATACCGTGGTGAATGACTATTTTGAATAAGTGCACAAAGACATGTTACGGTGATTTGTTCCTTGGGTGGTATGAGATGTCTGCAAAATTGTCAAAATGCTGCGTATGGATAATTGGAAATAGTTATAATCAGCTGTTATGATTGGTTGATAGGGTTGCACGTGTTAGTATTTTCTAAAATCTCAATAAATTGGACGGGGCTGTTAAAGAACGACATCAAATTTCTACCATTTCCAACCAACCCATTAAGAAAAACGCAAAATCGCGCGAAAACGCACACAAAATCCTCACAGATAATGCTCCAGTCAAGAAAAACGGTTTATCCTTCATGTAAGCACTCACGAAATTTATATATAGTTATATTTATGTAAGCACTCACGAAATTTATATTAATAATAGAGTTAAATAGCAAATATTCATGTACTCACGACCATACATAACTTCTGTATTGAAACTTATAGCGTCTTATTCCTATTCCATTATATTAATATATCAACACAGTATTATATTAATTGATAGTGGATTAGTCCTTTTTGGTCTATGGCATTGGGGCATCTGGGACAACTTTAGGCATGAGTCTTATATAGTGTATTATTCCTATTCCATTATATTAATATATCAATACAGTATTATTTAATTGATAGTGGATTAGTCCTTTTTGGTCTATGGCATTGGGGCATCTGGGACAACTTTAGGCATGAGTCTTATATAGTGTATTATTCCTATTCCATTATATTAATATATCAATACAGTATTATTTAATTGATAGTGGATTAGTCCTTTTTGGTCTGTGGCATTGGGGCGTTTGGGACAACTTTTGGCATGGGTCTTATATAGTGTATTATTCCTATTTCAATATATTAATATATCAATACAGTATTATTTAATTGATAGTGGATTAGTCCTTTTTGGTCTGTGGCATTGGGGCATCTGGGACAACTTTAGGCATGAGTCTTATATAGTGTATTATTCCTATTCCATTATATTAATATATCAATACAGTATTATTTAATTGATAGTGGATTAGTCGTTTTTGGTCTGTGGCATTGGGGCATCTGGGACAACTTTTGCCATGGGTCTTATATAGTGTATTATTCCATTCCAATATATTAATATATCAATACAGTATTATTAAATTGATAGTGGATTAGTCCTTTTTTGGTCTGTGGCATTGGGGCTTCTGGGACAACTTTTGGCATGAGTCTTATATAGTGTATGATTCCTATTCCGTTATATTAATATATCAATACAGTATTATTCAATTAATAGTGGATTAGTCCTTTTTGGTCTGTGGCATTGGGGCATCTGGGACAACTTTTGGCATGAGTCTTATATAGTGTATTATTCCTATTCCATTATATTAATATATCAATACAGTAGTATTTAATTGATAGTGGATTAGTCCTTTTTGGTCTGTGGCATTGGGGCATTTGAGACATGTTTTCGGATCACTCTTATATAGCACATTATTCCTATTCCATTATATTAATATATCAAAACAGTATTATTAAATTGATAGTGAATTAGTCCTTTTTGGTCTGTGGCATTGGGGCGTTTGGGACAACTTTTGGCATGGGTCGTATATAGTGTATTATTCCTATTCCATTATATTAATATATCAATACAGTATTATTTAATTGATAGTGGATTAGTCCTTTTTGGTCTGTGGCATTAGGGCATCTGGGACAACTTTTGGCATGAGTCTAATATAGTGTATTATTCCTATTCCATTATATCAATATATCAATACAGTATTATTTAATTGATAGTGGATTAGTCCTTTTTGGTCTGTGGCATTGGGGCATTTGAGACATGTTTTCGGATCACACTTATATAGTGTATTATTCCTATTCCATTATATTAATATATCAATACAGTATTATTAAATTGATAGTGGATTAGTCCTTTTTGGTCTGTGGCATTGGGGCATCTGGGACAACTTTTGGCATGAGTCTTATATAGTGTAGTATTCCTATTCCATTATATTAATATATCAATACAGTATTATTTAATTGATAGTGGATTAGTCCTTTTTGGTCTGTGGCATTGGGGCATCTGGGACAACTTTTGGCATGAGTCTTATATAGTGTATTATTCCTATTCCATTATATTAATATATCAATACAGTAGTATTTAATTGATAGTGGATTAGTCCTTTTTGGTCTGTGGAATTGGGGCATTTGAGACATGTTTTCGGATCACTCTTATATAGCACATTATTCCTATTCCATTATATTAATATATCAATACAGTATTAATAAATTGATAGTGAATTAGTCCTTTTTAGTCTGTGGCATTGGGGCGTTTGGGACAACTTTTGGCATGGGTCTTATATAGTGTATTATTCCTATTCCATTATATTAATATATCAATACAGTATTATTTAATTGATAGTGGATTAGTCCTTTTTGGTCTGTGGCATTAGGGCATCTGGGACAACTTTTGGCATGAGTCTAATATAGTGTATTATTCCTATTCCATTATATTAATATATCAATACAGTATTATTTAATTGATAGTGGATTAGTCCTTTTTGGTCTGTGGCATTGGGGCATTTGAGACATGTTTTCGGATCACACTTATATAGTGTATTATTCCTATTCCATTATATTAATATATCAATACAGTATTATTAAATTGATAGTGGATTAGCAAAAAGGACTAATCCACTATCAATTAAATAATACTGTATTGATATATTAATATAATGGAATAGGAATAATACACTTTATAAGACTCATGCCAAAACTTGCCCCAGATGTCCCAATGCCACAGACCAAAAAGGACTAATCCACTATCAATTAAATAATACTGTATTGATATATTAATATAATGGAAGGAATAATACACTATATAAGACTCATGCCAAAAGTTGTCCCAGTTGCCCCAATGCCACAGACCAAAAAGGACTAATTCACTATCAATTTAATAATACTGTATTGATATATTAATATATTGGAATGGAATAATACACTATATAAGACCCATGGCAAAAGTTGTCCCAGATGTCCCAATGCCACAGACCAAAAAGGACTAATCCACTATCAATTTAATAATACTGTATTGATATATTAATATATTGGAATAGGAATAATGTGCTATACAAGAGTGATCCGAAAACATGTCCCAAATGCCCCAATGCCACAGACCAAAAAGGACTAATCCACTATCAATTAAATAATACTGCATTGATATATTAATATATTGGAATAGGAATAATGTGCTATACAAGAGTGATCCGAAAACATGTCCCAAACGCCCCAATGCCACAGACTAAAATGGACTAATCCACTATCAATTTAATAATACTGTATTGATATATTAATATAATGGAATAGGAATAATGTGCTATACAAGAGTGATCCGAAAACATGTCCCAAATGCTCCAATGCCACAGACCAAAAAGGACTAATCCACTATCAATTAAATAATACTGCATTGATATATTAATATATTGGAATAGGAATAATGTGCTATACAAGAGTGATCCGAAAACATGTCCCAAACGCCCCAATGCCACAGACCAAAAAGGACTAATCCACTATCAATTTAATAATACTGTATTGATATATTAATATATTGGAATAGGAATAATGTGCTATACAAGAGTGATCCGAAAACATGTCCCAAATGCCCCAATGCCACAGACCAAAAAGGACTAATCCACTATCAATTAAATAATACTGTATTGATATATTAATATATTGGAATAGAAATAATGTGCTATACAAGAGTGATCCGAAAACATGTCCCAAACGCCCCAAGGCCACAGACCAAAAAGGACTAATCCACTATCAATTTAATAATACTGTATTGATATATTAATATAATGGAATAGGAATAATACACTATATAAGACCCATGCCAAAAGTTGTCCCAGATGCCCCAATGCCATAGACCAAAAAGGACTAATCCACTATCAATTAAATAATACTGTTTTGATATATTAATATAATGGAATAGGAATAATACACTATATAAGATCCATGCCAAAAGTTGTCCCAGGTGCCCCAATGCCACAGACCAAAAAGGACTAATCCACTTTCAATTAAATAATACTGTATTGATATATTAATATAATGGAATAGGAATAATACACTATATAAGACTCATGCCAAAAGTTGTCCCAGATGTCCCAATGCCACACACCAAAAAGGACTAATCCACTATCAATTTAATAATACTGTATTGATATATTAATATATTGGAATAGGAATAATATGCTATGCAAGAGTGAATCGAAAACATGTCCCAAATGCCCCAATGTCACAGACCAAGATGGACTAATCCACTATCAATTAAATAATACTGTATTGATATATTAATATATTGGAATAGGAATAATGTGCTATACAAGAGTGATCCGAAAACATGTCCCAAACGCCCCAATGCCACAGACCAAAAAGGACTAATCCACTATCAATTTAATAATACTGTATTGATATATTAATATAATGGAATAGGAATAATACGCTATATAAGAGTGATCCAAAAAGCTGCCCCAGATGTCCAAATGCCACAGACCAAAAAGGACTAATCCACTATTAATTGAATAATACTGTATTGATATATTAATATAATGGAATAGGAATAATACGCTATATAAGAGTGATCCAAAAAGCTGCCCCAGATGTCCCAATGCCACAGACCAAAAAGGACAAATATACTATTAATTGAATAATACTGTATTAATACATTAATATAATGGAATAGGAATGATACGCTATATAAGAGTGATCCAAAAAGCTGCCCCAGATGTCCCAATGCCACAGACCAAAAGGACTAATATACTATTAATTGAATAATACTGTATTAATACATTATTATAATGGAATAGGAATGATACGCTATATAAGAGTGATCCAAAAAGCTGCCCCAGATGTCCCAATGCCACAGACCAAAAAGGACTAATATACTATTAATTGAATAATACTGTATTAATACATTAATATAATGGAATAGGAATAATACGCTATATAAGAGTGATCCAAAAAGCTGTCCCAGATGTCCCAATGCCACAGACCAAAAAGGACTAATATACTATTAATTGAATAATACTGTATTAATACATTAATATAATGGAATAGGAATAATACGCTATATAAGAGTGATCCAAAAAGCTGCCCTAGATGTCCCAAAGCCACAGACCAAAAGGACTAATCCACTATCAATTGAATAATACTGTATTGATATATTAATATAATGGAATAGGAATAATACACTATATAAGACCCATGCCAAAAGTTGTCCCAGATGCCCCAATGCCACAGACCAAAAAGGACTAATCCACTATTAATTGAATAATACTGTATTGATATATTAATATAATGGAATAGGAATCATACGCTATATAAGAGTGATCCAAAAAGCTGCCCCAGATGCCCCAATGCCACAGACCAAAAGGACTAATCCACTATCAATTGAATAATACTGTATTGATATATTAATATAATGGAATAGGAATAATACACTATATAAGACCCATGCCAAAAGTTGTCCCAGATGCTCCAATGCCACAGACTAAAAAGGACTAATCCACTATTAATTGAATAATACTGTATTGATATATTAATATAATATAATTGGAATCATACGCTATATAAGAGTGATCCAAAAAGCTGCCCCAGATGTCCAAATGCCACAGACCAAAAAGGACTAATCCACTATTAATTGAATAATACTGTATTGATATATTAATATAATGGAATAGGAATAATACGCTATATAAGAGTGATCCAAAAAGCTGCCCCAGATGTCCCAATGCCACAGACCAAAAAGGACTAATATACTATTAATTGAATAATACTGTATTAATACATTAATATAATGGAATAGGAATGATACGCTATATAAGAGTGATCCAAAAAGCTGCCCCAGATGTCCCAATGCCACAGACCAAAAGGACTAATATACTATTAATTGAATAATACTGTATTAATACATTATTATAATGGAATAGGAATGATACGCTATATAAGAGTGATCCAAAAAGCTGCCCCAGATGTCCCAATGCCACAGACCAAAAAGGACTAATATACTATTAATTGAATAATACTGTATTAATACATTAATATAATGGAATAGGAATAATACGCTATATAAGAGTGATCCAAAAAGCTGTCCCAGATGTCCCAATGCCACAGACCAAAAAGGACTAATATACTATTAATTGAATAATACTGTATTAATACATTAATATAATGGAATAGGAATGATACGCTATATAAGAGTGATCCAAAAAGCTGCCCCAGATGTCCCAATGCCACAGACCAAAAAGGACCAATATACTATTAATTGAATAATACTGTATTAATATATTAATATAATGGAATAGGAATAATACGCTACATAAGAGTGATCCAAAAAGCTGCCCCAGATGTCCCAATGCCACATACCAAAAAGGACTAATATACTATTAATTGAATAATACTGTATTAATACATTAATATAATGGAATAGGAATAATACGCTATATAAGAGTGATCCAAAAAGCTGCCCCAGATGTCCCAATGCCACAGACCAAAAAGGACTAATATACTATTAATTAAATAATACTGTATTAATACATTATTATAATGGAATAGGAATGATACGCTATATAAGAGTGATCCAAAAAGCTGCCCCAGATGTCCCAATGCCACAGACCAAAAAGGACCAATACACTATTAATTGAATACTACTGTATTGATATATTGATATAATGGAATAGGAATAATGCCCTACACAAGAATAATACACTAAATAAAACCTGTCCCAAATGGCCCAAAGCCACAGACTATTAGATATTGATCTTCTTTAATATATTAGTGCTATATTAATGTATACATATAATGGAATAGAAGTCATATACAATAGATAATTGCATATGACTATAATGTTACTAGGCATCAATATGATTTAGTCATTATAAATGGTACTAATGCAGTACATATATATATACTATATATTATAAGAAATTTCGTGAGTGCTTACATGAAGGCAACACCAGAAAAACGCAAAATCGCGCGAGTAGCTCACACAAAATGCTCGCAGCAGAAAAACGCACACACCTCCATCATGTCTAGCTCTTCGGTGATATTATTGTTGCTATATTGTCGGAAGAAAAACGGAAATCGCGCGAGTGATGATCTTCTGTGCTATTGGTGCTTTAATTGACTGTCGGAAGAAAAACGCAAGATCACGCGACTGCTGCTTGTCTGTGCTATTGGTGCTATTCTCAATATTGATTGTCGGAAGAAAAACGGAAATCGCGCGAGTGATGATCTTCTGTGCTATTGGTGCTTTAATTGACTGTCGGAAGAAAAACGCAAGATCACGCGACTGCTGCTTGTCTGTGCTATTGGTGCTATTCTCAATATTGATTGTCGGAAGAAAAACGCAAAATCACGCGAGTGATGCTCTTCGGTGCTATTAGTACTATATATATAATTGATTGTCGGAAGAAAAAATCAAAATCACGCGAATGCTGCTCGTCTGTGCTATTGTCGCTATTCTCGATATTGATTGTCGGAAGAAAATCGCACAATCGCGCGAATGATGCCCAGCTCAGTCTGCTATTGTCGTTATTAATTGTTGGAATCGCGGGAACTCGCATAATCGCACACACCTGTGCCCTTTTGTGCTATTGTCGCTAAATTGATTGTCGCTTAGTTGCGCGATCATATGCTCCTACGTACACTGCAAAAAGGTTGCTTAAAATACGTTGCTAAAAGTACTTTTATATTCCTTTGGTTGACGTGTTGATTAAAATTCATTCAACATATGTAGAAATCTAGGTGTTGTATAAAAGTAAAAACTAAACAACACTAAACATACTAAACAACATATTGGGCACAAACCGTTTGCTTTATAAAATGAAAATAAAAGATAATGATCACTGCAGCTTCTGCAACTCCAAAACAGAAACTATTTTTCACTTGCTATACCAATGTGATATTGTTACAAGTTTCTGGAAACAAATCCAACTATATATTAGATGTATATTAGCCCCAACTCTAAGAAATATCAATATAACGCCTCTAATTGTTATTTTAGGCACACAGAAAGATGACGCTCTTGACCTTGTACTGTTATTAGCTAAATTCCATATATATAGGGCGAGAGTACAAAATACAAAACCAAACGTAATAACTTTTAAACATGAAATTCTTTTCCATCTTAAGGCCGAAAAATCTGTAGCAATAAGCAATAATAGACTTAATCAATATGATAAAAAATGGGCTAACTGGAATCGTCTATTTGTTTGAATAGGAATGAAAAATATGATTGTGTATATAGTTGGATTTTGACTTTGATTTTGTTTCGTTTTGTTTCTTTTCCGTTTTGTTTATTTAATATATTGATGTGGAGTTGTTCACACCTTGCTTTGACTGTGTTTTTCAGGTACACTTGCAAACGTGTGCGGTGCACACACTATGTATATATATAAACATGTAAAATAATGTATAATATGTATATGCTGTAAAGAGAAGTGATGAGATGTTGTCAATAAAAAAAATCACCTCTTGCTTGGGGGGAAAAAAAGAAGAAAAAAAGTAAAAACTACCCAACGTTGAGCAAAACAATTTAGTAACAAGTTGGGGAAACCCCCGGTCAAAACTTGTTTTGTTGCTAATTATATTGCGTTAATTGTTTCAATTGGGCAACTGTTGAGTATTTGTCTCAGGCAATCACGCAACTTATGTTAAGATTTACCCATGTGGTTTTTGTTGATCAATTGTTGCTTAAATTCTCGATTCTAATGGCGTCCGTGTGATGGATCTTCTCAAAATGTGGGGAATGGAACCGTTGTAAACGCATATATCTTATCCCGTCCGCAACTTGTGCCCCAGGACCACAATGAGATTTATTCTGTCTTGGCATCCAAAACGGAATAAAGCGCAAACACTGACAAAATAGTTTAAAGTTGCCATCCTTGTTTGACATGTATTTGTTTAGGAATATCATTTCAGCGGTGTTACTAGCGACGTCACTAGCGATGAATATTGAATAGTCGATTTGTATAGCCAAAAAATACAAGACATGGACATACACTGAATAGTTCATGTCATGTGAACTATTTTCTACCAAAAGAATCACATAAATATGTTTATGTATTATATCATATTGACTATTTATACATTCATACCCAGATAGCAAGACTACGTTGGGAGAACGTTCACAGTAAAAAAAACACCAATGATAAGAGATGTCAGATATTACATATATAGTTAAATAACAAGTTAAAAGAAATTACAGATTCACTACCGAGAGGGAATGGTGTATGTAGCTCTGCTCAAGAATTCCCTTTACAAGTTACCGGTTCACTACCGGGAGGAAGTGATATATGTAGCTCTACTGCATCGCCAGGCCCTGCTACTGAGATTCTCGGCGGTTGTCACTCCGATACAACGTGCACAGCTGATGGAAACAATTCTTAACACAGATGGGACCGGCTAAATGCCGAGAACAGGATGGAGAAACAGCCAATGAAAAATTAACATCGTAGCTAAAGTCATCGTACATAGATATTATGTTTCTCACGAACAAAAATTGAACGTCGCACACTTGTGATACCGCCCTCACAGGAAACCAGTTAAGGCTTGAACTTTGAAGTGTTGTTTTGTCCGACCAAAATACGGACAATCCAAATGGGGCTACAGGACTTGGGGAATTTATCACCGTTTCGTCCGGGCGAGGTTAGCATTTGAACAAGCTCTTGCATTGTAGTTACAATCTCTAAACGCGTGCGCCGATACTTATCATTCATTTCTGGTGTGTCCATACTCCATAGCTAGCTATGCAATAGCGCCAACGAAATATTCGTCCCGGATATTCGTACAAGAAAATTTAAATAAAAACCCACACACACGTTACACTAATAAAATACATAGAAACTTTCGTACAACCCTATCCCCGTTTAGCGTAAATAAAGACTTGGATAAGTCTAAAAATATTGACGTGGACAGGGTAAATTTATACCATGGCATTCAGAAGAAGTACGACATTATGATTTAAATTAGACCAAATGGAAATTATACCATTTATTATTAGACCAATTGGCATTAGACCAACTGGGTTTTTACAAAATGGTTATTAGACTAAATGGTAATTAGACCAATTGGATGTTAGACCAACTGACATTTAGCCCAACTTGTCTTAGACCAATTGGTATTAGACTAAATTAGTATTATTAGACAAAATGGTTTTAGACCAGGGGTTCTCAACCTGGGGGTCGTGACCCCCATGGGGTCATTTGGGATTTTCCAGGGGTCATGAAGGGGTCATAAATATAGCTTTGGGGAACCATTTTAATATTTCGCTCTAAAAAGGCTTAGAAACACCTAAAAAACCTTTCGAAAATGCTAAATTTTCTGCTCGCTTCGCTCGTATCATATAACCAAATAAGCAGTTTCAGAATAAATTGGGTTGTTTTTTTAAACTTTTTTTTGGGGGGGGGGGGGGGGGGCATGGGGTCACGGTAATGACCAAGAATGTCAAAATGGGTCGTGGGCCAAAAAGGTTGAGAACCACTGTTTTAGACCTAAGTGGCAAGTCAACCGCTGCACATGCTGCCGGTATACATGGTATAAATTTACCCTGTCCGCGTCAATATTTTTAGACTTATCCAAGTCTTTATTTACGCTAAACGGGGATAGGGTTGTACGAAAGTTGAATTGAAACGTAAACGTGTTTTTATGTATTTTATTAGTGTAAAGTGTGTGTGGGTTTTTATTTAATTATCTTTACAAATATACGGGACGAATATTTCGTTGGCGCTATTGCATAGCTAGCTATGGAGTATGGACACACCAGAAATGATAAGTATCGGCGCACGCGTTTAGAAATTGAAACTACAATTCAAGAACTTGTTCAAAGGCTAACCCCGCCCGGACGAAACGGTGATAAATTCCCCACAGTAGACCAGCCAAAGGCAATGTGCTTTAAAATAATTTATCACGGCATTTTTTGTTACAGCTTGACACCCAGGCTAATTCAAGTCCTTAAATAGTTAGCTTTCGAATGAAGGGAGGGGGGGGGGGGGGGGTGATAAAAATAGAAATCGATTTTTGGGCCGTTTTCAGCATAAAAAGACCATTTTGGGCAAAAAGTATGTTTTTGCGTTTTCTGTATAAATTTTATCTTTGAACAATTTACTATCCACCACTAATCAGTTCGACGTCGTTTAATGTATATTTAAGGAATAATTCGTACCTGAAGCTGCTAAAATATAAAGAAAATAAAGGCACAAGGGAGTACAAAAGGGCACTTTTCTTAGTTTTATAGTTTTATTTGCCACTTATATTCGCTAGTTGATTAATCTATCACATGATGCTTGATTAAATCAACAAACTAGTTTGACATGACATGGTCTATGACATATATAGATATTTTTATGATGACAAATAGGGTAAAATTTAACATTAAAGGGGCATTCAAGGGTTATTTAAAATGGGTGCATAGAATAACTAATAGTGAATTAGAGGCGTATCAAGGCGGAGTCTTCCATGCACCCCAGAACACCCTAAACCAACTTTTTGAACTTACTTTCATGGTCCTAAAACATATTCAGGGTGTTACCAACATTAATTTTGGTGTTCTAAAGGGTTATGCAAGATGGCATCCAAAATGGCCGCCAAAATGGTCAAATCTCATAAAAGGACATTATATCAGCCAACATATATGGTTAACTCTCATGAAAACAGTGCAAAATGATCTTTTTGATGTCTTTGGTCCATTTTTGTGTTATACAATGTTTTCTTGCTTGAAAAACTTCTTTTCTAGATAGATCTCGATGTTTTCTACTTGGATATATATACTTTGATATACTTCTGATCGTGTTTTCACTAAACAAAATTGCCCTCATATACCCCAAATTAGCGAAATTTCCATGTCCGCAGCATAAAAGTAAATGTTGCCTTTATTAATTACAATACAAAAAGTACACGATTTCCTAATTTGTAGGGAACATATAGCGATATTCCATGGTTAGAAAAAAATGCACATCGTTTACGATGTTTACATGTTTCAATTTCATATATTTTGTCCGAGATGTTGATTTGATATTTATTACGTTACCTGCGACATATAGAGGATCAAAGTTGTTCGAAATTAACATCTAAACATTTAAATATACATATTCTGAATCTAAAAGAACATGGGTGGTTGGAAAATAATATTTTCAAAAATCTAGAGTAGCATGTCTGACCTTAAGAAGAAATCAATATGCTGCAAAGCATCCGACCTTGTTAATTACGTTGTTCAGATTTCTCCCGAACTATGTATCAAAACACACTTTTTGGTTAAAAACCTAGTTGATACATATACATAGACTATGTGGTTACTTGGAGCACTCGCTAGCTCTTTCCAGATCGTCTACATGGTACTTTGAGTACGAAAAACGTTTACTACGTTATCGTTTATTACGTTATCGAATAAATCGAGAAAGAGCTGCTCTCTACGACTGTATAAAACAAAGATACGTGGCAGTCCCTTTTCGCAGGCATGCATGGAGAATACTCGTTGAAAGTACAATGCAAAAAACCCACGACGAATGGTAAGAATTCCTCATTTTTTCTTGTAAGTAATATGAAAATTAAGCTGAATGACAGTTGAAGTCATTATATATAGATCTCTTAAGAACATTAAAAATAGACCTATGATATCAGAATGGGGTTAATAATGTGAAGAAATGCAGTAGGTATCGCTAACATCTACATTGATTGCTTTGTATATACGTTATAAGCCAGCATTAGGCACTGTTTCAGTTGCCAATAACGTAATAAACGGGATAACGTAACCAACCTCATTGTCTATTCTCATGTCAATGTTGGCATCAATTCCGTAGCTTTCATGATTGATGTAATTGAGTATCATACATTGTACCCAATGTTATAATTTTAATATGTGGACCTTTCTATGTCAGGACTGAAACCACCTTATAATGGATAACGTACATGTAGCGCCCGATATAAGGACGGAAAAATATGTTGTGTTTAGGAACACAACACGAAACACAACATAATGTCGCCCCCATCGACAGAGGTATTATTTTCAATCCATTTTTTTTGTTTTCTATTATTTGTTGTGTTTTGTGTTGTGTTCGGAAAAAATGTACCTGAAAAAATCCAGTTCTTATGTTTTATATTATTTTCGATATATTTGTTATATTTTCTATTATTTGTTGTGTTTTGTGTTGTGTTTGGAAATAATGTACCCCAAAAAATCCAGTTCTTATGTTTTATATTATTTTCGACCTATTTCTTTTGTTTTATATTATTTGTTGTGTTTTGTGTTGTGATTGGAAATAATGTACCCGAAAAATCCACTTCTCATGTTTTATATTATTTTCAATCCATTTCTTTTGTTTTATATTATTTGTTGTGTTTTGTGTTGTGTTCGGAAAAAATGTACCTGAAAAAATCCAGTTCTTATGTTTTATATTATTTTCAATCCATTTCTTTTGTTTCATATTATTTGTTGTGTTTGTGTTGTGATTGGAAATAATGTAGCCGAAAAAAATCCAGCTCTTATGTTTTATATTATTTTCGACCTATTTCTTTTGTTTTATATTATTTGTTGTGTTTTGTGTTGTGATTGGAAATAGTGTACCCGACAAAATCCACTTCTTATGTTTTATATTATTTAAAAGAAATGGATCGAAAATAATATAAAACATAATAAGTGGATTTTTTAGGGTACATTATTTCCAATCACAACACAAAACACAACAAATAATATAAAACAAAAGAATTAGATCGAAAATAATATAAAACATAAGAACTAGATTTTTGGGGGTACATTATTTCCAAACACAACACAAAACACAGCAAACAATAGAAAACATAAGAAATAGATCGAAAATAATATAAAACATAAGCACTTAATTTTGTAGGGTACATTTTTTCCGAACACAACACAAAACACAACAAATAATATAAAACAAAAGAAATAGATCGAAAATAATATAAAACATAAGAACTGGATTTTTTTGGGTGCATTATTTCCAATCACAACACAAAACACAACACAAAACATCAAAAAAATGTACCCGAATGTTGTGTTTAGGAACACAACACGAAACACAACATAATGTCGCCCCCATCGACAGAGGTATTATTTTCAATCCATTTCTTTTGTTTTCTATTATTTGTTGTGTTTTGTGTTGTGTTCGGAAAAAATGTACCTGAACAAATCCAGTTCTTATGTTTTATATTATTTTCGATATATTTGTTATATTTTCTATTATTTGTTGTGTTTTGTGTTGTGTTTGGAAATAATGTACCCCAAAAAATCTAGTTCTTATGTTTTATATTATTTTCGACCTATTTCTTTTGTTTTATATTATTTGTTGTGTTTTGTGTTGTGATTGGAAATAATGTACCCGAAAAATCCACTTCTCATGTTTTATATTATTTTCAATCCATTTCTTTTGTTTTATATTATTTGTTGTGTTTTGTGTTGTGTTCGGAAAAAAATGTACCCGATAAAATCCAGCTCGTATGTTTTATATTATTTTCGATCTATTTCTTATGTTTTATATCGATTGTTGTGTTTTGTGTTGTGTTTTGAATAAATGTACCCGAAAAAATCCAGTTCTTATGTTTTATATTATTTTCGATCCATTTCTTTGTTTTCTATTATTTGTTGTGTTTTGTGTTGTGTTCGGAAAAAATGTACCCGAAAAAATCCACTTCTAATGTTTTATATTATTTTCGATCCATTTCTTTTGTTTTATATTATTTGTTGTGTTTTGTGTTGTGTTCGGAAAAAAATGTACCCGATAAAATCCAGCTCGTATGTTTTATATTATTTTCGATCTATTTCTTATGTTTTATATCGATTGTTGTGTTTTGTGTTGTGTTTTGAATAAATGTACCCGAAAAAATCCAGTTCTTATGTTTTATATTATTTTCGATCCATTTCTTTGTTTTCTATTATTTGTTGTGTTTTGTGTTGTGTTCGGAAAAAATGTACCCGAAAAAATCCACTTCTAATGTTTTATATTATTTTCGATCCATTTCTTTTGTTTTATATTATTTGTTGTGTTTTGTGTTGTGTTCGGAAAAAAATGTACCCGAAAAATCCAGTTCTTATGCTTTATATTATTTTCGATCCATTTTTTTTGTTTTCTATTATTTGTTGTGTTTTGTGTTGTGTTCGGAAAAAATGTACCCACAAAAATCCAGCTTTTATGTTTTATATTATTTTCGATCTATTTCTTATGTTTTATATTATTTGTTGTGTTTTGTGTTGTGATTGGAAATATTGTACCCGAAAAAATCCACTTCTTATGTTTTATATTATTTTCGATCCATTTCTTTTGTTTCATATTATTTGTTGTGTTTGTGTTGTGATTGGAAATAATGTACCCGAAAAAAATCCAGCTCTTATGTTTTATATTATTTTCGATCAATTTCTCAAGTTTTATATTATTTGTTGTGTTTTATGTTGTGTTCGGAAAAAATATACCCGAACAAATCCAGCTCTTATGTTTTATATTATTTTCGATCTAATTCTTTTGTTTTATATTATTTGTTGTGTTTTGTGTTGTGATTGGAAATAATGTACCCGAAAAAAATCCAGCTCTTATGTTTTATATTATTTTCGACCTATTTCTTTTGTTTTATATTATTTGTTGTGTTTTGTGTTGTGATTGGAAATAGTGTACCCGACAAAATCCACTTCTTATGTTTTATATTATTTAAAAGAAATGGATCGAAAATAATATAAAACATAATAAGTGGATTTTTTAGGGTACATTATTTCCAATCACAACACAAAACACAACAAATAATATAAAACAAAAGAATTAGATCGAAAATAATATAAAACATAAGAACTAGATTTTTTGGGGTACATTATTTCCAAACACAACACAAAACACAACAAACAATAGAAAACATAAGAAATAGATCGAAAATAATATAAAACATAAGCATTTAATTTTGTAGGGTACATTTTTTCCGAACACAACACAAAACACAACAAATAATATAAAACAAAAGAAATAGATCGAAAATAATATAAAACATAAGAACTGGATTTTTTTGGGTGCATTATTTCCAATCACAACACAAAACACAACACAAAACATCAAAAAAATGTACCCGAATGTTGTGTTTAGGAACACAACACGAAACACAACATAATGTCGCCCCCATCGACAGAGGTATTATTTTCAATCCATTTCTTTTGTTTTCTATTATTTGTTGTGTTTTGTGTTGTGTTCGGAAAAAATGTACCTGAAAAAATCCAGTTCTTATGTTTTATATTATTTTCGATATATTTGTTATATTTTCTATTATTTGTTGTGTTTTGTGTTGTGTTTGGAAATAATGTACCCCAAAAAATCTAGTTCTTATGTTTTATATTATTTTCGACCTATTTCTTTTGTTTTATATTATTTGTTGTGTTTTGTGTTGTGATTGGAAATAATGTACCCGAAAAATCCACTTCTCATGTTTTATATTATTTTCAATCCATTTCTTTTGTTTTATATTATTTGTTGTGTTTTGTGTTGTGTTCGGAAAAAAATGTACCCGATAAAATCCAGCTCGTATGTTTTATATTATTTTCGATCTATTTCTTATGTTTTATATCGATTGTTGTGTTTTGTGTTGTGTTTTGAATAAATGTACCCGAAAAAATCCAGTTCTTATGTTTTATATTATTTTCGATCCATTTCTTTGTTTTCTATTATTTGTTGTGTTTTGTGTTGTGTTCGGAAAAAATGTACCCGAAAAAATCCACTTCTAATGTTTTATATTTTTTTCGATCCATTTCTTTTGTTTTATATTATTTGTTGTGTTTTGTGTTGTGTTCGGAAAAAAATGTACCCGAAAAATCCAGTTCTTATGCTTTATATTATTTTCGATCCATTTCTTTTGTTTTCTATTATTTGTTGTGTTTTGTGTTGTGTTCGGAAAAAATGTACCCACAAAAATCCAGCTTTTATGTTTTATATTATTTTCGATCTATTTCTTATGTTTTATATTATTTGTTGTGTTTTGTGTTGTGATTGAAAAAAATGTACCCGAAAAAAATCCAGCTCTTATGTTTTATATTAATTTCGATCTATTTCTTATGTTTTATATTATTTGTTGTGTTTTGAGTTGTGATTGGAAATATTGTACCCGAAAAAATCCACTTCTTATGTTTTATATTATTTTCGATCCATTTCTTTTGTTTCATATTATTTGTTGTGTTTGTGTTGTGATTGGAAATAATGTACCCGAAAAAAATCCAGCTCTTATGTTTTATATTATTTTCGATCAATTTCTCAAGTTTTATATTATTTGTTGTGTTTTATGTTGTGTTCGGAAAAAATATACCCGAACAAATCCAGCTCTTATGTTTTATATTATTTTCGATCTAATTCTTTTGTTTTATATTATTTGTTGTGTTTTGTGTTGTGATTGGAAATAATGTACCCCAAACAATCTAGTTCTTATGTTTTATATTATTTTCGATCCATTTCTTTTGTTTTATATTATTTGTTGTGTTTTGTGTTGTGTTCGGAAAAAATGTACCCTAAAAAATCCAATTCTTATGTTTTATATTATTTTCGATCCATTTCTTTTGTTTTCTATTATTTGTTGTGTTTTATGTTGTGTTCGGAAAAAATATACCCGAAAAAATCCAGCTCTTATGTTTTATATTATTTTCGATCTAATTCTTATGTTTTATATCATTTGTTGTGTTTTGTGTTGTGTTTTGAAATAATGTACCCCCCAAAAATCCAGTTCTTATGTTTTATATTATTTGTTGTGTTTTGTGTTGTGATCGGAAATAATGTACCCGAAAAAATCCAGTTCTTATGTATAATATTATTTTCGATCCATTTCTTTTGTTTTCTATATTAGTTGTGTTTTGTGTTGTGTTCGGAAAAAATGTACCCGAAAAAATCCAGTTCTTATGTTTTATATTATTTTCGATCCATTTCTTTTGTTTTATATTATTGTTGTGTTTTGTGTTGTGTTCGGAAAAAAATGTACCCGAAAAATCCAGTTCTTATGCTTTATATTATTTTTGATCCATTTCTTTTGTTTTCTATTATTTGTTGTGTTTTGTGTTGTGTTCGGAAAAAATGTACCCAAAAAAATCCAGCTTTTATGTTTTATATTATTTTCGATCTATTTCTTATGTTTTATATTATTTGTTGTGTTTTGTGTTTTGATTGAAAATAATGCACCCAAAAAAATCCAGTTCTTATGTTTTATATTATTTTCAATCTTTTTCTTTTGTTTTATATTATTTGTTGTGTTTTGTGTTGTGTTCGGAAACAAATTGTACCCTTAAAAAAATCAAATTATTATGTTTTATATTATTTTCGATCTATTTCTTATGTTTTCTATTATTTGTTGTGTTTTGTGTCGTGTTTGAAAATAATGTACCCCAAAGAATCTAGTTCTTATGTTTAATATTATTTTCGACCTTTTTCTTTTGTTTTATATTATTTGTTGTGTTTTGTGTTGTGTTCGGAAAAAATGTACCCGAAAAAAATCCAGTTCTTATGTTTTATATTATTTTCGATCTATTTCTTTTGTTTTATATTATTTGTTGTGTTTTGTGTTGTGTTCGGAAAAAATGTACCCGAATAAATCCAGTTCTTATGTTTTATATTATTTTCGATCTATTTCTTATGTTTTATATCATTTGTTGTGTTTTGTGTTGTGTTTTGAAAAAATGTACCAGAAAAAATCCAGTTCTTATGTTTTATATTATTTTCGATCCATTTCTTTTGTTTTCTATTATTTGTTATGTTTTGTGTTGTGTTCGGAAAACATGTATCCTAAAAAAGCCAATTCTTATGTTTTATATTATTTTCGATCCATTTCTTTTGTTTTCTATTATTTGTTGTGTTTTATGTTGTGTTCGGAAAAAATATACCCGAAAAAATCCTGCTCTTATGTTTTATATTTTTTTCGATCTAATTCTTATGTTTTATATCATTTGTTGTGTTTTGTGTTGTGTTTTGAAATAATGTACCCCTAAAAATCCAGTTCTTATGTTTTATATTATTTTCGACCTATTTCTTTTGTTTCATATTATTTGTTTTGTTTTGTGTTGTGATTGGAAATAATGTACCCGAAAATCCAGTTCTTATGTATTATACTATTTTCGATCCATTTCTTTTGTTTTCTATATTAGTTGTGTTTTGTGTTGTGTTCGGAAAAAATGTACCCGAAAAAATCCAGTTCTTATGTTTCATATTATTTTCGATCTATTTCTTATGTTTTATATTATTTGTTGTGTTTTGAGTTGTGATTGGAAATAATGTACCCGAAAAAATCCACTTCTTATGTTTTATATTATTTTCGATCCATTTCTTTTGTTTCATATTATTTGTTGTGTTTTGTGTTGTGATTGGAAATAATGTACCCGAAAAAAAATCCAGCTCTTATGTTTTATATTATTTTCGAACTATTTCTTTTGTTTTATATTATTTGTTGTGTTTTGTGTTGTGTTGTGAAATAATGTACCCGAAAAAAGTCCAGTTCTTATGTTTTATATTATTTTCGATCCCTTTCTTTTGTTTTATATTATTTTCGATGTATTTCTTTTGTTTTATATTATTTGTTGTGTTTTGTGTTGTGTTTGGAAAAAAGCATTTCAGTACGTCCTTAAATCGTGCAGTGTATCATAACGTAATACACTTGGAGATTCAACATTTATTATGTGTTTATGGATGTTAACTTAGTGTTCATACATATTGTCTCACATACTGACACAATCTCATTTGTTTGCATTCTTCAACGGTGTATAGTGCTATGGCTATTGGATAACGTAATAAACCAATACGTATAATTGGGTGAATAAATATGGTATACCTAGCTGAAACAGCTACAATATCTTTCATCAATTTTGTTTTGTTTTTGTTATTATTATTATACAGGAATATGGGCGACACAGTGCAAACAACTAATGGTAATAACGGCAGAACCAAATGCAATAGTGGAGACAAAAAGGTCATCAGAGTACAGTCTTATTACAAATCTACTACCATCATTTAAAATAAAATAAATCAATATCTTACTAATTTAAAGAGATTACAAAGCAATTCAATATTTAGTGCTATTATAAGTTACATGAAGGTAATAATGCCATGGTTTAATAAACATACCTGCACAGTGCTATGTTACATCTGTCGATTTAGTGACCATGTTTATTACGTTATTCACCCTATTTACCTTACATTAAAAGAGCGAGTCAACAATATATAGAACAGTCTTTCGGTTGATTTCGGCAACTTAACTTTCTCAAATACCATTTACTAGGTATCGCTGAATACACTGAGGTGCTTTATACATAAAACATTATATTTCATTTGATAGTGCTTAGTTCTGTATGGTTATCATTGTGGATGTTTAGGATTTGAGGTATAAAATATATGCTTGTGTCATTTAACACAAGTTAAGTGAGATTATATGTGGTAAGCATAATATGTGGTAAACTGTTTGTTTGTTATTTCGTTGGTAAAAGAAGATTGAAGATAAAATAAATGTGTTGTGATGTAAAACTAAGCGTTTGAAAATGATGTACTAAACAAATGTGACTATGTATATTACGTTATCTATCCTCGTTGTTGGAATTGCATTCTGGTGTAAGTTACAAGTGTGTTTACTGCTTTTTACTGCTTTTTATTGTCAAATGGGCTTCAATGTATGTCGACAAGATGTATTTATATACAAAATAAACTGCCTTGCTCTATGTTGAATATATGTGTTTACATGTGTTTGTATATGTTTATTACGTTACCAAACCCAATAAAGTCAGAGTTCCAATACCAGCGTTATTAGTGCAGCACAATATTATTGTTTCGGGGCTAACTTTGGAAAACACATTATGACGATTGGAAAAAGATACAATTAAAGATTTTTTTTTATACTTTGCACAAAAATATTCATGTTGGAAAACCGTGCATTTTTTAGATTTAAAGATGAAGTTCATGAAGTAATGTGAAGACGATTCATAGTACTTGCAATTTACAAAATTACATTGCATTTATTTCGCTGTAATTGATAGAAGTATGCTTTCGTAACTACAATTTTGTGTTTTGGGCATCACAGTTTGTAAACATGTTCTGATTTAGAGCTGATAAGCAGTAGATAACGTAATAAACGTGGAACAAAATCTGCAAAAAAGTGATTTAATAATTTTAATTCAACGTTATATTTTTTTTAAATGCAAGGAGTGTTGTTCACAAAATTTTAAATCTAATATCCAGTACATGTCTACTCTTAAAAAAAAGCGTAATAAATAAAATTGGAGACAATTTTTTTTTCAACTTCTAAAATCTCATTTGCACTATTTTCATGAGAGTTGACCATATGATGATGGTATATAGGATGTATATGATGTATAGACTACTAGAAACTCATATGCAGCACGTTTGCTTTAACTTAAGGAAGTTTCTGATTTGATTTTTTGAATTTTGTGAGTGCTGTAATTATTGAACTATTAATAAAATGTATATAAAAGTATACATTTTTGGAAAGAAAATGAATCAGAGAATCCAAATTTGGCGTCAATTTTAACCAAAAAAGTAGATCTTTTGAGAAAATCACAAAATTCACTTTTTTGACCCACATTTTTTTGAACAAAGGTAACAAAAAATAATTTTTAGTAAAAATGGCCAAATCACTTTAAAATGATGTTAAGACACTAATGAAGGGACGATTTCTTTTTTTTTAAACCTAATCTAATATTTTTGAAAATTTTGACCAAAAAGTGCCAAAAAACGTGGAAAATGGGTTTTTAAAAAAAAAATACACTTTTTTTGTCAACATTTCAAAAAATATTGGATTAGATTTAATATTAAAAAAAATCGTCCCTCCAGTAGTGTCTTAACATCATCATCAAGTGATTTGGACATTTTTAACTCAAAATTATGTTTGTTAGCTTTGTTCAAAAAAATTGGGTCAAAAAAGTGATTTTTTGTGATTTTCTCAAAAAATCAACATTTGTGGTCAAAAATGATACCAAATTTGGATTCTCTGAACCATTTCCTTTCCAAAAATGTATACTTTTATATACATTTGAGTCATGGTTCAATAATTACAGCACTAACAAAATTCAACAAAAAACTTCCTTAAGTCCCCCCTTAATGTAAAATATCCTATAACAGCGTGTATTGCATTACATACACCAATATGTTCTACATGTACTGATGTACTAATGCTTTTAGATATACAACCCACCTCTCTAACAGTTTTAATTGCTTATCACTCTCCTAAATGGACCTCATCTAGTAAAATGTTTAGCTAACTATCATCTAACTTTCTAAACAGATAGATTACTGATTTTATGGTGATAATTAGGGGAAGTTGAAAAACCTATCTTAGTAGTAGAAATATCTAAAAGGATCATCAACCAGTTACAATCGACACCAATTATACATAAGTAACTGTATGAATGTATCAATGACCTTATTAATCGATTATATTATCATATCATATATCCGTTACTTACTCAATTGCGCGGGTCACTTGCGGTCATTAAACGATCACCTGGGGTGATGAAATGATGGCAAAGGGTCATTACACGATCACTTTGAGTCATTAAATGGTCACTTGAGGATCATTGCACTAGGGGTAATTGAATGATCCCTAGGGTTATCAAGTGACCGTTCGTGTCATGAATGATTGGGGCCACCAAGCTATTAGTTAGGGTCATTAAATGATCACTTGGGGGTAATGAAACGGTCCTTCAAGATTACTTAGGGTCATTAAAAATCATTTTGTGTCAATGGTCATTTTGGATTATTACATTATCTGTCAATAAATAGTCACTCGGGGTCACTAAATAATCTCTCCGATTACTAGATGATGGCTTGGGTCATTAAATGATGAGCTATGGGTCATTAAAATATCACTTGAGGTCATGTTATTATCACTCAGGGTCATTAAACAATCACTTTGATTCATTAAATTGTCATTTCGGGTCATCGAATAATCACTGGTGGCTATTAACTTAATTTAAATGGTCATTTAATGACCCCAAGTGATAGCGTAATGACCCGTATCAATCATTTAATGGCCGGATCGGTCGCTTAAATAATCCCAAGGAATCTTTCAATGACCCGAAATAACCATTTAATGACTCAAAGTGATTGTTTAATGACCCCAGAGCAGTCATTTATTAAACCTGATTGATCATTTATTGACCATGTGTGATCATTTATTGACCCTGTTTGATCATATTATTACTCCAGGTGATCATTTAAGGACACCAGGTGATCATTTAAGGACCCCAGGTGATCATCTAAGGACCCCAAGTGGTAGCGTAATGATTTCGAGCAATCATTAATGACCCGATCGGTCACGTAATAACCCCAGGTGATTCTTCGATGACCCGAAGTGACCGTTTAATGACTCAAAGTGATCGTTTAACTCTTTACCTGACATAGACGCATTAATGCGTCAACACGACCTTTTTACGTTTTACCCTATAACATCGGAAGTATGGCAAACTATACCTTTTTGGAATCCTTGTGCTCAGCCGAACAATTTGGTGTGTCTTTTAGTGTAATTTAAGGCATTTGAATTTTTGTGCCCCTGTATGGCGGCCATTTTGGATTTTGGGCTTACGGTATATTTGTCGTGCTGATCGTACACTATTCTGGTCGTTGCGCCATAACCGAATAACCCACTACAGCAAATTTGGTATCAAAATGTTCAGAATTATAATGCCCATCTCTTGAAAGCATTTTGAAGAGCTCAAGTAGTATAGTTTTCATACAGGACTACTAAATATTTGTAAAAAAAGATGTTACAAAAATTGCATGCTGGGTAACGGTTACCATGGCAACCGCCACGATCGTCCGGTATCGTTGCATTTTTTTACAGAAGTGTCCGGCCATTCATAAGCTTTCAGAATATATATAGTTTTACTACCTTACAGAGTTTCATATTCAAATTATAAGTTGATATTTACAGGCATGTGCAAATTCACAATTTCTTCAAAAATTAATTTGTCAGGAAAAGAGTTAAAGACCCTGAGTGATCGTTTAAAGACCCTGAGTGATCATAGCATGACCTCAAGTGATATCTTAATGACCCCCAGCTCATAATTTAATGACCCAAGCCGTCATCTAGTAATCGGAGGGGATTATCTAGTGACCCCAAGTGACTATTCATTGACTAGATCCAAGTGACAATGTAATAATCCAATATGACCATTGACACAAAGTGATTGTTTAATTACCCTAAGTAATCTTGAAGAACCGTTTTATTACCCCCAAGTGATCATTTAATGACCCTAAGTGATAGCGTGGTGACCACAATCAATCATGACACGAACGGTCACTTGATAACCCTATGGATCATTCAAAACCTCCAAGTGTAATGATCCCCAAGTGACCATTTAATGACTCAAAGTGATCGTGTAATGAGCATGTGTGATCATTTCATCACCCCAGGTGATCGTTTAATGACCGAAAGTGATACGGTAATGACCCAGACAATTAAGTAAGTAAAGGATATATAATAATATAATTGATTAATAAGGTCATTGATACATTCATACAGCTACTTATGTATATATAATGGAGTCGATTGTAACTGTTTGGGGATCCTTTTGGATATTTCTACTACTAAGTTATCTATCTGTTTAGAGAGTTAGATACTGGTTGTTAGCTAAACATATTACTAGATGAGTTCCATTTACGAGAGTGATAAGTAATTAAACGGTTAGAGAGGTGGGTGTATATCTAAAAGCATTAGTATATCAGTAGAACATATTAGTTGGTGTATGTAATGCAATACACGCTGTTATAGGATATTTTACATTAAGGCGGCCATTTTGGCCGCCATCTTTGATTTGAAATAATTATTTTTAAAAAGAAAACGTGCTGGATATGAGTTTCTAGTAGTCTAATTTACATCATATACATCCTATATACCATCATCATATATGTTGGCTGATCCTTTTATGAGAGTTGATCATTTTGGTGGCCATTTTGGATGCCATCTTGAATAATCCTTTAGAACACCAAAATTAATGTTGGTAACACCCTGAATATGCTTTAGGACCATAAAAGTAAGTTTAAAAAGTTGGTTTAGGGAGTCCTGGGGTGCATGGAAGACTCCGCCTAGAGTCGCCTCTAATTCACTATTAGTTATTCTATACACCCATGTTAAATAACCCTTGAATGCCCCTTTAATGTTAAATTTTACTCTATTTGTCATCATAAAAATATCTATAAATGTCATAGACCATGTCATATCATGTCAAACTAGTTTGTTGATTTAATCAAGCATCATGTGATAGATTAATCAACTAGCGAATATAAGTTGCAAATAAAACTATAAACTGAGAAAAGTGCCCCTTTGTACTCACTTGTGCCTTTATTTTCTTTATATTTTAGCAGCTTTAGGTACGAATGATTCCTTAAATATACATTAAACGACGTCGAACTGATTAGTGGTGGATAGTAAATGAGTCAAAGATAAAATTTACACAGAAAACCCAAAAACGATTTTTATTTTTGTCACCCCCCTTCATTCGAAAGCACATTTATTGCCTTTGGCTGGTCTACTGCCAAGTCCTGTAGCCCCAGTTGGATTGTCCGTATTTTGGTCGGACAAAACAACACTTCAAAGTTCAAACCTTAACTGGATTGTCCCAACATTCTTGTGAGGGCGGTATCACAAGTGTGCGACGTTCAGTTTTTGTTCGTGAGAAACATCAGTACGATGACTTTAGCTACGATGTTTATTTTTCATTGGCCGTTTCTCCATCCTGTTCTCGGCATTTAGCCGGTCCCATCTGTGTTAAGAATTGTTTCCATCAGATTTGCACGTTGTATCGGAGTGACAGCCGCCGAGAATCTCAGTAGCAAGGGCCTGGCGATGCAGCAGAGCTACATACATCACTTCTTCCCAGTAGTGAACCGGTAACTTGTAAAGGGAATTCTTGGCGATGCAGCAGAGCTACATACACCATTCCCTCTCGGTAGTGAATCTGTAATTTCTTTTAACATGTTATTTAACTATATATGTAATATCTGACATCTCTTATCATTGGTGTTTTTACTGTGAACGTTGTCCCAACGTAGTTTTGCTATCTGGGTATGACGGTATAAATAGTCAATATGATATAATACATAAACATATTTATGTGATTCTTTTGGTAGAAAATAGATCACATGACATGAACTATTCAGTGTATGTCCATGTCTTGTATTTTTTGGATATACAAATCGACTATTCAATATTCATCGCTAGTGACGTCGCTAGTAACACCGCTGAAATGATATTCATAAACAAATATATGTCAAACAAGGATGGCAACTTTAAACTATTTTGTCAGTGTTTGCGCTTTATTCCGTTTTGGATGCCAAGACAGAATACATATAATTGTGGTCCTGGGGCACAAGTTGCGGACGGGATAAGATATATGCGTATACAACGGTTCCATTCCCCAAATCTGAGAAGATCCATCACACGGACGCCATTAGAATCGAGAATTTAAGCAACAATTGATCAATAAAAACCACATGGATAAATCTTGTGATTGCCTGAGACAAATACTCAACAGTTGCCCAATTGAAACAATTAACGCAATATCTTAGCAACAAAACAAGTTTTGACCGGGAGTTTCCCCAACTTGTTACTAAATTGTTTTGCTCAACGTTGGGTAGTTTTTACTTTTATACAACACCTAGATTTCTACATATGTTGAATGAATTTTAATCAACACGTCAACCAACGGATGATAAAAGTACTTTTAGCAACGTATTTTAAGCAACCTTTTTGCAGTGTAGGAGCATATGATCGCGCAACTAAGCGACAATCAATTTAGCGACAATAGCACACTAAATGGGCACAGGTGTGTGCGTTAATGCGAGTTCCCACGATTCCAACAATTAATAGCGACAATAGCAGACTCTAAATTCACTGTCAAACATGTTTTTGAGGTAATTATGAATCGTATCGCTCTGTAACTCAGAATGCGAAGCAAAAGGCTTCTAGAGAGACAAATATCAGAATTTGTTTTGTCTTTTTTATGTTAAACGCATGTTTTATCTTATTATTTGTCCCGTATTGATCACTGCGTATTTCAAATTCAAACTGTAGGCCTAATGCATGGATGAAGCTGAGACGAATATACCTGATTCGTCTCAGGATGAAGGATATAAATGGAATCAAAACGTAGAATCAAATAGCATACGCTCAAACAAGCCGATCCATTATCATTATTTAATATATTCTGGGTTGGAATTTCTTTTTTTATTAGTTGTTGGTTCTTTATGCTTACCTTGAGTATGTTGCGATGATCAAGTTGCAGCGATAATGTGATTTCTCTCACCAGTTTAGAGTTGGATATTCTATGACATGCAAGTAGATCGGTACCTTTGTCCAGACACTTCGTTATCTCTAAACCCTTCCCTGTGATTACCTTCACCACTACATCCTTCCCATGATAGTTACTTTGAAAAACCTGTTTGGTAATCCCTGAACCGAGGGGTTTTCCAAGTACCAATGTATTTATGTCTTTACATGATAACATCTTGGTAGGTGTGTTATTAGCAACAGTGCCATTTGAAATTACTTTTGAATCATTTTTCCGTATGATAAATCCGTGTTCAGTCAATACATCAATCATGTTGCTGATGGCGAGCGAGTCATTAGTCGTCATGTTAGTGGGGAATCGTTCTTCTTGTTTATTATGTAGTTCAAATTTATTCAGCGAGAATGCCTCCTCCTCAGTATTGTGTCTATGTTGCAGAATGACCCGCACGCTGATGAAGTTCAATGTCGATATGACAATAAGGAGACCAAACAAAATAATATACAAGCACATAAATCCCCGGCATAGAGCTCTAAACCCACCTTTTTGCAGTCTGCAGGTCATTCTTGTCAGGATCACTTTGACAATTTTCAATCCACAGTCGAAATATTTTGATCTCTTTTTCCACTTGTGTATTTCACAATTCTGCTCGGAATTGGTAATTTCTGGTGTAAGCTGCAAATTTGCACTGGTAGCGTGGGAAACCGACGTTTGAGTTCAATTGTTAATACTATATTTAAATGATTAAAAAATCCCTTAATGAATTATGATTCCACAGATGTCGAGCAATTAAATGATTAAAAGATCCCTTAATGAATTATGAATGCAAATAATTTGTCGAGCAAAATGCTTTGTTATTGTTTAATACATTTTCAAATTTAAAAACCCTCAACAGCACATATCGTAAAAATAAAAACGTATAGTAAGTGGGCAGATTTTCTCCTCATAACTTGATCATATTCAATGCATGATGAAATAAAATTGCAGGAAAAAATTCATCAGTTGTGATTGCTTTGTTTTGTACGGTGTGATGTGCACTATTGAAAACCATCAGATGTGTGGCTAAATGGTTCATTAGGACTGGTTACACGCATTGTCACTCTGTACACAAATTAACTAAAATCCCATTAAAATTAAATTTGCTGCATTTTCCCCATATTATTATCATGTCTGGTTGAATAAAGGATCATAACTTATCTACTAATTTTTTTTATAAATGAGATGTCATAATAATGTGGAAGTGCATTTGCTTGCTTACTGTACATTTCATAATTTTGATAGCTATAGATTTCGAATAAATGGGATATGATTGCACTTGAGGACTATTTTGTGTCCGGAATCAGCCTGTAAAACGTCGATAACCAAACTGTTAGTATAGTCAGCCTCTTAGCCACGAACGGATGGGAAAGGGTGTTCACTTTCTGTTTGAGGTTGTTTATATACTAACATTTTCCGGGGCCCACGATCCCACCGACCGTGGTTTTTTTTTCAAATGTGCCCAAAGTACATTTTCCGGGGGTGCTCCCATTTTTGGGGTCAAAATTTGATATTAATTATTCTGTGGCCAATTATGATTTTGGTGTCTATTTATATGTTTTCGGCTATAACAAATGTTATGCCATATATTTCAAAATCCAAAATGGCTGCCGTGTGCCTTAAAATTCAAAATGGCGCCCAAAATGACACTTTTTTCCCAAATGATATTATGTCCTGGTTTTAGTGATTTTAGTGTCTATATACATGTTTTGGGGGACAAAGAATACATTAAAATCGTTTTTGAAATTCAAAATGGCTGTCAGTACACACCAATTCAAAATGGCCGCCAAAATATCCGCCAAAAAATGTAAAATCCCATAAATTGGCATATATGAACCAACATGCATGATCAGAGTATAGTTTTAACAATGGTATGTATGTATTAGACCACTAGAAACTCATATATAGTATTTGTGCTTTGTTAACATACTTTAAAACCAAAATGGCCGCCAAATTCATGGCTAAAAGTGGTCACAATTCCATAGAATAGCATAATATCAACCGTAATGTATGATGAAAATATAATTATAACCATGTGATGTATGTATTAGACCACTAGTTACTAATATCCAGTATTTGTGATTTGTTAACATACTTGAAAATCCAAAATGGCCTCCAAAATGGGTTCCAAAATGACTCTACAATTTGTCGGAATTCAAAAAAATGGGATAATATCAACCAAAATGTATGATGAAAGTATAGTTTTAACATTGGGATGTATGTATTAGACCACTAGCAACTCATATCCAGTAAATTTGCATTGTTACAACATACTTTAAATTCAAGATGGCCACCAAAATGGCCGCTGTAAATGTAAAAATAGTCTACAAGAAGTGTATGATAATCCAAAATAGATAATTGTAAGAGTGCATATTACATCACATGCACCAAATAGTATGTTCTAAACTGCTTAGCTATTGCTTTTAGATATAAGGCCCACCTCTGTGACAATTTTGATGATGTTAAATGTAACACTAACAATAAACTAATACTGTTTTTCAGTTATTTTAACCTTTTGCAGCCATTCCTATTGGCTGTCTCAAGAGGTAATATACCTTGCAGATGAAATGCGTCATCTTAAAGAAGCTGGCCAAAACATAGCAACCTATACCGCAAGTTATCTAATGAAATCCAACAGAAGGCAAGGAGGGACAAAAACAGTCACATCAGCAGGCTGTGCAGTGAATTGGAAGTCCACAGTGCCCAGAATAACAGCAGAGATCTATTCCATGGAATAAAGAATCTGACCAATACAACTACAGCCAAACTTGCAGTAATCAAGGATGAGAATGGCAAAGTTCTGGGAGAGGGGGCAGACATCAAAGAGCGGTGGAAAACGACTGCAAGGGATTTATGTGTCTCAAGAGGTCACTGGCATACAAGCAGAAATCGAGTGCAATGAGGAGGAGCCTGATATTCTTATATCTGAAGTCAAGAAAGCCATCAAGAAGCTTAAAGCCAGCAAAGCACCTGGCATAGACGATATTCCTGGCGAGCTACTCAAAAACATTGACGAACATGGAGTTTCAATCCTGCTACAGCTCTGCAAAAAGATATGGCACACTCGGATATGGTCTGAAGATTGGAAACAATCTGTTTTCCTCACCCTACCCAAAAAAGGAGATGTCAGTGAATGCAAGAACAACAGGACAATAGCTATTATCCCACATGCCAGCAAAATTCTACTGCACATCCTTAATGAAAGATTGAGACCTCATCTAGAAAGAGAGCTTGCTCCAGAACAGGTAGCCTTGATTCAAGGCGCAATTGCTGGATATCACTATATAGCCTATACAAATAATACTAGTACCAGAAAAGACCCAACCACACATGCATGTAACTCTCTATCAGCCCAATATCCACCTGTTAAACTTGTCGATGCTTTTAATTTTCCCTAGTTGCAATCGGTTTTCGGATGTGGCAATATCATAATATGACAGCCCATATGTGCGAGTTCAGTTACGCAGTGATTGTACATGTAGTGTCAATGGTGTGTTGTGAATTGTGTAGCATGCACGCGACAAGTGGACATGTAGTGGTGGTATGGTAGGGATAATAAAGCAATCTAAAAATCAGTCTTTTTCTTATAAAGGAGAGTAGAGGTCTAATATTGGGAGATTATCTGTACGTAAAGAGTATCTTTGCTGCACAAGGACTTGCAGCAAGTCTACAGAACAGGCTGATTTTCGAGGAGGCCGTGAGACCACCATATATTCGCCACATCATTGAAACATGCAAGGAATACAAGTGAAAGGCATACCTTTGCTTTATAGATTGTACAAAAGCCTATGACTGCTTGGGATATGGTCCTCTCTGGATTGCGCTACAAGCTCTAGGAGTCCCAAACCATCTAGTTCAACTACTAAAAAGCCTCTATGACGGCCAATTGGCTTGTGTGCGTACTGCTCAGGGAGACAGCGACTGGTTTAACCTCGGCCAAGGTGTGCGCCAAGGATGCATCTTCTCACCTACTCTGTTCAATTGCCAAGCACAACATGAGACATGTCCTTGATGGATGGACTGGCGGCATATCAGAAATGGCTGGCAGCTTCACAACTTACGATATGCAGATGACACCACACTACTAGCCACTAGCCAGGAAGAGTTAGGATTCTTACTGAAGAAGGTCAAGAATGAAAGTGAGAGCTTGGGCCTACGTCTCAATGTTGCCAAAACAAAGTTCATGGTCATCGGTGATGATGGAAACATTACCCCTTTTCTACTTGACAGTCAAAATGTGGATCAGATCCAACAGTTCAATTTCCTCGGATCTTTCATCATTCAATGCAGGAAGGAGGATGTCATACAGAAGGCATGCGTCGCTTGGCTGTGACTAGATCTGCAATGACACAGCTCTCAAAATATGTGCTGATATGACAGAGGCATCGGAGTAATTCTGTTATACCCTTCACAGGTGTATTCATAGTGTGTGATCTTTAAGAACGACGCATACTAGGGTATAACAGAATTATGCCGATCACTATATCAACCAAGGTACGTCTGGTCAAAGAGCTCATGTTCCATATTCAACCTACGGTTGTGAATCCTGGACACTGACAACTGCAAACTGAAGCAAAATCAATGAATTTGAAATGTGGTGTTGGCGCCGGCTGCTAAGGATCACCTGGGTAATGCAGAGAACAAATGCAAGTGTGCTTCAGGAAGTTGGTGTGAAGACAAGGCTACTTGGGCGGATCAATTCCCAAACTCTATATTTCGGTCATATTGCCAGACGCCAAGGAAATTGTCTAGAGAAGGTGATCATTAAGAGCAAGATTGAGGGTGCACGCGGACCAGGCCTCTGGTTGGGCATCCTACTTCAGTCATTTATAGATTGGCTGCTGACCGACGGAAGTGGCGTGTCATCACCAAAGTCATGAGTCGTCAGCCATGACGGGAAAAACGTACCAACCAACCAGCCATCTTGGATATTTTAAAATACTCAAAATTTATATACAGCCCTAGGTTTTATCTTAGACATATCATATATTGAATGCTATATTTGGGGGTATTGGTATTATATAGTATGGCCATTTACAATACAAAACAACTGTTTTAGGTCATTTAACATCAACTTAACCATTCTCGAAGCCATTTTGAAAAGTGATACAGAATCAAAATTGTCCCAGAGGTGGGCCTTATAATTACCTAAAAGCTATAGCTGAGCAGTTATTTCGTGAATATGATGTAATATACACTCCTGTAGACTATTTTTACATTTATATCGGCCATGTTTTATCAACAGATCTAAATGGAATTGTTCATAAATATAACTCATCTCTCCGCTACATTTTAGATAATCACGCACCACTTAAGTCTCGCACGATTACAATTCGACCTTCCAATCCCTGGTATTCCCCAGAGATTGATGAAGCAAAGAAATTAAGGAAAAGACTCGAACGCAAATGGAGGAAATCAAAGTTGGAAGTGGATCGTGAGATTTTTATAACTCAGCGGCAACATGTTTATAACATGATTTATGATGCCAAGGCAACGTATTACAGAGACAAGATTTCGAATTGTGCTGATCAGAAAGAGCTCTTTAAGATTGTTGAGAGTCTGCTATTTCAAAAGGGAAAACCAAAACTTCCTTCTCACAATTCTAAGGGAAAATTGGCGCACAAATTTAACAATTTCTTTGTTTCAAAAATTACTAAGATACGCAACGACTTGGACTCTGAATCTACTGCTACTGACAACCTGAACTCATCTACTATTTTGGACAATGAACATGATTTAACTTCATATTTAGATGGTTTTTCTCCTGCATCGGAAGAAGAGGTTTGTAAAATCATCAGAGCTTCGCCATCAAAATCATGTGATTCTGACCCTATTCCTACTTGGCTTTTAAAGAAACATCTTCACCAGCTTGCTCCACTTATTACACGGATTGTTAATCTTTCATTGGAATCTGCTGTTTTCCCATCTTGTTTCAAGACTGCACTTGTTACACCTCTTCTTAAGAAGCCATCGCTTGACTCTGAGATCTTAAAAAACTACCGCCCTGTCTCAAACTTGGCTTTCATCTCAAAAATAATTGAAAAAGTTGTATCATCTCGGATATCTCATCACCTCGCTTCTAACAACCTATATGAATGTCTTCAATCTGCTTATAGGAAACACCATGGAACTGAAACAGCATTACTACGTGTTCAGAATGACATTTTATGTAATATGGAAAAAAAACGTGGTACGTTTTTGGTCCTACTTGATCTATCTGCTGCCTTTGATACCATAGACCACAGCATCCTTCTGTCGCGTCTCTCATCGTTTGGTGTCAGAGATAGTGCACTTGAATGGATCCGCTCTTATTTGACTGATCGAACGCAGGCTGTAAATATCAATGGTTGTTTGTCATCATTCATTCCGCTCCTCTTCGGTGTCCCCCAAGGTTCTGTACTTGGCCCGCAATTCTTCACCATTTATTCATCTCCAATAGCGAACATTGCACGCAAACATGGTTTAGAAGTGCATATGTATGCCGATGATACACAGCTATATTTATCTTTTGACTTGGATAGTGCTTGCGATGAAATTGCCTCTCGTTCTCGAATTGAATCATGTATCAAGGACATAAAATCGTGGATGACTGCAAATAAGTTGAAGTTGAATGATGACAAAACTGAGCTTCTCATTATTACCTCCAAATACCATCAATCAAAACCTAGCACTGATTTTCTTCAAATCGCTTCCTCCAACATTAAAGCTTCTACTAGTGCTCGTAATCTAGGAATTATGTTTGATAACACGCTGTCAATGGACAACCACATCAAAAATGTGTGCAAATCTACATATTTCCAAATAAGGAACATAAATGAAATTCGCAAAGTGCTTGATGATGATACTGCTGCTACACTTGTTCACGCCTTAGTCACATCGCGTCTTGACAATGGTAATTCTTTATTATATGGGATCACTGAACGACAACTCAATAAACTTCAACGAGCTCAGAATGCTGCTGCACGAATGCTCACAAGGACTAGAAAGTTTGATCACATTTCACCTGTTTTACAGCGTCTCCATTGGTTACCTATTCGGTACCGCATCCATTTCAAACTCCTTCTCCTCACCTGGAAAGCCCTACATGACATGGCACCTTCTTATATCAGCGATCTTCTCAATCCACACATACCATCACGTCGCCTCAGATCTTCGGATAAAAAGTTTCTCTCAGTTCCTCGGACATATTCTTCATATGGCGACCGGGCTTTCTATGCTTGTGCACCTAAACTGTGGAACTCACTTCCTTCAGATCTTCGACTCTGTGATTCACTTGAGAGTTTCAAAAAGACTTTAAAAACTCATCTGTTTAAGATTGCTTATGATTTGACTGGTTGATTTCTATGTAACTGTTTTTATATTTTAACTGTTTGTTTTATTTGTTTTGATGTTTGCGCCTCGGAATAGGTTGTCTAGATAGATGGCGCATTATAAATGCATTATTATTATATTATTATATTATTATGTTGGTGGCCATCTTGGATTTAAAGTATGTTATTACATTGGAAATATACTGGATATGAGTTACTAGTGGTCTAATACATACATCCCAAAGTTAAAACTATACTTTCATCATACATTTTGGTTGATATTATCCCATTTTATGGAATTCCGACAATTTGTTCAGTCATGTTGGGACCCATTTTGGGGGCCATTTTGGATTGTTAAGTATGTTAACAAAGCAAAAATACTGGTTATTAGTAACTAGTGTTCAAATACATATATCCCATGGTTATAATTATATTTTCATCATACAATTAGGTTGATATTATCCCATTTTATGGAATTTGACAATTTTTGCAACCACTTTGGGACCCATTTTGGGGACCATTTTGGATTTTAACTATGTTAACAAAACAAGAATACTGGATATGAGTCACTAGTGGTCTAACACATACATCCTGTGGTTGTAATTATATTTTCATCATACATTTCAGTTGATATTATGCTATTTAATGGAATTTTGACCATTTTTGGCCATGAATTTGGCGGCCATTTTAGTTTTAAAGCATGTTAACAAAGCAAAAATACTAGATATGTTCCCCGGAAAATGTTAGTATAAAAACAACCTCAAACAGAAAGTGAACTCCCTTTCTTAACTTAAGAAGAATCTAATAGGAACTCTTCTAAACTCACAAACTTGAAATTAATCTTAAGTGGACCTTTATTAAATAGGGTCCCGATGCTAGGTGTTTTCTTCAGAGTCAGAGTACCAATGGCGTATACGAAGCTCAGTTAAAATAACTTTTCAATGGGCCACAGAACTCTAGTATGCGCATGCACAACCTTCTCAGATGCTATTTCCTCAATGGTCAAGACAGTCAACAAAGAGAGGGACTTGGGTGTTTCTACAACAAGCGATTGCAAACCTACATTACACTGCACGAAAGCATGCAGCAGCTAAGGCAATGTCAAGCTTGAGGATCATCAAGATAACCTTCACATACATCGATGAAGAAAGTTTCGCCATCCTATAAGCCCATTTTGTAAGAGAGACATTAAGAGCAACCAAACTAGCCCCCAAAGTCCATATGAAAGACTAAAAGTCACCCGCCAAACGTGAAAGAATCCAAAAGTGTAAACCAACTAAAAAACAAGATTTGACAAACACGTGAAAAAACAGGATATTGGATACTAAAAAGGCATAACATTAACTACGAGGGTCATTCCATAAGTTCTACCTCCTCCTTCATAGCATCGCTAATAATAATATGAATGTCATGATTTGCCATGATTTTAGCTCTGAATAATAGCTACACATTGATAGTAATTGATATCTGTTTCACTTTTGCTCTGATGCGGTCACAGCCAGAGAGAGATTTTGGACAACGGAAACGGAAAATTACCCTCAAAATAAATACGGTATGTGCTTTTCGGTTTTTTTCTCCCTATCGTATGGGCATGATTTTAATATTGAAAATGGAAAACAGTGTCTAAATACAATACGGTATTATACGGTATTAATAAGATTGTAAGCAATATTAACTCTTTTGGGCTTGTAAATAGTATACTATCAACTCGAATGCATTGCTATGCCTTTAGCACACTTACTGGAATACCGCAAATTAGACAAATTCGTTGTTACAATTCATGCCACAGTGATGCCTCGTATGCGAAATCTTTAACATAATAGTAACTTTATGAGTGTTCGTTATGTGCAACCTTCAGAATAGTCAATCAAATAGTCAATAGTAGAAAATAAACTTTTGGAGAGACTTGGAAACCCTCCATTTACATGATTTAGTCATATATGTTGAAGATCTCTTAGTTCTTCTGAAAAGCAATGACCTTTGCCGTTTCCCTATAGGGGAGGGTTAAGCTTAATGGTTGTCCTGGTCGGCTTTTGGCTAATGAGACAGCATATTTTTCAAATCAAATCAGACACTGTTACCGATAGGTACGTTTGTCTCTTGGAATTGGCAAAATGATAAGCACTTTTGAGATAGTTTGCTGTTTTTCATCAATTTCCGTCACACTTAATGGACATTCGGTTTTCACTCTACCTCCAGAAAAGTACAACCAGTACTCAGAGCAAAACACTTTCTAGCAAAACACTTTTGGATTAGACAACGTCATTACAAAAACACAATTATTGAGCTAATTATAGTATTCATCCACAGACTGATATTTTTCAATATTTGGCTGGACATGTATATTTAGGTTAAGCGGGTACATTAATACATTTACTAGACAATATTTCGGCAATGCAAATATAGAAACAGATATAAATGTTGAGTTCCTTAATAAGAAAGGACCGACTCAAATACACTTTTATTAAACAAGTTCATTTGCGTGTTTTCCACTCCAATTTGACTCCTTAAAAGCGAGGAAAATATCGACAGGATTTTTTTTAAAAGTACACGTTTTTCAGAAAACGGTAGATTTCTCATTTCTCTATGAAGAGTTGCCTCGGTGCTTTACAACTCATTACATTACACGCTCAACGTGAGTCGAACTCGAAGTAAAGCAACAGGATACAGATCCTTCTGCTTTTATTTTCTTTAATTCGTACAAAATATTGCAACCAGTAGCATTGAATTTTAATTTTCAACATTAGTGAGTTTGATGACAAATTGATTTTAAATCTTATTCATGAATGTAAGTACGCAAAATCTCTTATATGCCTTGTGACTGTTGGCCAATAACAAATCATTATAAGCACCGACTATGATATAAATCCTCATTAGTCAATATTACGTATCGTAACAACTCTTATTAATAGGTAGATAAGAGGGGTTTTCCGGAATGTGTAACCACTTCGTCAAAACAGCTGGTCTCGATTAAATTAGAAATAAGTACAGGCGTACTACCAGACCAGGGACAATTCGACCAGACTAACATTACTCTGCGATAATAAACATATACTCGTTTTCTTTTGTACGATTCTATTTTATTATCCCAGACCCTCAACACCTTACGCGCGTAACGCACCCACCTAATAAAAACTGATTACGCGTGTTGTGGTCACGTATTGTTTACAGTGTAATTGTCGACTTGTCTTTCGAGTAAAAAACGCCATTACTTTGGATATTATGAGAAGAATGTCTCTTCGCGAGAAAATATGTAAAATAAACATACATTTAGTAACCCCCCGCCCTCTCATGATTTATGTATAGGCAGCCTTTCATTTCAACTATTACTGGCCTAATCGACTGTAGTTCTATCTATTGTCAATATTACGAAGGGATGATAAAGCAATGACTGCCTGTCTCGCGTTAAACTCATTCCTATCGATTTTCTTCAATATATTCGTGACGTTGTGATGGACATCATTCGGTGGATTGGCGAGAAGACTCTCCAGAAACAGTTGTTTGCATTTCATCAAGTTGAATCTAGCGTTGAACCCAATGCAGCTTCTTTTGGTACAATTTACTGCAATCGAAATGGAAAAAAGTACATGATTATTGTTATAGGAGGATTAATTCTATGGTCCCGTTCTTCGCTTTGGCGATCATATAAAATACGATTTTCTTCCGTTAACACCTTCATGAATACTTTGAGTTTACGTACGTATGTGGGCTCTGCATTATACTAACTAAAGTATTGAAATGAGGCATCTAATAGACGTTATTTGTAATTGGCGATTTCAAACTAAAGAGGGAGACATACTCGATGTCACGCCGATAAACATACGTACTCGTACTTTTACTGCAATGTAATGAACTGTGAACTTCTACATTTTTCAAGATAGTGTCGGTTACCAGCAAACATTTTATTTCAAACTAGTGGAACAGATAGTTTATACGTTCAAATTTATTTCACGAATGTAATAAGGTCAAATATTGAATAGCTCAGAAGTATGACGAATTTTTATGATTAGAGCAAAGCTTACCACATTGAAAAACTACATCACTCTCGTCTCGACTACTGCCTCTAGCCTCGTTTTCGGAGCACTAATTGCTCTGAGCATGCTCAGTTGGATAGCACAGCCCTCTTTTGACGGTAAGTGCGCCATTTACGAATAACGTCTATTAGCAAGGGTCTTTTCTTCAAAAAAACATATAGCATTTAATTGCAGCCTTCTTTTTCTTCTACATCCAGGCAACACCAAAATTACACCAAATAAAATTGTTTAGAGGGCAGAGGTAGAGGGTTGTATTATTCAATAATTACCAATCATGGTTTAAGAAGCATTTAAGTAGTAAACATGTGTCGATCCATGTCAAAATTAACATCAATTATGCACCTTTTTAGTTGTATGACGCACTATACGACCCCGGGGAGAGGTGCGACATAGGCGCGTCATTTACCACCACATTCTTGACGCATGATACGTCATGGTAGCCTTTGGTCTGTCACAATGGGTGCGTAAAATGGGTGAGTCAATGTCAGTCACTTTACCTGGGTGCGTAACAGGGTACATCAGCATGGGTACAACAAAATACGAACATTATATTTTACATGTAGGCCCTACTCACCACCAACCAGGTTTTATTTTTAGATATGGTCAACTCTCATGAAAATAGTGCAAATGAGATTTCAGAAGTTGAAGAAAAAAAGTTGTCTCCAATTTTATTTATTACGCTTTTTTTTAAGAGTAGACATGTACTGGATACTAAATTTTGTGAACAACACTCCTTGCATTTTTTTAAAATATAATGTTGAATTCAAATTATTAAATCACATTTTTGCAGATTTTGTTCCACGTTTATTACGTTATCTACTGCCTATCAGCTCTAAATCAGAACGAGTTTACAAGCTGTGATGCCCAAAACACAAAATTGTATTTACGAAAGCATACTTCTATCAATTACAGCGAAAAAAATGCAATGTAATTTTGTAAATTGCAAGTATTATGAATCGTTTTTAGGTCTTCACATTACTTCATGAACTTCATCTTTAAATCAAAAAAATGCACGGTTTTCCAAAATGAATATTTTTGTGCAAAGTATAAAATATATCTTTAATTGTATCTTTTTCCAATCGTCATAATGTGTTTTCCAAAGTTAGCCCCGAAACAATGGTATTATGCTGCGCTAATAACGCTGGCATTGGAACTCTGACTTTATTGGGTTTGGTAACGTAATAAACATATACAAACACATGTAAACACATATATTCAACATCGAGCAAGGCAGTTTATTTTGTATGCAAACACATCTTATCGACATGCATTGAAGCCCATTTGACAATATAAAGCAGTAAAAAGCAGTAAACAATTGTAAATTACACCAGAATGCAATTCCAACAACGAGGATGAATAACGTAATAAACATGGTCACGGTTGTTTAGTATATCATTTTCAAACGCTTATTTTTACATCACACCACATTTATTTTATCTTCAATCTTGATTTACCAACGAAATAACAAACAAACATTACCACATATTATGCTTACCACATATAATCTCACTTACTAAGTAACTTGTGTTAAATGACACAAGCATATATTTTATACCTCAAATTCTAAACATCCACAATGATAATATACATAACTAAGTACTATCTAATGAAATATAATTTTCTATGTATAAAGCCCCTCAGTGTATTCAACGATACCTAGTAAATGGTATTTGAGAATTTTAAGTTGCAGAAATCAACCGAAAGATTGTTCTATATATTGTTGACTCGCTCTTTTGATGTAGGGTAAATAGGGTGAATAACGTAATAAACATGGTCACTAAATCGACAGATGTAACATAGCACTGTGCAGGTATGTTTATTAAACCATGGCATTATTACCTTCATGTAACTTATAATAGCGCTAAATATTGAATTGCCTTGTAATCTGTTTAAATTAGTAAGATATTGATTTATTTTATTTTAAATGATGGTAGTAGATTTGTAATAAGACTGCAATCTGATGACCTTTTTGTCTCCACTATTGCATTTGGTTCTGCCGGTATTACCATTAGTTGTTTGCACTGTGTCGCCCATATTCCTGTATAATAATGATAACAAAAACAAAACAAAATTGATGAAAGATATTGTAGCTGTTTCAGCTAGGTATACCATATTTATTCACCCAATTATACATATTGGTTTATTACGTTATCCAATAGCCATAGAACTATACACTATTGAAGAATGCAAACAAATAAGATTGTGTCAGTATGTGATACAATATGTTTGTACACTAAGTTAACATTCATAAACACATAATAAATGTTGAATCACTGTGAACAAGATGCAATTATCTTTATCAAATGATGAACAGTTTATTACGTTATCCATTATAAGGTGGTTTCAGCCCTGAGATAGAATAGTCCACATATTAAAATTATAACATTGGATACAATGTATGAAACTCAAGTACATCAATCATGAAAGCTACGGAATTGACACCAACATTGACATGAGAATAGACAATAAGGTTGGTTACGTTATCCCGTTTATTACGTTATTGGCAACTGCAACAGTGCCTAATGCTGGATTATAACGTATATACAAAGCAATCAATGTAGATGTTAACGATACCTACTGCATTTCTTCACATTATTAACCCCATTCTGATATCATAGGTCCATCTTCAATGTGCTTAAGAGATCTATAATGACTTCAACTGTCATTCGGCTTAATTTTCATATTACTTTCAAGAAAAAAATGAGAAATTCTTACCATTCGTCATGGGTTTTTTGCATTGTACTTTCAACGAGTATCCTCCATGCATGCCTGCGAAAAGGGCCTGCCACGTATCTTTGTTTAATACAGTCGTAGAGAGCAGCTGTCTCTCTTTCGATTTATTCGATAACGTAATAAACGATAACGTAGTAAACGTTTTTCGTACTCAAAGTACCATGTAGACGATCTGGAAAGAGCTAGCGGGTGTTCCAAGTAACCACATAGTCTATGTGTATGTATCAAATTGGTTTTTAACCAAAAAGTGTGTTTTAATACATAGTTCGGGAGAAATCTGAACAACGTAATAAACATCCTTAACAAGGTCGCATGCTTTGCAGCATTTTGATTTCTTCTCAAGGTCAGACATGCTGCTATAGATTTTTGAAAATATTATTTTCCAACACCCATGTTCTTTTAGATTCAGAATATGTGCATTTAAATGTTTAAATGTTAATTTTGAACAATTTTGATCTTCAATATGTCGCTGGTAACGTAATAAACATCATTATCTCGGACAACATATATGAAATTGAAACAGGTAAACATCGTAAAAGATGTGCATTTCTTTTCTAACCATGTAATATCGCTATATGTTCCCTACAAATTAGGACATATCTTGTAGAAAATGGTGCCCTATTTGTATTGTAATTAATAAAGACAAAATATACTTTTATGCTGCGGACATGGAAATTTCGCTAATTTGGGGTATATGAGGGCAATTTTTTTAGTGAAAACACGATCAGAAGTATATCAAAGTATATATATATCCAAGTAGAAAACATCAAGATCTATCTAGAAAAGAAGTTTTTCAAGCAAGAAAACATTGCATAACACAGAAATGGACCAAAGACATCAAAAAGTTCATTTTGCACTGTTTTCATGAGAGTTAACCATATGCACCTCCTGAAGTGCAACAATCACTATTCCGATACCGTCACTGCGTGTTCAGTGCAAAATAGAAATTGCGTGCGTAAAATCGAGGGCCTAGTTTGACAACAAAACATAGGGGAAGATCCCCCGAGAATCATAAAGTAATTTCATTTTCAGTATGCTTTGGCCACATGTATAATATTATGCGTAGAGTAAAGCACATAATGGCACACACAGGAAACGAGCTGATAGCAACGGAAACGTGTTTCTAGAGATGTATACAGTTGAATAAAGTCGGAAGAGAAAATATACGGACATAGATGTTTTTAAACATAGTCGGCCAACTTCTCTTTCAATCATTGTTTGTTTAGTTTTGTTCAACAGAGAACTGAAAACATTTTACACTTTTAAAAAGTATTTTCATTATATTGCGATTCAACAATGATGTATGACTGTACGGTGTGGGGGGGTCATTTGAGACAGTCATGGTCCGTTAGACTATCAATGGTGCGTCAGAAATTGACTAAGGGTACCGTCATTGTATGGCAAAGGTCCGTCACATTTGTGACACATGGGTGCGTCATGGTACATGTTGAAGTGACGCACCTCGGTAAAGTGACGCACCATTCCTGGGGCTCGTATAATGCGTCATACAACTGACAGGTGTAAACATGCATCAACTCAGCATGACTCAACTCAACATTTATGAGTTTACTTTATAAAAGGCCCGGTTAAGTATAGAAACTTATGTATCTATGCTCAAACAATCATTTCAATTCACTGCTTTCACCAACATTTGAATTACCTCTACCTAAAATGGGTTTTGCGGCCAAAGTTTTTGAATCGTCTTCTCAGATTAATTAGGCCGCCAATGCAAAACTGTTACGTACGTATGGCTCCTATACATATGTAAGTGACTTGCACGTCGCCAACGTAATATGTTGCATCACCATAGCCAACGTACAAGCACAATTGAAAATTGAACCCAACCATGCGAATATTAAAATAATAATATAGAAATATTCGCATTTGTCTCAGGTCAGTGTTTAAGTCGGCTTATTACGTTTGGGGATGTAAAATGTTACCTTAGCGTCTACCGTATAAGTCTTACGTATATGTCACTTAATATACGAGCCATTCGTAATTATTTTGCAGTATTCCCTTATTCCCTTAGTCATACCTTCGAAAGCAGGATCATAATTTTTAGAATGGCAATCTTCAATCGTTTTACAGCGAGGCTCGCTGATGACGTAACTATCCATGTCGCAAAGTTTAATGGTTTGATTGTTGAGCAAAATAAAATTTCTTCTTGCAAAATCATAGAGTCGTAAATCACCAACTGGGGAATATGCCAAATAGTCCATGAGATCCGTCATTTGAATGGCGTGCTGTGTCAAATGTTGAAATGAATGGAAGGAATGTTAATACAATACATTTGTAGTAAGGACTATATCATTTTACGATAAAATATATTATAAGGTTCCTTCGAAAAAGAGCTGATCAAATGGACTGCCTTTAATTCATGGAAAACAGTTCGACAGTTCGTGGCTTTGGAAAGAGAAATTGGCTCCAAATACCAAAGGACTACCTATTGACAAAGAATGCAGACTACTCTTTGTATAACACTCAGTCTATAAAGTAGATTACTCCCTCAGTCTAGAAAGTAAAGTAGACTACTAGTACCTCAGTCTAGAAAGTAGACTACTACCTCAGTCTAGAAAGTAGACTACTACCTCAGTCTAGAAAGTAGACTACTACCTCAGTCTAGAAAGTAGGATACTACCTCAGTCTAGAAAGTAGACTACTCCCTCAGTCTAGAAAGTAGACTACTACCTCAGTCTAGAAAGTAGACTACTCCCTCAGTCTAGAAAGTAGACTACTCCCTCAGTCTAAAAAGTAGACTACTACCTCAGTCTAGAAAGTAGACTACTTCCCCAGTCTAAAAAGTAGACTACTCCCTCAGTCTAGAAAGTAGACTACTACCTCAGTCTAAAAAGTAGACTACTTCCTCAGTCTAAAAAGTAGACTACTACCTCAGTCTAGAAAGTAGGCTACTACCTCAGTCTAGAAAGTAGACTACTAGTACCTCAGTCTAGAAAGTAGACAACTACCTCAGTCTAGAAAGTAGACTACTACCTCAGTCTAGAAAGTAGACTACTACCTCAGTCTAGAAAGTAGACTACTACCTCAGTCTAGAAAGTAGACTACTTCCTCAGTCTAAAAAGTAGACCTCATTCTAGAAAGTAGACCACTTCCTCAGTCTAAAAAGTAGACTACTCCCTCAGTCTAAAACGTAGACTACTACCTCAGTCTAGAAAGAAGGCTACTACCTCAGTATAGAAAGTAGACTACTCCCTCAGTCTAGAAAGTAGACTACTACCTCAGTCTAGAAAGTAGACTACTACCTCAGTCTAGAAAGTAGGATACTACCTCAGTCTAGAAAGTAGACTACTCCCTCAGTCTAGAAAGTAGACTACTACCTCAGTCTAGAAAGTAGACTACTCCCTCAGTCTAGAAAGTAGACTACTCCCTCAGTCTAAAAAGTAGACTACTACCTCAGTCTAGAAAGTAGACTACTTCCCCAGTCTAAAAAGTAGACTACTCCCTCAGTCTAGAAAGTAGACTACTACCTCAGTCTAAAAAGTAGACTACTTCCTCAGTCTAAAAAGTAAACTACTCCCTCAGTCTAAAAGTAGACTACTACCTCAGTCTAGAAAGTAGGCTACTACCTCAGTCTAGAAAGTAGACTACTAGTACCTCAGTCTAGAAAGTAGACAACTACCTCAGTCTAGAAAGTAGACTACTACCTCAGTCTAGAAAGTAGACTACTACCTCAGTCTAGAAAGTAGACTACTACCTCAGTCTAGAAAGTAGACTACTTCCTCAGTCTAAAAAGTAGACCTCATTCTAGAAAGTAGACTACTTCCTCAGTCTAAAAATTAGACTACTCCCTCAGTCTAAAACGTAGACTACTACCTCAGTATAGAAAGTAGACTACTCCCTCAGTCTAGAAAGTAGACTACTAGTACCTCAGTCTAAAAAGTAGACTACTTCCTCAGTCTAGAAAGTAGACTACTACCTCAGTCTAGAAAGTAGACAACTCCCTCAGTCTGGCGAACACACAATAGATACAGTAGTATGTTGCAATCTTCCCACATTAACTTGACGATCACCGTAACATGTTTGTCAACTTATCATCCAAAAACCAGTTTTGCCTCGCAAAAGTGAATTTTCTTCCATTTTTCATATTGATTTTTTTCCAAAGATATTCGCAGAAAAGGTTTTAATGTAAATTATCTTTGGGTATGTATGGGATTGATTATGGATTTGATGCAGTTAACAACCCATCAATTAATGTGGGACATCCGTAATATATGTTAATGCACTTATTGCGCTATTTGGGGCACATACGCCCTGATGATGGGGCAGGTTCGCCAATAGGGATTTATATAGTTATGATTTTGCGTAATTTCAAAATTGTAATTTTCCTCTTACAGGATAATTGTAATTATAAATATAGTTAACAGGAATGGAATAACACTTATATTAGAGGAGAATATTTCAAAATGTGGTATTTCTTATTACTTTTAAATTCTGAACGAGTATGTTCCGCAATTTTTTTCAGAAACCTTTCCAACTTTCACGGTCTATCTCAAGGATTACTGATCTAATACTAGGCATGCTTGTACTTATTGTAATGCATTTCTCATGTTGATTCCAAATATGGTAATGCAATTCAATGATTTTGAAATTGTTGAAACATTTTGTGAACATTTGGAATGTCGTCTGCAGACGCCTGCCGCATGGAAAGCGTAAAGGGCTGTGCACCTTCAGGTACAGTCTCCGTAAAACTGCCTTCTTCATTAGTACCTCAGTCTAGAAAGTAGACAACTACCTCAGTCTAGAAAGTAGACTACTACCTCAGTCTAGAAAGTAGAATACTTCCCCAGTCTAGAAAGTAGACTACTCCCTCAGTCTAGAAAGTAGACTACTACCTCAGTCTAGAAAGTAGACTACTTCCTCAGTCTAAAAAGTAGACTACTCCCTCAGTCTAAAAAGTAGACAACTACCTCAGTCTAGAAAGGTACACTGATGTATCCACGGATCTGTCGGTTGGGCTCTGTAATTAATATGATGCCTTGTTATTATATGATATGGTATTAGGTATGTGAGATCCACTGACATGCTACACGGCCTCTGTCCGTGGGTCTCTCATGCTTAACAATCCTCCATTACTGTTGTATTTCATGGTTATTTTAATTATATTTTGTTGTATTATGTACATGATGTGTGTTAATTTACTACATGTAGTCATTTTCGAGACTTGTCTCGAAGATGGCTTCACGTATGCTTTGTCTTCATGTAGTCATTTTCGAGACTTGACTCGGGGATGGCTGTATGTATGCATTTTTTCGAGTGTATTCTTCATAGTGTGTTCATTTGACTTCTAATGTTTTTGATGTGCAATTAATGTACTTTTTTTAATATAATCACAGCTGGTCTGTAAATGTTATGATATATCAGGGCTTGATGTAATGTACAATTGTTGGTCTTGCAATTTGTTATTGATTTGCTTGTATTTTTGTTATTTTATGATGTATCATATTGTAAAGCGCTCTGAGGGATTGTGATCCACAGTGCGCTATATAAACACTGTTTTTATTATTATTATTATTATTATTATTATTCATTTAATCTATATAAAAGTATACATTTGTTTGCAGAAAAGGGTTCAATGAATCTGACCATGAATGAAATTGACCATTTTGGAGAAAATTATTAAAAAACACGTTTTTTTACTCAATTTAGGTTTGGAAAAGATAACTCAAAATATATTTTGTCAAATTTTGTCATACTAGTTTTATTATATGTGTGGTGGTATGGGAAAACCCGTCGGAAGTCGCTAGTGTTAATATTGAGATATCAGGGTCATACCAAAATATCCCTAACAAATAAGTTCCAAGTCAATTTTCCAAGGTTGGTCCCAAGATAGAGATTATACCTTGAACTTTAGTCTCCAGGAGTTTTTTATGCAAAATTCCAGATGTGAAGTTTATTTTAGTACTTTTCTGAACCTTGTTTATCAAATTTTATGTGTAAAATGCTATGTTTACGTAAAATGACATTGTTACCATGGTAACTACTTGTGAATTCCGACAATGCATTGTCAAGATTTTAAAAGTGAAGAACTTACAATTGTAAATAATATCGCAAAAAACTAGGTTCATATCAAAAATCCTTTTCATATGACAAGCTATTCTGTGGGATATAACAATGTAGTTTTATTATTATTAGAGCATTTAAAAGATTTTGTGTACACCTTTGAATTTTCAGTTTCAAATTTGAGTGTTGCGTTTACACTTGCCGACTTCAAAATACTATAACTATAGTTCTAGATGGAATTTCTGAAAAATTTAAACAGTCCTATACTCAGTAGAATATGAAGCTCTCTGCCAAAGAAAAAAACAAGTTACTAGAAAATGACCATGTGAAGGGTTTTTCTATGCCACCACACATATTCCTCATATAATTCCCTGGGAATCGATTTTTGTTTTATTTTGAATTTTTTTATTATTTTTTGAATTATCGACCAAAAAGTGCCAAAAAATGTGATTTTTTAAAACAAAAATGGTGATTTTCACGACTTTGGAGGTAAAAACTTTTGGTCTATAATTCAAAAAATAATAAAGATTTAAAAAAAAAAACGATTTCTAGGGAATTGTATGAGGAATATAATAACTCTAGTATGACAAAATTTGCCAAAATATATTTTGAGTTATCTTTTCCAATCCTAAAATGGGTCAAAAAACGTGTTTTTTATAATTTTCTTCAAAATGGTCAATTTCATGATCATAATTGGATTCATTGAACCCTTTCCTGCAAAAAAATGTATACTTTTATCTAGATTAAATGAATAATGAAGTTACGGCAGTTTTACGGAGGCTATACGAAGGTGCACATCCCCCTTAAAGGGACACTAAGAGATGTGTTGGAGGCAGCGCCCTCAATTATGATAAAAACTGAGATTAGTTTATTTTTATAATTGTATTACATGTATGAACTTACACCTATAAGGATTAAGAAAAATCAGCTCTCTTTGTACCAGAAAATGTCGATTCAAAAAATGCTGGTCCCGCGGGACCAGCATTTTACGTCCGACAGTATCCCCGTGCAGTACGCGTGATACATAACGCGAACCATATTTGCATAGAGGGCGTTTTTCAATAAATAGCGATGATATTGTTTTAATCCAGTTTTGCTGTGTTTTTTGTTAGTAGAAACAACAATAATGGCGATTTTTAATGTTCATCTTGAATTCTGAAGTAAATTTTTAAACATTTAAACTTTTCAACACCACTTAATGTCCCTTTAAAGCTATCTTACTTCAGTATTTATGCTTACTTCCAGTCTCTTTGACCATTCTCCGTTGGACATTTGTGTCAACACTCTATTGATATCACGCCCCATCTCAGTCACTAATACCACACCGTTGTTAACCAGGGGTGACGTCACCGCCTCGCTTCTGACACAAAAGCCGAGTGGCTTACATGAAATTTAAAAAAACGTGAAATTTAGTACTTTGGAAAAAGGATAGAGTGAATGAGGTATAGAAGAGGGAGTGGAGTAGGGGGGGGGGGGGGGGGGGGAGAGAGGGAAGAGAGGCAAGAGAGGGAAATATAAATTATGAACTTAATTTATATCAAGTTACTGTTCATTCTTTTTAATACACTAAACAGGCATCCAAAATCTGCCATTGGATTTAAACGGATTCAATAAAGCAATCGTATCAGTGTAGCTGTTTTGGCTTAAGTGAAATTATATTTTGCCATTAACATGATTAATCACTGAAATCATTTTTGGCGGCAGTATAAAGCGCGCTGAGCATACTCCACTACGCTCGAACTCCTTGCGCTCTCACACATGCGTAGTAGCTCCACCACTACAAAATGACGCAGCCTGATTGGTAAACGGTGGTCAACGCTTGCGCTCAGCGTTGGAGCGTTGTGGAGTCTGCTGTGCCCTTTACTGTCGTCATGTCTTAAACCTTGTTATTTAAATCGGAACCCCCCCCCCCCCCCTGTATATACAAAACGAATGAAAGATTTGAAAACTGCTTCATTAATGCCAACACTAAATTAATTTATACCAAATTAGCTTCACTGAGTGTCACCAAAAATGACTTCAATGAAGTCAAAATAACTGCCAATAAAGATTTCACAAAGTCAAAATGGCTTCACCACCACCACAAATGAAATGTGATGCCAATAGAGGCTATTTGATGCCACCGAATGCTGTTCCAAGCCAAAAATACAACAATTTCATGACCCCGTTTCACTTTTTCTATTTTAATGCCAACAAGTTTCCCCCATTATCTTTAAATCAATGGTGTGGCCACTTTATATGATTGGCAAACTAAGACCATGAACAAAATGCAACTGCAAAAATTCTCTGAAAGTGAGCTTTGATACATCCCAATCTATACAGGGTGAGTCAAAATATTCAGGTCCCGATTTCACCCATTTTAAAACCAGTTAATATGCAAATATTTATTGATATGCAAAGACAAAACAGATTGTTAACTATAACTTAATTTTATTTCATTCAAATTGGTTATTCGGGAGATATGTGCATTTTCCCAAATTCTGTGAAATTGAATCTGTTCCAACTTCCAAGGTACCGCTTTGAATGCAAAAGTTTAACGCACGCGTTTTAAATACGTCAATCAATGGCGTGTTGGTATTCACAATACGGAAATGGGGGTATATTTGGAACACCGTAACTTTGGATTTCGAGCTTTTTCGATAAAGTGGTGTAATTATGGCCTGGAATAAGGTATTGTCTAGAAAATTTCACAAATTATGAAGCAATATTTCTACTCCTATAAACAATGAAGAAATTGGCAAATTTTTGACAACAAGTATTTCTCCTGATTTTTTTAAAAACGGGACCTGAATATTTTGACTCACCCTGTAGATATGATATACCATGGACTTATCAGTCTGATAAGTCCATGGAAAACGGAATGTTCGCATACGTAAATTATTAGCAGTACTTAGCGTTAAACAGATGTTTATAAATGGTAAAACACAACAGTATACTGGGGAAACAAGCAATAATAATAAAAATAATAATAATAAATACGAGGGTCATTCAATAAGTTCTACCTCCTCACTCATAACATCGCAATTTCGGTGCGCATGAAGAAAATGCTCTATATCACCATACGAAGATAATGATTTGATGTTGAAAGAAATAGTTTATTGAGATGATCTGGGAGTCCTCGTTGGCTCATATGGATTAAGGAGCTTGTATTGTCTTTTGTTTGTTTTCCACAGTAAATTCAATCATATACAATTAATCAGATTATAATACAACGTAATTTAATAATATAAAGTTTAGCAAATCTTTATATATATACTTAGAAAAATAACCATGAACAAATATTATAGCTAATTGAACACATTTGTGATTCCTTGTGTGACAATGTTGAATTGACGAATTATGTTTGGTATGTTGTATACGAATTCATGATAACAAAAAAATGAACATTCATAGTAAAATCTTAAGATTTGAAACATCGCAATCATAAATATTCGTATGTGTCTATCTTTATTTTTATTTTTGTTGTTGTTGATAATTATGCTATGATATGATATATTTGATACAAGGAGCTTGTTAATGCACAGAAGGTAACCGTTGTTGGTTAAAAGATTGCGCGAGTCCATATTTACGAGCAGCTGCATTTTGTGTTCGCTAGGAGTTTATCAAGAAGAGTATTTGAAATACCATATAAAAGTGCGTTTCCGTTGTCGAGACGTGAGGTGCAGTGATGAGGGCAAGATGTGCAATAATAATGATAATCTGAGGATCAGAGACACGAAAAGTCTTCATCAGTCCGGCTTGCTTATTTAGGTTTTACGTGACCACAAGGTTATATACTTTGTTTAGGTCGTATAGAGTGAAATCAGACTATTTTATGACCAAATAGGCTACATCAGACATTTGGATAAATCTTTTGGTATAAATTGGTAGCAAATTTGCCACCAAACAACAAAGATAAGCCATGATTAGCAACATTTAACGAAAGTCTGTGCATTTCCAACACACATACCGTCTATTGGCTTCATTCACAGGTATACAGTCAACACAATAAGTAACTAACCAGTTAATAAATATGCTGATAAGTATAACTCCTACATAAACATTTAATTATTAAGTTGTTGCAAAATTTCTTCTCTTTTAATTAGAGAATAAAGGTATTGTTGTTAGACCATACCCGTGTTATATTGTCTGACATAAATGCGGACGATAGTATTATTTTAAGTAGAACGCAAAAAATATAACACGGGTACAATATATATATATAACACGGGTACGGTCTAAAAACAATACCTTTATTCTCATTCTTAAACAATCATAAACAATCATACTGAAGACATTTATCAAAGAAATAAGTGCAATTTATTGTCCACATTTGACAACTTTTACCCCTTCTAGCATCGAATAACCCACAAACATTCCATCCAGTCCCATGCGATGAGTACACCATGCGTAATCGTCGCGGCGCCGGCATAAATGCAGGAATGGCGCCAAAGACGCACTGCAGAATTGCGCGTTATGGAGCAAACCACGCATTGTGAAGGTCGGACGCACTGTTAAAACGTAGCCCCACCTCCCCGTGTTAAGTTGTCTCATCTAAATGTCGCCGATTTCTCTGAGAACTAATGAGATTGCTTACACTTTCTTAGCTGTTTAAAAATATGAGATATTGCACGCTAAATATTGTTGATTGTTGTGAAAGTTACAATCCCAAATGAAAGGTCAAGTATGATTTTCATTTTCGCATTTTGCTTTGCTACACGCACAGGTTGTTGGATAGTCGGCCGGCCGCATTGTTACGGTTGATCAATACGGCACACCTGTCATCATACTCTCCCCGTGTTGAAAAGACAAAATGTGAAAATGAAAATCAGACTTGATCTTACATTTGGGATTGGAACTTCCTCAATAATCCACCATTCCGAGCTTGCAATATCTCAAATTAAAGAAGAGATATTTCTCAACAACTTTATCATTTAATATGTTTAAGTAGGAGTTATACTTTTAGTGTTATCAGCACGTTTATTACCTGGTCAGTAACTTTCTGTGTTGACTGTAGATAAGCTGCAGAAATGAGCTTGGCAAATTCTATACAGGATATAATATATCACCACTAAATTGATAGAAGAGGGAGCTAAGCATGTGATTCAACGGATGAAGTAACACAATAAAGACAGTATTATCTTATGTAGCTGGGGCTGCCTGTGGTTGCACAATTTATTCATCCGCTCACGTAACTGGAGCGGAGAAATAAATGTGTGGGTGGCTTATAAGTTATAGTGCATCCTAAATTAATTTACCTTGCATTATGCTAGTTATAATATCATATAATCTCATACATAGGCTATCTATTTTGTAATGAGATATGTAGAACTTAGAAGGTTAAAATTGTAATTCTAAAAGTATCAAAAGCAATCTATTTTTACGCTCGGATTTTCAACTATATTGTAAGGATGAATTTGTTTTGTCTTTTTTTTATGTTAAACGCATATTTTATCTTATTATTTGTCCCGCATTGATCACTGCGTATTTCCCCTCAAATCGCGGGCTCAACTGAAATTCAAACTGTAATGCATGGATGAAGGATATAAATGGAATCAAAACGTTTAGAATCAAATAGCATACGCTCAAACAAGAGGATCCATTACCATTATTTAAAATATTTGATTGGAATTTCTTTTTTATTAAGTTGTTGGTTCTTTATGCCTACCTTGAGTATGTTGCGATGATCAAGTTGCAGCGATAATGTGATTTCTCTCACCAGTTTAGAGTTGGATATTCTATGACATGCAAGCAGATCGGTACCTTTGTCCAGACACTTCGTTATCTCTGAACCCTTCCCTGTGATTACCTTCACAACTACATCCTTCCCATGGTAGTTACTTTGATAAACCTGTTTAGTAACCCCTGAACCGAGGGGTTTTCCAAGTACCAATGTATTTATGTCTTTACATGATAACATCTTGGTAGGTGTGTTATTAGCAACAGTGCCATTTGAAATTACTTTTGAATCATTTTTCCGTATGATAAATCCGTGTTCAGTCAGTACATCAATCATGTTGCTGATGGCGAGCGAGTCATTAGTCGTCATGTTAGTGGGGAAGCGTTCTTCTTGTTCATTATGCAGTTCAAATTTATTCAGCGAAAATTCCTCCTCCTCAGTATTGTGTCGTCTATGTTGCAGAATGACTCGCACGCTAATGAAGTTCAATGTCGATATGAAAATAAGCAGACCAAACAAAATATACAAGCACATATATCCCGGCATAGAGCTCTAAACCCACCTTTCCGCAGTCTGCAGGCCATTCTTATCTTGTCAGGATCACTTTGACAATTTTCAATCCACAGTCGAAATATTTTTATCTCTTTTTCCACTTGTGTATTTCACAATTCTGCTCGTAATTGGTCATATCTGGTGTAAGCTGCAAATTTGCACTGGTAGCCTGGGAAACCGACGTTTAACTTCAATTGTTAATACTATATTATAGATGATTAAAAATCAGTTATTTAGGCCTGTCCCTTAATGAATCATGATCGAGCAAAATGCTTTGTTCACACACACCTGTTGAAGCGCTGAACCCGGATTTTATGATATTTTACACGTTTTTACACGTTTAATAAAGTATTACACATAATGGCTTGTTCCTTTTGTAAGCGATACAAAAATAGAAAATAACGCCTAAAGGCACCGTTCAGTATGCACTAGTAAAAATGAAACATAAATTAGTTAAAACTAGTGAAACAAAATGATAAATACCAAACACAAAACAAACCAAGGTGGTATAATAATATAAATTTAAAAACCCTTAACAGCACATATCATAAAAATAAAAACGTATAATAGTAAGTGGGCAGATTTTCTCCTCATAATTTGATCATATTCAATGCATGATGAAAAATAATGCAGGGACAAATTCATCAGTTTTGATTGCTTTGTTTTGTATACGGTGTGATGCGCAATATTGAGAACCATCAGATGAATGGCTAACTGGTTCATTGGGAATGGTTACACGCCTGTCACTCAATACACGAATGAATTGAAAACCCATGAAGAAAATTTACGTGGCTGCATTTTCCCCATATATAATAATAATTAGTATTTATATAGCGCCTTTCCAAAGTGATCAAAGCGCTGTAATTTCGCTGCTGGTGAATCATCAGAATCAGGTCGCATCTAGCGCAAACCTATCCGCACTTAGATTGTAACATCCACCATTTTTCAATGCAGCTCCCCAAATACCATTGGGTCAAGGAAGTTTTTGATAACCGAAACAACTAATCACAGATTTTGAAAGCAGGAGGAAACCGGAGATCCCGAAGAAAACCTGCGAGAGCGTGTATGGATCGTGATAAACCAAATGCACATAAAGCCCGACCGAGCACAGATTTCGAACCCGGGATTCATTGGTGCAAAGCGAGGATATCTACCGCTGCGCAACACGCTCTCACATTATGTCTGGTTGAATAAAGGATCGTAACTTATCCACTAATCTTTTCATAAATGAGATGTACATTATGTATGGATTCAGTTGCGTAGCCAGGTTATGAATATTGGGGGGGGGGGGCGAGAAATGAAAATGAACCGACAATAATGTTCTGAGTCAAGAAATGCGCGCCTAGCGCGCGATTTTTTTTTTGACTTTACACCTATTTTTGGCACAATTGAGGTACATTTTGGCTCTAAACAAGCTTATACTAAGAATATTGCATTAAGGTGACTGTTATGCGCGCGTAGCGCGCGAATTTTCTTCATATGTGTACTTTTGACCATCATAATTCAATGATTCCTCTTGTCAAATGAACCGACAGTGCCAATCTCAACCGACACGACGTCAATATTGGGGGTGGGGGGGGGGGGGCGCCCCCCCCCCCCCCCCCCCCCCCCCCCCCCCTCTGGCTACGCCACTGTATAGATTTCGAATAAATGGTATGATTTATGATTTATGATAGCTATAGATTTCGAATACATGGTATGATTTATGATTTATGATAGCTATAGATTTGAGGGAGGATGTGTGTGCCCCCTCAGAAGTAGATTTTTTTTCAATTTTCGAACTCATTTGGTGCGATTTGGTATGTACTTTTGAGCAATATTTTATTGTAAAGCAATCACTTTATTTCGATCAATATTGGCTTTTTATATAGGCCTAGCTATGCCAGAAAGAAGTTAAACTATAGTTACCTCCAAAATATCAGATTTCTCGTGAACGTACGTACGCGTATGTATCCCGACCAACTTCCAATAAACTTCAAACGTTCTTATGTCCCTTGCATGCCTCCCCTCCCGCCTTGTTGTACCCCCTCACTCCTCCCCCACCCTTGTCTTTTTTGTTTTTCCCCTCTTCTTCCTCTCTCTTTCCCTTTTTCCCTTCCCCCCACCTTTTTCCCTCCCCCCCTTTTTTTTTTTGGTGGAGGGGGGGGGGGGGGGGGGCGTCGAGCCCCCCCCCCCCCCCTGTATCCGCGCCTGATCTTCGGCTCTAATAAAATCAGGCTAACTACTAAAATGCATGTTTGTGCATTCTCTGGGTCCTATTTCATAAAACTTTAAGATCTTCTCAAGTTGTATTTAAGAAAAATTCTTTTTTGACTCTTCGTAAGTCTTGATTCATAAGAAGATTATCTTCTACTTCATAAAAAAAACCTTAAACCCTTAGGTCCACTCTGACCAGCTAGACCAGACCCTTTGGAAATATCTCAAGGTTGAGATTTCTCCATCTTAACTCTATTTCATCTGTCACCAAATGAACAGGTGTATGCTAGTTCCCCCTGGGTGAAATGGCCAGAGTGGACTTTTGCCTAGAAGAAGAATATCCTTCTTAAGTTCCTTCTTAAAAGGCTATATTAAGAAGAGGCTATATTAAGTTACTAAGGAAATCTTCTCAAATTCTAAGATAATTATATTCTTCTTATCCTAAGAAGAGTTTTTATTCTTAACTTAAAGGGGCACTAAGAGATCCTTCATGGAGGGAGCCCTCAATTTTTTTCCAGAAGTTAAGTTTTTCACATATGTAATGCTTATAATACGTACTAACTACCACCCAAAATTATAGAGCTTAATTTGCAGTATTTCATGTAAAATTCATGGATTTGCTAGCATTTTGAGTTTCTATGTGATCACATCGAAACAACCCATATTCACCTATAAGGTCACAGGTGGCATCCACTTATTTGTTTCATGTTATTCAAAATAACCTTGAAGACCACCCATGGCTGGTTTAGGTGATGCTTAGTCATGACAGCTCCCTGATTCAATTGGTGGTAACTTGTAACCCAAAAACAAAAAAGTGAAAAGCACTAATATACCTTCGGAAATGATGAGAAAATGTCTTTATTTTTCATTTTTACTGATTTCTTCTTACATGAGAGTGTTTCTATGTATATCACCGATCTAAACAATGTGAAAATATTGAATTTCATTTTTTGTGAAATTTTTGTGTATAATTAATCTTAGTGGACCTTTATGAATAGGGTCCCGATGCTGTTTTTTTTCTTCAGATTCAGAGTACCATTACTTTTCAATGGGCCACAGAACTCTAATAATACGCATGCACACCTTCTCAGATGCTATTTCCTCAATGGTTAAGACAGTCAACAAAGAGAGGGATTTGGGTGTTTATACAACAAGCGATTGCACACCTACATTACACTGCACGAAAGAATGCAGCATCCAAGGCAATGTGAGGATCATTAAGATAACCTTCACATACATCGATGAAGAAAGTTTCGCCATCCTACAAGCTCATTTATTAAGAGAGACATTAGGAGCAACCAAACTAGCCCCCAAAGTCCGTATGAAAGGCTATAAGTCATGTAAGGGGCATACCCGAGAAAATACTTCTTTTCACAAAGAGTGATCGACAACTGGAATCATCTCCCGCCATACGTGAAAGAATCCAAAAGTAGTGTAAACCAACTAAAAAACAGATTTGACAAGCAGGTGAAAGAAAATCAGGATATGGGATACTAAAAAGGCATAACATTAACTACGAGGGTCATTCAATAAGTTCTACCTCCTTCTTCATAACATCGCTAATATGAATGTCAGCCTCATGATATTTGTCATGATTATAGCTCTGAATCATAGCTTACACATTGATTGATTATTGATATCTGTTTCACTTATTGCTCTGATGCGGTCAAAGCCAGAGAGAGATTTTGGACAACGGAAACGGAAAATTACCCTTAAAATAAATATGTGTTTTTGTTTTTTCTCCGTATCGTATCGTATCGTATTTTAATATTGAAAAAAAAAAAACACCCACAATAATACGATATTATACGGTATTAATAAGATTGTAAGCAATATTAACTCTTTTGGACTTGCAAATAGTATACTATCAACTCGAATGCATTGCTATGCCTTTAGCACACAAGAACACCGCTAATTAGTCAAATTCGTTGTTACAATTCATGCCACATTGACGCTTCGTATGTTAAATCTTTAACATGATAGTCACTTTATGAGTGTTCGTTATGTGCAACCTTCAGAATAGTCAATCAAATAGTCAATAGTAGAAAGTAAACTTTTGGAGACTAGACTAAGAATCCCTCCATTTATATGATTTAGTCATATATCGAGGGTTTAGTGCAACAAAGGGCTATCTGCATTTTTGGCCAATATTAGATTTTGGTATCAAAATGATCTGCACAAGATCAGGAACCTCATTATGAGAAAATAGTAAATTCACCTAATCAAAAAGGTTTGAATATAATTTCTTTTAACTTGTCAAAAACCAATAGGTGACAATGATGGGTACTAATTTTTAATTCCTTTTTTCTCAAAATGACCGAAATGCAGATAGCCCCTTGTTGCACTAAATCCTCGATATATTGAAGATCGCTTAGTTCTTTTCTGAAAAGCAAATAATGACCTTTGCTGTTTCCCTTTACGGGATGGTTAAGGGGGCTGTGCACCTTCAGGTACAGCCTCCGTAAAACTGCCGTAACTTCTTCATTATTCATTTAATATATATAAAAGTATACATTATTTTGTAGGAAAGGGTTCAATGAATCCAACCATGATCATGAAATTGACCATTTTGGAAAAAATTATAAAAAACACGTTTTTTTACCAATTTTAGGTTCTGCAAAGATAACTCAAAATATATTTTGTCACATTTTGTCATATTAGTTTTATCATATTCCTCATACAATTCCCTAGGAATCGTTTTTTGTTGTTGAAAATCTTTATTATTTTTTGAATTATCGACCAAAAAGTGCCAACAAATGTGATTTTTTACCAAAAATGGTAACACAATATATTTTGAGTTATCTTTGCAGAACCTAAAATGGGTCAAATAACGTGGTTTTTATAATTTTTTCCAAAATGGTCAATTTCATGATCATGGTTGGATTCATTGAACCCTTTCCTGCAAAAAATGTATACTTTTAGATAGATTAAATGAATAATGAAGAAGTTACGGCGGTTTTACGGAGGCTATACCGAAGGTGCACAGCCCCCTTAAGCTTAATGGTTGTTCTGGTCGGCTATTGGCTAATGAGACAGCATATTTTTTAGATCAAATCAGACACTGTTATTGTTTATAGTCTGTTAAAGAGATATATGGAATTAAGAACGGTTGTTTGACCGATATGTACGTTTTTCTCTTGAAATTGTAAAAATGATAAGCACTTTCGAGATATTTTGCTGTTTTTCATCCGTTTCCGTCATACTAAATGGACATTCGGTTTTCAATATACCTCCAGAAAAGTACAACCATTACTCAGACCAATTTACTATGACTTGATAGCTGAGATTCAAAGCTACAATTGTGGGATATTTCATTAGACTGGCTCATTTAATAGCAAAGTTATGAGGTAGGAGGTAGAACTTATTGAATGACCCTCGTATAATATACCCATCAAATCTTAAGTGAATATGTGAAGGCGGGTCAATGATGACGAAAGCGATTCTGTTATGGGACGCATGACTGATTCTATTGAGAGATAATTCTGATACCCTTCACAGAGGTATTCATAGTGCATGATTTTTAAGAACGACGCATACTACCAATGTTGGTGTGTAGGGTATAACAGAATTATGCCAACACCTTTGTTAAAACACTTTTGGATTAGACAACGTCATTACAAAACACAATGATTGAGCTAATTATAGCTTTCATCCACAGACTGATATTTTTCAATATTTGGCTGGACATGTACATTTTGCTAGCCAATATCTCAGTAATGCAAATATAGAAACAGATATAAATGTTGAGTTCCTTAATAAGAAAGGACCGACTCAAATACACTTTTAGTAAACAAGTTCCGCAACAATAAAAGCATGGAAATCAACAATGGATAAAAGAACAATGGAGTGATTATAATTGAATGAATTGTTGTGGTATGTAAAGGAATAATAGTTGGGATTTAAAAATGAGCTGATCATGATATTTTCTCAAACCGTTGAAATTGTGTGACGATGACTATAAAAATACACATCTAGTAAGCAAAAAACCTGAAGGTTATGACAGCCATCTTTGCAGAGGAAGCATCACAGGGGCCGGGGCAAGAAGCTCTTACTCCACCCCATTTTGTCCTCCGGATCATCGGAAATGTTGACTTTTTAATGTCAAAATTATCTCAAGTGTAAAACAATCATACAAACTGATTTAAGCAATTTTCAATATTTCTGATTAGATTTTAAGGGTAGAGTCACCCTTTATCTGATTAGATTTTAAGGGTAGAGTCACCCTTTATCTGGTAAATTCCATGTTGTAGATTTTTTTTATTTCATCCTCTAGAATCTCATTGATTCAAAACCAACACATATTTCACAATTAATAGTTGGTGGGAATTGACAAGTGGTGTCAATATAGTGACATCATATTTCCCCTTTTGTAGTATTCCTAGTTTTCAGGCGTGAATAGTTTTAACAAAAAAGGAAATAACTGGTAAAAGGGAGTATATAAAGAACTTTTTTGCAAAAGGGCTTACATCCACTTCTGCATGCTACTCATTTTGCATTATTTAATGGAAGGCTATTCAATGTGGAATGTGGCTTGTATTGTTGGTGCCTCAATTGGCGTGCATAGATGCACTAATCCAAGTCATAGAAACAGTACTGAACACAGCCATACAATAATTTGATTAATTCCATGGACTTAACAATTCAAATTCACTAATGCAAAATGAGTAACATGTGGGGGTGGTCTGTAGGCCCTTTTGCGAAAAAGGTCTTCATATCAAGGCGCAACACAACACTTACTTTTTACTACAAATATAAAACTCCAATGCAATTTACATTTTGTAATAACTGTTTTATTGAAATGTCAGTATTTTCATGTACATACATATCAACATATCTTTATCTACCTAATAATGTTACCATGGTATGTTTTTACATAGCAATTAACTTCTTTTTCACCTACGTTTCTAGAGTAACAAGGTGAAAATAAAATGAAGAGTTTTTAAATAACAACAGGTGTTACATTCAAAAAATCTCTTCAAAATTAAGATATATATATAGGATCATCCGTCATTGGCATTACATAGTAACATATGGTCGGTGGTATAACATATTTATGTATAGTAAACTTTGGTCGATTTTGTGATGTATAACCTATTGTTTTGAAACATAGTTTTCTTAAATATATTTACAAAGTCCCCAAAGCCAAAGATTGGCAAAAATTGGTAATCAAAAACATTGATTTGGTGTTGGTGTACAAAAAAAGCTTATACAAATCTTATTTAAACATAACAACGTTTACACTATAATACATCAATAAGTAATACCACCGACATTATAAATCTTCAAATATCGAATCGAGTTGCGCCAAAATGTGCGCTGCTTTTGAGTTGAACCTTCAGCAGGTTACAAAGAAATATAAAAATAAGGTGTCACTTGAAAGCAAATATAAAATATGACCTTTTTGCAATATAAAATTGGCTAATTCTGATCAAAATTGGAGATTATGAATTTTGGATGCAACTCTTCAAATGCTAAGCATATTCAATACTACTTAATACACAAACCCACCAAGCGCTTACTGCATTTGACTTTCTACCATCGGAGCCAGAATAGAATTGAATAATCGCAGGACAATCAATAAGATTCAATCAATTTTTGAAAGGATTATGTATGGACCAACATAATTGAAAGCTGAAAATAAATGGCCCCTTTATTATGTTGTTGGGCACGGCAGTATTGGTTGATGTTGGATTGGTTGAGAGGTTGTACAAAACCAATGATCAATATGGTCAATTTGATACAAAACTCTTTCAAGTACAACAAATTACCATGCAAAAAACAACAATTTTCTAATATGACCACTTTATGGAACATTGCCCAATCCAAAGACAATTTTGTTAACAAATGTGACCAGTCACACATCAAAACCAGGCTTTTGTCGGCAAAACGCATTTTAAGATATTGCGGAAGTAAATAATGAAATACAAAGGATTTTTAACCTTAATATTTCACATAATAAAATCTGAGCGAATTAAATGGATCAAGCAAGGTGTCGTTCTAAAGCTTACAAAATACACTTTTGCATAAAAATAAAATTTCAATTTTCATTTTGAACGATAACACTACAGCCCCCTTTTGATGTGACTGCTCACAAATTATCATTTGTCCTATTGTCTCTTGGCAACACTTAATTCATAACACAACAAATCCTACATGTTTCAGCTTCTTAGTTAATAGTTCCAATTTCATAGATCCTATTTTTTAAACATTTTTAAATAATCGAGAGATAAAGAGGTTTATAACCTAATCAACCACTCTGTACTGTAAATGTGGACTGCTTGTGCACTCTTTGGACTTAAAAATCAACATTGAAAAAGTCAAATGCATGCAAACATCCCACATTTATAGCAGACTTGTAACAATGTAAATATAATAAAAAAACGGAACGAAAAATAATTTACTGGCAGAATAAATTAACGCCAGGTCTAATATACACTTTTAAGTTTTGGATCAGCATTTCTATAGCTATCGTTACCTGATCTTTAAAGGAAGGGTCCCGCAAGCACGACATTGAGCATTATTTGTTAGAAAAATAATTATCGAGCCGAAATTACATAATTATATAGAACAAAACACCATACTAGTCACAAAAATTAATAAAAACTGCCATCACTCAAATATGCAATTTTTAAAATTTGCGGCGATCGAAAGTCCCGGTGTCGATGACGTCATGGGTTTCGGTGCTAAAATTTGCGCATGTGCATTGTATGACTATGACATCATCGACACTGGAACTTTCGATCGCCGCGAATTTTAAAAAGTGCGTGTTGAGAGATTGCGGTTTTTATTTGTTTTTGTTATAAGTGTGATGTTTTGTTCTATATAATTACAAAAGTTGGGCTCGATAGTTATTTTTCTAACATATTATGCACACTTTTATGCTTGCGGGACACCTCCTTTAAAAAAATTGGCAGACACTTTCGTGTACTATTATAGGTTGAGGGCAACCCTAAACATAAATTCCAAGAAACCAGATGTCGCAACAAATCCCGCAATATTTTCAGTCAACATTGCTGTGAATGTATGTAACAATTAAGAGTATAGAAAAGGTGATTGTTCTTGATGAGAATCGATGGGTGTCCTTATGCTATTTATCTTGACATAATATATCAGGCACATTTAAGAGCCCCTGTTTGCCATACTATTTCTGTCAAATAAATGTCATAAGAAGGGCTCCCGTCTTTCATCAGGGGTATTTATTTTTGAAAAGTTGTTAGTTTTTCCCCTCAGGTACTGAGTTTCTTCATCATTACAACATATCAATTTCACCCTGTTTCTCCCTTTAGTATTAAACCTCCCCTCGGTTTCCTCTTTTGTTTTACTCCTCTTTATCCCCCTTTCACCCTCTCTCTTTCTCACAAAATCACTAAGTTTCGTCCTCATTTTTTCAAAAATGACAAGATTTCCCCCTACCCTTAAGCAAAGCAGGTCATTTTTAAATATATACCTGTCTTTTACACTGTGTGACAGAGAGAGAAAGTCATCCATAAATTGGCAAAACAATGGAGGCTGGTTTCTTGATTTAATTTGTATGAGTTGACCACAGGGCCTCATCGTGAATCTGCAACTTTGCAAGGTCAAAGGTCTGAGTACTGCGAGGTCAAAATTTGAACATCATTAAATATACAAAATATAGAATTATTTCTTAACTTCCTCTTTCTTTTTTCCTCTTTTACATTAATTTTCAAGATGACATCACTATCACTATAACCTACCTGAAACATCTAGGATTTTATTAAGTTTTTGGTAACATATTTACATCACAGTAAAATATACCCATCATATGAATAAATACACAATTAACTGATGGGCGTTTTTGGTATAGTTTTTGAAACTTGTCCAAAACATTTTCCAAAATGTACCCATTGTTACTGGAGAAAACAATGTGTTTGACTTATGTTGGCCAATGACTTAAATATTGTGCACAATTAGATACACAACAGAAGTCCCCAACAAAGGCACACATTGTACCACATGATAATAATAATACCACATGAAAATCAGTTTGTTTGCTTGCAGTAGAAGACCCACAAAATCTTGGATCGTTTGCTGATTAAGACATAATTACAAACAGAATGCTTCAACAAACAATCTATTTGTGAAACTGCTATACAAATTGTCAGCTTGCTCAGACTTAAGCTGTCACTTATGATATACACATTTATACACTCCATCCCTGGACCCCAGTAAACTGGGCAACTTCGGGGCACTCGGCAACAACTTGTTTCTTTGAGCTAACAAATCCCCCGCTTACCTCCGTCGACTTCCCTGCAGGGCAGGGCATCTTCGAGTGACGAGAACATGATGAAATCCCCACCCCTGAGATTGCAAATGACGAGCGCATTAGAAAATGTGTAATTACCATGAAGTATGGGATTTTATGATCCTATTATACCTAAAAACCTCATTTCATTCGTTACTCGCTATACAACAGTTTAAAATTATGAAGGTTTCACAACTAACAACAGTTAGTTAATGGTTAACATTTTGTTACCACCAGTATATACAATACATACAAGTGAACCCACTGGATACTGTTTTGACTAATTAAAAATGACAAATACATCCTCTGGTGTAGATGTGCCAAATTATATTGTTATTAGTATTAAATCAGAAATCAGTGTTTCCAACACCTTTAACTGTTACATGCATGTAAGGGTGGGCCAAGACCCTGGAAATTAAGTCCTACTCAAAAAAATTGAGTCCCAGGAACAAAAAATGTCGTCTGAATCTCGACAAAATAATTATAAGCTTACTTATAAAAAAAACCTTATCAGCTATATCACTCTTATTTAATGCAAATTTATAGTGAAGATTCACTTGAAATGGGTTTATTTAGTCAAATATGTGCATTTTTAAAACTCTTTAGCTCTTTAAATGTGCCAAAGATTTTACTTCCGTGCCACCATCTTGAAACATGCATGAGACAATTTTGACAAATATGGCGCCCTGCCAATCAACTCAGAGTATGTTTCGTGAAATTTGAGAATCCAGAGTCCCGTCTGAAAATCCTATCATCATTACATGCATGCCACACTACTAGGTTTAAGACTACCACTGACAACATTTTATCACATTCAAATGTGTGTATATATCACTGATAATGGTACATTTTATGACCTACAAAGACAAAAGTATGCCCTCTAAACATATAGGTCAGCATGCACATAACAAATAAGACCAGGTCCAACTTTAGACCTAATCTAAATGAAGAATAGTCCTTTTGGAATACCTAACACATCCATAAGCAAAATTGGAGTTTCACAATTGGGCTGATATAATACTAACAGTACAATATTGTCCCTTATATGGTCCATTAATAATGCAGAATAAACTCATTTAAGTATAAAGAATCCTTTTATTAAGGCAAAAAAAATTAAATACTGTGTCTCAGTGCCTTTTGGCTAAAAAGCTATAAGCTATGCAATTTTTCATTTATTTTTTTTACCAAAATAAACTATGGTCTATGCGATCTATTTTTTTTTTTTTTAAATAAAAATCAAAATATAGTCAATAGTTGAGGTAATCAGATATGATCAATGCACATTGTATGCTTGTGTTCTCTTTATCTCTTAACTTTTTTTCTTTTTAATAAAAGTAATCAGATACGATAAATGCACATTGAATGCTTGTGTTCTCTTTATCTCTTAACTCACAAAGTTAGTTGAATGTGTGTTCTCAGTCACAAGGTTGCCGAGTATCACCGAAACTTATTAGTTGTTGTTTTTTTTAAACGGGGAAAAAAAAAAGTTTTTTATTTTTATTTTTTAAAGCAATGCGTGCGGGCCGCTGAGACAAAGTATTAAATGTTTGTTGGCCTTAGACCAGATCTTACTTATCTTGTGCATATTAACCACAGACAGAATCTTAAGATTTTGGTCATTTAATGTCAATTGGAAGCCCATAATATATTTTACCCACAATTACTGCAAAAGATACAAATGGTAATGACTGTATAATTTGTGCCCATCAACATGACAGGGAAAAAAATACATGCGGAAATACATTTATCTGTTTAAAGAGTAACATAAAGACTTAATACATTCTACAAATTCAGCAGAATACACAGGAATATTGACTTTGCAGTACCTGTATTCCCATCCCATGTTTTGATTAGACACTATTTTGGAGGGAACTCTTAAACTAATCTGGTGGCTATATAATTACTGAGATTTGTTCAGGTAATCTTAACCTATCAATTCAAGTGAAGGTTATATCAATTTGGAGGTCATTCACCAGGTTGTATTGAATGAAGTTCACAGATCCGAACTGTGTTTCATACACTTATGTGTTCCCTCAATAAAAATGTCAGCTTATTCAAAACACAAGACCTTTCTATTGTTAAAATGCAAGCGATATTCAGATCTTAAACAATTCCTCATCATCAAATTGGCATGTGTAATAATTTGATACGCTATGGCCATTTGCCAAATCTAATCAATAAATCAACCAACCAATCAATAAATAAATAAATCAATCAGTTAAACATGCTAATATAGTTTGTGTGCAATATCCTGATTTATGTATTTTCACAATCAAGGTATATTCTTAAAGGAAGGGTCCCGCAAGCACAACATTGAGCATTACTTGTTAGAAAAATAATTATCGAGCCGAAATGACGTAATTATATAGAACAAAACATCATACTAGTAACAAAAAAGAATAAAAACTGCCATCACTCAACATGCAATTTTTAAAATTCGCGGCGATTTAAAGTCCCGGTGTCGATGACGTCATGGGTTTGGTGCTCAAATTTGCGCATGTGCATTGTGTAATTATGACATCATCGACACGGGGACTTTCGATCGCCGCGAATTTTAAAAAGTGCATGTTGAGAGATTGCGGTTTTTATTTGTTTTTGTCATAAGTGTGGTGTTTTGTTCTATAAAATTATAAAAGTTGGGCTCGATAGTTATTTTTCTAACATATAATGCACACTTTTTTGCTTGCGGGACACCTCCTTTAATAGGTAAAAAAGAGATCAGCCAGACATGGTGCACATTATGTCGGCTCCAACTCTTGGGTTCGAATAAGCATCAGCTTTAGAGCATATGCAGCGAGACGATTATAAATCCTTCAGCATATGTGATGCGATCTGTGAAAACCCGTCGGATGTCGCAAAATCTGAAATAGGGATTATGGGTAAAATTTAAAATTCTTTTTTTAAAGATTTTGTTTAGAAAATTAATTTCTATTACTTTGTGTCATCACCTTTATGAAATTTCACCTTCAAAAACTTACTTAAGTCACTTTTCTAAGTAGCCTTATAATGTTATTTTATTGAACTATGTATCTTTTATGGCCTGTTTTCATGATTTCTTGTTTTGTAGCTTTTTATGACATCACTATCATCATTCACTCATAACTTTGTTCATAGTGATCGTAGAAAAATGATCGAAACAGTTCTGTAATCAGCACAGATTCAGCTTTCTTATGATATAAATATCTCCAATATGAAAAATCCCGACATGTGGCGGGTTTTCACAGATCGCATCACATATGTCTGACAATGATCAGTGCTGTGCATACAACATGATCATGGAATGTATACCACTCTCTGTTATGATAATACAAACAACATCTAGTAAATGCATTCTTTTACAACACAGTCCACTATTGTTACGATTCTTTCAAAGAAAGGTCAAATGATGTGTACAATTATGTATTATAAACATGATGCATTCATCTTCACAAAGATAACAATAACAAAGTACAGGGGTAGCATTTCTGGAAATTGGGTATTTCCCAATTTGTAAAATCAAAAATTTGGACCTCAAATGCATTAGTTTTCAGAATATTTCAGAATTAACGCTACCCCTGCATATTTACAAAGCAAGCGCCTTCTGAATGAATTTCATCACCATAGTAATTACAATACTTTTTCAACAATGATCACAAGCATCAGCATCACAGATCATGTTATTGGCCACATTTTATAACCGTGCCAAGGTGAGACAATAAAATAGTAAAGCAGCATTCAGTGAGCAAATTTGTTAAAATCCCTTTATAACAAGCGTTTTGTGATCCCCAGATTCCAGAGGTGAATGCTAGTCTAGCAGAATTACAATCAGAGCATATACTGAAGGAATTTCTTCATCATTATAGCTACTTCTTCCTTTAACAAACATTACACGACTTTTAGCATTACAGATTATGTTATTGTCAACTTTTATATCCATGCTGAGGTGTAACAATAAAATAGTAAAGCAGCATTCAGTGAGCAAATGTGTTAAAATCCCTTTAAAAGCATTTTGTGATCCACAGATTTCGAGGTGAATGCTACCCAAGTAATTACACAAAGGGCAGCTATTCAAGGAATTTCTTCAACATAGTAGCTACTATTCCTTTAACAAAACAAACAAAGGTGTCATCATTAGAGATCACGCAGGTACCCACTTTTGCATCCGTGCCAAGGTGAGGCAATTAAATGGTAAAGCTGTGTTCAGCGAGCAAATTTGTTTAAATCCCTATAAAACAGGCATCCTCCCCCGTCCAAATTTCAGTGGTAAATGCTGCTACCCTAGCCGAGTTACAATAAGGGCACCTATTCAAGGAATTTCTTCAACAGTAGCAACTCCTTCCTAATAAACACTAGTACAAGCATCAGAAATCATACCACTGTCCATCATTGTATCAGTGCTAGGGGGAGGCAATAACAAGTGTAAAACTGCTCTCTGTCGTAGACAAACAAGTTGAAAGGCCATATCGAGGAGATGAGTATATGATAGGCAGCATACGGGATGAACTGCTCAAACAATCTTTTCAATCTCTTCTGCATCGTCTGCTGCGAGCCTATGGATTGTCCTTCCTGTTGATCATTAAGAGAAATAAACAATGAAAGATTTGTTTTGTAAAATCACAAAAGCAGGGCTTCATTAAAAATCTGAATTGTTTTGGCCAAAAATACATGAAGTTCAATTTAAAAAAATCCTGATGTCTGATGCACTTTTAAAGTAGTTACATGAGAAATGCATAGTGCACATGTCATTGTGGGTACTTCATGGAACTATATGAATGTTTACAATTTGTCAATATGTTCGATAAACTTAATTGCTTTGAGGTATTCCTGTAGAATAAGCAAATTGGTGGAATATGTGTGCGGTTTGATTGGCGTGCTGGTTTCCATCCATAGCAGTGTAGTTAATCTCAAATTAACAACGCTTTGCTACTGTACTTGAGGTATTATTATATGGGGAAGTTGTTGACCTAGAATCTATATATCCTGTTATAATCTACCAGGTATAGCCTGAAATAAGTGTGGAATGAAATAATCTGGAAGCACAGACTATACAGTGCTAATTATAAATATTTTAAACAGGTTCACCGTCGTGGATAGAAAAGAGACAATTATGGGAAAACGATCTCGCCCGGGAATCGAACCCAGGACCTCTTGCTTACTGCGCAAGTGCCTAAACCATTGGGCCACAAGACCTCGCATGGTAAAGCATCTGAAATTCAAACCTAAGCAATTACGTTTCCCAGTTTCTCACGTCACGTTTCTCCTGCCACAAGTAGGAGATCCACGTTCCACGTTTCCCAGTCTCCTGCCACAAGTAGGAGATCCAGATTTCTATCCACGACGGTGAACCTGTTTAAAATATTTATAATTTGTTTAATACCCGTTGTATACGCCTATTATTTCTATATACAGTGCTGTTGAAGTATTTGCTAAGGTTAGAGCTATAAACAAAGCTGTGTCTCCCAAAATCAAAGTTGTATCTCCCAACACAGCAGAGTACTGTACAATTGGATAAACACTTACCGAAATGTTGTTCTATTTTCTGCATGTTAGCCATAGAGCGTGGTCCATCTACAAAGTTGATAGCTAATCCCTGTTTGCCGAATCTTCCTGTACGCCCTATACGATGCAGGTAGGTCTCACAGTCAGGCTGTCCGTACTGATCCGTTGGAAGGTCAAAGTTCACCACCACCGTTACTTGCTCAATGTCAATGCCTGTGTCAGATATGAGGTGGAATTTTCAAGAAATTATTTACAGTCTACAGAGTGGTTTTTTATGGGAACGCAAGATCGTAGCTTACAGCATATCTACAAAAATGGTGCATGTGAGAAATGTCAATGCACCCAATGTGCAGAGGTGAAATGTCAATGCACCTAATGTGCAGAGGTGTAAACCCGGGGATAGGGGAGGCAGGGTGGTGGTCAATGAATTGTTAATGCCGAGAAAAGTGGCTCAAAAGGGAGAAAATGCAAATAGTATACAAGCAAATCATTTTGGGTTTAAAAAGTCTTATATTTGCATGCTTCATACAAATTTGATCTTTTCTGATCTGCAGAAAGTATTCTGGTATAAAATGTAGGATAATCCATAGCTTTACTGCGTGATTCATACAGTGCTTCAATGAGTGTGCAGTTTCCTCAAGCTCCGCCCACATGCACTGAACCACTGTGTTTAAAGGAATGATGACTTTTACTTTAGAACCAAATTATGTTGGGTTTCTTCTTCGCATGAGATGGATAAACAAACTTGAATTTTTTCCTTACCCCTGGCCATTACATTAGTTGTGATCAGCACTTTCTCTTTTCCTTCTCTGTATCGTTTTAGCACCGCAACCCTCTGCTCTACTTGCAGCTCTCCACTGAGTAGACCTACTGCGTGACCATCTCTAGTCATCTTTTCTGCTAGCCAGTTTGCTGTTTTTTTGGTCTGTAAAGAAAAGAATGATCACTTGTCTTTATTTCATGACAATGAAACTTAATCCCCTGAGAACTACCTGCCGACTGGTCAGTAAGATAGATATTGTTTATTGCACCCATTAGATACTTTGTTTGAATAATTATATTCCTGATAAAAGAGTGGATTGAAATATTTTAGAAGCTGTATTTTAATTGGTTATTACAATTAGTATGTCTTGTAATTAACCAATCATAAACACTGTTATATAGGCAGGTAGTGCTCAGACGGTTAAATGAGGCATAACAGGGAAAGCATACAAGGAACAATAACAATTACCAAGAGTTAATAACATGTTTCTCAAACTGACAGTTGTCATATTTCCAACAGGCAAAAAGTGTCAGTTGGAGTCATTAGTTGCCAGATGAAAGTTGCAGCAATAACTAGGAATTACTGGGAAGTATTATCTAGAGTTAGGTTAAAAATGAAAATAGAAATCAATTGTTAATTTAAATACTTCTGAATGATTGGTGTCAGACACAAATTCAGCCGGCATATTGTGTTCTTAAACCTTGTTTATAACCTTTTGTTATAAAAGTGGACAATAACTCAAACAATAAAAAAATGGTATTGGAAGAAATATCAGAATATGTATCATAACGCATACATTGTGTGCATCTTTGAAACTTCAAAGTTTAATCTTTTTTAAAGATTTTACACATTATATTTGGAAAACTATGTGATTTATTTGGTCAAGTATCAAAGAAGATTTTAACGTCACACCCACAATGAATTGCGCCAACTCAAGATTTTTTCCCATGACGCATTTGGATTTCCCCGTATCGATACTTGTATCAATACGATCGATATCGATATATCATTGACCTTCTGTCACGCATGACATGTATCAGAAAATCTATGGTTCCCCTGTCTTTTTGGTTTTCCAATAACTGTGAGTAAGTCGTTAACTAGTTGAGCTCTTAGGTTTTAGAAATAAGAAAAAGGAACACTGAGAACTAATTTTTTTATTGATGCAAACAAGAATTTAAGAGCCCGTACGATGATGGGGCTATGAAGCCATGATTTTGTCAAGATGTCTATATATGGGAACCAAGATAAATTGGGGACCAGATTTACAGAGTTTTTACAAAAATGCATTGCATTGTGGTGCTGTCTTTATAATCTTCTTTGGCCAAGCATACAAATTAATCAGAATATCATAGCTTGTTTGATGGCAATAGCACCTAAGGCTTCATATTTCTACAGGTCTACAGACTTATCCGACAGAATATCATAGCTTGTCCGATGGAACCATAGATGTTAGCTAAGGCTTCATATTTCTACAGGTCTACAGACTTACCCTACAGAATATCATAGCTTGTCCGATTGAAATAGCACCATAGATGTTAGCCAAGGCTTCATATTTCTCCTCCTCATTGTTACACATCACATAATATTGCTTGATGTTTTCTAAACTTTCTTGGTCCCTCCGTAACCTGATTACTATTGGATCTGGGATGACGGTTTCGGCAAATTTCATGACGGTTTCTTCGTATGTGGCGGAGAACAACATCATTTGACATGTTCTGGGAAGCTTCCTGATGATAAATAGATTTGATTGTAATGATTAAAGTTACAGAATCCTCATCTGAGTTTAAACATACTGTAAAACAACTTTATTTCACGGCAACTTAATTTAGCGAATTATAAACATTTAGTCAACTTTTTGCAGCAGATGGACAATGAAAATAGACTTTGTTGCATCAATTGCAACAGTTATCATCTTCTTTACAGCTACCCGACCTAGACAACCCTTTATTTCTTTACTCCTCGAACATGTAAAATAAATATCTTAAGATTATTTAAAAATGTGTGCATTTGTTCAGGCGCTTAGATTGTCATAAACTCATAGGACACCTGACCTTTATGAGCATTGTCAGAGCTACCATAATATCACAATAATATATTCAGGAATAATTGGCACATGAAAAATATTAAGAATCCAAAGAACAACAAATTGCAGATAATCGGGATGATTTACAATAAATATCACCCATCAGCCAAATCCGGAAGAGTTGGAAGCGCTGCATTGTAAATTGTAAAAAGCTTCCTAATTGTTTGAAGGAAAAATCATTATTGAAATGTCAGCTTCCATTGATTAATGAGTGGTTCTTGGTCCTTTTTAATCCTTGGGACACTTTATTAACCCTAACCCCCAGAGTACTAAAAAATACTACTTGTAAGCTTATCTCCAAGCAGCGCATATGCGGACAGTTTTTGATGACGTAATCAACTGAGCCTATAGAGTGAGCACGGTATACTGCGCAAGCGAGTAGGTGAGGGTCGTGGCTTAGTGGATTTTTAATGATATTTTCTCTTCATAAATTGGGATCCTGGTTAAAAACCTGGTTAGGGATAGGGTTATGAGATCAGACTTACTTTTGTATTCTAATGGACTGGTCCTGATGACCTTGTGTTGCTATCATGACATCTGCCTCATCCAGTACAAACACCTGAACCTTTGATAGATCTATTGCCTTCCACTTCAAACCCCAGTCAAGCGTTGTGCCGGGAGTACCGATAACAATTTGTTCTTTGATCCTCTCCCCTCTTGCCACTGAGTGGGAAAAAGAGGTTAATTTTGTTGGTAAAATGATCAACCACATTTATAGAACACTAACCACTCATTACAAGCTTGTGAATTTAACCATGGGGAAATGTAATGAGTGATTATCAGTGGCGGTATCAGCATCATTGTTTTTTAATATTTTTGTTGGGGGAGGTAGCTGGGAGCAATAAGGAAATAACAAATTGGGGTGGGGGGGGGACAAGAAAACATGTTGACTTTCAATGCAAAAATTGCATGAAATTAGCTTAATTTTTTAGCCAAACATTAGGAAATCTTGACATTGGGACTTCAAGTTGACTGGGGGGGGGGGGCAAGTGGGGAAAAGGCGCTACTGGGGGAAGGTGCCCACTGTGTTAGTTATTCCCTAACTGATACATTACAGCCTAGTGCCTCAGCTTGGCCAGGAAAACCCCTATAGTAGGTTTCTGCACTCTCAGCATCCCCCCCCCCCCCCTCATTTCTATGCATTATTGTAGTCTTAATCCAAAATAACATGTTATTTCTTGAATTTTGGGAGTTTTCCAAAACCCCTCTCATTTTAAAACCAAACCTTTTTTATTGAACAGAGTTTTCAACGCATTAAGGTGCTTACGATTCGTGAAAAATTAGTAACCTAAATATGGGAAAATTAATGTCACGGTCCACAGTTGCCTAAAAAGCCAAATGTTAGGCAAACTGTGGCATCTTAATTCTTGGCATTGCCCATGAGTCATAACATAGCCCATATTCATGGCTAAAAATATAATAAACATTCTTACCTCGCTGCCCTCTGACCGAATACCTCACATGGATATTTGTAAGACATTTACCCATCTCTTCTACAACAGCACCAATCTGTAGAGCTAGCTCAAATGTGGGTGCCAGACAAAGAGCCTGTGAGAAAGAGATTGTTACAATAAAAATCCATGTAAATTTCATGTTATGACAATTAACTGTATGATATTGGGTCCCAGATGAGGCTGGATGTAAAAACAGATGTGTCAACCTTTTAGCCCCCCCCCCCCCCCCCCCCACCCCACCCACCTTCCTACATGCTGCATCAGTCAGTAGCTTACTTAAATTAAGTTCAATAGAGCAAAATTCCTAGATCTACATCTATAGTCACTGTCATAATTCTATGGACGAAATTCAAGCTATTTCACACACCAGCCTGATTTGTTGTTGTTGACGGGGCAGCGTTCAAATGTATGATATGCGCAAACAATTATGCATTTGCACATGGTGATTTCATGTTTGACCAATGAGGACGCACAGTCAGATTTGAAGACTTACTGGTGTACACACGTATTGGTGAAATTTTGTCCATAGCATTATGACGCAGACAATAGTATAGTCTTTTAGTACTAACCTGTGGATATTGTTTGGTTTCATCCACTCTACTCAGCATAGTCAGCACAAATGCAGCTGTCTTACCAGTACCACTCTGTGATTGGGCTATCATGTTCTTAGGCCTGTAAATAATAAATTACAAAATTTATAACATCATCAATGTTAAACGTTAATTCAAGGTGAGGAGTAAGAGAATAGCTCTGTTTGGAGAGAAATTGCTGACATTTTGCAGGGGAATTTTGTAATCCAATTCCTATAGGTGAATATAGTCGACCAATTGATGCCTGATGATGCACTCAATATGACAATGGTTGAAGCAGAGAATTTATAGACAGCGTGTTTGAAGTCTTTAATTAGTTTATAAAAATGTTCTATATTAGATCTGGAGGAAATCCTCATTTTTTAAAATTCATTTACCTGAATCTCAGAATGTATGTGTTACCACATTCTATCCATGCACTAAGAAGAATTTAAAGACACCACCACGCATTGCGTTTTGCAAAATGCCCTTTTTCGGGTCTCCAATTTGTTTTGGTTCCCATAGACATATGCACATAATCATGGCTTCATAGGGCGGGCGCTCATAGTTGGAGCTCTTAGGGTCTAGTTTACATAAATGAATAATGAATAAATGAGTAAGCAGTGTTTCTTTGTCTTCATTCTAAAACGTATGAGCTCGTCAAAAACATCATGTGAAAAAAGCTTTAGTTGGCTGGCATTCGCCCAATGCATTGTGGGAAGATCTCAAAATCTTCTTTTATCCATGTCTTTATTATGTAAGACTATCCTACCCTGTTGGTCCACCATATGGTCATTGTCGCTGGATATGAAGAATATGAAAAACACAGGCTGAAAAAGTAGGCAATACGGAAAGCTCCTTGCTGGGAAATGTGAGCATTTGGAAGGAAAATTTGGCATTTGGAGGGAAATGTTACTCTTTCATTAAGAAATGCATTCCATTTTGGAGGGAAATTTGGAATCGCTTGCCGGGAAAAAAACTTTTTTTCAGGCTATGATGAAAAGCATGAAGAATATCAATGCATGTTATACTTACGGGTCTGCTAGTAATAATGGCAACGCTGTTTCCTGGATCTTGGAGGGTGCATTGAAACCCATCAGATACACTCCTTTCAATAGTTCTTCTCTCCTGCAATCAACGATATTAGTTATTGCGTTAATTAATAGTTACAAACACTGGTATTACTTGCATAACTCTATGTAAATACCGTACCCTTGAAATTTAAAATACATTTACCCACACGCCAGAGGTCTTCAAATGATTTGACAGAGTAGAGTTGTTAATTTTAGAATCTACTGTCACATAACCAGCATAAAAATACCACAACTTGAACTTTACTCATGCCAATAACAGTGAATGCTCTTACGGTTTGAAGTGGAATGGTGAATTTGGATCTTTTAAGGACATGTCCAGCATAAAGCTGTTTCGGATTTCTTCTTATCCTCAGGCTATTCTTAAAAGAGTGCCAGATCCTCACACTTGGGATGAGCAGTGAGCACAGGAAAAACTTAACATTTAAAAACATGACCCTTGGTCATTTCATTGTATTGTACTCATTGTATTGTACTCAGCCTTGGGTAGTTGCCATTTTGACACCTTGTCTGGAAGAAGGGAGCAGCAATGTCGTAAATTTGCTGAAGGGCTTCCTAAAAATGAGAGGACAAAATCTCTCCTCCCTCCTACCAGACTGGAGTGTCATGACAGATCACTTCGTAAAAGTGGCAACTTGACCCAATTTCATTGTAGGACTCAGCGTTTCCAAAATAGTCCTGTTCCCTATTTTGTCAATATTTTAAATGATTAGATACCCATTATTTCTCTCTCACGACTGGTCGTGCAGCTATGTTCCATGATGTGTGACATTTTGTTGTTTCTTAAATCGTGTACATTTTATCTTTAATATATCTTCATCGGTTCTGTTATTGTGATTCAATCCTACAAGTGCAATATTTTGATGTTATTAATGTGCATTTTTATATCGTAATTTTTATATCGTAATTTTAATAATGTATATTAGCATGTAATTTAGCCTGCGGGCCACGAGATGCTTCTGAATAAAATACCAATAATAATACCAATAATAATAATAATAATAATCATACATAGTCCGAATTCATCAAATAATTGAAACTTTTGGTAGTGAATTATGTTGCAGACTTATACCTTTTGCACCTTCTTTATTAATTAATCTAACTTCATATGACCTTTTGACCTGTAAACCTTTATTTTGATGTTTAATGGGAGTCTTGAACCTGGGGTGTCTATTCTTCCAAAAACCTAAATATTCCCCAGCACTACAATCAACTGATCAAATCCTTCCCCAAATGTAATTGATGTCCTGCTCCCATCCCATTTACTTTTGGCGAGAAAGATCGAGCATGTCAGAACACTACATGTATATATCCCACCACACAGAGAATGCTATTGCCACAAATCACATCAAAATATGTCCCTAACAAATATTCATGATGAGTAAATTCCACACATAACCCAACTATTCTCTTATTTCCAGGTATTTTCCTTCCCTATATATCTTTTTAACGTGAACCTTTTGTGATGATTTTGTGAATGTATTCCCCAGCATTTGCAGTGAACAATGTAAGGATAGACACCCCAGGGATGGAATGTTCATACTCACAATCTGAGTTCTTCAAATGATTTGACAGAATAGAGCGGTGAATTTGGATCCTTTTGCAGCACATCCAGCATGGAACTCTGTGTGACTTCTACCAACTTGTTGTGAACCGCCTTGTTGAAGAGTGATGCGGAGGCTTTGTCATCAGCTACATCACCATCTTTATAACAACAAAAATATATAATTACAAGTGTTTAAAACATTGTTTGACGAAACAAAAAGTATGTCTTCATTTGCATAAGCCGTAAGGAGTTTGGAATTAAAGGTTATCTTACATGATTTTGTTCTTATTTTTCTCAAACAACAAAAATCAAAGGAAATATAGTGTCAGGATATCATCTTTTTATACAAAGAGAGGTTACCATCAAGACCAAAGATTTTCGCACATAAACCTTAATGAACTGTATGTTGAGTTCTCAAAAAGAGGTGACATTTTTGGATGCCCTGGGACCTCCAAATTGTGGATATAAGTAAGCTTAGGGGTTTCCCGTGTTCACGGTATTCATGCCGCAATTCACGGTATTCATGCTAAAATCATCAAAATCGCGGATTTTGTAAAATATACCGTGAAATCGCGGAATTGCTGTAAATTGTACCGCGAAATCGCGGAATTCCTATTTCAGTTGCGGTAATTGTCCGACATGCCGATTTACAGTACGGTCTTGTTGAATAACAAAAGAACATTTTCTGAATTCCTATTGAAATATTTCCTTTCAAGACGATATCGACGCACAATTGTGTACAGTCATGACAGTGCATTCATCTCTAGGCCTACTTGAAACGACTGATTGAAGTTCAATTGACAGATGATTTATAATATCGAATTTATTTGAATGAGATAAACAAGACCGTATTCTTCTAATGCAGGCATCAATGTGCATCTTGAACCTACCCTCCTCAAGGTTAGTCAAAGATAAGACGCCTAATCTTTGCCTAGTAATATTTTTGGAGAGGTGAATCTTGAACTAATTTATACATTGGACAGGGAATCTATGGTGAATCTTCACCTATATTTCAACTTATCCCACATATTACTATTGAACGAACATGGTGCACTAAGGTGAATCTTCACCCTACAAATTTCAGGATAGACCTAATCTTGACCTAATTTATCCTGAAGAAAGGTGAATACAGGTGAATGCTTGAGGAGGGTAGGTTCAAGCTGCACATTGATCCCTGCATAAAGAGTAAGGTAGGCCTACTTCAAACCCATCTTCAAAAGAAGCTTAGAGATTGTTTACATCCGCCACCCTCTTCAGAAAGTTTGTTAGTCGATACAAAAGTTAATCCAGCGCGTTCAATGGGTGATTATTGATTCAAGACCCTTTTCTAAAGACACAGAAAATGAAGAGCATGATGACTCACTCGTTTCGTTTTGTCATCAAACAACATCAAACAACATCATATCGTCATCATTCATATTTGCATTGCATTGTATTACAAGAGACTGAATACAATAGCTTTCAATGGCTTGCGCTGCGTGTTGTCAATTCGACTTTTCCCCACGTGCGCTGAATATTCATCAGCATTAGCACCTCATGCATTATTCATGAGTACATGTACGAATGCGCTTTCGTATACATTGTTAATGGGCATGTACATGTACATGACTCGAAGGCGTGTTTAATTTCACGATGTCAGGAAAAAACATTACGTCACCAGATTAACCTAATTATCAGGGTTTAATATTCACGAGATGGTATTGTTTGTTTGTTTGTTAAAACGGATACTGTTGTATTAAAAATGGGGAAATCAAACAGTTACACAGCAAGCAATAAACTTGGACGGAGATAATAATTATATAGAAAGTTATCAATATATGAAAACAATAATGACTGTAAATGACCAGAAATTAATAATAAAAATGTTATAATTACTGATGACATCAGGGGATGCGCGTGCGTATGTTAAAAATTACAATCCTTTCCACGTGCGTTGGGAAAATCTAAACAAGGACAAGGTAGTGTGAGAAAATAATAAAATCTTGTTTTGTTGAATATGTTTTCCAAAATGTTGAACAACAACAGCATTGATACTAGTTTAAACACTGTGTAAAACAATTTATGACGCATTTAGCATGAAAATTAAGTTATATTAATACTTTCACGGTTTGTTTTGTAACGAAACTGCGCATCAACTCAACGTTTAAAAAAATCAAACCACGCCGCATGTATAAATGATTTTACTTAAAAAACGTAAAATGAAAAATATTTAAATTTGTATTTTTGGGCTATATTTGTACAAACATTTTGTCTGCATTTAGTACGAAAAATATAGAATATTATTTTATTCCAATTTTATTTTGTAATTCTTTACCAGTGTCATCGTCATCAGTATCATTTATTAATAATATGAAAGTATGTAATTCATTATTTTATTATAAAACGGAAGTTTATTTACACTCTTTAGTATTTATACAAACTAAGGTTTTTTTTTAAATATTTATTTTTTATTATTTAAAAGTGTTTTAATATTATTTTATTGTATTCCAATTTTAATTCTTTTATTATAAATGTCATCATCATCAGTATATTTATTGATTATGAAATACGTAATTGTTTATGAATATTCATTGTTTATTTGATTATAATATGGTGCGCATGCGTATGTTAACAATTACTCTCCTGGCCACGTGCGTTTGGAAAATCCCATTGAAAATCGGGGCCTTTCAAAGAAAACAAATTTAACGATCTAATGTAAACAAAGGCGACGATAATAAAATATTCAAGCGAAGCGATCGATTATTTTGGAAGCTTGACAGACGGGCCACCAACCAAGGCAAGAAAGGAAAGCTAGGGAATTGGTCAGTGGTTACAGTGGCTTTTTCGAACTTCACGAAAGTTGTATTTTATCGCTTTTTTCTAGTTGCCTTTTTATATTTTATTAAGCTTATTAAATGCCTAAAAATTCGACCGCTTCGTAAATCACGGAATTTCGCGCGAATTTCGCGGTTTTTACTTGGAATCTCATTAATCACGGTAAATCACGCTTTTCACAAAAACTGCCCACGGTTTTCACCTTAAAAAATCACGGGAAATCCCGAAGCTTAGATATAAGGGTAGTCAGAGGATTTTGTAGGCATCAAGAGTTTTTTTTACTAAATGAGTACCATGTACTTCTGAACGAAACCACAATCACCGTACCGTAGTTACATGTAGATGCATCATGAGACCAAAAGTTCAATTCAAAGACCATTATGCTGTAAGATATCACAGATTTATACAGTATGAACTTCTTCGTTCTTTTCTTCTTCTTTTTTCTTCTTTTTCTTTTTTCTTCTTTTTTTTTTTTCTTCTTTTTGTTTTGTTTTTGGGGGGGGGGGGGGGGAGGTGCATTGGAGGGTGTAAATGTATGAATTTTCCAAAGGGCAGTTGCATATCAGGGCATGTACTTTTTATTCGCCAACGAATCAACTCTGCCAGTTTCTGAGATTAAAATAAATACAATTAACACTCACCCGGTGTTCCTCCTTCTGCTGCTCCTTCCTTTTTCTGCTCTGGCGCATTAGAACTTGCTGCTGCCGTCACTACTGCATCTCCTGATTCTACTTTGGTGGCGCTTGACTTGCTGCTATCACCATCACCTCCTTGCAGTTTGAGATCTTTTACCTGCAATAGTTGATAGTTCAGATAATTCATGTTTTTTATTTTCATCCCACGCTTTAATATGAAAACACTCTTTGTACTGAAAAGTCATGACCCACGCTTTTTCACTGGGCCTCAGAAAAACATGATTTTAAAAGTAAATAAGCTAACTTTTACTTTAACCCTAACCAGTAAAGCTAGTTTTTTGTGCGTATCGGGGGGAGGGGGGAAAAAGTGCTATTTTTTGGACCCGAAAAATCACCCAGCACCCCCCGGGATTCGATCGCCGGACCATCCGCACCCAAATCTGTCCCCCTACCGACTGAGCTAACTCCCTAGGTCACATGCGGCCACAAACTCCGTGGCCACATATGCCCGCGGTAGGTGACGTCATCGCGGCAATGCAGCAGCACGTGCCTGGAGATAGTTTCTGGCAGTGAGATTTAGTGAGATTCAGTGCGGTTAGGGTTATTGCACATCAAAAATTGACATTTATTAACCCTAACCAGTAAAGCTAGTTTTTTGTGCGTATCGGGGGGAGGGGGGAAAAAGTGCTATTTTTTGGACCCGAAAAATCACCCAGCACCCCCCGGGATTCGATCGCCGGACCATCCGCACCCAAATCTGTCCCCCTACCGACTGAGCTAACTCCCTAGGTCACATGCGGCCACAAACTCCGTGGCCACATATGCCCGCGGTAGGTGACGTCATCGCGGCAATGCAGCAGCACGTGCCTGGAGATAGTTTCTGGCAGTGAGATTTAGTGAGATTCAGTGCGGTTAGGGTTATGGGGACTTAAGGAAGTTTTTTGTTGAATTTTGTTAGTGCTGTAATTATTGAACCATGACTCAAATGTATATAAAAGTATACCTTTTTGGAAAGGAAATAGATCAGAGAATCCAATTTTGGCATCAATTTTGACCAAAAATGTTGATTTTTTGAGAAAATCACAAAAAAATCACTTTTTTGACCCAATTATTTTGAACAAAGCTAACAAACATAATTTTGAGTTAAAAATGCCCAAATCACTTGATGATGTTAAGATACTAATGAAGGGACGATTTTTTTAATTTTTAAAACCTAATCTAATATTTTCGACAATTTTGACCAACAAGTGCCAAAAAACGTGAAAACAAATGGATTTTTCTTTTTTTAACACTTTTTTTGTCAAAATTTCAAAAAATATTGGATTGTCTACAACCCTGAGTTGGTTGTCCGGCACTCAATTTGGTCTAGCTACAACCTTGGTCCCACTATATCACAGATGGTTGAAACAGCTGTGATTATATTCACTCACTTTGAGGTCAATTGGGTGCAAAATGCAAGAAACGTGTAGTTTTGCGTTTACTTTTACGTTTACTTTTATGTTTAGAATTGCATTTACTTTTTAGTTAACTTTAAGTTTGTCCAAAAGTAAACCCTCATCATTTGCAGTGTTAGAAACACATTGCGGTCTAGCATAAAAGAACAGCGATCACCTTGATGGATGGTGTGACGGTAACATTGATAAAAGGTACATCATTATTACATGCACATGTGCAGGCATGCAGGTGGTATTGTGAACACTGAATACAATGAGAGTCTTTTTTAAATGCCACAATTTAAAAATCCAAATGCATTCTATCAGGAATTATAACTGTACCTTGCATAAAGCGTCTAATCATAGAGCCTACATGTAGGGGAGAGTGGGGCATGTTGGAACGCGGGGTTAGTTGAAACATTGAGATTTTCCTAAAAACCAACAATTAATTTCTAGAAACACTGCCATCAGGTGGTGTGCAAAAGCAACCCCCACATACCACATTGTCTACAGCACATGGGTCTCAGTCTTCTTAGAGTTAGAAAGGTAAGTTTGATTTTTCAACTTTTGACTAAATTTTTTGACATTAAGAAATTTGGTATTATCTCTATGATGTTTGTAGATTCATGTGGCTATATTTTTGGTATGTGGGCAATTCCACGCGTTGCGGAATGACATTTACACACAAAAATCCACTTTCTTTTGGGTGTAAAACCCAGAGATTTGTAGTTACTCCCCATTTTACAACTTTATTTGATAATAGCGATTGATACTCAAAAAATAAACCTAGGGAAAAAATTAGACTGCGCTTCCAAGTATCCTAATTTGCATATATGCAAATTTGCGTTGCGGAATGACGCAGACGATTGGTGGTTTTTTTTACATGTTTACACAAAGTGAAAACTCTGTGAACTTTTTAGAGTGTATCATTATTGAAGTTACTTTTTAGAAGGTTTGAAGTGTTAGCTAACTGACAAAAGCATTTTCATGAAACTTAATCATCAGCTAGGATCTCTAGTAGGTCATCAAAAAATAAAAGTAGGTGTTGCGGAATGACGTTGCGGAATGACAGTGTGAATTTGTGTGCAAAACTCCATAGAGAAAAGAAAAAACATGTTTTTATGCTTTAATATGCATAAAAAATAAAAGAAAGAGTAATCAGTGGCATTTCATATGTTACAAATTCATGAATACAAGTAACCCAACTATTTTCACATGAAATCATCATTTACAGGTAAAGTAGCCATGATTTTGTGATAAAGTTGCCGAATTCAACAGCTTGAACATCAAAGTTGCCTAATTCAGCAAATTATGAGTTTTCATCAATTTTGAAACTTTTTTAGAAGTTTAGAGTCCATAATTGAATGAATTATCATAAATAAGGATGATATTATACCAAGTACACAAAAATATCACAATTTGCTCAATAAATTGCCTAAATATAGGGATTAATACCTTTGTCATTCCGCACCGTCATTCCGCAACACGTCATTCCGCAACGCTCGTTAGGGCTATTAATTAACAGAATTTTCCAATTTTGTTTTGGTCATTGTGAAGCATGTCAATTGTGTGCAGAGAAAAAATAGTTAAATGAAAATAGGGTACATTTTTTTTCTTGCTATCTTAAAAAATTGTACTTTTGCGTTGCGGAATGACATGAGATTATGCAATGCATACTAAATACCTGGATTAACGAGGCTAATCGGCCGTTGATCAAAATTAAATTTATATCAAAACTTTTCCCATCAGTACTACTATTGTGCCTGACATTTATTTAAACATCATACCTATGTGTCTAAAAGATATGGAATATATAAAAACAAGCCTTTTCACTGATTTTGTAAGCTGCAAATATGCAAATTTATGCTAATTAGCTAGTTTATACATAAAAAAAAACATAGTATCGCTAAAAATTCCTGAACTTTGGACTCTTGCCTACATTATAGGCATAGAATTAATCTTTGGATGCACATTTGAAATTTTGGCTTTTTGGTTGACATTTGCTTGGAATTGCCCATGTTAGGCTCTTATACTAAGCTACAAAATAAGGCTAAATAGGTGTGCAGTTGTATGCCATGTTTTGCACAATAAGCTTAAACATCTGCCATGTGCTCTCGGGGTTAGTTGAAACATTGGGCATGGGGTTTCTTGGAACACTTAAATGTGGTACATCCTTAAGGTTCTGACCCTGAAATATTGTTTTGGAAACAAATAGTTAGGCATACAATTTGTAACAATAGTAAACAACTTTATAACCATTGAACTTGAAGTCTACATCGTCTTTTCAGCTAATCTCACCGTAGCCCCCTTGAGACACCTACAGACTTCAGTGACTGCAAAAGGTCTCAAGCAGACTCCGAAGAAGACTAACTAAAAGACTGTGTATCCTTAATTGAGTGTTGTTGATTGTTGTTGTTGATCATTAGGGCATGCCATATTGATTTTTAAATTGATTTTTAAAATCATTTAACAACAGTTGTAAGTAGTTACAGTGTAGTTTTTAAGTAACCACACACCATGTTCCAACTAACCCCATGCCATGTTCCAACTTACCCCATGCATGGGGTTAGTTGAAACAGCTGAGATAACTTTTTCAAAGTGGATTATTTTAATAAACATAAACAAGTCTTAACATTTTATTATGCTGTATTTGTAACACACAGATGTATGCTTGAACTGATATAGTTATTAAATCCTGAATCAATTTTAATTGCGTTATAGAGTCATTTTTCTGAAAAATGTTCCAACATACCCCACTCTCCCCTATACAAAGTTACATTGGCAATCATCGCAACATTTGCAATATATCAGCTTGTCTTGATTTAATTAATTAATTAATCAATAGTGATAATTAATAAGAATACAATATATTTGTTGCATTTAAAATTCAGCAACAACGTTTAATCTGATAGCCTATGTGGAATAATATTAGGTTAAATACGTTTCAAAACACAGAAACTTTTTATGAACCTTCCAAAATGAACTAATTAAGCAATTAATTAGATTTTTGATGACAAATTATATATGTGGCAGGCTAAATGGCTTGATACTTGACTGTCTTTATATACCTACAAAGTAAAACAAAACAGGTCATATTCAGTCTCATTACATTTTTCATTATCTCATCAATATCGGCAAACATTATTTTAATTCACGCACATTTGTTGCGAGAATCAATTAATATGCAGTTTGCGTGAATCAATGATTTGCGCAAGACCTTATCTGCGTGAAAAAATTTGATTCACGCACTTGGAGGCAAATTTCTACCCCTCCGCGCTGATGTTGATGTGTAAATAATGGCACGACCCCGAAAGTACTATTGTGAGCATATCAACATTTGCGCAAGTGCATCGCTTTGTCTAATTTTTCGATATACAAAACATACGCATGTATTGACCTAATTCATACAAGACACTATACATGTACATGTACACATCAAATTCACAATTTGAGCATACTTTGGTCTACTTACAAGTATGTAAAACAAATAAAAACATGTTAACAAGTTTGCTAACATTCGCAGTAAAAAACAGCGAACCCGCAATTCCTGAACAACGAATCAAAACAAAGTGTGTGGTGCGCACAGTGAGCGGCGCACACACGCGGAGTGCATACTCTTTCCATTGGTTATCAATGGACCAAAATTGAGCATTTATGGTAAACATCAAACTTCAAAGTGTGATTATAATTATGTTATAATAGCTCTGTAAATATTTAACTAGGCTAGGGTTGTCCAGTTTCGTATTTTCGAGCGGCGCCCTTCACCGTATACCAAAATGTTGACAGGTGTTGCTACGTCATCTGGCCCAAATACGGCGACACTCGCGGGAATGGACGAGGCCTGGTTTCAAATGAAGGCAAGTTGAATATTTTGTACTTTCTAGTCGAAATATGTTCATATTTAATATTAAAAACCCTTCCGAGAGACGATTAAACAAATCTTATTCCAGAATATCGTCGATTTAATAGAGTAATTTTGATCGTAAATCGGGCGTGCTAAACCAGTCGTAACCTTCCGAATTTGACATCCATGTTTATCATGTTACGAATCTATTTAAACATTTTTTTTTTGCCTTAAAAAAATAATTTATTATTTATATTTTTAACGAACGGAAATTAATTGTGTACTTTTCTGTGCGCGTTGAAACATATTTTTGCCCCACATTTTGGCAAATTTGGTATGTGATTTGGCCTCTGGTTTACCCATTTAGGAATTGTCTGTACACTAAGTCTAAGTGTATTAAACCTAATGTTTATTAAAAACGTGTACAACCTGTCGAATTCTGCTCTTTCCCCCGTCTCATTCGAGAGAGTACCACAAACAAACCTTGTCTGACAGGTCTCCTTTTGCTTGTTGCTCAATCGCTTTATCCCAATCAACTTCTGCCATATTGAATTCTTCTTTTATATAATTTTCAAAGTAATCACTTCAATAAAATATGATAAAAAGCATCAGTTTCCGTATAAGAACCTTTGGATTACACGCTCTTGTGTGGAAAGTTTTGTCCTCGTTCAGAATAATATTTATGAAATTATTTAACATGATATCAAATAAAATAAAACCACATTTTATTGGTTATTATTTTTTGCTTTAGAATAAATAATATATATTAAAACTGATATTATACTCCATCAATTGTCTATATATATTATATTATATATATTATAAATATTACATGACAGATTCATGAAATTCAAGATGGCGACCTACATGCAAAATGTGATTTTAATCTCGTCAAGCAGGTGTACTCGATTTTGGCAGCGATTTGTTAGAGCTAGAATATGCTCTGAATTTCAGTATCGAGAATTATGTAACTCTGGTCCTCATGTGCCGAATGAATTACATCAAGGTACCTATGTTTTGCATGTGTGATAAGTTTACGATAGGCCTAGATATTATAAATAGTGCCGAATTCGGCACCTTTTTTTACCCAGTTTAGTATATTTAAATATTTAGTATAAAAAAAATAAGCTTAGCTACAATTAGGCCGGCTATATCTTGCCTCACGTCCCGGTCAACTTTAAGCCCCCTAGCTTACTGAAAATTGAAATGTAATATTGTATAAATAAATAATTATTAATGTAGTAATAAAAACAATAATACTGGTTGAATTGAAACCATGTTAGCAATATGTTTTGAATGAAAAGATTGAAATGCTTATAATAGTGTGCCGCCCTCTCTCCCTATATATAATCTTGATACGCGTCCCGTTGCCGTGTTAAATACAATAATTTCCCATTGACCGGGATGCGAGTCAGGATTATATATATATTATAGTGTGCCGCCCTCTCTCCCTATATATAATCTTGATACGCGTCCCGTTGCCGTGTTAAATACAATAATTTCCCATTGACCGGGATGCGAGTCAAGATTATATATATAGTGTGCTCGAACCCCTCTCTCCCTATATATAATCTTGATACGCGTCCCGTTACCGTGTTAAATACAACAATTTCCCATTGACCGGGACGCGAGTCAAGATTATATAATAGGTATGGATATCAACTGTCTATAGTGTTCAATGGCCCGCCAGGGCGAGAAAAGGGGATTTCTTTTGGGGGCTAATTTGCGTAGCAAAAAAGAGGGGATTTGTATTTTTTGGGGGGAAGAAGGAAGAATTTTTGATGCGGGACGTTTAAAATCCACAAAAAAGGGTTGATTTTAAACGTCCCGCATGGTCATAAAGCCGAATTTAATCAAAAAAGTGAACGGGAAGTTTAAAATCCGCAAAAAAGGGTTGATTTTAAACGTCCCGCATGCCGCATGGCCATGGCATAAACCATAATTTAATTATAATGAACGGGAAGTTTTAAATAAACCTTTTGGGGCCACTGACTTTAAACATTCCGCTGAGATATTCCCTAGTTTCCTTACCACTACCACTCTATAATGCCTTTTATAAGATGGCCATTTACGGAATATCATCTATCTCCTAATTGGACTATGGCCTGGGAAAATGTCACAAAAAGTCATTGCCACGCGCGAGCGCTGACGCATTCATATCATCATTACGGAATAAAGCTAATTGTTACTATAATGCGATTTATTCCGTGTACTAATATTTTGTTTTTGATGTTAGTGAATTATGCTCTATCGATGCCTTTTATAAGATGGCCATACGGAATTTATCTATCTCTTAATTGGACTATGCATGGCCTGGGAAAATGTCACAAAAAGTGAACCAAAATACCACGCGCGAGCGCTGACGCATTCATATTATCATTACGGAATAAAGCTAATTGTTACTATAATGCGATTTATTCCGTAAATATTTTGTTTTATGTTTGAATCATGCCGCTAATGTCTTGTAAACTTATGGCCATTTACGGAATAAATCTATCTCTTTTGGCTATGGCCTGGGAAAATGTCACAAAAAGGGAACCAAAATGCCACGCGCTAGCGTTTCTGACGCATTATTTACGGAATGAAGCTAAATTGTTACTATAATGCGATTTATTCCGTACATATTTTGTTTTATGTTTGAATCATGCCGCTAATGTCTTGATGTCCATTTACGGAATAAATCTATCTCTTTGGGCTATGGCCTGGGAAAATGTCACAAAACGTGAACCAGAATGCCACGCGCGAGCAGACGCATTCATATTATCATTACGGAATAAAGCTAATTGTTACTATAATCTGATAATGCGATTTATTCCGTACATAAGTTTTGTTTTATGTTTGAATCACTGCCACTAATGTCTTGTAAAAGATGGCCATTTACGGAATAAATCTATCTCTTTGGGCTATTGGAAAATGTCACAAAAAGGGAACCAAAATGCCACGCGCTAGCGTTTCTGATGCATTATTTACGGAATGAAGCTAAATTGTTACTATAATGCGATTTATTCCGTACATATTTTGTTTTATGTTTGAATCATGCCGCTAATGTCTTGATGTCCATTTACGGAATAAATCTATCTCTTTGGGCTATGGCCTGGGAAAATGTCACAAAACGTGAACCAGAATGCCACGCGCGAGCAGACGCATTCATATTATCATTACGGAATAAAGCTAATTGTTACTATAATCTGATAATGCGATTTATTCCGTACATAAGTTTTGTTTTATGTTTGAATCACTGCCACTAATGTCTTGTAAAAGATGGCCATTTACGGAATAAATCTATCTCTTTGGGCTATTGGAAAATGTCACAAAAAGGGAACCAAAATGCCACGCGCTAGCGTTTCTGACGCATTATTTACGGAATGAAGCTAAATTGTTACTATAATGCGATTTATTCCGTACATATTTTGTTTTATGTTTGAATCATGCCGCTAATGTCTTGATGGATGGCCACTTGATTATGTATAAGATTATATATATAGTGTGCTCAAGCTCTCTCTCCCTATATATAATCTTGATACGCGTCCCGTTACCGTGTTAAATACAATAATTTCCCATTGACCGGGACGCGAGTCAAGATTATATATATATAGTGTGCTCGAACCCCTCTCTCCCTATATATAATCTTGATACGCGTCCCGTTACCGTGTTAAATACAATAATTTCCCATTGACCGGGACGCGAGTCAAGATTATATAATAGGTATGGATATCAAACTGTCTATAGTGTTCAATTGGCCCGGAGGGCGAGAAAAGGGGATTTCTTTTGGGGGCTAATTTGCGAAGCAAAAAGCGGGGATTTGTATTTTTGGGGGGGAAGAAGGAACAAATTGATGCGGGACGTTTAAAATCCGCCAAAATAAGTTGATTTTAAACATCCCGTATTATTAAGCAGTGTTGTTTGTATGTACGGGACGTTTAAAATCCTCTACTGAAACTGGGCTGATTTTAAACGTCCCGCATTCATCTTGGAATAATGTTTCCAATATGAAATCATGTTTACCGTGAATCTAAGGTCCTATAATTGATGCTTTACATAAATATTATTACATTGACCATCGACTCCCTATAATATAATCTTGATACGCGTCCCGTTGCCGTGTTAAATACAATAATTTCCCATTGACCGGGATGCGAGTCAAGATTATATACACTTGTGCTCGAACCCCTCTCTCCCTATATATAATCTTGATACGCGTCCCGTTACCGTGTTAAATACAATAATTTCCCATTGACCGGGACGCGAGTCAAGATTATATAATAGGTATGGATATCAAACTGTCTATACTGTTTTACTGGCCAGTTTGTTATTGCCCATTCACAAAACCGTGTTTTGAATGCCCACGGGCCGTGTACAGTATCGTCTGCGCTATCTCAACTCCTCTTGGTATATTATATTCTGCCCTCTCTTGATCAGTTCAATTTAGATTGCTTTTATCGTATAGGTGGCGTTAACATTATACGCGAAACAGCAGCAGACAGCAGGAAACACCTGCATAAAACAGACAAACACCTCTAGAAACACCGTGATTAATTTTCAGTAAGTTAGGGGGCCCATAGTTGACCTCGACCGGGACGTGAGGCAAGACATTGCCATTAGGCCTACATTCCATGTGAATTCACACGTTGCAATGGTCGGCAGTCCTGCACTTTAGGGTAAAGATTTGATTAATTGAAGCCTGAACTGAACTGAGTGAAGGAATAAAATGGGTTTGATTTTGATTTTAGTAAAAATTAATTAGGCCCCTAGGCCTAACTAAAATAAAAACTAAAAAGTCTAAATAATAAAATAATGACGATGCGCCACTACTGTAGGCCTATACAACTTTACAGTGTAAAGTTTGTCAGCACCACCTCTTGTTTTTGTTAGTGATCTCATGATCTTCGTTTCCTTCTTCCAATAAAAATTAGGGCCTAGGTCCTACAACTTAAGTAAATTGTGTATGGAGCCCATTTATTGCCTACTAGAATTTGCGGTTCGTGGGTTGGGCGGTTCTCGGGTTGGGGGTTTATGGGATGCCGCTGACACCCATGGGAGTGCCAAGCTCATAGATTGCGTACAAGATAACTACTTATTCCAACATACCAATATTGACACAAGACACCGATTAGGACAACGGAGTAGCCTGCTAGACTTAATTATTACAAATAAAGAGTCGCTGATAACGGACGTGATAGGCAACAGCCCCCTGGGTAAGAGTGACCATATAGTCCTCAGTTTTTCACTAGATTGTTATGCAGAAGTTAGTCAGGCAGATCCGTGCGGAAGATTCATGTATGACAAAGGCAACTACGATAAGCTAAGATTAGATTTGAAATCAGTTGACTGGGAAGGAGAGCTCAAGACTCGTAAAGCCGATGACGCATGGAATTTTTTCGAAACAAAATTTAAAGATGCAATGGAAAGCAATATACCCAAGACAACGCCAAAGAGAGGAGACAGTGTTCCTAAGAAATTCAAGCCATTATGGTTGAATAAAGAAGCAATGAAAAAGGTGAAGAAAAAGTACAACTCCTGGAAGCGATACTCGAGAACCAAGCAATATCAAGACTACAAGTTTTATATCAAAGCAAGAAACGATGCCACTAAAGGGGTCAAAAGAGCTAAGAAGAATTATGAGAAGAACCTCGCAGCAGAAATTAAAGATAACCCAAAAGCTTTCTGGAAATATGTCAGATCAAAGACCAAGGTAAAGACCGGTATCAAGGATCTAAAGAAAGAAGACGGCTCCTTTGCAAGCTCTGACGGTGAAAAGGCAGAAATGTTGAACTCATTCTTTGCCAGCGTTTTTACAGACGAAGACACGAGCCATATACCTACACCCGACATAATGCACCAGGGAGATAGCTTGTCCAACATAGATATAGACATCGAGGATGTGAAGAAACAGATCAAGAAACTTAAGCCATCAAAGTCACCAGGACCGGACGGCCTTCATCCTAGAGTTTTAAGAGAATCTTGTGACGAAATTGCTGAAGCTATCACAATAATCTTCAGGAAATCTATCGAGGAGGGTGTTGTACCTGACAAGTGGAAGATAGCAGAGGTGACAGCCATTTTCAAGAAGGGGAGTCCAGCAGAAGTAGGAAATTACAGACCAGTCAGCTTAACATCGGTCGTGTGCAAGATGATGGAGGCAATCATTCGAGACCAGACAATGAAGTTCATGAAAGACAACAACATAATTTGTGACGAACAGCATGGCTTCAGACCAGGACGGTCGTGTGTTACCCAACTCCTAGAAATAATGGATATTTGGACGAAGATATTTGAAGACGGTGACGGAATCGATGTTGTGTACTTGGATTTCAGAAAGACATTTGACTCGGTCCCCCATCAGCGCCTGATTCTAAAACTAAGAGCTCATGGAATTGATGGCAACCTACTGAAATGGATTGAAAGCTTCCTTCTCGGCAGAACACAAAGAGTATCAGTCAAAGGACAGAAATCAACATGGAAGCCGGTTAGAAGTGGAATTCCCCAAGGAAGTGTACTGGGCCCTATCTTGTTTATAATCTTCATCAACGACCTACCAAATCTAATATTAAGCATGGGGAGGATATTCGCAGATGATACCAAGGTATTTACCCAAATTCACAGTGAAGAAGATTGCTACAAACTGCAGGACGACCTTGACAAGTTAGGGGAGTGGTCTAACCAATGGCAACTTAAGTTCAACGTCAAGAAATGTGGGGTTATGCACTATGGCAAGCCAAGAGATGAGTTTGAGTATTCGATGAAGGAAGAAGGTGAAGAGAGAAGACAGCTTGGGAAGTTGGAAGAAGAAAAAGACCTAGGCGTCCTTTTTGACAAATCGCTGTCCTTTACTAAGCATGTCGGTGCTGTTGTCAACAAGGCCAATCGTGTAGTTGGAGTGACTAAGAGAACTTTTGATCATATGGACATCGACATGTTCAAGATTATCTACAAGACCATGATCCGACCTCATTTGGAATATGCTAACTGTGTTTGGAGTCCATACCTGAAAGGAGACATAAACAAATTAGAGAAAGTTCAGCGTAGAGCCACGAAAATAGTTCCAAAGTATAACTTATACTATAAGTAAGCTCCCATATGCTACAAGATTGAAGAGGTTAAAACTCCCAACTCTGGCCTACAGACGACTACGTGGTGACTTAATCCAAGTTTACCGAATAATGCACAGTTTCACTGCTGTTCAACCAGATACGTTCTTCGACATGGAAGCAAGAGTTGAAGGATTGAGAGGACATAGCCTAAAGATACAAAAGAATCGCATAAAGGAAAGAACCCGACAGAATTGCTTCTCCCAGCGAATAATCAACTTGTGGAATCGACTTCCAGGCCTTATTGTTGAAGCCAAGACAACAAACTGTTTTAAGTCTGCAATTGATTCCTTCCTCGGCAAACACATCAACAGTTACGATTACATGGGAAGCACTACTTTGGAGCAAATCTCATGCAAAGTAAATTAAGTATATTAACTCTATTGCAGTCAAGTAATGATGAAAGTGGATGGGCGTTATAGGCTAAAAAGCCTTCCCTTAGTGCCCGTGACGACAGGTAAACAGGTAAAAGGTAAACAGGTACAGGAAACCCATACGTTGGTGTGTTTTTTTCTGTTTTTTCTTCCCTACCAACGTATGGGGAAATTGTATTGCGAGAAACTGTCAATTTAATTTGCTGTATGAAGTGAATGGAGTGCAACTCAAATGAGTTGTGGGTGAATTACAGCAAAACTGCTTTTCCGTTGATTTTCATACTAGCTACGCACCTTCATAAAGTCCTCATCTTTCTTTCCAGCCACTTTTTAAAACATGAAAATGCTAAATTATTCCATTATTTAATCATAATTCTCCGCCTTGTAAATGCAATGACAGAATTTTTTTTAGACATTTCGGGATCGTACCGCGGTCCAGATTAGTCTCATACCCCACCGCAAAATAACAAACATCTATATACGCTACGCACACCATTACGAACTAACGAAAATATTATTAAATATGAGACTATTCATTTAAATCAAACATGGCGCCGATTTCGATAAACATCGCGAGTGCCGTAAAGTGAATGGGATTAGAATTTCGCTTTAAATTTCAAGGGAATAGTGCATTTGTACAAAATGTTTAACGAATGGCAAGATAGATGAGAAAGAGTAGATAAGAACAAGCACAAAGAAGTGTGTTTTTGAGCTCTGGTAAGCGATACAGAAATTACCACAAAAATCATATTTAGAAGGAGTCATACTTAGGATGGGGACAGATAATAGTGAAACATGCAAAATACCCTACATGTATGATGAATAATACCAACTGATGACAAATATCCCTAAGTATGATTTGTTGTTTTTAATACTAGAGCCCATTCCTCCGCAAGAATATCTCAAGACTAGAAAAGGTACAAAGAAGGGCAATTTAGATAATTCCTACGCTTGCTGAACTTCCTTACATCGAACGATAGAAAGAGTTGAATCTACCAACCTTGGCATACAGGTAGTCTCGATAGATACCAAATCTATGATTTGGGTATCAGCTCAATGCATAAAGTTGAAGGGAACCGTTTTAGACAAAAAAATTAGTCCCCTGAGTGAAAATCCTCCGTTTTTATGTCCCACTCACCTCTTTGGAGAATCAAAGTTGTCCTTGAATGTTCACTATTTAGTCATGGCATTGCTATGAAAATAAGAGCTAGCAAAAGTGTTCAGAAAAGTGAGTCGCATTGGAATTTTTTTTAATAGGACTAGCAAGTAAAACAGGGTATAAAACACAAAATCACCTTTTTGTCGGCCATTTTGAACAAAACAACAACACAAGGTCAATTACTCAATTAGGTTTTTATTTTTCTGTGCAAGGCTACCGGATTGAATTTCATCCAAATAATAGATACATATTGGTCAAGAGCCAGGTGAACACTAAATGTTAAGTTAAACATGTCCGTTATGTCCGTAAAAACAGAATTTAGACATTCATTATTTATGTAAATTAGTCACATGATAGCTCACTTTTAGAGGGTCACGGTTCAAGTCACAGTTCTGGTTCCACTTTACAGAGTTGCTTGAACATGTACCCATATCATGGATGGGTACTGCATGGACTAGCATGCAGGAGACTACGAGGAGACATGATCCAAGTCTTCAAAATCATGAATGGACTGAATGACATGAACAATGTCATATTTGAGGTGAAAGATGCCAACTTATAAGAGGAGATTCAGAAACCAAGGACGCGACTGAAGAAAAGTGAACCCAAAGTCACGAACAATGTCATATTTGAGATGAAAGAGTTAGACGCCAACTTAGACCTAAGAGGACACAGACAGGGGATTCAGACACCAAGGGCACTACTGGAGAAAAGTGACGCCCAAAGTCACCGCAACAATGTGTTTTTTCAGAAAACCTATGTGTCACAAATGAATTAGTTGTGATTTTGAGAAGAATAAATTTATAGCAAGACACAAATGTGACAAAAGATATCACCCTAACAATCAACCCAGAGTATGTTTGGAGAAATTTGAGAAATCCTTGTCCCCCGCCCCCCCCCCCCCCCCCCAAAAAAAAGAGAAGAAATTAGCCCCGCCGGGAGCGCAATTTCCCGAAAATAATACCTTTTAATAAATTTACCTTTTAATAAATTTAAAACATACCTCTGTTTTAGACTTTATATTCTTCCTTTGAAACCAGTCAAATTTGTTAATATGCAATAACTTAAGAAGGTCTTGTTCTCTTTTAAAATCTTTTAATGATACAAATGTTAATTGTAAATTATGTTCTACAAACTTTAATAATGATTTACTGCTTGTCCCATATCTATTGCAGGTTCCGTAGATACACCAAGATTTGATCATCCAGAAGTCCAGTCGATTCTTTCACGAATCACCGGTTTTGATCTTCAGAAGATATTCCGTCCATCCAGAGAACGTCTTCACCAACCATCGTATAAGCTTGTCAGTGAGAAGAAACTTAAAGAGGTACATTGTAGGCAAATTACCACTATTCATTGAAAACCTTTGTGATCATCAGTTCAGTTGCCTGGCAGGATACATGTTGGTAATTTTGAGCTTTTATAATGAGATCAATGTGTTGGTAATTATTAAGAACAAACACTGTAAATTTATGCAAAGTGTCCATAATTTGACAACATTTGTATAATTTGAGGTAACATATTTTATAGTGTAATGAATGGGGAATTAGCTTTGTAGATCCACACAGTTAGGCCTAAAAAAAAAGAAGTTTGTTTGCCCAAACACGACCGACCCATAAAATCTCAAAACCCGATGCCTTTTCTTTTCTTTCTTTTTTAGATTTCATTTTTTTTGATTTCATTTTTTTGTAAATAATGTTTTATGTTGAAAAATATATGTATTAAATGATATTTTCATTTTAATTTGCCAAACTAATCAACTACTGCCCTGTTTTTTACTTACTTACTTATATCCACCCTTTAAAACACTAAGGAGATGCAAATCCAAGATCCTAACACTATCTAGTGAAAAACAGAACATGTCAGACCATCTAGCATGGTCTGAAGGTTTGTACTACAGGCTGCCAGCTGCCCTATTAAAAACAAAATACATGTATAAGCCCTAACCAGCCAGGCTATGTTCGTACGGTGTCGAAACTGGTGGAGGGGGGACAAAGTATGATTTTAAACCAAATAATCGCTGTGAAACCCCTTGGAATTGGCCCCCAGAACCTCTGATCACCGCGCCGCGTCCCTAATCACTCGGCTAACCTGGTAACGCTCACCTGGGCAGTGATTTTGTACACACATATCAGTTTGGTTGATGACGTCATCAAATCATATGCTATAGAATGCGCGTGGACATTGTTTTTTGCTTTAGTGAATCGTAGTGTAGGAAGGTTAGGATTTTAAAGAACATTCAAGTGTATTATTAAAACATCAACTTGTATAGTCTTTTTCTTCTCTAAAAGTGTCCATAGCCAAAAAAAAAAAAAAAAAGGTAATCGACCTACCGACCCACTTTTTTCAACTCATGTTTGGGCAAACAAACTTTTTTTTTTTAGGCCTTATAGACATCATTTTAGGAATAGTGGGTTCGCCGATGTTCACTGCAGTAGCAAACTTGTTAACATGTTTTTATTCATTTTTCTATAGATCAAAATTGTTCTTAAATTGTGAATTTTGAATTGTATAGTGCCGTGTATGAATTAGGTCAATAAATGCGTTTAGGATGATGTTTCTGCGGGGTCATGCCATTATTCACACCACATCAGCGCTCGTGCATTGATTTAGTATTGTATGCTTGAGCATTAAATGAGCAAGAAATCTTCAAATATATATTTATATAGGTATAAAGGATTGAACAGTTTTTTCTATAGACAGATAGTTGAGGACGTGTCAAGATAGCGCCCTCATTTTATAAGTCACATTGCGAGTACTAATATTATGTAAATGCCCATATATACAAGTGGCTCTTGTTTTGCACTTCAAATTCCTCTCCCATTAGGCTATATTTAAAAAAACTTTCTCAAAGCTCCTGTGCGCGTTAGTTATTAAATTGATGCGCATTAGAAGAAGATTTTTTTTCTTCTTTTTTTCTTCTTTTTTTCAAAAAAAATACAAAATCCCAAAGTTTCACAGATTTTTCAGATTTTCATTGATCACATCATTTTAAATACAAAAGGCCACTTTTACAAGGATTTCAATATTTTATATTCAAATAAAACCGCATTCCGCATTAGGTTTTGAAAAACTGAAGAGCTTTGAGACAAAGGATTTTTTTAATATATCCTTATATACTCCCTTACACCTTCAAATATAAATGTGTGATTTGATCAATTTATTTCATTTGACATTTTATGAAGATACAAGATGATGCCGCAGACGAGGCACATGATAGGCTTAAGATGCCGCCCGTAGTAGAGGAACGTAAACCAATCCAGACAGTGTTGGCTGAAAACCCGGAACTCAAAGGATTAGAAACCTCAAAACTTGTCTTCACTGATATAACGTATGGACTAAGGGACAGGGTAAGTGGGGCTTATGGTAATTGGTATTTAGTACAAGGCTCAAAACCACTAAAAACGGCCAATTACGCAAAATACGTGTCGCATGCCTTCAATTAAGAATAACTATGAAAATTGGAAAGTGATTATAAACTACATGCATTATACATTTTCAATATATAATAGACTAAAACTTCTGAAAATTCTAGGACTTGGGTATTATTATTTTGGAAGTTACGATTTCGTAAATACGCTAAACCGGGCAAAAACCATATGTCGCAAATCACTATCTATAGATAGTTTGTGATGTTGTTGAAGAAAACAAGTCCTGTCGAGCATAAAAGTAGTACTAGAAAGCAAACACAGTTGCATGCTTTACCAAAAAAACCAAAAAAAAACATTAGAAATATGCAGAGGTTAATTATTTTTAAATTGATAATTGTCGCAAAGTTCCATGAAACATACGTTACCGTATACATATAAACTCACCCTTTCCCACCTTTTTTCAGTTTTAAGTCATATTTCTTTCTTTTATAAAATAACTAACACCTCGTCTAAAGCCTATATGAATGGAGATATAATTTGGGGAAAAGCTTTGGAGAAAAAAAAATACATCTAGTATCGATTTTGTGACCGTATTGTGACAGTATAGTTAAGAAAAGTAACCTACGTTACCAATTTTATCAGAATTAAACAATTGGGTGTATACAAGGGATATACTAAACATAAGTACATGGTACCCTTATCTAACTGAAATTATTTTATTTCATCAGCGACCGTAAATCATGAACTGGGTCACAGGGAAGTTCAAAGGAAACATCCGTTACCGAAACATACGTGACTGCCATTTCACCCACCTCAACTTATTTTAGTAAAATCGTAACGATCACCCCCTAGCAAGTGCTATTATACCGCCATCATGCGTCTAGGAGAGGTTGGAAACAAAAATGGTTGCAAAATGGTGCTTCTTAACAGACCCATGTGTAACGTAGGTTGCATCAATTGTAACGTAGGTTGCATCAATTGTAACGTAGGTTTCAATTTCACCTTTGCCTTTGTATGGTAGAATTTATAAGTACATGTTGTGTTTAAAGCGTGTGATATAAAATACAAAGTAGACAAACAATAAAGTACATTGTTTCAATGGAATAGGCATATTTTACGGACTTTAAAAGGCTTGCCAATCTAACATTTGAGCCATTGGTAACGTAGGTTTCATCAGTAAATTTTAACATTAACATTTAAAAAATAAAAAGTTGAGAATATTACGTGCTCATATTTGTCCGAGTCAAAATTCAAAGTGTTATCTTTAATTCTTTAGGTGTTACAATAGTTTTGAGAACATTTGAATTCTCACCAATTCTGAAATCCGAATTGGTCGTTTTTAGTGGTTTTGAGCCACAAGACCCTTGTAGACGAGGCACTTGATAGGCTTAAGATGCCGCCTGTAGTGGAGGAACGTAAACCAATCCAGACAGTGTTGGCTGAAAACTCTTAAGGGCAGTGTCAACCCGGCACTTGTTTCAAAAATTAAATTTCACATTTCTCTATAATTATTTTATACTTTTATATGTATTCTATCATTACCATCATAAATTACTAATCGAAAGCGATTATTTCCCATTCTTTTGGGGGATTTTAAATTGTTGTTTTGGTAAGTTTGAGTCAGGAAAAGGCGCATGGTTATTTGGCGGGAATTTAAGCGGAGTTCCGCGCTTTTCAAATGCTGCGACAGCTGTTCGATCATTGCGTCGCGCGCTGAAACTTCCCGCGCGTTAAACTAGACGCGCCGCTTTATATCTGCGACGTAGACGCGAAAAACAAAAGAGCGCAAAACAATGTCTAAAAATGTAAACAAAGGCCTATCTTACGATCATTTAAATTTCAGTTTTCTTCCAATTTCTTCACATTGTGACAATATAAATTGAATCTGATAGTTTATTTTGATTGTTCATAATAGTATACTCGCCTTTTAGGTCACACGCCCTTGTATTCCATGAACATTTAGCTTTAAATGGTGGAAAATGTCAATATTTTTACTAAATCAATGTTTTCTAGAAGTTCAAATTTGAAGGAATTTTACGCATTTTCAGACAAGATAACTAAAAAAATATAAAACTATCAGGTAAGCTTTTATTAACATTGTGTAGAGGACTTTCAGCGCTAGGAGGCAAATTTTTATTTTTTCGATTATGGATTTTAAACTCGAGATATGAATCCATTTCTAGCGAAATGTATGCAAAAAAACACGACTTTTACACTTTCCCGATGTTTTTAGCAATATTTCCAAAACTAAGGCCATGCGTTTTGAACTCGCCACCCTTTTGCGTTGCGTGTCCGATTTTTAACATTTTACGCCATATGCACTTCAAGTTAGCATATCACTCAAACTACTTGCCCTACCCCATAAAAAGTATACATTTTCTTAAAGGAAATTCCATGAGGAATCCAATTATGCTATTGAAATTAGGGTAGGACCTAGTGGTAACATGTTATGATTCACAATGTTTGATTTTAAAAATAATATCTTATATTTTTTTGAGATCCATGTAATTCTTATACCTACCCATGACATAATGTTCTTTGCATTTTTGAATTCCTTATGATATTACTAACAAGCACATCTATGATTGTCAAGGGTTACTATATTGGTAAAATAACATACAGGCTAATGAATGTGCCCCAATTTTTTTTAAATATTTTGTTAGAGTTTACACTTATATTTGGTTCACTATGCCCCCTACACTGATTTAAACAGCATTTTTGAATTGCCCATGTTGAGAGCTTTCCAAAAATGTATAATTTTGCTATCACAGGTTGAATACTTTTTCCGATAGAGTAATTTATATGAATTGGGGTTAAAATGTGCGTTTACTGTGTAGCGAATAGGGAAAAAATCGATGATCATGCGACTTATCCATAATTAATAGCTGTTACATAAGGTTGACAAGTCTGTTAATACACAGACATTAAAGACTATTAAATAACCTTTAAGAAGAGACCAAAATCATGTTTGTAGCTCATACAGAGGTGATTTGATTCAAGTTTAAAGGCACTGCTTGGCACGCAATTGTTTTTTTCCCATAGAGTTTATGTGTACCGCTTCCGCCCCCTCCGCTTCCGCCCCCTCCTCCACCTCGAATGTTCCCAACTCAATCAACCACATCTCCCCCATTTAAGAAGTTAAATGCTTCTTATTTAGAGGTTATGTAATGCCATTATTTAGCTTTCAAATGAGACTAAAACCATGACAATATCTTTTTGCGTTCCCGAGTTATCGGGATTTGAGCAGAACACGATTCGGAAAAGCGCAACGACACCACCTTTTTTGGGTGGCGAGTTCAAAACACGTGGCCCTAAGCCTTATTTCGGAAAAAGAAACAAATGCCTCCTAGACAAAATTGTCTTGTTTACAAAAATGTATATTAGAACAAATTACCATTTTTTATTTTATAGTTATGCTATCTGAAAAATTTGGGGTAAAACAATCGCTTTTTGGTTCATTTCTCAAAATTTAGTTTATTTGGTATCACATTGATATCACCATCGGATTCCTTATCAAATTTCCTTTCTATAAATGTATACTTTTATGTACTTTTATTCAATATTCTCAAACTTAGAAGCAAAAGTTGATCATCAAAATAATAGGGTTGACACTTCCCTTAAGTAGGCTAGGCTAAGCAGGGACGTTATTTCTGGAAATCATGCTTCCGAGACTCAATTTATTTTTTGGGTGGGACATACATGTACTCTTCAAAATTGTTAAAATTGTGTCATGTGTGTTTCAAATTTTGGGGCAGACTCATATTTCCTGGGATACTCTCCGACCTCTAGTCCGATGAACTTGGCAGAGATCAAAATTCACAGGGGCGAAGGGCAGTTAACCCCCAGTTTTCACAAACTAGCTCTCTGAGAAAATGTTGGCCTTTATAGATAGTAAAATGTACTCAAAATGCTACTTTTGGCAGAATTTGCTCAAACTAGCCTTCAAAGCTAAAAAATAATTTTGACCCTGGTACTTATTTCAAAATAGAGTAGTTTTTTGTTGACTAGTCAAGACTGGACTAGTCTCAAGTTATTGTTCAAAAACATTCTAAATGACATGACTTTAACTGATGAGTTACTTAAAAATTATGTCGTGCATTGACTTGAATCTGATATAAAACTGGTTAACCTTTTAATATGTAAACCTTATCTTAACTGTTATGCAGGATAGAATGATAGCAGTTCGTGAGCCATGCGGGTCATTACGTCTTGCCACCTGGGATGAGCGGGATCGCATCACACAGGTGTACAAGCCTAGAGAACGCAGAGAGATGACGCCTCCAAAACTATTTGACGATCAAAATTTACCGGTAATAGGTTTAATATATCATATATAGTTATTATCAGTCTTGATTACTGTTCCACTTTAAACATTTAACCTGGTGGAAACAAATTCAAAATCGTGTGCAACATTAGCACCATTTTATACATGTTTGTAAGAAACATTGTTTCACATAATTACTGTTATGAGAACAAAATGATCTTTCTAATAATGAGGAGACCACTGATTTTAATGAGTGAAGCTGTGTATAATTCTATCAGTTCCAAATTGGCGAGACATGCATTTTTGTCTCACCACAGATAAAAGTAATCCAAGTTTACACGGACAATTTTGGCTAATGGCTATAATAAGCACACAATTTTCCGAATGCAGGCATCACACATTCGATTCCACAAGGCGCTTTGTTGCGTTCATGTGTGCCTGCACCCTTCTGTATTAATTCACTACTTTAATTAATGAGGTTCGCCAATTTGGAACTGATCAAACTACAGGGTGAGTAAAAAACCTGCAAAAGTGAAAAGAAGCCATCTTGTTTTCAAAACTAAGTTGAAGTTTGAAACTTTTTAAACTTTGCAAGAATTATATTGTTCCAAACTTTATGTGAAAAAATAAAGTCAGTCACATTTTTTGTTTGTCTTTGCTAAATCTTTTAGCTGAACAACCCTATTTACTTGTTTGTCCATGAGCATAGTGATTTTCAATTGAAATTGCACAGATTTTGTGTTCACATTTTAAAATCCCGCCAACAAAAACTGAAATAATTTGATTTTATTGACATTTAGAACATTGTAAGCATATTCATAGCATGGGATGTAAATTCATTATTCTATCTCCCATGTACACAAGAAAGGATGCATTAAATTCCAATAACGTCACAAATTTACTTGAATGTTCAGATTTTAATGAAAGACGCATTAAGCAATCTAATGCGTGTTTTGGGTGTTTCGTGGACAAGCGTGTGAAATGGGTGAATGGGTAATAGGTTCCCCAAAGGCAAACGAAAGATGCGATTGACTTTATTTTGTCACATGAAATTAGGAACAAATATGTTATATTTATCAATTTTAAAAAGATTCAAACATCAACATGGTTTTGAAAACAAGATGGCTTCTTTCCACTTTTGCAGTTTTTTGACTCGCCCTGTATAGCATCAGTTAGATTGTTAGATATAAAGGGCCCAAGATTCAGGTTTAACTACTAGATATTCAAGAAACTGAAGTTTATGCTAAAACCCTGAAGTTTTTTGTCATCACCTCCATCCCTGTATCAACCTTATTATTTAAATATTTTGACATATGTTCAATAATTTGTTTTATTCTTTTCATCATCAGCAAGCATTTTCTGAAGACAGACATGAGATGGTGCTAGATGCTGCCTGTGCACAGTTTGAACCAGATGCAGCCGATTTCATTAGGGTAGGTAACCAAATATTTATACTTATTAGAAGCACTATGGTCTATTTGGCCATCACAAGACAGTGACGTAACTGCGTTTTGTACTAATTGCAGCTCATAACACTCGGGTCTACTTGAGGCGCTGGCGTATACACATCAGCGTTGAAAGATGGAAGGTACATACGTGTTCGTAAAGGCTGCGTCTGTTAGGGGACGTCACTGTCCAGAGGAAGCCAAATAGAGTATAGTTCTGTGCCGTCATCTGCCAAAGGCGAGCGCTAGAAGCGAGCCATCCCGTTAGGATTCTTGCTGAATAATTATATGATTATCCCCCACTCATTTTCATTCCCCCCCCCCCCCCCTCCACTGATGGGCTGGTACTTATGTGGAACTTTTGATTCACATTATATTGATTTCTATTCTGGATATCCACCTGAATTGCTCAAGTTAAAATCTCAATGCAGGAAGTTAGTCCGATAATTATTGAAATAAATGTGTAGCAGTCTATTGTCCTAATGATTAAGTTAGTCATAACTGTTAAAATGAAATTTGTGGCAGACTATTGTCCTAATCATGAAATTAGTCAGATAATTGTCTAGATGAAATTTGTAGCAGTCTATTTTCCTAATCATAAAGTTAGTCAGATAATTGTTGAAGTGAAATTTGTAGCGGTCTATTGTCCTAATCATAAAGTTAGTCAGATAATTGTTGAACTTAGATTTGTAGTCCTAATCATAAAGTGAGTCCGATAATTGTCGAAGTGAAATTTGTAGCGGTCTATTGTCCTCATCATCATCATCATCATCATCGGTCGTCCTTGGACGGAATATTGGAAGCAGCAGTTACAAATTTCCTCCAAGCAAGTTTATCCAACATAAGCTGTTGAACTTCATTGGGTTCAAGATCAAGGTCCTTTGAGATGCTGTCAGGATAGGTGGTGGATCTCCTGCCACGGGATGAATGGCCTTCACTTGGAGTCCAGAAAAGCACTCGGGAGACAGGTTGATCGGATGCTCGAAGGCAGTGTCCAGCAAACTGGAGCCGTCGCTTCCTTACTGAGTTAGCCAGCGGAGGAATTTCACCATACACCTCTTCATTAGTTTTGTGGTCTCTCCAACTGATGTTAAGGACTCTCCTCAGCAACTGTGTGTAGCATCCATTTATTCTGTCCTCAAAAGTCTTTGTAACTGTCCATGTCTCTGAACCATATAGTAGAATACTTTAATCATAAAGTTAGTCAGATAATTGTTGAAGTGAAATTTGTAGCGGTCTATTGTCCTTTTCATAAAGTTAGTCAGATAATTGTTGAAGTGAAATTTGTAGCGGTCTAGTGTCCTAATCATAAAGTTAGTCAGATACTTGTTAAAATGAAATTTGTAGCGGTCTATTATCCTAATCATAAAGTTAGTCAGATAATTGTTGAAGTGAAATTTGTAGCGGTCTATTGTCCTAATCATGAAGTTAGTCAGATAATTGTTGAAATAAAAGTTGTAGTCCTAATCATAAAGTGAGTCAAAGGATTGTCAAAATGAAATTTGTAGCGGTCTATTATCCTAATCATAAAGTTAGTCAGATAATTGTTGACGTGAAATTTGTAGCCGTCTATTGTCCAAATCATAAAGTTAGTCGGATCATTGTTGAAGTGAAATTTGTAGCGGTCTATTGTCCTAATCATAAAGTTAGTCAGATGATTGTTGAACTTAGATTTGTAGTCCTAATCATAAAGTGAGTCCGATAATTGTCGAAGAGAAATTTGTAGCTGTCTATTGTCCTAATCATGAAGTTAGTCAGATAATTGTTGACGTGAAATTTGTAGCCGTCTATTGTCCAAATCATAAAGTTAGTCGGATCATTGTTGAAGTGAAATTTGTAGCGGTCTATTGTCCTAATCATAAAGTTAGTCAGATGATTGTTGAACTTAGATTTGTAGTCCTAATCATAAAGTGAGTCCGATAATTGTCGAAGTGAAATTTGTAGCGGTCTATTGTCCTAATCATAAAGTTAGTCAGATAATTGTTGAAGTGAAATTTGTGGCAGTCTATTGTCCTAATCATAAAGTTAGTCAGATAATTGTTGAACTTAGATTTGTAGTCCTAATCATAAAGTGAGTCCGATAATTGTCGAAGTGAAATTTGTAGCGGTCTATTGTCCTAATCATAAAGTTAGTCAGATAATTGTTGAAGTGAAATTTGTAGCGGTCTATTGTCCTTTTCATAAAGTTAGTCAGATAATTGTTGAAGTGAAATTTGTAGCGGTCTATTGTCCTAATCATAAAGTTAGTCAGATAATTGTTGAAGTGAAATTTGTAGCGGTCTATTGTCCTAATCATGAAGTTAGTCAGATAATTGTTGAAATAAAAGTTGTAGTCCTAATCATAAAGTGAGTCAAAGGATTGTCGAAATGAAATTTGTAGCGGTCTATTATCCTAATCATGAAGTTAGTCAGATAATTGTTGAAGTGAAATTTGTAGCCGTCTATTGTCCAAATCATAAAGTTAGTCGGATAATTGTTGAAGTGAAATTTGTAGCAGTCTATTATCCTAATCATAAAGTTAGTCAGATAATTGTCGAAGTGAAATTTGAAGCAGTCTATTATCCTAATCATAAAGTTAGTCCGATAATTGTTGAAGTGAAATTGATAGCGGTCTATTATCCTAATCATAAAGTTAGTCAGATAATTGTCTAAATGAAATTTGTAGCCGTCTATTGTCCAAATCATAAAGTTAGTCGGATAATTGTTGAAGTGAAATTTATAGCGGTCTATTATCCTAATCATAAAGTTAGTCAGATAATTGTTGAAGTGAAATTGATAGCGGTCTATTATCCTAATCATAAAGTTAGTCAGATAATTGTCTAAATGAAATTTGTAGCAGTCTATTATCCTAATCATAAAGTTAGTCAGATAATTGTTGAAGTGAAATTGGTAGCAGTCTATTATCCTAATCATAAAGTTAGTCAGATAATTGTTGAAATGAAATTTGTAGCAGTCTATTATCCTAATCATAAAGTTAGTCAGATAATTGTTGAAGTGAAATTTATAGCAGTCTATTATCCTAATCATAAAGTTAGTCCGATAATTGTCTAAATGAAATTTGTAGCAGTCTATTATCCTAATCATAAAGTTAGTCAGATAATTGTTGAAGTGAAATTTATAGCAGTCTATTATCCTAATCATAAAGTTAGTCCGATAATTGTCTAAATGAAATTTGTAGCAGTCTATTATCCTAATCATAAAGTTAGTCAGATAATTGTTGAAGTGAAATTGGTAGCAGTCTATTATCCTAATCATAAAGTTAGTCAGATAATTGTTGAAATGAAATTTGTAGCAGTCTATTATCCTAATCATAAAGTTAGTCAGATAATTGTTGAAATGAAATTTGTAGCAGTCTATTTTCCAAATCATAAAGTTAGTCAGATAATTGTTAAAATGAAATTTGTGGCAGACTATTGTCCTAATCATAAAGTTAGTCAGATAATTGTTGAAATGAAATTTGTAGCAGTCTATTTTCCAAATCATAAAGTTAGTCAGATAATTGTTGAAATGAAATTTGTAGCAGTCTATTGTCCTAATCATAAAGTTAGTCAGATAATTGTTGAAATGAAATTTGTAGCAGTCTATTTTCCAAATCATAAAGTTAGTCAGATAATTGTCTTAATGAAATTTGTAGCAGTCTATTATCCTAATCATAAAGTTAGTCAGATAATTGTTGAAGTGAAATTTGTAGCGGTCTATTGTCCTAATCATAAAGTTAGTCAGATAATTGTTGAAATGAAATTTGTAGCAGTCTATTTTCCAAATCATAAAGTTAGTCAGATAATTGTCTTAATGAAATTTGTAGCAGTCTATTATCCTAATCATAAAGTTAGTCCGATAATTGTCTAAATGAAATTTGTAGCAGTCTATTATCCTAATCATAAAGTTAGTCAGATAATTGTTGAAGTGAAATTTATAGCGGTCTATTGTCCTAATCATAAAGTTAGTCAGATATTTGTTGAAATGAAATTTGTAGCAGTCTATTTTCAGAATCATAAAGTTAGTCAGATAATTGTTGAAGTGAAATTTGTAGCGGTCTATTGTCCTAATCATAAAGTTAGTCCGATAATTGTCTAAATGAAATTTGTAGCAGTCTATTATCCTAATCATAAGTTAGTCAGATAATTGTTGAAATGAAATTTGTAGCAGTCTATTTTCCAAATCATAAAGTTAGTCAGATAATTGTTAAAATGAAATTTGTGGCAGACTATTGTCCTAATCATAAAGTTAGTCAGATAATTGTTGAAATGAAATTTGTAGCAGTCTATTTTCCAAATCATAAAGTTAGTCAGATAATTGTTGAAATGAAATTTGTAGCAGTCTATTGTCCTAATCATAAAGTTAGTCAGATAATTGTTGAAATGAAATTTGTAGCAGTCTATTTTCCAAATCATAAAGTTAGTCAGATAATTGTTGAAGTGAAATTTGTAGCGGTCTATTGTCCTAATCATAAAGTTAGTCAGATAATTGTCTAAATGAAATTTGTAGCAGTCTATTATCCTAATCATAAAGTTAGTCAGATAATTGTTGAAATGAAATTTGTAGCAGTCTATTTTCCAAATCATAAAGTTAGTCAGATAATTGTTAAAATGAAATTTGTGGCAGACTATTGTCCTAATCATAAAGTTAGTCAGATAGTTGTTGAAATGAAATTTGTAGCAGTCTATTTTCCAAATCATAAAGTTAGTCAGATAATTGTCTTAATGAAATTTGTAGCAGTCTATTATCCTAATCATAAAGTTAGTCCGATAATTGTTGAAGTGAAATTTGTAGTGGTCTATTTTCCTAATCATAAAGTTAGTAAGATAATTGTCTAAATGAAATTAGTAGCAGTCTATTTTCCTAATAATAAAGTTAGTCAGATAATTGTTGAAATGAAATTTGTAGCAGTCTATTTTCCAAATCATAAAGTTAGTCAGATAAATGTTAAAATGAAATTTGTGGCAGACTATTGTCCTTATCATGAAGTTAGTCAGATAATTGTTGAAATGAAATTTTTGATAGTCTATTGTCCTAATCATGAAGTTAGTCAGATAATTGTTAAAGTGAAATTTGTAGCAGTCTATTGTCCTAATCATAAAGTTAGCCAGATAATTGGTGAAATAAAAGTTGTAGTCCTAATCATAAAGTGAGTCAGAGGATTGTCGAAATGAAATTTGAAGCGGTCTATGGTCCTAATCATAAAGTTGTCAGATAATTGTTGAAATGAAATTTGTAGCAGTCTATTGTCCTATCATAAAGTAAGTCACATAATTGTTGAAATGAAATTTGTAGCAGTCTATTGTCCTAATCAAAGTTAGTCGGATAACTGTTGAAATGAAATACAAAAGAACAATCAATTCTTTAAGTGAGAAAATGTATCCACTCAAATATGGAATACAACCCCCAAAATCATTCCAACTTAATCCTAGTCGCTTGGGAGTGGTCTCATTTTGACATTGCTTAGAGTCTAAAATTGTGGCATTGACAGAGAACCTTAAAGTTGTGAAATAATAGCCACTGCATCATTCCACCAATTGTTGACATTGCAAAAAGCATGCTGTACAAAAATGTGACGGAATGAAGAGGTTGTTTCCAAAGCCTATCACGTCCCATTTAGTTGAAATTTAGTGGCTTTCCAATGCTATTTGTTGTAATTTAAGGTTTGTAAAACTGAAGGTCCCATGTCTCTACTACAGTATGACACAAGTTTTTGCTGTGAAGTTATGAAATTTGGAAATTATTAATTTATTTTGTTTTCTTTAGTGTTTTTTCTTGATATATGTTTTGCTTGCTGTTTTCTTGAATTGGATGTAAGATTTTGGAAACAGGCCCTTCAAATGCAGAAATGTGTTGACTTTTACTTTGTCAACATCCGCCGGATTTGTATTAAAAAAATTGCGTACTAAATACGTGACATGTACTTTCAGGTGCATCACAGAGTTTATGAAGATCTAGAGAGAACAGCCAAATATGATACGCTAAGATCTACAAGACATTTTGGAGGAATGGCTTACTACTTGGTTAGGCAGAGAAGAATAGACGCGCTGCTTGTAGATATGATACAAAGAAATTTGTAAGTGACTGTTTGTAAGGGCTCAATCTGATTAACATATATGGTTTTGATATGAATATATGATCAACTGTGTTTAACACTTTATGCAGGGGCTGGTCTTTGAAAATGCTTGATGAGGAAACAGCAATTGTCTGCTGCACTGTTATAAAAAAAAAAGAATGGGTGAATGGGTTGCAGGCATGATACTCATATCAGGTGAAAAAATCTGAAATTCCCTGAAATATCAGAAAAAACAGACTTGTGCTAAATTGCCTAAAAATATATACATTTGAGAGTGAAAAATGTCTACTTTCCGATTTTTTTTCTACAAAGTATCATGCCCGAGGTTGGAGCCTTCTTTCAAGATCAAAAGAAAGATCAATGTTGTGTTAACGTTATATTCACTCAGTGGTGGCTCTGAATAGAGCCTTTTTTAATCTTGAAATCACCTACATTTTGATGTTTCAAAAATGGAGGGTAAGATAATTAAGATATTCTGTATGATCAATCATATACATTAGGTTACATGTTGTGTTTAAAATTGTATGTAGGGGCTGGACTTTGACGATGCTTGAGGAAACCGCAGTGCACTGTTGTATGAGCTCTTTTTCCTCTTATCTTGTTTGGCGCAAGTTTGCACAAGTCCTTCTAAAAACATGACATGCAAATGCAAAGGAAGCACATATATCACATTATCTTATAAATATATAGATTCATTTGAAATATATAATGTATTGATAGAGAATGCAGGGAAATATCTCATTATGTGTTATTCAATTCATTCTGTTTTTACAACGTCATGGGTTACCTCACAAGACATTGCAGAATGGTGTTATGGGTTCCGTTGTGTTGGCCTCCATGGTGTGACAGGTTGGTTCTTCTGTAAAGCTCATCAAATTGCCATCTCTCCTCTTCCCAATCGTTGTTGTTACTCTTGGGGACCACTAAATAATCCCCATATGTTTTTGTGGATAAGAAGTCTCATTCATGTTAATAGTATAATATATGGCTATATAAAATCATATTCCCAAAGTAATCCGTACCTAATTGCTTTCATATATTTATGTATGATTTATTTTCTAGAATCACTGATGCAGAAGACATGTTGATATTAACCCACATGATGCATCCACAAAGTAAATCAGCGTTAGAAACTAAGGAAAAGCAACTGAAAGGTTTAGATATTATAAAGGTGAGTTGTCTTGATTCAGTCCAGGAGCAGTGCACAAACTTGAGAACTTATATAGGGTGTCCCTAAAAAAAGGGTGCACATGTTCCATGTCATTGCCCTCATTGATGATCACTCAGTATTTGGCTGTAATTTTTATATAATCATAAAGATAATTTAGTTGGCTTTCGAATGTCGTTAGTTCGATTGTAATTGGTTTTCCCAATCCAGTGATATGCTTGGTCAATCACGAGTACTTAAAAACAGGTTGTGCCCCTTTTTAAGGAAAAAAGATGTGGAAAGAGCCATTTTTTTTCATTTAATAATCAGTATTTATTAGTTTACATTTTATATGAGCTTCAGGATGACTACATTACCTTTGAAATGCTGTTTGTTTGTCTCATTTGCTCTATCCTATCTAGTTGGAGCTGTTATGGCACCACAGGGAAGGTTTGGTTCACATTCCTCTAAAAGCACCAAATTTGGCCCATATGTTGCTCATACCATTCTTTTGATTTTTGATGGATACTAAAATTTGAGCCTTCTGGGATGGCCATATTGGCCAATTCCAATATGGCCCCATACTGGGGGATAAAAAAAATCAAATTGCTTTAATTAAGCTGACAAGCATATCAAATTGTTTGTCTGAGCGCAACACAATTTTGATATTGTTTGCTCATGGTAAAACAAGCATATCTCGGGATAGACTAGAAGCAAGTTCGACAGTACAAACTGCTTACAAAACCTTCTTAGGTTATCTTGAAGCTCGTACAAACACCAAATCCAAAATGTTTAACAAAACAATGAAAATGACACATTCCCCAAAAAGCATCTTGTTCTTAAAGTGGCACAAACCTAATTTTGAGTGCTCATTGTTGATCACACATATTTGTTAATGGAAAAAGTACACACAATCAAATAAACGGCATTAGAAAGACAACTAAATTATCTTTATATTATATAAAGATTACAGCCAAATACCAAGCAATCAATGAGAGCAATGATGTGGGTCACATGGACCCTTTTTTAGGGACACCCTGTATAGGCATCACTTCCTGTTGAAATAATTTGTTACATCACTTACTGCATAGTCAAATTATCAAGTATTTTGTTTGTACTTCTATCTTCAGTATCTGGCTACCATTGATATTGCATTGCCTCTCAAGGGTTTTCTTCTCCCTTGTATTGCTCAATTGATTTAACTAATTGTTTAATTGTACAATTTAGAAAGATATTGTAGTAAGATTGTAGACTAAATTGATGAATTGCAAGCTGGTGAATAGATGACAAACATGACACACATTTTGAATTAAATTAAGAAGCTGCCATGACTGATTCATATTGTGTAATAATTAAATGTGTTCTAAAATAAAAGAGGAAACATACACACATTCCCCGCATTTAAAATTCACAGCAGTGCATGATCTAATGATTTTCAAACTATTTTTTTCTTTTCTTTCCAATATTTCTCGGAACAGGCATACATCCAATCTGATGCCGGTCAATCAGGAAGACTAGAACTAGTATTGCAGGCTTATGAAAATGAACAATCTGCAAGTACAGCTACATCAGATCATGCAACGGGATCATAATAGTTATGAACAACCTAGTAAAGCATACAAACCTAACTGTGAGGAGTACATGGCTGTATTATGTATTGCCTTCTTCAGTGCGGTGAGGTCATCTCAAGTGACCCCTGCTTAAGATTTGTACTGTAATGAGATTGCATCTGCAACTCCTTTGAGATCATGGACGTATCCAGGCAGACTTAAGAAAATGGTTATCCTAGCACTGGCATACAAGCGACTTACTCTCCATATAAGGACCATGTGATTGATGTCTACGGAAGTGACATTAATATTAATGCTTGACAAAGGATATTTTAGAGTCTATTTCATGTTCACAAGACAGTGAAGTCACTGTGCCCTACCAAGGTGCTGATGCCCGCACCTACACCCACACACAGAAAGACTGAAAATTCATTGTAAATGATGCACCTGTAAAGTTTTGCCACTGTCCAAAGGAAGTTAATTATATTATAGATTTATTATTTGAAAGATTTTACCATGTCGCCATTATTTTCTTTTCCTGTCTTGCTAGATTGTATTCCGCTACAATTCAGCTGCTGACTCCATGCAGCAAATGTCCTCTATTCATGGGGTTTTCAGGCCATGGCCTTTGCATTTTTGACCCACTACAACAAAACCCACAGGAAGTTGTCAGAACACTTATGGAAATACAGCTCAATAAATTTGTTACAATTCATTAGAAAACAAATGTATCTTCAAGTGAAATATTAAGTTTTCATGGACAAATGTTTGAGCAATTCTGATAAGTGATACTTCATTTTAAAGCTGGTAATATATCATTCTAAACATCGACAAATCATTAAAAAAAAACAATTCCTCACTTATGGTGGAAGGGGTTATAATAGTGGGTCACATTTTGAGGGTTTAGTGCAACAAAGGGCTATCTGCATTTCGGTCATTTTGATACCAAAATCTTATTTTGGCCAAAATGCAGATAGCCCTTTGTTGCACTAAACCCTCGATTTGTAGTTGTACACCGCCTATAAGTGAAATCATCTTGTTTGTCAAATTAATTTTCTTGATGGAAGATCATGTATGTACAGATATTGTATGGACATCAAACTTTACAACATGCACTCATAACCTGGATGGACATCAAACTTTACAACATGCACTCATAACCTGGATGGACATCAAACTTTACAACATGCACTCATAACCTGGATTAGTTTGATAAATCAGTGCAAATAAAAACTAACAGTTGAGCAGCCTTGGTTTGTATTTTGTTATAAATCTGCATGCTGTAAATTGCGTCTCAATAATAGTATAATGGATTACATTAAACAGGCATGAGAATCCTCAGGAATAAGCAGGAATTCCTGCTTTTTAGTAGTCAATATTTACGCCGTTTTATTTAATTTTAGCCTGTTTTTGGCCTTTTTTGCCCAATTTCACGCACTTTTTCAGGAATTTTCACCACTTTCCTGCTTTTTCCTGCTTTTTTCAAAATTCCATTCTCATGCCTGATTAAATTATGATGAGGGTTATACTGTGTAAAGGTTCATAAAATCTTATCTTAAAATGTTCTGGCAACCAATGTTACCTTTCTGAACTCAAGTTTGTTATTATTTAATCAGTTCCAAATTGGCGAAAATTCTGAGGCTAATATTTATCTGTGGTTCAAAAGGAAATACCTATTTGCCCACTGCTTGCTGATACTTGCATTTGATGCAAAAACACACCTTTCACCATTAAATATTTGCAACGACATGGATTCGTTTTGTGCATGGACAAATACAGGCCTCACAATACTTTCCAATTTGGAATTGATTAAATTGGGTGACTTTAGTGAAACTAAAATTAGGGGTCAGTTTTTTAAAAAGTGCAGCCTGGTTCAGACAAATTATTTGTAAGCTTGGAATCCTTTGTTGCTATACCAACCTGTGTCACCATATCATGCTCCTCGTGGTGTCTAAAAACTGTTTGCAAAAAAGCCAATAGAATCTTCAACTTTTTTCTTCATAGTCTATTCTTCTGTTCAGCGTTCGAAATAGCGGTAATCTGTGAACCCGAAATGACCAAATTTACTGGCGGGTAACCAGTTTTCCTTGACGATTATCCGATGGATAACTAGAATTGAGCAAAATCTCAATTTCACCATGATACATAATAGTGTTGTGCTCCAACGACCTTAGTAATAATCTTATAAATGAAGGCAAATTGTTGAGGAAAATGCATGCAGATTGTTGACAAATTTATAAGCGCATAGATAATTATGGGGTGCCGATTTCAACATCAGATGGGATTTCTGGATATAGACTCGAGACATATTCGAAAGAGAATTCAAGTTTTGGTGTCAGCAACATCAATGTTTTTGTGTGTATGAATAAGATGTGTGAGTAATAAATTGTGTTCATTGAGATATAAACATGCTACGTAATAAACCATGTTTACAAGTTGAAATTGCCTTCTGTGTCAACGTCAAGGTACATGTAAATTTTAGAAAAGTTCTTTTGCAAAAAAATTAGATAACGCCATCCATCAAAATTGAATTGAACACGCCATGCTGCTATGGACAAAACAAGATTTCAAAGACTTTTCCTATTTTTTCCTAATTAGGATACGCAATTTTTTTAGATGTTTTTATATATTTTTATGTCCAAGGCATTATGACAGGGACTATAGGTGCTGGTCAGACACACTTCCCCAATCTTGTGGTGCGATCAGGGGAGCTATCATATGCTGATGAACACCTTTTACACTTTCCACATGGCTATTGGTTTTATCATAATACAAAACAGATTTTTCACAAACCTTTCTCAACTTTCAAAGTCTATCTCAAGGATTACTGTACCAATACTAGACATGTTTGTACTTATTTCGATGCATTTCTCTTGATGATTCAAAATATGGTGATGAAATTCAATAATTTTGAACATTTTGTGACATTTTGGGATGTAGTCTGCAGACGCCTGCCGTGTGGAAAGTGTTAAGATTGACAAAGCCGACTTTTTGCAGCCACAGGATTGTGATCTATCCTCATATGACTCCATTTTCTCATGTGATAGTTTTATTATCAAAACACCTATTACTTTGTAGGTGTAGGGTTATGAACAATCAGATTTATGAACAATCAGATTATCCATTGTATTTGTGTTTCCCTAAAAATGTTTTGGTGCAAACCTGAGATACCCAGACATGCCAACCTCTGGGATCAGAAAACTGTATTCTGAAACCCCCCAAACCTGTATTTTTCATTGAAAACCCGTATTTTTAAATAAGCTTACTTTTAGTCCGATTTTCTTCCCTGCATGACAACATATTAAATTCGCAAGTTATTCCTGGCAAAGAAGTTTCATAATTTTCATTATTCCAATTACTTTCTGGCGTATTTTGACTTTTTTTGCCGAAGAAAGTTTGTTTTCATTCACAACTGTGTGCCACCATTTTAATTCATCATAAGTGTACATCCACCAGTCATCAAGATTACCGTACATTCCCTGGCACTGTAGGGGAGAGTGGGGTATGTTGGAACGCGAGGTTAGTTGAAACATTGAGATTTTCCTAAAAACCAACAATTAATTTCTAGAAACACTGCCATCAGGTGGTGTGCAAAAGCAACCCCCACATACCACATTGCCTACAGCACATGGGTGTCAGTCTTCTTGGAGTTAGAAAAGAAAATTCAATTTTTCAACTTTTTAAAAAAATTTTGACATTAAGAAATTTGGTATTGTATTATCTCTATGATGTTTGTAGATTCATGTGGCTATATTTTTAGTATGTTAGGCTCTTATACTAAGCTACAAAATAAGGCTAAATAGGTGTGCAGTTGTATGCCATGTTTTGCACAATAAGCTTAAACATCTGCCATGTTCCAACCAACCCCATGCATGGGGTTAGTTGAAACAGCTGAAATAATTTTTTCAAAGTGGATTATTTTAATAAACATAAACAAGTCTTAGAATGTTATATGCTGTATTTGTAACACACATATGTATGCTTGAACTGATATAGTTATTGAATCCTGAATCAATTTTAATTGCGTTATAGAGTCATTTTTCTGAAAAATGTTCCAACCAACCCCACTCTCCCCTACTATTAATAGAGCGATGTATGAGGGCAGCACAGTCTCAGTCTAGTTATTGCGCAATTACCATGTGCGAATTTTGGGTGGTACCAAAATTGTAATATACCACATTAGCGTAACATAACATACTGGGAATATATTTACTTTCTAGAAATGTTGTCTGGTGGATAATAGTCTTTACTTGCAGTCGTTTTTGAAAGGGATTCTTTGCCTTGCAGTTTGGAGGTCAATAATGGTTAAAAACGTTTTTTTGGAAAATCCTGTACGTCCGTATTTTTAACGAAATCCCGTACGAAATACAGGAAAAACGTACTAGTTGGCATGTCTGGATACCATCCTCAGTTCTGAATTTTGAAAATTGGACAAAATGTTGTTTTTATTATTTTAACCATGCAGTCCGACTTCAGAGGCATCCCAAATGCAAATTCATCATCAAACTGTGCTTCCTTTCAAAAGCCTTCTTGTCTGCGCTAGTAGTCAAAATTGGAAGTTTAAGAATTTAAAGGGACATTAAGTGGTGTTGAAAATTTTAAATGTTTAAAAATTTACTTCAGAATTCAAGATCATTAAAAATTGGCATTCTTAAACAGCTAAGAAAGTTAAAGCAATCTCATTGGTTCTCAGAGAAATCGGCGACATTTAGATGAGACAACTTAACACGGGGAGGTGGGGCTTACGTTTGAACAGTGCCTCCGACCTTCACAATGCGTGGTTTGCTTCATAACGCGCACTTCTGCAGTGCGTCTTTGGCGCCTTTCCTGCGTTTATGCCGGCGCCGCGATGATTACGCATGGTGTACTCATCGCATGGGATTGGATGGAATATTTGTGGGTTATTCGATCCTAGCAGGGGTAAAAGTTGTCAAATGTGGACAAGAAATTCTTTGATAAATGTCTTATAAGTATGATTGTTTAAGAATGAGAATAAAGGTATTGTTTTTAGACCGTACCTGTGTTATATTGTCTGACATAAATGCGTTCGGTAGTATTAATTTTTTGCGTAGAACAACTCCGCAATAATACTATTGTCCCCATTTATGTCAGACAATATAACACGGGTACGGTCTAAGAACAATACCTTTATTCTCTAATTATTGTTGATTCTACTAACAAAAACACAGCAAAACTTGATTGAAGGTAGATGTTCCGATTTTCAACTTGAAGTTTTCTATTCTACATGAAAGGTCATCCTTAAAAAAGTCTGAGTTTGAGTTGCATAACTCTAATGGTTCTTATTTTAGACGCACAAGATGCCGTGAAATGTGCCCATTGGGTTGTACACAAACTATATTGGTGGTTAACCACCTTTCGCGGTAATTCGATGCTATTTCACCGATTTCTTCGTAATCATACTGATTTGGACCGTCAAATTTCAGTATGTTAATTAGAAAAATATGATCTTTCATATGGTATGAAAATCTCCATATGTTTGAGAAAAATCTGTGTTATGAAAATGTGATCGGGTCATCTACCTTTAAAACAATATCATCGCTACTTATTGAAAAACACCCTCTATGCAAATATGGTTCGCGTTATGTATCACACGTACTGCAGGGGGATACTGTCGGACGTAAAATGCTCGTTGCGGCTCTACAAGCATTTTTGAATTGACGTTTTCTAGTACAAAGAGGGCTGATTTTTCTTAATCCTTATAGGCCTTGGTGTAAGTTCATACATGTAATACAATTTAATAAAAATAAACTAATCACAGTTTTTATCATAATTAAGGGCGCAGCCTCCAACACATCTCTTAGTGCCCTTTAATTTTACTTGGATTTAACTCACCTTGATTAATTAAATCAAAGTTACCTAAGTTCACGAGATGATAATGTTAATCTTTCCCTTGTGGTGGTCGAAAAATAAAAATTGGCTGGGATTTGGATCCGGCAGGAAATTAATGTTTAATTTCTATACCAGGAAATTAATGTTTATTTCTTTATTACCACTACAAAGAAAGATTAATGTAAAGCATGAACATTTCATGTGCATTTTAATTTTTAAGAGCATCCAGACTCCAGTTTGCGAAATTGTCCTGCATACAAAAATGTGTTCCATGACTGCTAGCGGTAAAGAACTTCGCAGTCATGAAACTTCCATGCCGTGAAAATGACCACTATTGGCAATTCGCTAAAAATATGTTTGCCACAAAATATTAATGCTTTACAGCAATTGTTATCATCATTTCCACCTCGCGATGAACTACAATTATAACTCTGATTTAATCCTCGTCCTCCTGAGACGTTTTTGAAAAACTCTTTAACTAAAGGTGGGGGGGGGGGGGCAGTCAAAATGGTGATTTAAACAAATTGGAATGCTGGCTCCCCCACCCCTAACCATCAGACTTTGACAGCTTATTTGTTTCTGTCAAAATGAGGGCAAGGTATGTAAATGCAATCGCCTAGATGCCTGGGTCAGTTATTTGCGTTTTAGTGCAACCCCCATAATAGGATGAGGTTTAATCAGGGGTGTGCCTCTCAGCTTGCCGATCGGAGTCCACTTTTAAATTAAAATTTAGTCAGCATAGAATTGGTGGCGCTATACTGATACGGCGTGATTGTAGCAGACGATGGTAGACACGAACGGCCGTTAATTTTGAATTTCCATTGCTTTCAATGTAACAATGGATTTTGCCCGGGATTTTGATTATATGACCCCATAAAATTCATCACACGTTGGAACTAAATTATTTCATCCAAAAACCGCTGGAGTTGGATAACGGCCGGCCAACTCCAGTTTCAGTATCATTTTTTGACAGCAAGCTGTGTGTAAATCTACCGCATGAATAGCGCCACCAATTCTATGCTGACTAAATAATGACGTCAAACGCGTCATACGCCGGTCACCGACGCATTCCAGACGATTACCATAATGTATTCAAATATGCAAAAGGGACCATTTTCGCTACGTACGTTAGTATAGGACTTTCCTATCCCAAAATTAATAGTATCCCTGGTTTAATGATTAATTTGATAGCTATTATCTTGTACACCTTGATAAACTCTTTATTTTGATGATAGCTTTTTACTTTCTGTACTCGAGGCCAGTCAAATATAATGCTGTAATACATGACTAATTTTAGACACCCCTGAACATGTAATTGTCCTGAAACCCAAAATACACCCAAACAAGGATTTTGAACGAGTAGGCTTATTGCACCAACAGTGTTAAAAATGAGTACATATCACATATTTTCCCTTATAAACAGCTTCAAGTGTGATAAAGGTTACTTTTGTTGACAAACAGGCCAGTATTCCAGTTCTATTGATAAAGGCTGGAATTTGAAAAAAGTACCTTTTTCTTTGAAAATGATTGATTTTAGATTTGATCATTAAACATTGCGCATGATCTAAAAAAAATCAAACCTTGTTATACATTTTTCGTCACATGCTTACAGCAATGTAGGTGACTGCTCACCTCGCCCCTGGGCTTCTGTATTAGAAACCCGTATCTTAAAATATTACCAACTTTATCATTATCAGTAGCCTAATACACACAACTATAAACTAAATAGCAATGAAATCTTGGTATCGGTTTCCTTTTCTTCTTTATTTCTGTAACTTCTTTTTTGGCAACAGTATTAAAATACAAATATCAAAATACAAGATTATGAACTTGGCAAATGTACAACAGAAATACAAGTAATAAAACAAATCTGTTACGTGATAATTTACCAACAAAATGTTGTAAAAACTTAACACATCACAATAAATGGTACATACATCTCTTCTCTACATAAATATGGTATTAAACAGGCATTGTTCAATGATACCAATGTATAGACCATTCACCACTTGTTAGCCAACAATGTTAAGTGCCTGGTTCCAATCCATGCATGGGGGTACGTACATGCATTAACTGTTGCATTGACTGCTGTTGTTAGGGGTCGTCCATAATTTTCACCACTTACAGATACGCACAAAGCGTACGTAACAGGGGCAGTAAAAATATACCTAAGCGTACTACGGTACGTAACTTAAATGGCGATCGTGAGAGGCAGGCAGTTTTTTTAACAAGCCATGACATTTTCGCCATTTATTGCATGAGTAACTAGAAAGTTATGTACGCTCTGCATATATGTGAAGATGGCAATAATTTTAGATGACCCCTTACATATAACTTGATTGGTTTAGGGTATGGTATGGACACCCGCTTTGAATGCACACGATACTGGCAGGCAAGCTTTTGTTTGATAGGCAACTCGCACGCACACTGGCAGGTAAGCTTTTGTTTGCTAATTGGCTGCTGTGATGTTACAGGTGACATCATTTATAGGCAAAGAAAGTCTGCATGTTTTATTATCATTTTACATGTTTTAGACAGATGAACTATGAGATTCAAATTGGATTTTTGCAACTTTACCGACGGGACTCTCAGCATGGGAGTCTCCTCAAATTTCTGGCCCTATAAATAAAGCCTATATTAATATATTTATCTCTGTTTATAGGTTATTCATGCAGATGTCGGGCACGTGTGGTCCAGCGGATACATTCTCGCTCCACAATCAATACAAATGATATAAAAAGTTGAAAATACTTTGTCATGTTTGAGCAACACAGAAATTGACCAGCTTTACAGTCAGCGAGTCACAAAGTAGGCCCGGGTATGCAGCTACAGCTGAAGAGGCAGGTTGAAGATGTTGTACAAGTAAATTGTGACATATGGGATCCCGTATCATTGTATCAACCACCATTTACATAACATATTATACTATAATAGATCTAGAGGTGGTTTGGCCATATGCCATGTTTACATCTCAAACTACCTTGGGTTGGGGAGAAATAAATTATATAAACACCTCGGGCCCGCTTCGCCCTCGTTGAATATGTGTAATATATTGTTATTATAATATTATGACTGATTGGTTCCCCCGGGTAAACAAATTGACTCAAAACAAGTCATAACTGAACAAATAAGTATCACATTACAACAACAGTGAAATAAAATTTTGGAATTGAGCCAATCCAGTAGAGAAGTATCTTCTGGTCAAAATACCAGCTTCTGGGACACAATTTCATTTGGTTCAACTGTTATTGAGGGCGCTTTAGCATTGCCAGGATCTATGCAAATCTATGTGTTCATGTACATAGACAAATGTTACAGATGGCACTGTTCATGAACCAATTCCTATCATATGCGCACATTACCAACGCGCAGATACAGTATCACACCACCACGGCTGACCACGCTTGGACTACGCTTCCTTCACTTCGGTTCAGTCAAACCAGCCTGTGCCACGACACAAAGCAGACGTATCACACAGAGTATACAAGCACTTTCATTGAAGATGACAGCCTCCGGCGCGATGATCTTGAATCTGTACGCAATGAGTAGCCCGACCAACATATGCGGCTCTAGATACACATTCTATGGCATTGATAGGGATGGAGACGTCTATGAATGCTCGATTACAGAAAGCAAAGCCAAAGGAGGTACAGCATCTACGCTGGCAGCATCGGTTAGCCAAGGAAATTTTTACATCATCTGTGGAAAATTTAGCCTATCAAGAACGAACGAAACGCCGTGTGTAATACTTCCTTGTGAAAAGGTCATGGTAAGCAAAAACAATGTTGTCAAAACTTTGATTTCAAACGAGTTCAGTTCAGATTTAATATAGGTCGTCTATATTAGTCCACCAACTTTAAAATAAAATGCAATCATTGTTTTTATATATTGCTAAAATTACTACCAAACAACACCATTTCTTCTGCACCTGACTTGACAAAAGTATCATGTGACCCAACACGAGTATATAGGCACAACGCGTCCCTTCACTAATACATATTATCATGACAACTAAATGTTCATATTTCCCTCATTGTACCTCATTGTGTTTGGGTCACACATTTTCCCATGTGGATGATATGCATAGCTTTATGTAGTAATAACCCTTGCCAACCACTATTTACCAGTCACAGGACCCAACAACCAATCCTAACTGACCCCCCTTCCGCAAGTCTTAAACACATCGCCAACGCATGACTAAGTCATGGCGCCATACAGATCAAAACATACAATGGTTGGATTCTTTTTCCATGCGGAGAGAAAACACATATTTCTCGCCAATTTGGAATCATTTAAACTATGGAGACCCTGATATTGTTGTCATATTACACACCTTGTTAGTAACATCATACAGTTTAAAATAGAGAAAGTTATTATTAATGAGTTCAATAAAATTGTATCTACAATTTTGACATTTTTGCAAGAGATGCTCATTGTTCTGTATTGTTTTGTATTGTTTTGACATTTCTAGATCTTATTTCTTTATTGCAAATGTGAGTATGGTACATCATGCCTTTATATTTTCATGAACTCGGTATATATATGATAAAAAGTGTTGATACCTTTTTAAATTATATTATCTCTGGTTATAAAATTTGTAGTATAAAATAAAAACAAATTTGGATAGAGAAGACTTATAATCAAGTTTGACAGCAATTCAGTTTTGGTACTGCACATTTTTAAGAGAAACAAGAGTTTTAAAAGGTACCAAATCATTTTGGACACCCTGCACTTTGAATCTTGACTTGTAGGATATACTTCAAAATGTGTGTATTTTACAATAAAATAAAGATTTTCATGTAATAGATTCTTCAGGACTAAACTTTGCCAAAGACGTCAGTTACAACCTGCTCAAACTCGAATACATAGCATCAAACAAAATGCAGTTCAAAAATAAAATATTCAAGGATTTAGTCAAATATTTAAGGATTATATTTCAATGCCATATACACTCGGCAAAAGAAGTTCTTGGACACTTAAATTAAATTAATATTTAATAGAATATATATAATTATATATATGATTATATATATCTAATTGTATATCAAAATAAGCAGAAAGTAATCCTCTAACAGCTTAACATGGAATTTAGACATGATCACTCATGCATGGCAGATCCCATTCACTTGACAATGGCAAGAAGATTGCAAGAAATTGGATAATCCCTCCATTCAAATGACTGTAAATGCTCATTTCTTGCAATTTCCTTTTACGCACCTTACCATTGCTTAATGAATGTGCTCAGCCATGCATGAATGCGTACATCTTAATTTCATACAGACATGATAGAGAATTATTGTCTACTTATTTTGACATGCAATTGTTTAATTTATATTAAATATTTATGTGAAATATTTGAACTTCAATGAGTGTCCAGGAACTTCTTTTGACGAGTGTATATGGCTCATTCCATGAAGTTGGGGCATTTGTTAAAATAGCAGAATTTGGTACTTTAGACAGCTTATAAACTGTTTTACTCTATGTGTATATCAAAAAAAATTAGTGTCCAAAAACAGTACTAGGTTATAGTATTGAGCCATTAAAAAAAATTAAAAATCGACCCTTCCTTGAAGAAAAAATAAATAAACAAGGCGGTTCTCGAACGGCGCGTCTCGCCTGTTCATCAAAAGTGACTTGAAAGAAATGATGATGAAAAATATGATACAATGTAGCACTGTCACAGAGGTATGCATTGTAGTTAATGCAAGGGATGTAATACCTTGAAAAATTTAATCAACAAAAAGAACACACCAACCCCCTTCCCTACACCAAATCACATCAAGATAGGCCTTACAGATCTTATTTGACCCCAGATGACCTTAAAAAATTAATCGGCAACAAAAAAACACCATCCCTCTTCCGTCCACCAAATCCCATCAAAATAGGCCTTACGGATCTTATTTGACCCCCAGATGACCTCTGATGACCTTGAAAATTTAATCAGCAAAAAGAACACACCAACCCCCTTCCCTCCACCAAATCCAATCAAGATAGGCCTTACTGATCTATTTGACCCCATATTTGACCCCCGATGACCCCGAAAAATGAATCAACAAAAAGGAACACACCATCCCTCTTCCGTCCACCAAATCCCATCAAGATAGGCCTTACTGATCTATTTGACCCCATATTTGACCCCCGATGACCCCGAAAAATTAATCAACAAAAAGAACACACCACCCCCCTTCCCTCCACCAAATCCCATCAAGATAGACCTTACTGATCTATTTGACCCCATATTTGACCCCCGATGACCCCGAAAAATTAATCAACAAAAAGAACACACCACCCCCCTTCCCTCCACCAAATCCCATCAAGATAGGCCTTACTGATCTATTTGACCCCATATTTGACCCCCGATGACCCCGAAAAATTAATCAACAAAAAGAACACACCATCCCTCTTCCATCCACCAAATCCCATCAAGATAGGCCTTACTTATCTATTTGACCCCATATTTGACCCCGAAAAAATAATCAACAAAAAGAACACCCCATCCCCCTCTTCCGTCCACCAAATCCCATCAAGATAGGCCTTACTGATCTATTTGACCCCGATGACCCCGAAAAATTAATCAACAAAAAGAACACACTATCCCTCTTCCGTCCACCAAATCCCATCAAGATAGGCCTTACTGATCTATTTGACCCCATATTTGACCCCTGATGACCCCGAAAAATTAAGAACAAAAAGAACACACCATCCCCCTTCCCTCCACCAAATCCAATCAAGATAGGCCTTATGGATCTTATTTGACCCCCGATGACCTTGAATGACCTCTGATGACCTTGAAAATGTATTCAGCAAAAAGAACACACCACTCCCCTTCCCTCCACCAAATCTCATCAATATAGGCCTTACTGATCTATTTGACCCCATATTTGACCCCGATGACCTCTGGTGACCTTGAAAATTTAATCAGCAAAAAGAACACACCACCCCCCCTTCCCTCCACCAAATCCCATCAAGATAGGCCTTACTGATCTATTTGACCCCATATTTGACCCCCGATGACCTTGAATGACCTCCGATGACCTTGAAAATTTAATCAGCAAAAAGAACACACCACCCCCTTCCCTCCACCAAATCCCATCAAGATCGGCCTTACAGATCTTATTTGACCCCATATTTGACCCCGATGACCTTGAATGACCTCCAATGACCTTGAAAATCTAATCAGCAAAAGAACACCCCACCCCCTTCCCTGACATCAAGTCCCATCAAGATAGGCCTTACGGATCTCTAGATATCGCGTCACAACGCGTCTCAAAAGTTTTAAGCATATTTGACCCCGATGACCTTGTATGACCCCCGATGACCTTGAAAAATCAATCAGCAACAGAACGCACCACCCCCCTTCCCTCCACTAAGTCCCATCACGATAGGCCTTACGGATCTCCAGATATCACGTCACAAAGGTATTTCTTAGCACACGGCTGACGGCATACGGCATACGGCGGACGCCGGACAGAAATAGTGATAACATAGTCTCTTTCTGATTACATCAGGCGAGACAAAAATGAGGTGGTGTCCAAGACCATTTTTGCTAAAAAACGTGACATGGAAAACACAACAATGAATATGAGTTTTATGTAAGCAAAACTATCATAGAATTGCTTGGAAATTGATTTGATTAATAAAAGATACATGTATTCATAGTTTACTGACCAAAACACCTCGTCACGCTGGACTGATTTTTCACCCAAGCAACATGAAAATTGCCTTTCCGATGCTACGCACGGTGTCCACAAAACATACACGCGTAGCATCGGGAGTTTTCATTGCTGAATGGGGGTAGTTCTCTATCATACATTTTTTAATTATTTTCCAAAATTAAGAGCATTTATCAATTGAAAACCATTGCAAATGAGAATAAATTTCATGAAGACCATTCCATATATTCATGAAAAAGTATACCGTGCCGTGTGCATGGTGTCCTAACCATAAAATGTAGCATCGTGATAAACATCCTTTGCAATTTGTGGGAATCCCCCCCTGGAGATAAATAAAACATTCCATATTTCTTTTTGTAAGGATAGAGGTCAATAGCTATCAGGTTTGTTTGGAATTTGCCACATGTGGGCTAGTTTTATCAAGGTTTCAGTCGCTGGTGTCCCGTTGTAGCATCGGGACTTTTATGTAGCATCAAAATGTAAACATTGGATAGTTTTGTGAATGGTAAGTGCGATTGTAATTATTTCTTACTGTTGCTTGTGTCTGTATTTATTAATGCATTTTTATTGAAAGGGAAACACTGAATCAGAATTTCTTTTCATGTTATGATATTAATTTTGAGTCACGGACGCCATAATAATTTGGCGTCCATGTAGCATCGGGCATAGCATGGGCAATATTTTGCATTGGGTATCGTTATAGTTCGTTGAAATTGTAATTTGTTTGTAGAATCACATCATTAATAAACTTTGAAGTTAATAATGAATTAGTTTTTGCTCTTTTAATGCTAATAATATAGCTTACCAATACGATGCTACATGGACACCATGTCCATGTAGCATTTCATAAAATGTGCCTAATTAGACTAAAACAATTACCCCATTCGAAATTATCCATCACCCAAAACATTCAAAACATTGCCTACATTTTACTACACTTTACAGAAAAAAGGCATATTATGAGAGATGTATATCTAATGAAATATATTAATACACAATGCTACATGGACACCATTTCCATTATCATTTCACTGAATTCACAATAAACATTCCCTTATTTTAGTTTTATTTACTATAATAAAACAAATAATTGTAAATCATTTAAGTTCTCTATCCTTTGCTATTCTTTTTCATGTTAAATGAATAATAAATAAAATACTACAGCATGATTTTAATATAAATATTTTCCTGCAACACAAAAAGTGCAACATGAATAAATAATCTACTCCAATATCAATACACAATGTTCCATGAAGATACTAAGCCATAGGGTTTATTTTGTTTTGCTTTGCAGGTTCTTGACATTAATTCAGAAGACAGTTCTATCGTCCTGGAATTTATGGAGATGAAGACAAGGAACCCATCATTTTCAAAAACTAGTACCTTTCCAAAGAAATCCATCATGGCAATTAAATTATTTTTTTGCAAACTGACTTTTTAAGTGATCAAACTTTTCAATCATCTTTATCAAATATAGAGGATGATTCAATCAGAAACGAGCAAAGAGACTAAGATCACAAAGGGTACTTTAAGAACAACACTGCATGAAGTTTGTTTCAGTGGACATCTTAAGTTTCTTTGATCAATGGTGTATTGTTATTGTGTAATTGTAAGAAATGGTGTATGTGTATCATAGGTAATTATGTTTTATGCTTCATGGCAGGTTATCTTTTTGTGTAATTTGTAGTTTTACAATCCATGTTATTAATTTTATCGTGTGCTTATAACATAAAAAGTTAACATCATAGTACATCCTCTCTATTGATCTGAAAAAGATGCACCTGTTAAAGCTGTTCCAAATATTTTAGGGCACGGTGTCCATGTAGCATCGTAATACTTAAGTACACAGAAAAGGTAAATTTTACATGAACAGTGTTTAGATAAATTTCAAGCAATTCACTCTGTGTATCTACTTGATATGATGAACAAGTAGACAAACCATTCACACTCAAATAATTGTAACAGTATGAATAGTCTTATTATTAACAATGTTACAAGACGCGGTGTCCATGTAGCATCGGTAGTGCATTTTATAACATTATACAGGTAAATAATACTTCATATACTTACTTTATGACTATAATGCAATCAATGTGCATGGTTTATAGAGTACTTTACATCAAACAAATATTGATATGTACTTTATTTAAATTCATTATACAAATTGCAAAATAAAGAGTCACTTTTCAATGAGTTTTTACATAAAACAGTTAATCTACGATGTCTTGTTCGTTAAGTTATGTTCAACCTAGACAAATCTGGTTTCTTTTCATGTATTTGTGGTTCCAAGTAGTTAATTGAGGTATAGAAACTTGGCCCACATCTTAAGCTAATTTATTAGAAAATGATATGGAAATGGGAAATGGTGTCCATGTAGCATCAGGATTTTTGGAAATGTCATCCAACTGTTGAACATGTGCTGTTACTTTACACCAAATGTTACATTAAAAAAAAAAGTTCTACATTGGACTTTGGTAAATGTAGAACCTAAAAAAGAAGAAAGAGTTGGAAAATATCCATTTTGAAAATTTCACTTGGATGTCACATAATATGCCCCAACTTCATGGAATGAGCCTGTATATACATCTACACTTTTCCATATCCAATATTTTATTATTTTACAACTTATTAATTTAACAGTGAACCACTCCAACAAACCATGGATTTTATACCTAAAACAGTCTTGGATTATAATATTTGATAACGATTGATGAATTTGAAAGCTGAAACAATATATGTGGTGACTAATGTGATTCATGCATGTTTATTCTATCTGAAACTCTTCGTACTATGCATGTTTTTTTTGCCGAGGCACCTATTTTACATATCCTTTAAGAAAATGCAATCACCAAAATGTAAAATGTAAAATTTCAATTCAAAAAGAAATAAGTCAATCAACTCAACCATTTTTATCATACATTAAAGATCAAAATTCATGTCTATAAATAAACCCAAGACATATTTGCCCAAAATGTGTCAACCAAAAGCCAAATTTTAATAATTTTGTTATTTTGTAAAACCAAAAATAATGCTATCCTCATTTTTGTCTTTTAGAAATTTCATCAATGGGGCACTTCTTTCCCTGCTGTACTTGAGGCAGAAAGGTGATGATGAAATATCTGAGGAGTATGATACCTATGAGGGAACCTCAAAGTCCATGGAAGGCTATGCAGCGGACAAATGTTTCCAAGAACTAAAGGAAAATGATCTGGTAGTGGAAGTGAACTGGCAAGATGATGACAGCAGCAGTGGCAACGCTTTCAAGAAGGTATTTGACCAAGAGTCCAGCAGGATCATGCTGTGTGCGAACCATGTATGCCGTGCAAACAGGAAACGTTTGGATAATTCAGTACAAACTCGCCAATTTACCAAAGCCTACATGTCACGACGCAAGAAGAAGTTTGCCGATGTGGAGTCGGTGAAATGTAAGAACCACTGCCAAGGATGTGGCTGTTTGTCAGCCAGTTTCATAAGACAGGCCACAATTAATCAATTCTGTGCTATACTTGCCGCAGCAGACGAGAAGGACCCACAGCTGTATGCTGATACCATGCGCATCCTGGCAGATCATCATGCTAAAAATGAGCATGTGTGGTCTCATGGCAAGCGCTCTTTCCACCCAGAGAAGACATGCAGTTGTGGAAACTGCAAGGGCAGTTGTGGAAACTGCAAGGAACTAGAGGAACTACAGTGTGAAGGGACAGCATACCAATCAAGGTATGTCCTCATGCTCTTTACACCTCATGGCCTACAGGATTGAGTGTATGCTCGAGCTGAGCAGGCACGGCATGTTATTCACTCTGGGAAGAGGACATTCCGACTGGCCTGAATCCAGCCAATGCTGCGAGACAAACTCAATGCAGCATGTGATGTTTATTTGGATAAAATCCAAAATGCTCCATGCATGAGGACCCGCCTGAAGGCTATTAAAGGTGCCCAAGATGATACTGCTGCAAAATATCAATCTAGGAGAACAGACTTGAATATTTTCTTAAAGGGAACAAAGAAGGCCAAGGGTGACCTCAAGGAGAGGAATCCAGAACAGTACCAATACTTTCAACAAGTATGGGATGTACACGATCGTCACATGATTAAGGGATTGCCTGAGCAGTACATATTTGCGTTGCACGTGTGCCACCAACCTGACTGCCCCCACACTGTTTGTCAGCGTGCTGCGCAAGATTTAAAGTGGTATCCCAATGGTCCATCACTCAAATACATACCACTTCCTGTACCAGATGTTGACACATGGGGTTCCAGTGACTGTGTCAAGTGTAAGCAGCTAGATAAGCTTCCATGCAGTGGACATTTCATGACGCCAGAATCAAGCCTCAAGCATTGGATTGATGGAGGAGGTAGTGAAGTGAACATCCCCCCTTCTCAGGTTTTAAAACGCTTTACAGAGCAAAACAAAGACAGGGACATTACTGACGAGGAAGTAGCAGACCTGGCAAAGAAGCTCTTGCTGTCTGTCAGTGAAGTGAGAATTTACATTGCACATCTTCAACAGATCCGTAGGAGACGCCAAGCAGGATACATAAAGATCAAAATTCATGAATAAATAACTTTTAATTAAAAACATTTTTATCTTAAGTAAAGAGCAAAATTCATGTCTATAAATAAACCCAAGACATATTTGCCCAAAATGTGTCAACCAAAAGCCAAATGTTAATAATGTTGTTATTTTGTAAAATAAACCTCCACCAAAAATAATGCTACCTCATTTTTGTCTTTTAGAAATTTCATAAATGGGGCACTTCTTTCCCTGCTGCACTTGAGCCAAAAAGGTGATGATGAAATACACCTAGCACATAAAGTCCCTTTGACCAGGTGCTTTGAGGTTGGCTAATTCAAAATATACAATCGGTACCAAAAATCCGGGATATACATTAAATGAGGAAATTTCTTTTCCGCAGTTTGATACCTCATTCAACAAAATTGAATGGATACTTTTAAAGTTATAGCGATTTCAATGACCGTGCATAACAACAGCAAAGTTGCACTAGGTATAGGAAATCGTTGATTTGTGTGACAGTTATGACAGTAATCACACACAATTCAATGAATACCTAGTGCAACTTTGTTGTTGTTATGCGCGGTCATTGAAATCGCCATTACTTTAAAAGTATCCATTCGATTTTGTTGAATGAGGTATCAAACTGCGGAGAAGAAATTTCCTCATTTAAAGTGTATCTCAGATTTTTGGTACCGATCATATATTTTGAATTACCCAACCTCAAAGCACCTGGTCAGGGACTTTATGTGCTAGGTGTATCTGAGAAGTATGATACCTATGAGGGCACCTCAAAGTCCATGGAAGGCTATGCAGCGGACAAATGTTTCCGAGAACTAAAGGAAAATGATCTGGTAGTGGAAGTGAACTGGCAAGATGATGACAGCAGCAGTGGCAACGCTTTTAAGAAGGTATTTGACCAAGAGTCCAGCAGGATCATGCTGTGTGCGAACCATGTATGCCGTGCACACAGGAAACGTTTGGATAATTCAGTACAAACTCGCCAATTTACCAAAGCCTACATGTTACGACGCAAGAAGAAGTTTGCCGAGGTGGAGTCGGTGAAATGTAAGAACCACCGCCAAGGATGTGGCTGTTTGTCAACCAGTTTCATAAGGCAGGCCACAATTAATCAATTATGTGCTATACTTGCCGCAGCAGACGAGAAGGACCCACAGCTGTATGCTGATACCATGCGCATCCTGGCAGATCATCATGCTAAAAATGAGCATGTGTCACTGCAAACTATGAGCGTTTACTTTTGGACAAACTAAAAGTAAACTCAAAAGTAAACGCAATTCTAAACACAAAACTAAACGTAAAAGTAAACGCAAAACTAAACGGTTCTTGCATTTTGCACCCAATTGACTTCAAATAGCACGCTCCAAGTGAGTGAATATAATCACAGCTGTTTCCATCATATGTGATATAATTGGACAGTTATTGATTAGAGGCTGGGTGGCAAATAGCTTAGTTGTTGGGCTCACATAAGTGTTTAGTATTGCGTTTACTTTTGAGTTTGCTTTTAGTTTGTCCAAAAGTAAGCGCTCATAATTTGCAGTGTGTGGTCTCATGGCAAGTGCTCTTTCCACCCAGAGAAGACAAGCAGTTGTGGAAACTAGAGGAACTACGACAGTGTGAAGGGACAGCATACCAATCGAGGTATGTCCTCAGCTGCCCTTTACACCTCATGGCCTACAGGATTGAGTGTATGCTTGAGCCGAGCACGCACGGCAGGTTATTCACTCTGGGAAGAGGACATTCCGACTGGCCTGAATCCAGCCACCACATCTTTACCATATACAGGCGTAAAGATATGGCCCTCCGCAGACTCCATTACATGACGTCGACAAATCTTGAGGTTCTTCATGCCAACCAAATATACCAGGAGACCCTAAATCCAGACTACAACTGGATATTGGAGCTGTTTGCCGAGTTGAGGCTGCCAATAAGTGAAGACATCAGGAGTGCCTGCATGAAAGATATTACACAGAGGAGGAACGACGCCAAGGTGAAGAAGACAGCAGCGTAGAAGGATCAGAGGACAAGGATGAAAGTGGCAAGGAGTTTGGAACAGGAGGAGAGGAAGCAATGGTCAAAGGATCAGGTAATGATTCACACTTACGGGTGTGAAGATGAGGTTGTAGATGAAAGTCCAGAGAGCGATGTAGTAGATATGACCCCAAATGTGCTAAGTGCTGTACAGACAAAGAACAATCTAAACACAGCAAATCAGCAAGAAGGCCTAGTTGAACTTGAAATATCAGCTCCAGCAAGTATGGCAGAACCTACCACGGGAATAAGGACCACACGGCGCAAAAAAAACCAAAAACACTAAATGCAGCATTGCACAGGTAAATGTTGCGCCTAAGTCAGTTATAAACAAATATTAAACCTTATAGCCTATAGGCCTATAATTGGTTCAGTAGCATATCTCCAGGTAGCAGTGTGGAACTCCTGAACCCCATTGAAATTAAAGATTTGGCCATCAGCAAATATAAACAGGTTGGTACATTCAAATTCACAACAAAAACTACAACGCTTGTGGGAGGGGAAGGGCAGAGATAGAGTGCCCCCCCCCCCCCAAGACCAGCTAAAACTACCATTTTGGTAGATGCAGCGGGTGGGTGGGGCGAAATTATTTTGCGAGCATAAAAAAAAGTGCACAGAATTGACTAAATAAAACCAAGTAAATCTCCACTATGAATTTGAGCAGAGAAATAAAGTAATTACAAAAATGCAGGGGCGCAATTTGAGTCTGTTTGGAATGTTGGTTATAGTTAAGCTAGATGTTTGGACCATGTGTGTATAGCGTTTCCAAATAGTGCGAAATTTAACAAAGACATATTGAAAATAATGAGATTTTCATATGGCAGGCTATATTTGAATATTAGGCTATTTCCTGTGGTAAATGACGAACTAATTTTGACATTGCAACAATTTTTCTATTTTATACAGGGGGTATTCGTCGACGAATACAGGTGCTTTCAGGGAAGCATATTCCAAAATTGCAGATCTTAGATCACTGATACCTTCCAGAGTACCTGTTGTTGCGCTAAAAGCAACCACAACATCCGATGTGAAAAAAACCATTATCCAGAGCCTGGCGATGCATGGACCACACATAATCTCAGTATTCTCAGAATCGCCAAATAGGGAGAATATCAAATACATAAATGGTACAGAGTCATATCAGAGATCCGTACGTACTTGTAAGTCAGTTGACATATTTGAATGGCTGATCATGCGTTTGCAGTCACTTAAGAGCACCATGGAAAGAGTCATTATGTATTGTAGGAACCGTAAACAATTCACTAGTCTTTACAGCATATTCTTAGAAGAGTTGCCATCATTGCCATATAACTTTGCAATGTGCCACGGAGGAACAGATTCCAAGACCGCAACACGTGAAGTGAAGGACATGGAAGATTCAAATGGAAATATGTGTGTGTTGTTCGCGACCATAGCATTTGATAGCACAAAATGATCCATGATGAATATGACTTAAAGCCTAAAAAAAAGAAGTTTGATTGGCGTAACCCGACCCTCAATACATCGCCGACCCTGAATATTTTTTATTATTTTGAGGGGAAAAAAATATATATATATATATATATTTATAAAAATTGAACAAAGTATTAAAGTTTTTGACTGTTTGCTTTCATTTTCGGCTATTTTAAGTCCCCATCGAAATGATAAATTGTTGAACACAACAGTACTGTGCAATGTCTACACATAGCTCTAGTGTATTTAATTGCCGGACAAAAATGTATCGTTGTGTTCAACGATGTGTTCAAAAGTAGGTGATTTAAAAAATAAAAAATAAAAACTTTTTTTTTAAAAATCCCGACCGACCTACCCTATTTTTTTGGGTCATGTTACGCCAATCAACCCTTTTTTTTTTAGGCCTAATCGTCCACCAATTTGATGTTTGGCATCTTGCCAAGTCCATCATCAAAAGGTTGGTAGCGAAGGCGAAAAAGAAAGAAGCAGAGCAGCTGATGGCATGGATCCCAGCCATAAACAAACACTTCGGGTGGTCAGCAGCCATAAACAAACACTTTTAGTGGTCAGCTGCTACCTAGAAAGGGGATTCCGTTGAAATGATGGAACGGTGGACTTCGGTTACCGACCATGTCACCAACAACCATGCATGGAACTATGGACAGTTCATCCATTGTGAGCATGGTCAGTTGCCGGCAGACGAGAAATGGATTGAAAAAGAATCTCCAGCCCATAAAGCCTTAAACATAATTCTTGAGGCAAGCGGCTGGACTTCATTGCAGTTACCGACCATGTCACCAACAAGTTAACAACCATGCATGGAACTATGGACAGTTCACCCATTGTGAGCATGGTCAGTTGCCGGCAGACGAGAAATGGATTGAAAAAGAATCTCCAGTCCATAAAGCCTAATTAAACATAATTCTTGAGGCAAGCGGCTGAAGCATGCTGTACAGAAGACCAACCTGTTCTGCCACAAAGGAAAATTAGAACACTTTAATGGTTTTGACCAAGTATGCCACCAAGAGGATCCCCTTCAGCTATAGAAGGGATGGTCGCAATTAAGGGCCGAGCTGGCAGCGTTGGACCACAATGCCAATGTGGGAAGAGAGCAAGTGACTGTTAAAGTGGCCAGCAAATCCTCTGGTGCGGTTGGAAAGAAGCGATTCAAAGTGGCCTATTCGAAAGCCACAAAGAAATGGACGGCCAAACCAATATATGAGGCAAGAGAGCAAGCGAATGTTAAAGTGGCCAGCAAATCCTCTGGTGCGGTTGGAAAGAAGCGATTCAAAGTGGCCTATTCGAAAGCCACAAAGAAATGGACGGCCAAACCAACATATGAGGCAAAGAAGTACGATTTTGCATAGGACATCATGGTCGATACAGTACAGAGGATGACTAACCAGCAGAAACGTGTAAGCGGTTTTGTCCACCCACAACTTCGCATAAACATAGCCCCGGAGAGTATTGCAAAACCAACTAAAGAAGAAGCAGGGCTTCTCTTCAATATCAACTGCTGGACCCTCAGGATTTACAGGTAGCCCACTTGTTACGTACCATCATCACAGATGAGGATATCCATGAGGACATTTTACAGATGCGTAAGACTAATGGGTAGAGGTAATAGAGTCCTAAGAGGACGTCCATCCGCCAAGCCCAGCTTGAGGACATAAATAGCTCTATCCTAAACATGGGCTCCTCATCAAAATTAACTACTGGACCCTCAGGATTTTCAACTAGCCCACTTGTTACCCATCATCACAGATGAGGATATCCATGAGGAAATGTTACATATACGTAAGACTAATGGGTAGACATGTGGAGCTGAGGCCCACATACAAACTGTACACTTTGTGTCTACAATAAATGGGTAAAATAGATGATGGCGCAACTACATGTACTATGACTACATTGGGTATGGATTTGGGGGATTTTAGTTTAAGGTATTATTTAAAAAAAAGATACAATATTCAGAATTTCAAGGGAATATTTCTTCACGAACATGATCTGATGATGAAGGGAAATGTCAAAGTTCTGTTCCCCAAGAAATGTTGCATTTTTTTCTGGCCCTGATTGCCATTAGTCAAACCAAAGGGTCCCATTCTGTATCATATCTTGGATGCGTTTCACAGAAAAAGAGAAAAACCTTAAGACCGCTTCCAACCAAGCTCTGCGGTACGCATTCACTCTAATGGAGATCTGTTTCTTTTTGAATGGACTCAAGCATGTAGTTTGGAGAAATAAAGAGCCAAATTCCCCTTTCACATGTCGCACATTCATGAATGCCATTGCAGATGAGAATAACCCAATAACTAGTGCTATGTGCTTGCTTCCAATAGAAAAGGAAAAAGAAGAACTGCAGGGCGAGGTAATTGAATTTTTGGACCCCACCTTCCCATTTTCCTTCAGGATTAACATCTACTCATCCATGGCTGAATGGATCTGGAACACCACTTCAGAGGTCTTGATACATCAGCTTCTAATTTTGGATGTACAATGTGCTACTATCATAAAGTCGCAGATAGCAATGCTGATACTATTAAGAAAAAATGGACAAAGTCGGAGAGAAAACATAAGCGTTTGAAAAAAGCAAGAAGCACCGCACGCAAGGTTGGAAATGCTTCGACCGTACCTATAGCAAAATACAAGCAGCTACAAAATTCATTGAAAGAAAAGGATGATATAATTCGTACTTTACAAGCAGAAAAACTAGAACTAGAGGAAAGATTACAGGATCTACAACAAAATCATGAAACAAACACCACGAAAGATGGAAAGACTTATGGGATTTCTATGCGCATGTCTGTATATGATTCTATAATTAACAATGTGCCAACAGAAAATATCCCCCAAATTATAAAAAAAAGTGCCAACAGAAGCAGTGAAACTTTATCCTCTGTGCCTCATCGCACCACTGTGGAGCAGATGGCTCGAGAACTTGATACCATTGCAGATCTGAAAAGTGCTGAATTGTTGATGAAAGCCAAAGATGTCACCCTTGGTTTTGATGCCACCACACAAGAGGGTACTCATGTTAACGCAATTCACATTACTACTGAGTCTGACTGTGATGTTATTACTGTTGACAAACTTGCGGGTGGTACAGCAGACCATGAACAGATAATTACTGCTGTAGATAATCTAGCAAATACTTAGGCCAAAACAAACAAAAAAGTTGACTTGCCCTTTCCGACCGACCCAAATTTTCGGAAATCTAGGGTCGCTATTTTTTTTTTCAACAACAAAAAAAAAATGGGAAAAAAAATGGGGAAAAAAAATGGAAAGAAGCACATAACAATAAAGAAAGATGAAAACGTGTTTTTGATTAGTATCTGTTTTGTTTAAAAATCAAAAATCAAAAAGAAAAACCTAAAAATAATCTTTAAAACGTGTTTTTGTTTCAAAAAATTTCACACAAAAAAGAAAAGAAAAAAAAATCCGACCGTCCGACCCTGACTTTGACCCTGAAAGGGCAAGTCAACTTTTTTTTTTTTTTTGGCCTTACGCTGATTTTCATGATGATGAATTCCCTCACTGTAGGTCAAAATGATAAATAATATCACAAACACCATGACTGACCGAGCAGCGGTAAACCAGGCAATGGTGAAGAAGGTCAATGAATCTTGGAACAAATCACTGAATCAACTTAATTGTCACCTGCACCCACTTGATACCATTGTCTCCCAATGCAGATCCACACTGAAAGGCTTAGAGGTTTCAAAGAGGGAACTTTTTGGAAGGGACTGTCTCATTGGAAATACAGTATTAGCAGTCAATAAACTCTGTTACAAGGACGGTAAAGGTGATCCAAAAGGGTTTATCCCTTTTCTCCATGACAACATGAATGGAGATCTGTTTCTTTATGCAAGCATGTAGTTTGGAGAAATAAAGAGCCAAATTCCCCTTTCACATGTCGCACATTCATGAATGCCATTGCAGATGAGAATAACCCAATAACTAGTGCTATGTGCTTGCTTCCAATCGAAAAGGGAAAAGAAGAACTGCAGTGCAAGGTAATTGAATCTTTGGACCCCACCTTCCCATTTTCCTTCAGGATCAACATCTACTCATCCATGGCTGAAGGGATCTAGAACACCACTTCAGGTCTTGATACATCAGCTTCTAATTTTGGATGTACAATGTGCTACTATCATAAAGTCAATGATGCCATGGTTGTAAATGTCGTTCCTGAAGAAATGATGAGAAATGAAGCCGACATTAAAGTCATATTTCTTGAACGTAAATATAATGAGAATATAGCTTTAACAAAGCCGCAAATGATTTGGCATCAAAGGGGGTCAGATCCCTCCCACTCATGTCATTCCCACCAATCATGGATGCAACACATGCCGATATAAACATCTCTAGCACATTGTTTGTCAAATTATATATACATGAAATTGCTGTGATAGCTGATTGGGCATACATGTGTTGGAGCCTTGAAAGCAAAACTAAAACAAGCAGAGACTGCCTTCAATGAACTTGTGTGAAAACACATTGGTCACCCTGAGAAACTCATGCACGGTGGCAACTATGGTAAAGACATGGTGTCTTTGGACAAAATTAGACCTGTTCTTGAAAAGCTTGTGCCAAAGGAGGATAGGGTTGATGCCGTAGTAAAAGCAATCATACTCTATTCTAAATTACCCAAGGATGGAGGGCGACCTTCCCAAAAGAAACCTGTCCTGAGAAATTGGCAGCTTATGGTGACATTGCGAATGAGCTTGGTTTGCTCCTCAGGGCAGAGTTTAGCTATCTCAGTAAGTGGCCACCGTATCTTCATAAAATTCTTTGCAATGTCCCTAACATTATCAAATCAACACCACTCAAAACATGTGGGGGCTTAAGCATCTGAGCCACACGAGAATAGAAGCAAATCGTGGCGTAAAAACCAAAGGCTGCATACAAGACAGAACCTGGAATATGAAATGGTTTACAATCTGAGTCAGAGAGCAAAAATCCCAGTCAGAGAGCAAAAAATGCAGCTTATGCAGAACGGCAGGTCATAATGGACGCACAACCCACTAACCAGTGGGTTGTGCAACAATTCACCATAAAAGTGTTTTGTGTATTATGACTATCATTATCAATGGGATCAAACTTTCAAGTCATAACCACCAAAGAAGTCAACCATTGCATGTTCCATATGGAGTCTATATTATGTTGTAGTATAGCACTTTGTAGCGTAATACGGTTGTAACGTAATACTTGTTTTGTACCAGTTTTGGTGAAAAAATACCCATACAAATTCTATCAAAAGCCTTTATTTACTGGTGAAGGCTCCACCACAGGAGTCTGTGGATGAGACCCTATGAGATCTTCAAACCAAAGCACCCTACTTCACAATCAGAGCCGGAGACCGTCCGAGATGTCGCAGGGAGGTGGTTGGGCAGGTCACCAGCAGGTTTATGCAAAATGATTATCTACCAGTACGATGTACGGCTTTGAGCCAAAAAATCCAACCTAAACCAGACAGACCTCGGCATGGGAAGCTCTTTGATTTATCCCAGTCCCAAGCCCTTTGGGAACAGACTTCCATTGTCTTTCCCAACTGTGCAACAGAAAAGTCAACAATAAATGTAAGAGGAAAAGGAATGGGGTTGCACAGTGAGCTTCTGTATTTCTTCTGTTTATCATTTCAGGTTACTAAAGATAATAGCCTTCTTCCTTTGTTAAAGGAGCTACGGGAAGAAGGGTTTGGATAGCTCATGGAAGAGGATTAATTAGCAGGTTTTGTTCAGAAGTCGTTAAAGGATTAACCTGTAGAAAATAAGTGTGTCCAATGTCATGCTGAAGATCCAGATAGTGGATGGTACCACGAGTAGGGTGCATCATGCCCCCCTTTTGTCAACCAAATTTAATGTAGCTAGTCTTAAAATGTTCCAAATGTAGAAATAATAAGATTCTCAAAGTTAAAATTCATTCCGAGTTCGTCTTCTGGGTCCTCCGGGGCCCTAAAGTTTGAATGAATAACCAATAGGAACATTGCGCAATAGCCATATGGCAGCTATACATTTTCTAATGTATAATGGTACATACAATGGCTGCCATGTACTTAAAATTCATGATTAGGATGGTATGTGATTGGGGTTTATTTTCAACCAAACTTGAAGTTAAAATTCAAATGAATATGGCATAAGGGCAATTCCAAGCAAATGTCAACCAAATAGCCAAAATTTCAAATGTGCATCCAAAGATTAATTCTATGCCTATAATGTAGGCAAGAGTCCAAAGTTCAGGAATTTTTAGTTTGTTTAGCGATACTATGTTTTTTGATGTATAAACTAGCTAATTAGCATAAATTTGCATATTTGCAGCTTACAAAATCAGTGAAAAGGCTTGTTTTTATTTATTCCATATCTTTTAGACACATAGGTATGATGTTTAAATAAATGTCAGGCACAATAGTAGTACTGATGGGAAAAGTATTGATATAAATTTAATTTTGATCAACGGCCGATTAGCCTCGTCAATCCAGGTATTTAGTATGCATTGCATAATCTCATGTCATTCCGCAACGCAAAAGTACAATTTTTTAGGATAGCAAGAAAAAAAATGTACCCTATTTTCATTTAACTATTTTTTCTCTGCACACAATTGACATGCTTCACAATGATCAAAAAAAAATTGGAAAATTCTGTTAATTAATAGCCCTAACGAGCGTTGCGGAATGACGTGTTGCGGAATGACGGTGCGGAATGACAAAGGTATTAATCCCTATAGTTAGGTAATTTATTGAGCAAATTGTGATATTTTTGTGTACTTGGTATAAGATCATCCTTATTTATGATAATTCATTCAAATATGGACTCTAAACTTCTAAAAAAGTTTCAAAATTGATGAAAACTCATAATTTGCTGAATTAGGCAACTTTGATGTGCAAGCTGTTGAATTCGGCAACTTTATCACAAAATCATGGCTACTTTACCTGTAAATGATGATTTCAATGTGAAAATAGTTGGGTTACTTGTATTCATGAATTTGTAACATATGAAATGCCACTGATTACTCTTTCTTTTATTTTTTATGCATATTAAAGCATAAAAACATGTTTTTTCTTTTCTCTATGGAGTTTTGCACACAAATTCACACTGTCATTCCGCAACACCTACTTTTATTTTTTGATGACCTACTAGAGATCCTAGCTGATGATTAAGTTTTATGAAAATGCTTTTGTCAGTTAGCTAACACTTGCCGTTTTAGTGCCTTGATTTCACTCTGTGATACTGAAGAATTCACAGAATTGTACTTCAGGGCGCACATCACTAAATCACTCCTCGTTTTGTGTAATGGTAGTAAGTTCCGGCAAAAACAAAAAACGATTTTGTGATTAATGGGGTCCTTTGGGAATCAGTTTGGCGTGAGGATAGCGTTTCATAATTAAAATGAAAGATAATCTCTTGTACTTTGATCAGGATATTGCAAAATATTGATTTTCGATTGTATTGAAAATTTATCACGCGTATGAACACACGTGATCGGAGGCGGTTAGAAGGCGAGCGTCCGGGCTGAAAATAGGGGTGGCGCTGTTTAAATGATCGTATCGTAAAATCGAATTGGAAGGTGTAACACTTCTTGACGATTTTATGAAATTTGAATGTTTGTTTATTAGAATAAAGCATTCGAGACGTTCCAAAAATGGTTACTAAGGGCCCAAAATAGCGACTCTTTTAGCCCTAATTTACATGTAATCCAATGGGCGGTATATTTAGTGCTGTGCCCCCTTGTAACACGCAGTGGTGACACTCGATTTATATCGATTTGCATTGATTTTGAATCTATAAAAGAGGTAATTTTATCTTAATTTCAAAGAAAATCATATTTCTGTCCATGTCATACATAAATATCATGAACACGACCCAATTTTCTTACAAATTTGGAGCAAAAACGGTTGAAGAGCATCATTTTACTAACGTTTCCTTTTTTCTACTCACAATAATGGACCCCCTCGCCATGGGTATCCGATTATAAACCTACATATCTATGCTCGTTTTATTAATCAGGGGCTTAAACAAATAAAGTTGAAATAAATGTTTTTAAACCCATTTGTCATTGATATCAAATCATGTCGGGGGGGGGGGGGGGGGGGGGGGGGGGGGTGACCAGGTTTAATTTGGGCCTAAATTAAGACAAAAATAAGGCTTTTAATGTATCAAAATGTCAATAACAGTACTTTGGGCAATTCCCTAGAGGATATAACCCAACACAAATTACATTGTGAGTTTACCTGACACACGATACATTATACGTGACAGATAAAAAGACAATTTAGGCCTATTATTAATTCAAAATTGAAACGTTTTTCACCCATACCCCTAAAATTCGGCAATTTTGGACCTACACTTTTTACATTTGTATCTAAGGTTTGATATAGGGTGTGCACGCCATTGCGTAATCAGTTTCATGGTTCATCGGATTATTAAAACATTGCATATATATACTTTTAAGATAATATGAAACATAAATAGTCTCATTAACATCTCATGATGAATGAAAGAGATTATAAAAACATAGAAATTCGGCAAAATGGCCTTAAAGTGCGCAAAATTCGAATATTAGAAATTGAGTATCGATGCGTTAAGTAACATAACTTTAGTTAGAGGTGGTATATAAATTAACTATTTTGACAGTTTATCTTGATATTACTTGGTGTTTACAAAAATGCCAAAAAAAAAAGTTATTATTTTTTTATTGTGTGTTATAAGGGCGCACATCACTAAATCACTCCTCGTTTTGTGTAATGGTAGTAAGTTCCGGCAAAAACAAAAAACGATTTTGTGATTAATGGGGTCCTTTGGGAATCAGTTTGGCGTGAGGATAGCGTTTCATAATTAAAATGAAAGATAATCTCTTGTACTTTGATCAGGATATTGCAAAATATTGATTTTCGATTGTATTGAAAATTTATCACGCGTATGAACACACGTGATCGGAGGCGGTTAGAAGGCGAGCGTCCGGGCTGAAAATAGGGGTGGCGCTGTTTAAATGATCGTATCGTAAAATCGAATTGGAAGGTGTAACACTTCTTGACGATTTTATGAAATTTGAATGTTTGTTTATTAGAATAAAGCATTCGAGACGTTCCAAAAATGGTTACTAAGGGCCCAAAATAGCGACTCTTTTAGCCCTAATTTACATGTAATCCAATGGGCGGTATATTTAGTGCTGTGCCCCCTTCATACAATTCTTCAGTATTTATCACAGAGTGCAATCAAGACACTAAAATGGCATCTGTGGTACCCAACTGAAGAGATTATTCCTCTCGCCCTCTTCAGTGTTATTGTGCCAAACACAGATAAGCAAGCAATCGGTGAAACTTTTAGCGGTAAAACCAACGGAAGAGGTAATTACTCCAAGTAACCCGTTTGGCGTGGGGTTCGGTAAACCAACCTTCCCAGACAACATCACAGTCAACTTCACTCCCAGACTTGTTGGTAGGACCCAACTCATGGTTCATGATGAGGATACTGCAGATCAATCAACAATTTCTTGAAGAGAGAATTGAGAACTGGGACATGTGTGCTACTTATCAGACTTCTAAAAGCAACATCAGTGCCACCAATGTCGTCAACGATTCAGCTGAGCGTGCAGTGAAATTGGCCTCGGATTTCCTCAGCACTGCAAAATCTGAGAACCATTATCAAAATTGTCTACTGGTTGTTGAACAGGACAGGAAGAATAGGCCAAATCTGCGTAAACATATAAAACTTTATGAAGACAAACATTAAAGGAGTGCTAAGAGAAAATGGGACTTTCATCCCACATGAACTGTGGGTAAGTTTTTAGCATAAGTGTACTTTGAAATATAGTTAAAATACAGCTATTATTGGTAAATGGCAGCACTATGCCAAATAAGCGTGTCATAGCACATGGCAGCTATTCATTTTTGTGATGTATATGCCATATTCATTTGAATTTTAACTTCAAGTTTGGTTGAAAACAAACCCCAATCACATACCATCCAAATCATGAATTTTAAGTACATGGCAGCCATTGTATGTACCATTATACATTAGAAAATGTATAGCTGCCATATGGCTATTGCGCAATGTTCCTATGGGTTATGCATTCAAATTTTAGGGCCACGGAGGACCCAGAAGACGAACTCGGAATGAATTTTCACTTTGGGAATCTTATTATTTCTACATTTGGAACATTTTAAGACTAGCTACATTAAATTTGGTTGACAAAAGGGGGGCATGATGCACCCTAACCACAAGTACTGTATCGGCATGACTGAGAACTCTGTAAATGATGAGAACAATGATCAATATGTATGTCCTGTTTGCACAGGGGATATTTCTGATCCAACAGATACTTTGCTAATGCAACGAGACAGGGTGAATGCTAGCAAAACACCGGCCAAAAATAAGCTTGGTGCATGGGAGAAGGCAAAGAAAGACCTCGATAAAATATACAAGGAGGTATGTGCTCTCCTAGGTTCAATGGAAAAAGAGCTGAATCGAGTTCTTGAAGAGAAACTGCACGTAAAGCGCCAAGCTTATCAGAGCCAGAGTTTTGTTGGCAATCATTGTAAAACCATTCTAGATAAGAATGAGATATTGCTAAGTGTGTTGCCTGAAGGTAGTGTCCGCACAAAATATAGAGGATTATTTGGTCGGATTAAAAAGGATCATTGATTTCTTTGTTAGTAGGTTTTTAAGTGAGGAAGAGGTCTTAGCATTGTGTACCAGGTGCTGGGAATTGGGACACTGGTTTCCCAAAAAATGTCCCGAAGCAACCATACCTCCAAAGCTCCACTTTTTGATATGCCATATATCAGAATGCGCTATCAGATGGAAAACAATCAGTCTTCTTTCTGAGCATGGCTTGGAAAGCATCCATGCCGATATCAATTCAGCATGCCCTTGTGTGCCCTAACATCTACAAAACCAGACGCCATAGATCCGGCTCAGGTAAATTTCATTCAGTGTGTCCAATGTCATGCTGAAGATCCAGATAGTGGATGGTACCACGAGAACTGTGTCGGCATGACTGAGAACTCTGTAAATGATGAGAACAATGATCAATATGTACGTCCTGTTTGCACAGGGGATATTTCTGATCCAACAGATACTTTGCTAATGCAACGAGACAGGGTGAATGCTAGCAAAACACCGGCCAATAATAAACTTGATGCATGGGATAAGGCAAAGAAACACCTTGATGAGATTTACAAGGAGGTATGTGCTCTCCGAGGTTCAACAGAAAAAGAACTGAATAGAGATAGTAGAGGAGCTTCTTTAAAGCGCAGGCTTATCACAGCCAGTGTTTTGTTGGCAACCACTGTGAAACTTTTCTTGATAAGAATGACATTGCTGAACTACCATGGACTCGGATGTTTGTCTATCCGAGGGCAATTGATATGGCCATTAAGAAGAAAACTTACTCTAAGATGGCCAGAGCTCTGGTGGACGTCTTCTACAGCGGGGCAGAGATTGAACAGATGGGGTCCTTGAAGCAGGTGGATGGTGAAATAGTGAATGCTTTCAGGGAAGAGGGTAATTAATTTCTTTGTTTTGTTTCATTTTGATTTATACACTTTATTTGGACAAGATACACAGGAACGGCCAACTCATCATTGATATTTGGTAGATAAATGTAATTGTTGGGGTTGTTAAGAATGCACATTGATCGCCGAAAGTCAGCGACAGATTGTTCACCTATCATCGCCATTTGCCACAACGTCAACCGCAACAAAGTTTATATCTAACTCCTGGGTTTCCAGTGACAAACATTTGCAATTACCAAATAGATTCTAGTGTTTCACCATTTGTGAAAGGACGCTTGGTTTCTTCAGTGTTATCATCTTTAACATTTTTAGAAACTGTGAATCTTCAGTCATCAACAAGAACACTGCAAGCCATCAGCGTCCATTATTTGGCAAGCAATTTCCACTCACCCTCTTACCAGAACCACAGAACAAATATGACATTAACGCGGTACTGGTGAAGGCTCCACCCCAGGAGTCAGTGGATGAGACCCTATGGGATCTTCAAACCAAAGCACCCTACTTCACAATTAGAGCCGCAGACCATCTGTGATGTCGCAGGGAGGTTGGATGGACAGGTCCCAGCAGGTTTATGCAAAATGATTATCTACCAGTACGATGTACGGCTTTCAGCCAAAAAATCCAACCCAAACCAGACAGACCTCGGCATGGAAAGCTCTTTGATTTATCACAGTTCCAAGCCCTTTGGACATATCAGGGAAGAGGGTAAATTGGCAGGTTTTGTTGGCAAGTCATTAAGGATTAACCCGTAGAAAATAAGTGTGTCCAATGTCATGCTGAAGATCCAGATAGTGGATGGTACCATGGGTACTGTATCGCCATTACCGAGAACTCTGTGAATGACGAGAATAGCTACAATATACAACGAGTTCCCAAGCTACTATAATAGCCTGTGTACATGGGGGTCATGGGTTACAAATGACAGGTGCATTAAATGGGTTACAAATGACAGGTGCATTAAATCTGGCTGCATCTTATCCTACATGTGTAAAGCAATACTCACTCTCTCCCTCTTTAGCTACTCAGCGTGCAGCAGGACCAAGTGCGGTTCCCTCTTTAGCTACTCAGCGTGCAGCAGGACCTAGTGCGGTTCCCTCTTTAGCTACTCAGTGTGCAGCAGGACCTAGTGCGGTAACAGCGGGTGCAGATAATAAGGAAGCAGCAGCCCCACAAGCAGTAGCTCCACAAGTATTAGAGCAGCCTGCCCAACAAGCAGTAGCAGAAGTTCAGCCTGCCCAACCAGTGCCTGATGTAGTTCCGCCTGCCCAACAAGCAGTCATAGCTCCGCCTGCCCAACAAGCAGTCATAGCCAAAACTAAGTTATAGGCAAAACTATACCAAGCTAATACCCAAACATATGGCTCAGATAGCTGCTCTTCCACCTTATACTTTGTATCAAGTATAAATGGTGTTAACTTCATCCATAGGACTAGATGAAGCCCATGAAACTCTGATTAACAGAGACTGTAAAATGGCTCTTACAAAAAGCTTGCCAAATGATTTAGATAGGATTATGAGTGCCCTTGAGTATTCTGCCAAACTTATTCCTAAATAATTATGAAGCTCAGCTTGGAACCACTCGAAAGCAGCAGTTACATCGTGACTATTCCAGTTCCGTTATATTAATAGAAGTGAAAAACACATATTATGAAAAGTTGCTTACAAGTGGTATATCTGACATTAACCAAGAATTGCATTTATTCAAAGCATTTTACTTTAATTCCTGCAACAGCACCGCAACATGTTTCAGTAAAGAGAAGTAGGCAAAGAATTATATTACAATTATATCAAATTTATAACGCGGTACTGGTGAAGGCTCCACCCCAGGAGTCAGTGGATGAGACCCTATGGGATCTTCAAACCAAAGCACCCTACTTCACAATTAGAGCCGCAGATCGTATGTGATGTCGCAGGGAGGTTGGATGGGCAGGTCCCAGCAGGTTTATGCAAAATGATTATCTACCAGTACGATGTACGGCTTTCAGCCAAAAAATCCAACCCAAACCAGACAGACCTCGGCATGGAAAGCTCTTTGATTTATCACAGTTCCAAGCCCTTTGGACATATCAGGGAAGAGGGTAAATTGGCAGGTTTTGTTGGCAAGTCATTAAGGATTAACCCGTAGAAAATAAGTGTGTCCAATGTCATGCTGAAGATCCAGATAGTGGATGGTACCATGGGTACTGTATCGGCATTAACGAGAACTCTGTGAATGACGCGAATAGCTACAATATACAACAAGTTCCCACGCTACTATAATAGCCTGTGTACATGGGGGTCATGGGTTACAAATGACAGGTGCATTAAATGGGTTACAAATGACAGGTGCATTAAATCTGGCTGCATCTTAACCTACATGTGTAAAGCAATACTCACTCTCTCCCTCTTTAGCTACTCAGCGTGCAGCAGGACCAAGTGCGGTTCCCTCTTTAGCTACTCAGCGTGCAGCAGGACCAAGTGCGGTTTCCTCTTTAGCTACTCAGCGTGCAACAGGACCTAGTGCGGTTCCCTCTTTAGCTACTCAGTGTGCAGCAGGACCAAGTGCGGTAACAGCAGGTGCAGATAATAAGGAAGCAGCAGCCCCACAAGTATTAGAGCAGCCAGCCCAACAAGCAGTAGCAGAAGTTCAGCCTGCCCAACAAGTGCCTGATGTAGTTCCGCCTGCCCAACAAGCAGTCATAGCCAAAACTAAGTTATAGGCAAAACTATACCAAGCTAATACCCAAACATATGGCTCAGATAGCTGCTCTTCCACCTTATAATTTGTATCAAGTATAAATGGTGTTAACTTCATCCATAGGACTAGATGAAGCCCATGAAACTCTGATTAACAGAGACTGTAAAATGGCTCTTACAAAAAGCTTGCCAAATGATTTAGATAGGATTATGAGTACCCTTGAGTATTCTGCCAAACTTATTCCTAATTCATTATGAAGCTCAGCTTGGAGCCACTCGAAAGCAGCAGTTACATCGTGACTATTCCAGTTCCGTTATATTAATAGAAGTGAAAAACACATGTTTATTATGAAAAGTTGCTTACAAGTGGTATATCTGACATTAACCAAGAATTGCATTTATTCAAAGCATTTACTTTAATTCCTGCAACAGCACCGCAACATGTTTCAGTAAAGAGAAGTAGGCAAAGAATTATATTAAATATCAAATTTACGATTATTAAAGATGGAAGCGTGGCAAAGGTTCCTATGCGTAAAGTAAATCTCCATACTTTTGCAAAAGTGAAATCAACAAAGAGAAAACTAAACTATGCTGAGATGGAGAAAAAGTTAATTACGATGTGTTACAAACGGACATTTCTCAGCTGCGTAGTGCAGTCACCATCCTCCAAAAGCTGAAGGAAAACATGTTGAGGAACCTTGCAGCTATTACGACATATGCAAATGAGGGCTGCGGAGAGGAGACAGTTTCAGAATACATGTCCGAAACTTGACTGAAATACAGGCAACTGCATTGTTGGAGAAGATAGAGAATGTTCTTTGTGATTTAAATACAGATCACCTGAGACACACTGAGTTGAAGAAGGAGTCAGTGCAGCTGAAGAAGAAACAAATCTGTGATCTTGAAAATGAGGAGCTCTTCCTCAGCCAGGCCTGTGCTATAAGAAGGACAACAATCGGATATACCTCAATGCTAAGACCAAGGCAGAGGACTAAATAAAAATGTAAATGATCCAATTATCTCACCGGGCAGGAGCTATCAAAATAGGCTTTTTAAAATCAATTTCAATATGTATGATATTTGTTGATATATATGAAGAAAAAAAAAATCAAAAATAAGAATTGTTATGTATGAACAATATATACATTTACGGTAAAACAGTGTACGTTATCAAGAACACTTTAATACCACTCAGCAATATCACTCACCCTATACAAAGAGTGAAACACCCTTCACTTTTGATAAGAAAGAAGCCTTGACAAAGAACAGAAAAAAACTTATTTCTGTGACGGCTTTAGAGTGCGAAACTAAACGCCTATTGGGGGGCGTACTTGGCGCGAAGTACCCAGGTGACATAAAAAATTTGTATAAATAGTTTCATTTAGTTTCAGTGATAAATGTAATATGGTCTTCATGGCCGGTTTCAGCGTGGTTGATGATGTCGGTTTTCAACGATTTGTTAACAAACTGGAGCCGAGATACACGCTGCCATCAGCGGTGCATATTTCGCGCACCGTAGTGCCGGGTATTTTTACCAAAGTAAAGCAACAAGTCGGTGTCTTGATTGATCAGGCGGACTACGTCTTTTACAACAGACATCTGGCACTCGTTGGGTTCCAAAGTTTCGCTCATGTCGTGACTGGCCATTGGATCAATAAAGACTTTGACCGTGTTCAGGCATAATCAACGCCAAGAAGTTTGCTGGATCGCACACTGGAGATGCGATATGTGACCAAATTAACACGATGCTGACGGACTGGAAAATCCAAAAATTCATCTCTTCCCGAGTGATAATGCTGCCAATGCCAAACTAGGGATTTCTGAAGCTGAGGTACCAGCTGTCGAATGTTTCGCGCACACACTACAACTTGTGATACATGATGCCATCTTCTGTAGATCCAAAGGATTGTCATCAACCTGCGGGTATATGGTTAAATAGAACATCCTCTATTAAACTTTGTGACATACTTAACCCAGATGATAGGGAAGTAGAATCTCCTGAAGGGTTGTTGGAGCTCCCATCTACACACAACCAAGTTATCCAAGGTGACCCCTCGTTATTAATTATTGATGGTGACCATTCACCTCCAAAAATACCTGAATTGGAGCATCGAAAACCATCCATTCAACGCACAGGCCCAGAAATCCTGCCGCCATTACTGCCAAAGTCTGCAAAACCGACTGGTTCTAAAACATGTATCCAACATCAAATTTCATTGGATTCATTCAAACCGTCTTCAGATGAAATAGAAGAGTCTGTAAAGTTTCGGTCCAGATTGTTTCTTTATATTTTGGAACGACGTCCCGTTATTACTGGCAAAATCTCTGCTGAGTCTGCTCAGTTACCTGGTCTTAAATGGAAACTTGCATTAGAAAGTGAATCTCACTGTGAAAAGTCAAATTTTCAATACATGGGATTACAAATTCCCGAAAATCACAGCCCTAAGAATCCACCAACCCTTACAAAAAAATCATAACATGATATGCTTGATCAAAGTTGAAGTAGATGATTCCTGAATAAAAAAATATAGAAAAATTAACAGCGTTATAGATATACCTATTCTCCAGTAAGTAAGTAATGCTTCAGATAGTCTCGGATCATATCGGATGGCACTTTCTCCAAAAAGTAGAAGTCGGGCTTTAAGATCTGCTGAAAGCTTCCAAGCAATTGTTCCAAGCTGACAATTGGTACCTACATGAAGGATTACTGTAACCCGAGTAACCCAAATATGGCCTCAAAACAAGTGTATCTCATCCCCCGTTCTCTCTACAGGCAGCTCAAAACACCAATTCGGTCCGTCGAACAAATTAATTTCCATTTTAAGACCCCCAAAATCATGGTTACGATAGTGATAGTGACAATCACAGCTGTATCAAAACAGTATCATTATCAAAACCCTTGATGAAACTATACCTTTTACCTGTGCAAATAAGATGATTGCCAGTGATGCTAAATGAATTGAAACCATGCTTCATGATTCTGTGGAAGAACCAAATCCAAAAGAGCCTCTTTGCCAGAAAGAAACTGGAAAAAGAGAAGGTCTTCATATGAGGTCCAGTGGTTATTTTTTCATCATCATTGCAGGCGGTTATCCAATTAATTACAAAAAGATGAATCACTCAAACCTTCAGCCTTGACTAACCAACAAGAGAACATGAACTTTACATGGGCAACACATAGATCACCGGTTGATTGAAGGCATGGTAACCCTAACCCTATTGCCAGAAAAAAAACTGGAAAAAGGGAAGGTCTTCATATGAGGTCCAGGGGTTATTTTTCATCATCATTGCCAGCGGTTATCCAAATTAAGAACCCCCTTGCCAGAAAGAAACTGGAAAAGGGAAGGTCTTCATATGAGGTTCAGGGGATATTTTTTATCATCACTGCAGGCGGTTATCCAAATTAAGAGCCCCCTTGCCAGAAAGAAATAGGAAAAAGAGAAGGTCTTTCTGTGAGGTTCAAGGATTATTTTTCATCATCATTGCCGCCAGTTATCCAAAAGAGCCCCCTTGCCAAAAAGAAACTGGAAAAAGAGAAGGTCTTCATATTAGGTTCAGGGGTTATTTTTTCATCATCATTATCCAAAAGAGCCCCCTTGCCAGAAAGAAACTGGAAAAAGAGAAGGTCTTCATGTGAGGTCCAGGTGTTTTATGGTATTTTATCAACTATGCCGGGAGAGGTACCAGAATTTAGCGAGGGTGATGATATGGAGATACTTCTTCTGAAGTTTGAACATGTTGCAGAAGCTAATGGTTGGCAAAAACAAGTATGGCACAAATATTTGCGAACGGCACTCATCAGGCATGATAATAGGGATAGAAATATGTTGAGAGCATTCAACAGAAAACATGGCTGTCCATACTGCACCACAATTGGAGAAGGTGTGAAGACCAGTAAACATGGGACAACACATCAATTTGACATTGATTCTACACAAACTGGCCATGGTCCTGAACAGACACATGCTCAAACTGATGGTCCTAAACTGACACATGCTCAAACTGGCCATGGTCCTGAACAGACTTGGAGAAGTCCTGATTTGCAGACGTGAATTCGGCAACCCAAAAGACATCAACGCTATTGGCGTGTGGCGTGGGGCCGAGCAACTGGGCTGCGTCCCATGGATTTATTCAGAAAATTTCACCTCATTCCTCAACCGAGGAATGTTCTTGAACTGGTGAGATTGTGATGCTTATTTTTTCGTAACTAACTAACTGTGATGCATTTAATAATAAGCACCTAATTATTTAAAAGTAATCCATCCACATGATCCATGTTCCTTCATGCATTTGCAACGACCTGATTGATTTGCATGATGAAACTTTTTAAAAAAGTGTAAATCAGTGGGACAAAATTTTAAAAAATGTTCCGCTGTAAATCTTTCTTTTTATCTTCTCCCTGTGACTGCAATCCAATGCTTTGTCTCACATACATCATCATGTACATGTACATGTGAGGATAAGACGTACTTCGGTGTGCGCGAGTCAGAGCAAAAAATTGACGCAAGAAGCCCGGCTAAGGCAAGGGCAAAAAAAATGTACAGATGTGCTAGTACATGTAGTACATATGTAGTAAAAAAACCGGGCACTTTCGATTTTCAACTTCGAAAGATTTACTATGATAAACATTGTTAAACTTAAAGGTAGATGTTCTGATTTCTGGTCTGATTTTCAACTATTTTACATGAAAGGTCATCCCTAAAATTGTCACATTCCAAAGAAGTTTGAGTTGCATAACTCCAATGGTTTTAATTTTAAAAGCACAAGGTCTCAAGAATGTTGCCCATTGAGTTGTAGTTTTTTTCTAAATGGAACATTTCTGGGCCCTAAGATTTATGAGGAAAATATGGGGATTCTTCTGATTTCAAAAAAAATCATGATGTGAAAAAAAATCATAGCCCCCCAAAAATGAATGTACATTACTCGGGATCATTATCATATGATTTAATGTTTTTGTGTTTTTTGTGATCTTTTTCAGCTACCCTGTTGATAAGCCTATGCGCTCGCCATTCCCTTGGCCGTCGCCCTTCTCCAAGGGTGGGGGAGCTGTGATTCCCTGTGTCTATAGGACAGGGGCAGAGAAGCTGCACTACGAGAGCCCAGATGGGGGAACTAAAGTTATTAAAAGTGAGGTGGAGGCCATCATCCGTGATAACGGAATGGATGAACACGTTAGTGTCGAGGTAAGTTTTTTTACATTTACCTGAATCACTTTAGTCTATTTGGCCATCTCGAGGCTCTGGCGTACTGTATATACACACGTGCGTTGAAAGACAGATCCATCTCGTGCGTAAAAGCTGCGCCTGTTAAGTTACATACGTCATTGTCCAGATGTAGCCTAAGGCCAAGAAGAAAAAAATTGTTTGTTTGTCCACGTCCGACCGACCGTGTACCTTGGTGCCGACCGTATTCTTTTTTATTTTCTATTCTTTTTTTAAAACAACTTTTTGAGCAATTTAAATGGCCAAACGGACCGTTTTATTCCTGATTTCGTACGCTATCGTAAATCTGGTCTTTATAAACAACATCCCCTATGCGCAGTCCCTTGTAACATGATGTTTATTGCATGAACTTGGCAACCGCGGGGACTATTAAAAGGACTAGATGAACATTTAATTGCGCGTGCAATTAATGTCATTTTTATACTAAAAACGCAGTGTGAGAAAATATGAAAACTCTAGTTACAGTTCATATTTGCAATTTTTGGGGTAGTTAGTTCGAGAAAAAATAGGTTTAGTAATACTTTCACGTATATATTTCTAGAACTTCAACACTACGTTGTTTCACTTTCTGCAAATTTTCAATCATAATAAATGGCGGCGACCGACAACATGTTCACGGTAACTGCGCACACAAACTCGGTACAAAAATACTCTTTGACCGAGTTTGCAGTGTTGCAACCAGTACTACAATATTGGAACTCATGAAAAAGAGTTCAATACTATCAAAGTGATGTGTTTTGTGTTTGGACGACTTTAATTCACAGTATTCATGCCGAATTTATATTCCCAAATACAGTATCCGTATTTTTAAAATAAAAAAATTTAAAAAAGATTATCCGACCTACCGACCCTACCTTTTTCGGACCCTCTATGGACAAACAAACAATTTATTTTTTTTGGCCTAATAGGGCATACATGCACTTTAGTCTAATTAATAACTGAACGAACAACACGCACGCAGCACAAAGATGATCACGCCTGAAATGATCACGTTTATGGTTGTGCACGCTTCATGCAATGTACGCACTACGCTGCTTCAATGTGTTCGTTCACTTCTAAATCCAACTATAGTCCCGATAACCATTATCAAAAATTAGTCACCCGAAAAAATTAAATATTGATGTCTCACTCATATTTTTGGAGACCCAAAGTTTCACAATGCATTGTAATGTTTATGAAATTGACGAGTACCAAAGGGTGTCCGTCTCTACATGGCAGTAAAACAGAATTTGGACATATGGATGAATGCTGAGGTTCCATTCTTTTGGCATGGTTCATTCTTGCCTTTGTTTTGAATGTCCCTCATTCAATTGAGGGACATCATGGACATGGAAGGATTTTTGAATCACCCACTTTTTCCTTTTACATTTTAAAGCTTAATTATTTACTATTCCGCCCCTTTTTGACAAATCTGGTCAAATGTTCCCTGTGCAAAGCTATGACAACATGACTATGATCAAGTGAACACATTTGCTAACTGATCAGCTGTATCATATTTTCAACACTTTTTTGACTGAAACAATTTAAATGTATCCCTAAAACATCAATAATGACATTTTTGATTGTGTATTAATTGCATTTTTGTATGTTATTTTTATTTGCAGGTCTACAATGCTCTAAGCAGTTCACCAGCACCACATAATCGGAGCCTGCCCTCATGGATGGTAAAGACCCACACCATTTAGCGCCTGAATGTCGCGGTTACGAACTACATGTATACACGTTGGGAAATCGTATACGCTGTGATGGACAATTTTTGGTTTTGATTATAGTACGGGTATTCAAAGAATACTATTCTCCCATTTACTCAGTCTCAAAATAAGGAGGATGCTGGGGCAAAGTGCACACTAACTACATTTGCTCCGAGCCAACCCTACTGCCAAATAAATTCCACAGCAAAGACATTTATTGAGCCTTATCCGACATGTCCATATAAAAATGTTACTTTGGTTGAGGTTTGACCCATCTAATCATATGGCGAAGTGAAGCATCAGAAAGAGTGTCAAGGAAGTTGATGCTAGACTTACTTCAATAAACCAACCAGTCTAATAACAATGCCTCCTCAAACCATTGAAACACCTATCAAATGGTGGAAAGAATTCAAAGAAGACCAGTGTTCGGCCACGACAGCCAGTTATAAGGAAAAAGAAAGTCCTGTCTGGATGGAAGGTGAAGAGAACACAGCATGAAACATTTAGGCAGGTGAAAGAGCCGAATGGTCAGACGGGAGAAATTTCTTCTTCCAGGCACCACATACATAGCTCCTGGATATAGCCACAGGGCTATATTACCCAGAAGCTAGGTCTCTCATCCACCTATGGCCTAGTTGGGGATTATACGCTAACACTCGGCAAGTTTGATGAACTGCCGCTAGACGAGTAGTCATTCATCAACCTAGGGACGTATTTGACCAGATATGGGTTAATTTATCCCTGGGTGTATCTCCTAGCCAAATATAAAGGCCTATCTGCAACAAACGAGACACTGCAGAAGAAGAAGGTAGAATGGTCCACGAAGGAAGTGTCACTTCTTCAATAATCACCCATTCCTAGCGTGCAATATCTCATATTAAAGAAGATAAATTTCTGAATAAATTTATAGTTAAATATTTTTAGGTGGGATTTTTTTTTTAAAAGTTAAGCCCATTTATTTTTACATTTATTTTTTGATGACTGTGTTATTGATCCATATTGAATTCTGAAGTAAATTACTCAACAAAATGATTCCCCACAACTAGTGTGTACCCCTTTAAGGTTTGCAGTTAAATCAAACTTCAGGACACTATCTCCATTTCTTGCATGCTATCTACCTACCTACTCTTATACTTATACGAAAGGAGTGTACTGGCATAGTAATTTAGGAAACTATGTATTTATCTGAAATGAAAAGAATTTAGACAAGTCGTTCCAGAACCGTTTCACATGATCGGTGTGGACCTGATGGGCCCATATGACGTGTCCCCATCAAAGTACATATTAACATGTACAGATCATTTCACGAAGTGGTGTGATGCCTTTGTGATCAAAAACAAAAAGGCAAAGTCTGTGGCAAAGTGTCTATGGACACTGTTTAACAAACACAGGCCTGCGAAAATCATGCTGACAGACAATGGAAAAGAGTTTAAGAACAAGATGGTAAAGTTATAGATGTATTTGCTTGCTTCTGTATTTCAAGCTGCGCATCAAGAGGGGAATGAAAAGAAGTCAACAAGATACGAAAAAAGACATATCTCAAATGTATTACTATGTTGCATGCTGTGCAGTTGGCTGATGACAAATTTGCAAGAAGGTTTTTGATCAAGAGTTAAGCAAGATCATGCTGAGTATGAACCATGTATGTCGTGCACACAGGAAATGCTAAGATGGTCTGGTACAGACTCAAACATAAAGCTGCACCTAGCACAAGCCTTAGAGAAGATATATAGAGGACATTCATAACAGTGCCCTCCAGCGGTGTCATTTTACTTTTTGGGTGCGTGACCTCGAAAACGGCTCCTTTGCCGCTGTGTGTGATTAAACGTATCGGAAGTTATCGAGTACCAGGATTTGTCAAGGGTAAGTCTTCAAAAGTTCAAAGTTCATAAAATGTCATTCTTTTATTTTTCACAGGGTGACAAGGGTGGTTTGTCTACAAAGCTGACATTGCAGTTGGTGAACGAGATAAATTCCAACTCCCGTGATGGCACAAATATACTTGCCATGTTTGATGCAAAGGACACACACAGCAATATGGAAAAAGTCTATAATATCTACCAGGACCAACTCATCGACTTGCAGAACAAAAAGGAAATACTTGTTGATGGGAAAGTGAATACCTCAGAACCCTGTTTAATGGTGACTATGAGCCAATATCTAAGTGCATGGGACACATGGGGCATCTTCCACATATCCATGCATTTGGTGCAACATTACATTAGGTGAGCTCAGAAACACTGGTGGTTTAGCACACTGCCCCAAAACAACCATTGGCAGAAAGGAAGCCTTTATGGTATTGTACTCCTTTCCTCTATGTCATTTTGTAAGTGATAACCCTTTCCTTTAGGCAACGAAAAACCACCCTGTTTTATGGGCAGGCTGAATGATTCAGCTTGGAAGATAACCTTTTGCTAGCCACACAGGAAGTTATCAGTGCATTTGTTGCTGAAGAGCTAACTTCTATCAAACAATTGGCAAAGACCAAATTCACAGAGGAGACATTAGCCAAGCTAAAAATAACAACCATTGGCAGAAAGGAAGCCTTTATGGTATTGTACGAGAAGCGAAAGAATTTAATGCCCACTCTTTGTTAAGAGCCATCAGAGGCAGCCGATCAAAGAAGACCAGCATTCGGCCACGACAGCCAGTTGTAAGGAAACAGAAAGTCCTGTTTGGATGGAAGGTGAAGAGAACACAGCATGAAACATTCAAGCAGGTGCAAGAGCCGAATGGTGGGGGCAGACGGGAGAAACTTCTTTTTTTCTTTTCGGGCACCACATATAGGGCTCCTGGATATAGCCACAGGGCTATATTACCCAGAAGGACTCTCATCCACTTATGGCCCAGTTGGGGATTATACGCGAACACTCGGCAAGTTTGATGAACTGCCGCTAGACGAGCAGTTGTTCATCAACCTAGGGACGTATTTGACCAGATATGGGTTAATTCATTCCCGGGTGTATCTCCTAGCCAAATATAAAGGCCTATCTGCAACAAAAGAGACACCTGCAGAAGAAGAAGGTAGAATGGACCACGATGGGAGTGTCACTTCCTCAATAATCACCCGATCCTAGTGTGCATCTCATATTAAAGAAGATAAATTTCTGAACAACTTTATAGTTTAATATTTTTAGGTGGGATATTTTAAGTTAAAAGCCCATTAAATTTATTTTTATATATATTTTTTTGATGACTGTGTTATTGATCCATATTGAATTCTGAAGTAACAAAATGATTCCCCACAACTAGTGTGTACCCCTTTAAGGTTTGCAGTTAAATCAAACTTCAGGACACAAGCTCCATTTTTTTGCATGCTACCTACATGTACCTACGAAAGGAGTGTACTGGCATAGTAACTTAGGAAACAATGTATTTATCTGAAATGAAAAGAATTTAGACAAGTCGTTCCAGAACCGTTTCACATGATCGGTGTGGACCTGATGGGCCCATATGAAGTGTCCCCATCAAAGTACATTTAAACATGTTCAGACTATTTTACAAAGTGGTGTGACGCTTTTGTAATCAAAAACAAAAAGGCTAAGTCTATGGCAAAGTGACTATGGACACTGTTCAACAGACACGGGCCTGCGAAAATCATGCTGACAGACAATGACAACCCATGCGTGCCATACGGGTTCCTGACCATGCTGACGGAGATGAGGAGTCAACCAAACGAAGGCGATTTTCTGATGACTTTGTGAAAACCATAGCTAAAGATTAATCATCAAAACAAGCTTGTAAAAATGTGTTGCACACAATGACGGATAAACATGCTCCCACTTGATACAAACAGCCATGTGGTGGAATAAACGCACTGTTTCTAGAGCTAGAAAATGCCAGTTCCGAAAGCAAAGGAAATATATGATTTCTCTACAGTGTAAGAAGAAAGTCCAAGCCTTCTACAAACGAGAAGACGTATCCAGAGAGAGCCCGATGAAGAGGTACGCAAGTGAAAAGTATGGAGCCGCATACATGATGCAAATCACTATCAAGTCTGCCTACCAGATGTTTAAAAAAGAGTACCCCGCCACCCCTTTTATGCGCTATTGTGATCTGATGAGTAAAGGGGCCTTTGGGATTATTACACGGTTGCATGAAATCAAACAGTATAAACAAAATTAATATTTACAAATGTATCTATCTTTATTATTTCGAATACAGGTGTAAACTCTTTCCATCTGTTCTATGGAGATTCTCTGACAAAATATTAAGCAGATGACGTATGTGGTGATTAGAGGATATTGATTATGCTTTCTCATGTTCTTCTCTTTTACAGACCATGATCATTGTTGGAGTTGAATAAAGTTAAAGGAACTGTTACAACCAGAACAAATAGACAGCGTTCTTATTTATGATCACGGTCTTTGTGTGTTTCTTTGCAGCCATGCCTTGAAAACTACAAAGAATAGATCATTGGTGATTGTCTGATGTCTGTCCAGCTATTGGGTGTTCCTCTGTTTTTACAGATGGGAGATTAGATCACATGCAAGTCTACATTTAGAAAAATGTCACAATTTCAACAATAGATGGCACTATAACAATAACAAACTCAATCTGTCAAAGTTTAAAGATGGCGACGTGCAGCCGATAATGAAGTGAAAATAATGCGGCGAAGATCACATTTTAGCTAGCATATGAGTACAAAAAATCCACAGATTTGACTAAATAAATGCATATCAAATACATCTCCGCTATACATTTGCATTGAATAATCATGAATTAGCTGACCATGTGTTTTTTTTAAAAGCTTATTTCATTTTTTTATATTTTTTTTAATATTTTTTTTTTTTGGGGGGGGGGGTTGGGAAGGTGATTCTTGTTCCCGGGACCTGAAGTTTTTGGGCGGGACTTGATTTTCTGGGACTCGCGCCCAGCACTAATTTATGTAGACTTCAACAATTATTTTAATTTAATGATGATTTTGCCATGAAGAATAATATTTGATTCAGGTTATGTCGCAATAAAAATGGCTGCACGTAAACGGAATTATTTTTGTATAAATAAAATGACACGTATTAATAAAACCAAATGCTTCTTTTATGGAAACCAAACCAGCAATCCAGCATATTATATATTAATATCCACAATGTTCACAAAGTTGAATTAAAAAATAACACTAATATGGCCGGTCGAAATACAAAATAGTTGCATGTAACTGGTCACAAATGCACCCATCCCAAAATAATAATGGATTTGATAAAAGATCCATATATAATTAAGAGTTGCCATAGGTGCTTCAGGATCAGGCCCCTGTTGTAGCGGTTCAGGATCAGGCCCCTGTTGGAACAGTTCAGGATCAGGCCCCTGTTGTAGCAGTTCAGGATCAGGCCCCTGTTGTAGCGATTCAGGATCAGGCCCCTGTTGTAGCATTTAATAAATCAGATGAATAATACATTCATCTGATGAAAATAAAATCATTTTTACACACCTGGTTCAAATAATCAAAATTCCATTTTTTGAATGCTGTAATAATGTTATTGCTTGTTTTTCTAGATATTCCAGCCATAAAGAATGGAAAAAGATATGGAAAGTATCCACACATAGATATATTTACCATTATGCACATTGCCCCCATGATCAGAGTGACATCATTGATCAAGGATAAGCACCTCAGAAGACTTCTGAAGACAGATCGGGAGCTCAGAGAGTACCATAATGCAGAAGGATTTCAAATGATGTTCAGAGTGTCGAAGAAGGTCTATTCAAAATCACACAAAGAGGCATATATGCAGTCTATATATGTAGTGGCTTGAAAATGATGGTACAATAAAACTAAGGAAACATGCAAGTAGTGAGAATAAAGTACATGTAGAGTGTTTTGAGTCCATTGAGCAAGCATTATCAGCAGGTGTGGATGGTATTAGATACCATTGCCACATTTGCCTAAAATTCCATCCACTTAATTAAGTGGCCAGTACCACAGTCTTGAGACTTTAAATGTAGGGAACATTATGATCCCTGCAATCATAGTGGATACACCCGCGGCCGCCCCCATAAACCATACACCAGAACAGCAGGCGGAAGCACAGACTCCCAGTGAGGAGGTATCGGAACATCGAGATGCAGGAGATCCAGAGTGAGTCCCACACATTTGTTATCAATTATTTGAGAGGCAGACAGAGTACCTGTTCAACAAGCATCAATAAGTCATGCATCAGCTTCTTCACACAGTGAGGCCCAATCATCCTCTTCTAACGTTCAGCACTTAAGACCACACTAGGAATGTAGGTCTAAGGATTAGTAGGAGGAAAAGCACCATGAAGAAACCGTCATCTATGTGTAACATTTGAGGAATGGAACACAGAGGATTTGAATGAGAGTATTTGGGGAGGATTTTGATACGAGTAGGATAATCAAAACAAAAATATCAAGAAGAAACTGTGTAGGAGTTACAGGAAAAAGAGACAGAGAATCAGCTGGCATGGGAAGCAAGTCATGATGACCTTGTGGCCTACCACATAGGTGGGTCAGGAGAAAAAAAACAAGAGACATTTTGCAGCAGGTGGCAGGTGGTGTCCTCATCGTTGATGAGGTGTACCTCCTTACCAAAAAGGAGTCAAAAAATGACTTTGGTCAAGAGGTAGTGTCAGAATAAGATACTGGATATATGTTATTGATCAAACAAAGCCCAGTGGAAGATCATGAAGCATGTGTAGCGAACCTACAACGTATCATGTGAAGATGGTTGTCAATTTGCAGCATGCATGTACAAGATGTGCAACAAGTTGAAACTCTTGGATGTCATCATTTGCACACATTGTTATCAATGATTTGAGAGGCAGACATCTGTTGAAGGAGCATCAACTAGTCATGCATCAGTAATCTAAAATTTGGTCTTCAGGTCAGTGAATCAGAAACTCCCAAATTATTAAAATGTGTCAGTGTGAACTCCTTGTCACCCAAGGCGAAAGCCTTTGAATGTATAAGGTCTGATCTACCGTCTATCTTTACCGTCTGGAATTGGATGAAATTCTTATTTATAATATTATATACAATTTAAAAGTCTTGAGTATTCAATTTCTTTATTTGTTTTTTTTCCTTCATTTTATAGTTTGACAATGGAGGGTCGTCGACCAAGATTGTGTTTCAGCTAGTGAATCAAAACAAACCAAACTTACCTGATTCAACAAAAACATTTAAATGTTCGAGGCATCAAACACACCGGAAAACTTAGGTTAAAAGTCTTTGACATTTACACTCATCAATGAAGCAACCTTCAAATCCATCCAGAAGTGACTGTTGATGGTTACATTAAATATCTACAGACTTTTTCTTTGGTGATTATGAGGCTCTGTGTAAAGAGCTTGGTCACATGGGTCTGTTATCATCATATCCTTGCATCTGGTGCAACATCTCTTTAACAGAACTCCGGAAAACAAATGGTCTTCCCCATTGCTCAAAATCAGCAGATGGCAAATGGGTAGACAATACTAACTGGCTGCCAAATAGAACAGTTGAACAATATGTGCAAACCCACACACCCTCCTGTCCCAGACGCCATGGAAGAGGTGCTCGCAACCCCTCCCCCCCCCCCCCCCCCCCCCCCCCTCTACAAAGAGGGATGATTTTTTTTAATTATCCTTATAGGTGTAAGTTCATACATATAATATAATTGTAAAAATATACCAATCCCAGTTTCTATCATAATTGAGGGCGCAGCCTCCAACACATCTCTTATAGTGCCCTTAACTAAACGAAATTCTTGACAATTTGTTCAACTTAAAAATCACTGAATTGCAGTGTCCAACTTTGAAAAGGGTATGGGGTAGTTGATTGCAGGTGGCTCTTGACCGCACCTTTTTTTCTGCAGGAGAATATAAATACTTTTTTTGTTCCAACATTTATTTTGCAGGCTGATGAGCAACAAAAGTCATGTCGCAGATGAATTTACATGGCAAGGATACAAAGAGGGCCTTCTTCGGCACCAACACGCTATCCGTTGTCATAGGTAATTATATTTAAATGCACATATTTATTTATTTAATGTCACAGGCAGATTTCAAAATTAAAAAGGCCTCTTTTCACCAGATCTTGATCTTGTATGTTGCTTTTACTCGAAAACCCATCACACATTCCAATCCTGGTTAGAGTAAATAAATAAGCAATTCAAAACATGTCGAGGGTTGTTGAGGCCTTAACTCAAGAAATGCTATGTTGAAATAATCAACTTTCAAATATTTGGGACTCATTGCTATACACTGTAGCACAAATTAAGAATGTTAATGAGTTATCTCTTTATGACTGTTGATGTGACATTAAATATCTACGGACTTTTTTCTTTGGAGATTATGAGGCTCTGTGTAAAGGACTTGGTCACATGGGTCTGTCATCATCATATCCTTGCATCTGGTGCAACATCTCGTTAACAGAACTCCGGGGAAAAAATGGTCTTCCCCATTGCTCAAAAGCAGCAGATGGCAAATGGGTAGACAATACAAACTGGCTGCCAAATAGAACAGTTGAACAAAAATGGTCAGAGTGACATCATTGTTCAAGGATAAGCACCTCAGAAGACTTCTGAAGACAGTTCGGGAGCTCAGAGAGTTCCATATTGCAGAAGGATTTCAAATGATGTTCAGAGTGTCAAAGAAGGTCTTTTCAAAATCAGTTGAACAATATGTGCAACCCCACACCCCCTCCTGTCCCAGAGGCCATGGAAGAGGTGCACACAACCCCAACCCCCCCCCCCCCCCCCCCCCCCCCCCCACACACAATATATTGGGTACAACTGATGATGCCTATAAATTGGGTGTGAGGTACTGCACTTATGTTCTATAACATGCTGGACCATCAATGAGTCAGATCTAAGTGAAATGATAAGTTCATACACAACACAATTCTTGAGGAATCAAAGACATTTACACTAATCAATGAAGCAACATTTAAGTCCATCCACAAGTGACTGTTGATGGTGGCATTAAATATCTACGGACTTTTTTCTTTGGAGATTATGAGGCTCTGTGTAAAGGACTTGGTCACATGGGTCCGTCATCATCATATCCTTGCATCTGGTGCAACATCTCGTTAACAGAACTCCAGAAAACAAATGGTCTTCCCCATTGCTCAAAAACAGCTGATGGGCAAATGGGTAGACAATGCAAACTGGCTGCCAAATAGAACAGTTGAACAATATGTGCAACCCCACACACCCTCCAGTCCCAGACGCCATGAAAGAGGTGCTCATCCCACCAATTTGATACCGTTATTATTATATTTGTGTTTTACTTTATTCAGCTGACAGTGCAGATGGAAATGCAGAGGCAGACATGGAAAATGGAGAGGCTATGTCTGCAATGAATGATGATGAGACCGACCAATCAAATGGAAACCTTCCGCCCCTTAACTGAATATTCAAAGTGGATAGGTGAATGAAGGTGGATCAAGAAAGTATCCATATTTTTGAGGCACCCAAGTAGAACATAATGTTGTGCACAAAGATGGCTAATGTTATTGCTGCATGCTTGCAGAACAATTGTGGTAACCTCGCACAAGTCAGCATCATCACCATTATTCACATTGGTTAAGTGAAACATTGTGCTGTTCTAAAGAGAATTGTTACATGAGTCCTGATGAAGTCAGAGCCACATCTGATAAAATGTTGACTATCTATTTCAGTCTTACAATATACAAAGTACAGTGTACTGATGAGATAAGGCCCTGGGATACCTATAGGGTTGCCAAAAGAAATGTGGGTCACTTACTTAATTGAGATGAAGGTTGAGGTTGAAATGAAGAAGGTGGAGAGCCACAATGAAATTGAGATGGCTCTCTTAAAATTTGACAGGGATGTTCAATTACATGCTCCTCCCCCGGCCCCCGCGGTGGGTGCATGTGCGCCTGAGAAAATGTGGGTTCCTGGTTTGAAGGAAAATGAAGATATATATATATATCTGAGGGCGTATGAATTATTGGCTGTAGGAAATGGGTGGGACAGACAAAATTGGGCGGCTTTTCTTGTTTCGGCTCTGTCGGGAAAGGCCAAAGAGGCGTATGCAAATTTGTCACTGCAAGATTCCAAAGACTATGATGTTTTGAAAGCAGCGATTTTAGCGAAGTATGAGATCAGTGGCGAGACGTATAGAGTAAAAAATTATTTCACACAAGTGAAGTCCCACCAGTCCATTACTGAGTGGACAAATGATTTAACATATTTTTTAGAAAGATGGCTCCATCATTCAAATGTTCAATTGAAAGGCGATAGCTCCAAAGCAATCAAAGAGTTGTTGGTTATTGAGTAAGTCCTCACTAAATTGCAGCGCGATATGGCAGTATATTTGCGAGACAAAGATTTGAAAAATAGTAGTATGTTGGCTCGTGAAGCTGACGCATATGTGTTGCACCGTGGCGATGGAGCCTATTGGAGGGGGGTTGTAAATGCCAATAGGTCTCGTGCGCAAAGTAAGACGCACCGTGCACCAGGTCGTGAGCGCCCCCTCAGCGACAATTAAATATTTTATGCAAAAAGAAGAGAACATCTTATGGGAGCTGGAGTATAGCAATGACAAAATAGTGTCAGACCTAGATAAATCAATCACACACATGCGATGTGTAAAGAGATGCTTTCTTCATAAGTCCTTTCACTGGAAATTATAAAAGCTATGCAAGTTATTATTCTTGGAGGACGCACACTGCACAAAAATAAATTAGTACAAATGGCGTTGCATACAAGTGTAGACAAGATATTGCACAATGTTGTATTTGTTATGCAGTGTTCTAGGTACAAAAGATGCCAACATATACTTTATCAAAACATGTAAATGTGTTGAGTTTGTAAACAATAGAATGTGAAAAAATCAATATAATTGATTGCTAATTTGGTCATTGCTTCCTTTTGTGGTGGTTTTTTATAGGATTTCCTATACTTGTAGTGTACAAATTTTTAGGAAGCAAATGCTTATCGGGATTTTTTTCAATGTTGTGAAGACTTTCTGGGCCAAACCTTTATTATACTGAAAGATACTGTTATTTTTAATGTATTCATGCAAATAACTAAATTTTGATAAAAATGGAGTTACTTCCTTTTGTCGCGGTGGGGCAGAGCTGTTGTCATATTTTTTCATGAAAAAGAGTTTGTTGATCCCTGTTTCCTATGTTATTCAATGACTCTTCAAAAGTTTCACAAAACCTCCTTTGGCACAAACATGTAAATCCAAACAAGGGTTCTTTACACCTTATTAAGGACCAAGTTTCTAATCATAATCAATCAAATCATTACATGTATATATGACACACGACGCTCATACTGTACATATAATCATGCCGCCGCAGATGTTGAACATTGGAGAAAAGATAAATGGCATACGCTGCATGGGGGAAATCAGAAGGCGAAGTCAGACGAGTTTGGGTGCAGGTGAAAATTTGTGAGAGTGGTGATAGAAACAAAATAACAAAATGCGCAGTATATTATCAAAAAACTGTGTGTGGAAACACTAATTCAAGGTAAGGGAAGTCTATATAAAATGCTATTGGATAAAAAAACATGGTTTGTTGGTAGCTATCACCTTTTGTTAAAGTAAGTTTGGTCATCACTTTATGCCATGACTTTTGAAAGTTTTCTTTGTCTTTATAAATTAGAGATAATTATTTTTTGCATTTTCTTGATGAGTTATTCAAATACACATTATTCTATCAGTATGAAAATACAATCAAGTATTCAACACTTTCAAGGGTTAAATACACCACTTTTAAGTGTTGAACACTGCGAGGGTTTCGTGCAACAAAGGGCTATCTGCATTTTTGGCCAAAATGAGATTTTGCTACCAAAATGATCCGCACAAGATGAGGAACCTAATTATGAGAAAATAGTAAATTCACCCAATCAAAAAGGTTTGAAAACTTTTATTTAACTTGTCAAAACCAATAGGTGACAATGATGGGTACAAATCTTTAATTCACTTTTTCTCAAAATGTCCGAAATGCAGATAGCACTTAATTGAATATAGGAATTGCTTTAAGTTACATAAAAATCACAATTACACTTATTTATTACAACACCATTCAAAAATTAGAACTTGTTACTATCTATTCACTGGCGAAGTGCACATTAGAAATAACCATTGCCATCAGTGGCTCACGCTAAATTTGTTACGAACCACTGATCACATTAATAATAACACAAAGCCTATGGCAGACAGTACTGCATCTTAATTTAGAAACATGTATGAGCCCAGGCTTGAACCAATAATGATGAGTTACTAATGTGCACTGCGTCAACAAATTAGTTCAAGCAGTAAGTCTTGTGTACACCACTGAATATCATTCAATTAAAACTTGCCATGGACATGAAAAGTGTGAGGCCTTCTTAAAAATGGCAGGATTTGGCATGTAAATTGTAACTACCATTTATATTAAAGTATCATATGACCTTGATGCTTGATATAAAGATAGCTATATATCAAACACATTCTTCTTCAATAAATTTATCAAGCAATTACACTTGCGATACACCATAAGGTATGTGTAGACCAAGCTAATTTCAGCCATGTCACTCATCATTTTACTATCACATGCCTTGAAATTACATGTTTGATATCATTATATTAATAAAACAAAATTGCATGCCTTCTGTTTTTGCAATAGTAAAACTATATCTCTTGGTTCAATTCAGATTGTTCGTAATGCTTTGGACAAAATTCCACCGATGTGTGCGAATGTCTGTAAACCTGGAAGTGTGTACCGGAAACTTTGTAATCACCACACGCATGCATGCAAAGTTATTTGCACTTAGTCCCGCATATCATACATATGGACGCAGCCCCAGGAACAAATCACGCTATAGTTCAGTCAGTTCCAATTTGGCGAAACCTTTTTACAGAAGCGAATGAATTCAGAAGAGCGTTGTGCGCAAAACGCTTGCATGACGCAATGTGGAGCGAAATGTTGCTGTGTCACTGGATGTGTGACGCTTGCGTATGCCAAAATCGCGCTTATACGATTTTGCGCGCGTATAGATAAAAAAACTAATATTTCCCGCAAATTTGGAACTGATTAGTTTACTTTAGCGTGAAATGTCTTGTATTTCGTCCACATAGCCATAAGACACTGACTATATCACACTCTCAGGCATTAAATACTTGTATGCCATACCATCTTCAACTGCTCATTGCCGCGCAATAACGTGAAGTTTTCCACCGCCTTTGGAAAGGAGTCTTGGTAACATCCTCCTGCCCAACCAAAAACTACTAGCTTTTAGTTGTGATTGCCATTTTGACTTTGTTGAAAAACAGCACTTTAACTAAGCTCTATGGGCAGTGAATAGACACAGCTATACATGAGTTTCTCAGAAACCATTTTAACATTAAAATAAATATATTTACACTAGATAACAGTTAAAAATCAAATTAAAAATCCAGTTAAGTTAGCACAGAATAGAACTGAAGATTTATACCCTTTTTTCTGAACATCGAAAAGGAGAACAAGGTTTTGATGAGGATCTTTGCTTTGCTTTCCTTCTGAGGACAGCAGTTGTATTGAGCAAAGTAACTGTACTTGTTGCTCAATTCTTTCACAATATTGCAGTTAAAAAGGATGATATATCCTACTGTTATAGAACAACAACAAATGTAGTTTCTCAGAGAATTGATTCTTGAAATCTCTCTGAAACTATACACCTTTTTTTTGTTTAAATTGATTATCAAAATTTGGCATGATGGTTTTTATAAAAAGCACCTCAAGGTTTCCACAGCTATGCCTTGCACATGCAGTCTGTCCTCATATATCTAGGTCATCATCTGGATCTTCATCATCGATGTCATCTGCTTCATCCGGCTCGTAGTAAATCTGACCGGTTCCAGCCGGTGTATTGCCTAATGAGACTGATTGCCTGTAATGATAGGGGGTTTTAAAGGGACACAAGTGGTGTTGACAATTTTAAATGTTTAAAATTTTACTTCAGAATTCAAGATGAACATTAAAAATTGCCATTATTGTTATTTCTACTAACAAAAACACAGCAAAACTTGATTAAAACAATACCATCGCTATTTATTGAAAAAACGCCCTCTATGCAAATATGGTTCCCGTTATGTATCACCCGTACTGCAGGGGGATACTGTCGGACCTAAAATGCTGATCTGCCGGAGATCAGCATTTTTTAATCGACGTTTTGTTGTACAAAGAGGGCTGATTTTTCTTAATCCTTAATAGGTGTAAGTTCATACATGTAATACAATTGTAAAAATATACAAATCCCAGTTTTTATCATTTTTTTTGTAATTGAGGGCGCTGCCTCCACCACATCTCTTTATGCCTCTTTAAGTAATAATTTAAATGTCATTTCTCTGGTAAGAATTCCATGTACGGATTATACTTTAAATTGCCTCTAGTAGTGTCACGTTCTGAGATCACAAATAGGTTGCAGGACCACTGTAATGGAAACTAAATGTAACTAAAGCAAATTAGCTTCACTCAAACATAAACAAAGCCATCAATCAATTTTAATTTAATTATAGCCGGCTAATTGTACTGATGGTGAGCGGAGTGAGTGTAGACAGGGAAGCGCAGCGGATCACAGCTATGGGATCCAGACAGGTTTTTAATACATTTTGAGGGTTTTCTGCCACATTATTTCTTATTTTATGAGGCAGTTTAATGATTGTATCCATGTAAAGATGTTTTAATCATTTAAAAAAAATATTAACAATAATAATTATCATAGTGCCAGTGCCAGTGGCTTCATCCGACCAGCGTAGCTACAACCCTGGATACACTCTTGTTGTGACTATGTGGGAGAGGAGTTGAGGTGGATTTTTCATTACAATTATCTTGACAAAAATATAAATTAGCATGGTCTATTCGGCATAAGGTCCACAATATGTGACAAATCGCCACCATTATAATATCAGAAAGTCAACAGTTTGAAGATTTCCGAAATCTGATGGTTCTATAAAATGTTAATACAATCATTTGAAACCAAGCGATTTCAACATATTTCAAATACAAACTAAGTAAAATCTATTCAGCATTTTAATGAAGTTGATGATAACGGTAAGATTGATGAGATATATAGGGTTAAGCCTGTGGTTTTTAAATACACTTGACAGTTGACACGTACAAGCCTATCTATCACCCTCACTCACTCTGTTGGTTTGACATAAAAAACATGATATCAGTGCCTCAACCTGGTTTTTTTCTTGTTCACCCTTTTTACAGTCTTCAATGCAATACTTACTGTTGAGATGTATAGGGTAGCACTACATTGTCTTTTGCCTTGCGCTCAGATTCCCTTAAATTGAGGTTAAAGGTCAGGTTTGCTGTTGGATCAGGCTGTGATGAGAAGGGAATCGGGAACTATTTTAAAGGAATTGACTAAAAAAATGTGTAATACGACCAAGCAAAATGAGTCGGAAGTAAAAAATCTCAGATTGTTAGTCTTTTTCTTAAAGGTAGATGTTCCGATTTTCAACTTGAAGTTTTCTATTCTACATGAAAGGTCATCCTAAAAAAGTTGTGTTCCAAAGTTTGAGTTGCATAGCTCTAATGGTTCTTATTTTAGACGCACAAGATGCTGTGAACTGTACCCATTGAGTAGTACACAAACTACAGGGTGAGTCAAAAAGACTGCAATAGTGGAAAGAAGCCATTTTGTTTTCAAAACCAAAATGAATTTTAAAACTTTTTAAACGTTGCAAGAATGATGTATTTAATCCTAACTTTGTGTGAAAAAATGAAGTCAATATCATTTTCCGTTTGCCTTTGGTGAACCTTTTGACCAGTGCACCCATTTCACACGTTTGTCCATGAGATACCCAAAATATGCATCAGATCGCAAAACGTGTCTCCCATTTAAATTTGGAAATTTGAGTTAATTTGTGATGTTATTGGAATTTGATGCATCCTTTCTTGTTTACATGTAAGTTTAGCATAATCAATAATAATCATACCCATGCTGTGAAAGCGTATAATGTTCTAAATTTTAATAACAAACTGACATTTTCCATTTTTTTTGTTGGCGGGATATTCAAATATGAAAATGCAATGTGTGCCATTTCAAATGAAAATCACTCTGCTCGTGGACAAACAGGTTAATTTAGTTGTGCAGCAAAGAGGGTCACCAAAGACAAACGAAAAATGCGATCGACTTCATTTTTTCACACAAAGTTAGGATTAAGTAAATCATTCTTGCAACGTTTAAAAAGTTTTAAAATTCATTTTGGTTTTGAAAACAAAATGGCTTCTTTCCACTATTGCAGTCTTTTTGACTCACCCTGTATATCGGTGGTTACCACCATTCGCGGTAATTCGACTTTATTTTATCGATTTTCTCCGTAATTATACCGATTTAGGCCATCAAATTTCAGTATGATGAGAAAAATACGAGCTTTCATATGATATGAAAATCTCCGTATGTTTGAAATAATTCTGTGTTACGAAAATGTGATCGGGACATCTACCTTTAAATGAATAGGTTACCGGTATTTGCAATGCTACATTTTGCAGAAAATTGGCACTAAATTCCAAAATTCCAAATTTCCCCCGGTTTTAAAAACAATTTAAAACAAAAAAATGTCTATCCTCTCTTTTGTTCTACCTCAAAATTAATATTCCTGACTTCAGGCTCATTTTGCTTGATCACATCACCTATATGTTTAACACTAAAATTGCATAGGTTTTGTTAGTATGAATGTTAAGCTGCATCATCCCCACCCTCTCCATAGATGAGGTTATAAATAACTGACGTCATTCCCACATTTTGTCTCTTCTTGAGCCATACATTTCGCTCCTCCAACCAATCAGATATCAGTAGGATATTTAAATAATGGCCAAACTTAACCAAAGGAGGCCTCCTATTAAAATGACAACGATATGCCAGGCTGTTTGTTGAGAGACACTAGATTATTCCTTCCGCTGCAGCAATGTACTCATACACGTAATGTTTGGTTGAGGACCTATAATTTTAACACTTCTGCAAAGCTATACAGGATGAAGAGCTCATTCAACAGTGCAGAGGTGTTTAAATGTGTTAAAACTCGTTTGGTATTATTTGGAGGTGTATCCAAGATTGTAGACCTACTTACCTGATTTTGAGTGACTTGTATATCTTGTTGTGAAATATCTGCTGGAAATACTAGGAGACCATAGTCTTGATCTATGCTGTAACCCTCTCTCTGTAAAAACACATATCAATATACTGATGTTATTGAATTGTTATTTCACAAATAGTAACTGACCCTTGATGACTGATAGCATTGAGGTTACTCTTTCTTTATTCTTTTTTTAAAAAAATATTTGTCCAAGCACTTTCCCTAATGTTCTTATATATAGTACTTAACCGATAGGTTCCTCTCTGTGACTACATGTAGTGTTATAGATCTATATATGGGCGATTCCATGAAAATGTGACGGAGCAAAAAAACTAAAAAATGCTCCAAAAGATTTAATTTTACATTCATGTTGTGCAAAGCCTATGCAAACGTTCAGGAAAAAAATATTGCAACCATTGACCATTGTTAACTATGATTTTTTAAAACTTTTCTTACTTCCAAAACGGTAACACGTGTTACCGAAGCAACACTTTTTTGAAAATATTTCCTAATTGATTTGATTTTAATTGATGCCACTTATAATTTTAATCCTACTAGTTAGGCCCTATTTAAAAATAGTAAACAATTTGATAAATTCATAACCACCACTCCACTATAAGCCATCAAAATGTCGTAACGCGTGTTACCGAACTCATATTCAGTAAAACGTGCTAAAACCTTAATTTTTTTAGAGTTAGTTATCACTATTTATGGTTTATATGTTAGTTCCATTGTCAAAGTCAAACTTAATTTTAATTTAGAAATTAAATAAATAATATAAAGCTAGTAAATTATGGATGGACAAAATGCAACGCGTGTTACCGTAACACGTGTTACCGACTATTTTGCAATTTACAAAAAAGTGAGAACTTAAATTCTTGTAATTATTCTAGTATTATAAACCTTGGGTAGGTACTTGCTCACAGTAGTGACCAATTGATTGCAGGTAGGTTAGTTTAAATACACAAGCAAAACAAAGTTGGGATTTTTTTTAGTGCGTCTTTTTTCGTAACGCGTGTTACCGATATTCAGAGCGGTCTTACATTAACATGAGCTGATATTTCATATTGGTGTTAGCATGAGGATTTAGCCTTAAGTCATGGGTATTACAATACAAAAGATGTAAACTTCATTCAGACTACTTTTACAGTTATAGAGGGGAGAATAAAGAATGGCGCCCTAAAATGTAACGCGTGTTACCGTGGAATCGCCCATATACATTATGTGATGATGCTTATTGGCTGAAAGCATTGATGGCGCTCTCATATTTCTTTTTGTTTACATATTCACCATATTTACCTGTCTAAGTACTTTCCCCGATGATCTTTTATGTAGTAATTCACAGAAACCCATAGGTTCCTGTGTGACTGGTGCTATAGACATATTATGTGACAAACGTAATACTGTTGAGGCTTGGTTACTGATACAGTTGAGGGTGACATCATCGTGTACATCGCAGTGCAGTGTTCCTATAATCTGTGTAATCTCAAAACCTGGAAAAGAATTTGAGATAAACTGATCAAAATGCTTACCGATTCATTGTGTATGGGTCTTTCCACAGTAAACCAACATCGTGGGCCCTGGAAAATTCATGTTTGTTTTTGTTGAAACTATTGGTATCACTTGCTTTTAAGTTTTTATATACAGTTGATATTGACAAGGAGAGAAAGTTCTGAAACTATCAGCATGTTTCGTTTTATTTTATGATCATTTATATGCCAAAAATGACCAAATTTGGGTCTTGAAATCCTGACATACTGTAGGCTATAATTAATGATCACTTCTTAAGAAAACTGAATGATAAACCATGCAGTAAGATACAACCTAGAAATACAAAGAAGATACATTTCTCTCATCGAGTTAGAAATATTTGAGTGTACAATTACAAGAGTTAGGGACTCAATACAACGGCAATAGACTTGACTTAGCCAAGTTGCCCAACCCCTGGTAGAATCTCACTCACCTAATAACTCTGGTGGCTACACTACATTTCTCTCATTGAGTTAGAAACATTATTTTGTACAATTACAGTTAGTTAGGGACTCAATTACAATGGCAATAGACTTAACTTAGTTGCCCATCCCCCTGGTACACCTCACTCACCTAATAACTCTGGTGTATGCAATAGTAAATGAAATTCTCTCATTGTGGCAGAAAATTTTGTGTACAATTGTTGTTGATATATACATGTAGACTCCATTACAATGGCAATAGACTAGACTTAACCAAGTTGCCCATCCCCCTGGTACACCTCACTCACCTAATGACTCTGGTGTATGCAATAGCAAATGCAATTCCCTCATAGTGGCAGCAATTTTGGTGTGTACAACTATCGGAGTTAGGGAGGCAATAATAACGGCAACAGACTTGACCGAACCAGGACGGATACACCTTGTGATATGTGAGAGTAGACCAGCTGGCTCATTCAGCCGAACTAAATTGAAATCCGGTGATGATGACTGACTGAAAGCATCAAGAAAAAGACATGTAGAGTGCTTTAAAAACAAATGAAAGCTCATTCAATTATATATTATAAAGAAGAAAAAATCTATTTTGAAGATGTGTGGGCTAAAACTGACATGCTCAATACATAGAATACGACACTGTGTGTTTCACAATTTGATTTTAAGTCTGGGGAACAGTTGCTTATTTTAGTGTTTGCTCTCAAACAATAAACGAGAGCATCAATGATGCAGAAGCTCACTACAGCTGAGAATTTGCGAAAATTCATAACTCATAACACATGTCTATATATAAACCACTATAATCTGTCCAGCATATAACAAATGATGCAAAGCTCGAATACATATTATACCTTACATGAAACAAGAATTATATATATATTATTATGCATTCACCGTTCACCGTGTAAGCACATTTGCCCTTCTATATGCTTCGGTTGAGATTTCATAAGATCAAGAAATAGTCTCTTTCTGGTATTAAAACAAAATATTGCCAAACACCTTGGATATTAAATGGTGCGACCTAATGGTAGATGATTGTTCTCTTTTGTAATGTGTGAAGGTTCAATAAATAATATGTACAGAGATGAATAACTTGGGTACATAACAATGGCAAAATACAACACCTATTTTATGAAAATATGCATCATTTAATGAAAATAATAATATGTGTACAGGTCACCAAACTCCCATGGCCCCTGGATCTTAGGCCAAGTAAAAATAAAACTAGTTTCTCGTGCTAACTTTTTGAAAAAAGGAAGATGAGGGCATTTTTTTTCTTCTTCCCAAAATGGCGAATGCCCCTTTTTCGAAAACTGGTTTCGCTTTTTCCAACATGGTGGAAATGTTTTTGCTTCAAAATGGCCGCCACTTTTCTAAGACTAGCTTTATAACCTTAAAATGGATACATACTGGAAACTGCTCGCGATATTTTGCATGTTTATTTTAATATAACTCAAGGATTTATTCTCTATTTTTTCTCTTTCAGGAATAAAAAGCTAAACAAGAAAAGATGTGTATTCTAGATTTACAAACTATCAGTGTGATCTCGGGAATATCTTGATAAATAAATCAGTTCCAGCCAAAAACGACAAACAAATGTCCCAAAGACCACACTGGTATTTTAAAACACCAGTTTTACCCACGGTTTATTTATATCATCTGATGATACAGTTTAATTTTTATCATGTTTTGATAATTAACAGTTTGCCTGTTATGTTGTTCTTTGATTTTAACAGGTTTTTTTTAAATATTGACACGTTCTCCATTTACAACATCAGTGTGATCTTGAGAACATTAAAAAAAGAAAAATTAAAAAAATTAAAAAAATTGAAGAAAAAAAACTATTTTTTGACGCGGCGGCCAAAATGGATGCGCACGCGCGGGGAAGAGAAACTACTTTTTTTTATTATTTGGCCTTGTAAATGGTGCGCCACTTTGACTTTGGTAATGCCACAAAAACCAGTTGGCGAATTGGCGTTCTCTTCTGGATGGTTCAATAAGTAACAATAACATTTACCGAGGTGATTGGTTTAGGGGAATATTGAGAATAAGATAGGCTTTCCTCTGATATCAAAATAGTACTACTACATAGTTAACCATACATAGCCTATAGGCATAGGCTGGGATTTTCGGGAATTAGTGCTCCTGGGACTCGATTTTGTTTTTCGGGCGGGACTCGGGATTTACGAAAATTGGTAGTCCAGATTTTCGAGGAAGTGAAAACGCAATAAAATATACTAAATATCCACCAAAGTGTACTGTACTGTAGATATGTAATTCTGTTCTCTGTGTTGTCTTCATTCATGCATTTATTATTGTCACATCTGCACCGGTTTTAATCAGCTTCCGGACATTAACATTACATATTAAATTCGCGACTCGTTCAAGATTTACCATCAGAATAATTTTGTGAACTACCAAAATGCATAAAACTTTCATAAGTGCAACCAAATGTGCACAATGAAGCGAATTTTAGAGCAACATCGTGCGTATACGTAAACACACCGCTGGCGATGTAAGCGGCGCCATACTCTTGGGTTCCTTTTTTAGTAGGAGAACCGTATGAGGAACAGGCGGGGTTGGACGATGATGTATCATTTATTTTAAAGACCCCTTTTCATTTTATATTTGGTTTATTTTGTACTCACGTCTAGGCTATATCAGCCTTTCGACTCACTCGTAGTCATTTTTTATCTGCGAACGTTTTCAGTATTTTACTTTTACTGTAAATTAACGATACTGAAAGCTTAACAGTGGAAAGAAGTTCCACAAACGCAGTAGCGTGTGCGCGAGTATACACGGACACCAACAAGATTCATGGGGTCATCGCGGACCAATCGGAGTCGTTGGATCAGATCAGCTGTCAGATTTGTTTACCATTTTAAATGATCAATATTCATGAATACGATGCATAATTAATTAAATGTTACCATATATGGCAAGATCATGACTCACGATTCGAACGATACCAAATTTATTTATAGGTAAGTCAGTGCATAGTGTCGCCTATCTATGGAAAATACGATGTATTTGGAAGATAAATCACCACTTTAGGACACAGTTTGCCTCAATAAAGGCATGATTTTTGTACTTCCTCCCTCATCAATAAATTTGATTTTGTTTAACTGAGGGTTAAAGTATATATTGAAGAATCAAAAAATGATGTAAAACAAAAATTGATATCCGCCAGATTTTTCACCCCCATTTCAACTTTGACGAGCTTTATCTCGAAATATCCTGTGCGACTTATGTCTGGTTTCGTCGGAGCGGGTCACATATTATAATAATTATATCATGAATAATAATGATCTCTAACCCTTCCTGTCGTGATTTCTGTAGTAAGCCAATCACAATGAGACAAACACGCATGTACATCATGATACATGCATGCCGTGTGTTAATCAAATTTTATGTCATAGCGTTTTACACGTATTGTCAATACAGTTTTGACAATAAAGAAAATAACGAAAAATTTCCAAGTTTGTCGAATGGCAATCTAACTCATTTTATAACATATTCATGCGATCATATTGTTTCACCATCTCAATATACATTTTCCGACAAATACCACTTGCGTGACCAAGATAAAACCATGTTTCATAGTCGCACTTTCCCCTTGACCTTTACCGTGACCTTTCGCATCGAGTCGCTTTAGCTTACTTGTAGTAAGCTAAAAAAAAACACTGTCTTATTGGACAGACTAACCCCTTAATTAGGAAATAGTGGGTCTAACAATAAAAGAAAGAAAGAAAATAAGAAAATAATGAACAATACAAATTCTGTAAAATAAACCAACTTGCCAGAAAGTTAAGATCATTTACTCTTCCTTTAGTGTGAATTTCTGGAATTATATAAATGTGCAAAAATAAAGAAACCAACTTTATAATACCTTAGACCATTCCATCCTAACGGATCAGTCCATCCATCATGGCAAAACAGACGGTTTCTAACGCTGGGATCGAATCCACCCAGGAAGGCCACTGGAGCTTTGTCGTACATAAATACATGGACTTGATCCACTCTGAAAAAGTCAAACAAAGCTACATTATTGTTGTTCTTTATGCTTTTTTACACAAGTGTTCCATCAAAGCATGTTTTGTTCATTTCATTATTGAAACAAAGGTTATGAAAAGCAAGGGTGATGGTCTATAATGAAATATTGTACAAAATGTTTACTGCGTCTGTACAGCTTGCACAGTTGGGAAGCCCGAGGAAATATGGGTACCGATACCCTGTTGTGAAAATAGCTTGTCACTACACTTTATGTAGTGTAATATTATTAAACTATCTTTAGAAAAAATGTGTCAGTGGAAATTCAAATCCTTCAAATATTTTGAACAACTTAAATTATTGCTTGAATTCACCGACATAATTATGTAACAATATATTTTAAACTGTTTTACTCGCTGTTTTATTAGACCTAATAAACTAGACCATCAGTTCATCTTTTCAAAATCGAAACTAGTTTCTGGGAGTGACAGTGTTGCGTTAGGCTGGGTTCACATAGGAGTATACGGTATACGGTATACAGTATTCGCTATACGCTATTCGGTATTCGCTATTCGGTATTCGCTATACGCTATACGGGCACGGCGAGTCACATAGGGTAACACGCGAGCCCTACTCGTAGTAGAGTCATTGCCTTATTTTCTTAGTGAACTTGTCAACTAGAACCATTTTAAAAGAAAATGAGGTCCCATGCATTTCTCAAAAGTGACGGGAACGTTCTTTTATAGCAAAAATTCCAAAATGTCCGTCATACTGGGCCAAAAATTCAAATGGCACACCAAATTGTTCGGCTGAGCACAAGGATTCCGAAAAAGTATAGTACAAAGGCGTCCTAGTATTGTCCTATTGTTCTAACTTACCCTATTCTACGCAATAAATTGTTTATAAATCGTGATAGGGGAAATTCGGAACGCCTGTACACACGAATTGCAGCCCGCCACATCCAAACAGGACGGTATACGGACAAGACATTAATAGCTTCAATTGAAAATACCGGCTTGGTCGTCCCTGCAATTTAAATGTCACTAATTAAAATAACTCTTTCTTGAGAGCAATAGGGTACAGTATAGGAATGAGATGAGGTATTTTTTCAGAATACATCCACCTGGATTGAATGATTACAACTTTTATTCACACGGGCTATTGCCCCCCTAAATAACTACACCTGACACTAGATTTAGCCCAAGTTTTTTGGCTGGGTCTTTATCACCAATGTTCTCCTTACCTTCTAGCAAGTTGGTTTGTGATGGATCGTAGTAGCGCCATCCCACAGTGCTGGATTGTATCTGTACAAAGAATATAAATAATATTAGAGGCCATCTATTATTAGGAGTGGGCTATAGAGGGTCATAGTTTCAGATCATGCTTGCTACATGATTTTTTGATGACTTTATACATACTGACAACATTTTCAACAACAAAATTGAAAAAAAATGCAAAATCCAGGGTGCCCCGGCCAAAAAACCACAAAAAGTCGGCCATTATGGAAAAAACAGTATTTCGAACATAAATCAATCATTTTTGGTCCAATCAATTTGATTTTGGTGGCAATACCCATGTTTGTGGGGACATGGAACAATCTTATGCAACTTTTATCGCATGATGATGTTTCGTTTTCCTGAAAATGGCATTTTTAGTGAAAATAGCCCTGTGGGGGCGCTGTTTAAAAAAATACCTTTCGCATCGAAGCATCTCAAATTATAATGTTGAAATATGATAGGAGTTACATTTTAGGCATTTCCTGAAAATCTGAGTAAAATAGGCCTACCATTTGTTGTTTTGAAGCTACGCCATTTTGAATATCTTTGAATTGTCTCCATTGAAACGCACACCACTGAAAGTTCGTTGACCCTGTACTATCCTATGGAAGTGCTTTTAACGCTTTCTTGTGATTTTAAAATGAATGCCACGGTAAAATGAAATGAGGTAACATGCTCACATCTTCAGACAATGTTTGTTGACACACTCTTAACATATTTCATGTATTCAAATTCATTTTTATTAATGCGATAGCTACATTTTTGCAAAGCGCCCTCTCAGTCCAAATTTGACCAAAATCAGCTATTACAAGAAAACGAAGGGGTTATATGAGACAAAACCAGCATGAGCATAGAATGACATCTTGTACCCTTAAACATGGGTATTGCCACCCAAATCAAATAAATTAGACAAAAAATGACTGAGTTATGCCAAAAAGACTGTTTTTTCCAAAATGGCCGACTTTTTGTGGTTTTTTGGCCGGGGCACCCTGGATTTTGCATTTTTTTCAATATTTTTTTTGAAAATGTTGTCAGTACGCATAAAGTCATCAAAAAGCAAGCGTGATCTGAAACTATGACCTAAAAATGACCCTCTATAGCCCACTCCTACTATTATGGCTTTTCCTGGTCAGGTCTAAAAAGGGACGAGGTAACCAGTTACCCGGCTACAGTTTGCACTGTCACCATTTTTGAAAATAAATAAAATCAGGCCACAAAAACATATTTTAATTTATGTTTACTAAATGTTTCAATTTACACATCCATGTAGCCTACTCAGGTTGCAAGTTGGCCAGAAACTCATCATGCAACTAAAAAGAATAGACTGGGGAGGTTAGTCATAGAGAAAGAGGAAGAACGTGTCAAACAGTGGATCAAGGAAGAGGAGCAAGACCAATTTCATGAATTGGGACGAGGGCACATGTTGAGTAATCTCTAAAATCCTACTGAAAAAGAATCTGGCAACTCTGTTTCCCGCATTTCTGGAACACTGGTTCGTGCAGTTCCTGTAGTGAATCACAGTTCATCCATAACTATGATAATAGAAATAAAACTATATCAAATCAAACAGGTACAACTATATGTACATGTAGGTGGTGAGTTATTGAGGTTTTTTTATGTTACAAACGATGGAAAAAGGCCATACAAAACAATTATCCAAGTGCAGGCCCCCCCCCCCCCCCCCCCCCCTTCCCCCTCCCCCGCCTGGTCCGAGTCGGGCGTCCCTCATCAGCAATCCGGCCGGCCTCAGTGTATGACTATGAGTGATATAAATTGTATCAGTAGCATACACCCGATAATACACCTATCATTTATTCATTCATTTATTTTTTAAATAGAATCATTCATATCATAGCAAATTTAGAAACGCAGCAATAGCGATTCTAGAACATGTTTCAAATGGATAGAGCGTGTGTGGTCTAGTGGATAAGACGCAGTGGATAGGTCACAGACTCCTTCGTAAAGAGTAGGGGATCATCCCGGTCTGTGTCACTCAGTATACTCACTTACCTAGGTTACAGGAAAAATATATATAGTTTCCTATGTTAGGGAACGGTTGGTGAAGTACAGTTTATCTGCGCATACCGACTTAACCGAAACAGAAACAGATAGACATCATATTTTTATTTTAACGAGCGCATTGAGTAATTTATCATCGACGTGACGACTATCTGCATACGTACTGCATGCTGGAAAAAAAGGTCAAATCGCAATTTGTTAGTAAATTATTTTAGGGTTTCGTTTAAAATTACATTTTTTCGCTCTTTTTCACGCCAGTCGCCAGCGGACTCAATTCACCATCACAACAATAGCTGAGCTGAGTTATTGCCATTGGTCCAAAGAACAAGATGACACAGTCATGACAGTAAATGTAAGTCAAATCTCAGTATTTAGTCTAAATTTTGACATTTAGTATGTCTAAATTTATTTACATTGACGTAACGGTTCCGATGCACTAATCGGTATGATTAATGGCCTAAAGATCCCGGCGTTCGCCGGCCATGAAAGGACTAGATTATTAGCACGCCCCTAGTCCTTTCATGGCCGTCATCGGAGAAGACAGCCATTATTCACAGTTCACACCTATCAGTGTATCGGAACCACTACGCTACGTGTACTTCAATATAAATCAATTAAGGCATTTACTAAATGTCAAAATTTAGACTAAATACTGATATTGACTTACATTTACTGTGTCATCTTGTTCTTTAGACCAAACTCAGCTATATTGTGATGGTGAATTGAAGCCACTGGCGTGAAAAAAGAGCTAAAAAATGTACTTTAAAACGAAATCCTAAAATAATTTACGAACCAATTGCGATTTGACCCGTAATTACCCAGAATGCAGCATTTGACCGCTAAATACAGCATGCAGTGCACTAGGCTCTATCCTTCTGTCTCCGAACATGGCGCACGGACGATGTGCGCAAAAGATGAGGCCGATGATGCAGGGGGCGACGGATACAGGCTACTTGAATGATAATATTTACCCATAAATCACCTGGGTATCCGCCGGTATAGGTCATCGACAACATAGATTTTGGAGTCTAGACCGTAATTTCGCGGCGACATTTTCGCCGATAATTTCATCATTCACAACTATCACAAATACGAATCACAAGCCTAGTCACTACGGAACAACCACAGGAACAAGTAAGGACAATTTTGGGAACTAAAAATGTCAATTGTAACACAAAAAGAAGGATTTTAAAGTAAGGCCTAAATCAATAAATGTAAGCCTGCTTCCGATGCACTATCCCAATTTACTAAGTATCTCCGATGACTACAAACTCCGAAGGACATGAAGGACTTGCACGCCCCGGCTAGGGATGTTCATATCATTGACTATAGAGGGCGACATTTTTTTGGAAAAAAGTTGACCAAAATATGTAGAAAACTCTGTTTACCTCTTTTAAATTCAGCGGAATAGTACGGAGTGGGCTGGGATGTATTCACTGATGTCTAAATAACCCCACACAAGCAACTGGACATCATGAAAGTAAACCTTTTTTTACCTAAAATTGTTTAAAATGTGCATGACTTGCCCTAGTCCTTGCTACCAAAATCTATGATTTTGGTACTTACTCAAGGCATAGTGTTGAAGGGAACCAATTTAATAACCTAACCATTTTCTTGACCAGACTTATTGCATACTGTAAAAGTGGAAATGTTCGCGCGTGTAAATGTTCGCGCATTGCACATTTTGAACAATTTTGCTTGTTTTTATTTTCACGATTTTGAGCTTCCATGCATAGACCTACATACAAAATGAATATATTCGCGCGTTTTAATTTTCGCGCTTGCTGATTTGAGCGCGAAAAGCGCGAAAATAAATGTAGCGCGAACATTTCCACTTTTACAGTAGTCTATTAAGGAAATTGGGTCTCCTGGTGAAGTCAATAATTTCTTGTTCTATTCATTCATTTATTAAGTTTATTGATTCTTTTGTCATGTTTGTCCTATGCTGGGCATGCATGGATTAACATAGGGGCGGTTTTAAAAAAAATGGCTGAAAATGGCATATTCAACATTTTGCCCGTTTTTGATCATATAAAGAACTTTTATAGAATAGCCAATTATTCCAAAATATGTGCTAAGATAGTAATTTCTTTGTGCCAGAATATGATGGCCCTTGCTTGTTGCAAAAAAAACTTCTGCCCGTTTTTGATGCTAAAACGGTCAGGAGTGTAACACTTTTTTTTTACATAAAAATTGAACATGCATTTTTATTAAGCTAGTACAAGAAAACCATCTTTGATATTCATTTCAGAGATATACATTTTGAAATATTGAAGGGTCCACCTTATTCAGAATGAGTCACTGTGAAATTGATCTTGCATAAGTCCAATAAATTATTGATTGTTACACTACAGTATGTCCAAATGAAGAAAGGAGTCAAACTCAAATATTGAAATTAATCCAGCTTGATAATAAAAATGATGAAAGGTTATGCATTTGTCATTCCATATTTTGTATACGTATACACTTGGCTTGCCATAGATGGTCAAGTGGCATTGGTAATCACATCATAGCATTTGTGGTCAAAGGTTTACTGGGAGAACTCCAAAATGTCAGGAGTGTAACATTGACATGCCATCTAAATTTTGCAAACTTCCATATATATTTAATTTAGTTATATCAGTTTATTATAGTAGTACATGATGTAAATTAATAAATAGTAACAAATAAAATTGTGTTACATTGAATATGTCTTCTACAGATAGTAAATAGGGGTCAGTCAGGAGTGTAACAAATATGTAGAAATGTAAATACATTTTGGATGGCCCACTGCCGTGCCATAAACTGTAATATAAACTTGAAACTGTCCATGTTTACCTTTGATATGGCCATATTCTGATGTTTAAAACTATTAAAATCAAACCTATTAACTAATAATTAGTTAAAACAAAACAAAAACAGGCCTTTATTGTGTAAAAATAGGGGTTTTGTGTGGAAAATCTGATTTTCTTCCCAATTTAGTGGTTAAAGGCATAATGAAATTGTATTTTCTATGCTTACTAATCTTCCAAGTTGAGAGGAACTGTACTTTATACTTAAAGGTTGTGTTTTTTATCCACCAAACCTATTTTATCCACCATTATTAGACATGTCAGGAGTGTAACACAATGTAGAAATGTATTATATGCATTTTGAATGGCCCACTGCTTTGCCGTAGATTGTAGTATGAACTTGAAACATTCCATATACTATGATATTGCCATATTCTGATGTTTAAAACTATTAAAATTAAACCTAATAACTAATAATTAGTTAAAACAAAACAAAAACAGGCCTTTATTGTGTAAAAATAGGGGTTTTGTGTGGAAAATCTGATTTTTTTCCTTCAATTTAGTGGTTAAAGGCATAATGATATTATATTTTTTATGCTTACCAATCTTCCAAAGTTGAGATACTATACTTTGTACTTAAAGGTAGTGTTTCTATCAACAAAACTTCTATTATCGACCGTTATTACAATGTCAGGAGTGTAACACAATACAAAATTAATGTAGAAATGCCTTTTGAATGGCCCACTGCTTTGCCGTAGATTGTAGTATGAACTTGAAACATTCCATATACTTTAATATTACCATTTTCTGATGTTTAAAACTATTAAAATCAAACCTAAATTAATAATTTGTTTAAAAAATTTAAAAAATCCCTATATTGAGGGGAAAATAAGGGTTTTATGTGGAAAATCTTTTTTTTTTTAAATTTGATTGATTTAGGCCTAAACAAATTGCATTTTCTAATGTTACCAATCCTCCAGAGATGAGCTGTACCTTAAACTTGTTGATTTAAACATAATTGTGTTAATATTTAACAAATGAATAATTTGAGATTTTACCCCAAAAAAGAAACGTTCTACAATAAATAGTGTTAAAAATAAATATGAGGACTATTTTGTGTGTTTCTTGATTTGTTTTACATACTTTAATATATTGGGATTACAATAAGATATAGAAATCATTAATATATCCAATTTGAAATTTTGGAATTTTAGGAACACAATCTCCCATTTCTCAGCCATTTTTTTTAAAACCGCCCATAGGCCTAATCCCAACTTATCTTTTCTGGCATTTCTGGAGCAATCAATAACTTCTTTTCATAAACATGATGCCTTCAAGATGAGATGGATGCTGATTTTTTAAAGTTTTTTTACAAGCATGGTCTTATTTTATAGACTGATTAAGTCTGTGTTTAAGAGATGGTTAGCTTCCACCAAGAGCTTGCTTCCACCTTACACACTTGCCTGAATAAGTACCAAAATCCTAGATTTTGGTACCAAGGACTAGACTTGCCCAGTTTTCAGCAATTATTATTATATACGAGGGCGCGGACATACGGGAACTTGAGTTATTTTTAGCAAATTTGCTTGGCAACCAGTGTTTCAGAAACAAAACATTCCATGCACGCACTCAACGCTGAGCGTTACGCACTTGATCCGCAGTAGGCGCAATGTGCGGTTGCCTTAATTGATTGATCTGCGCAAGTTGTTTTTGTTTTTGTTTTCACCGGCGTTGATTTGTTTTCACCGGCGTGACGTAGGTCCGCCCCAACCTATATGAGGCAAACTACTTTTGGTTAAATAATTTTTTATTATTCAGCCTGCAGACATGGTTGAACCATCATTTTTTATTGTAAAGTACTTTGTTTCCATGTATTCCATTTTCAAAGAGATAATTTTATTTTCAAAATTTTATGAACATGCCTACCCCGGCATAGAAAATTAGTGCGGGGTATAGAAAATTAGTCGCTTAACATGTTAAACTACAAAGCCTTAGCCTAATCATGTAATATAATAAATTAATATCAAAATTCACATTTTCAATGGCAATCAACTCACCTTGAATGATCACCAATGGTGCACCCTCTCTACCCTCCACGATTTCTTTTAAAACACTCATTATTTGCTAGTGCTATAAAAAACACAATTGCAAAACACGCGAAAGAAATACCAGGGTAAAATAATGACAATCCCGCTGCACATGCACATGCGATCAGAATGAATGAAAGACTTGAAAAGATTGTAAACAAGCCATGCATTTTTGATTGCATTCGGTTAAATATCAATTGCATCAACGACACTTTGCCAATTCTATTCTAGGAGAAAGTAACATTGATTAACTACCTACAGTAGCTTTGTAACGATGGTGATATTTTAATTCATAAAATAGATGTTTTATTTATTCTACTATTAGTATGAATGCAAATGAATGTCAAATATTATGAATCATCCTTTACAATATACATTGAAGTCATCATCTAGATCAAGAAAAAAACATCTCTGTACACAGTTATACAGCGAGTATTATCGTGCACAATGATACGGATAAAATCAATCAATTATAACGTTGTATCAGAGTTTGCAAGACAAATCAGACATGCGCATTGCCATTGTCAACACAAAATGTTTCAATATGGCGGATTCCGAGCCAGAACCCGGTTCGTTTGACAGCAGACGACAGTCAAATCCACCGTATCCACGTAAGAAAGTAGAATTTGATCGATGATTTGTAGAAGAGCAATAACTGTGAACGTGAAATGTCATAATAATCTACACACTTCTTGTCATACTATGATACTTGTCACGAGCGTACGATCCAGGGCCAGTGAGTGACTCACTCACTCTCGTCTCAGTCAGACTCTCAGTCGTCAGTTCATGAGCTGTCACTCAGAGTTGTCAGATGACTGTCACTAGTGTCACTGTCGCCAAAAGGGTTTAGATCGCGAGCGATCTGAAAAAGGGTACCGTACCTGGCTGCTGAAAATTAGTAACTCCCACAATACAGCACGGTCGATACCTCAAAAATACACTACAACAACAAGTACCGTAGTATACACTTAGTACAGGAACCCATACGTTGGTGTGTTTTTTTGTTTGTTTTTTCCCTATGGGGACAGATAGTGAAACATGCAAAATACCCTATGATGAATAATACCAACTGATGACAAATATCACTAAGTATGATTTGTTGTACTAGTATACACTATACGAAAAATATTGTAAATAAATCTTCACTTGATTCTGTTCCGTTCTCACAGTGTTGAGGCTTGAGACTCAAGCGGGGCCGAAGCCTAAGGCACCGTACGCGGATAGCCCGCCGCTAGGCGCTAGTAAGAAAAGGAGCCGCCTGCGGCCGAGGCGACTAAACCCGGCTTGTTACGAACCGATTTAAGTTAGGTCCAATTTAGATGAGCGATACGGTCTACCAACAGACCCGTGTAGAATTTGCGAACTCAACCCCTATTTTGCGCGAACTCTACCCCTATCGTAGAGGGCGCTGTTGTACCTAGGATGCGTGTTTTTTCAGCAAGCTAGATGGTTCGCCGCCAAAAATATGCGATCTCTACCACTATCGCGTCACTCTCAGTGTCATTTAAAAGTGTATAGCAGTTTTATACCATGCATTTCAATGTACATGTAGCAGTTTATAATTTTTAAAAGAATGGTATATTGGTAGGAATTTGCCCTGACACCTAGTCAGGCTAGTGACAAACAATATTATTGGCTACACAATATTTTTCACACACGTCATAAATCGATCACTGTTTACACAGCTTGTTATTAATATTGTGTTGTGTTGTTGTCGACCCACTAGATTTGTGGTTGAATATAAACACCAACAATTGTACAATGTACATGTCCTGCAGCAGCATTTCTGATTCCGATATAATTCCTTTATATAACTTTTATTTATATGTTGTGTTTTTTATCATACAGCTCCACCAACAACAACCCACCGGTCAGAATGGTTTGCACGAAGTTCATCCATGGATTCTGGGATAAGCGAACTGTTACCTTCCAGTCCTGGAGGTACACCATCTCCAATCATTCCACATTCACCATCTAGACCCAGTAGACCAATCTCTGGCGGATATAGCAGTAAAAGACAGCCATCTCAAAGATCACAGCGTGCCATGAACATCCATCAAGATGCATCCACTGTCGACACTCAATCAAGAAGCCCAATGCAGCAGACTGTTGCTTCAAGACCCAATTCTGCCTTCACAAGTTATTCTCCACTGCCCCATATTGGTCAACAAGATTCTGACCTGGGTATGGATTCATACCATGCCTCAAACAATTTAGCAAAAAGCTCTAAAAATCAAGAGTATAATGGCATGCCAGAACAAAGTCATGCTCACAACAGAACAGTTTCTCCAAAGCAGGCCCATATTGTATCTGGTGCTCATCAGACTTCACCAACCCCACCAAAAACAACATCTAGACCACATTCTGGTAAGAAAATATCCACCAGAGAACTGAGACGTCAACAGTTTGCAAGACGGAAAAACTCCCAACCTGATACAACTGCTTCCACTGCTAGTGCAACATTGTCTGAACCATCTGACAATGAGCCAAGGATCTTGTTAGCCCTCAAGCTTCCGAATGGAGAAAGGCTACAGAGATATTTCCGTCCATGTGATTGTTTTGCAAATGTGTGCACATATGCTGAGCTAGAATCTAAACAATCTTTGTCCAATTGCAATATGTTCATTAACCAAGTGCCTAAAATTCTGATACAGAATTGGAAACAGACATTTCATGAAGCTGATTTAAAAGACAGAACATTACTTTGTCTAGAAGAAAAAGATGATTGATGATTTTCATGAATGGTGCCTGGTACAGTTATTGCTGCTATAGTATTATTATGTCCATAGCAAGACTAGAAATGTTGTGTTTTTGGATTAGCTGCCAACAACCCTCCTCAGTCAATACAACCTGGTGGTGAATGACCGCCAAATTAATATTATAACCTTTACTTGAAATGTTAAAATTACTTAGATAAAAAAACATGAATTTTTACTTATTTTTAAGCCAAGAGTTACTTGCAAAGAGTGTGTTCCCTCCAAAATGGCCACTGTGTGTGATGTCAGAATATTTTATCATTACTTTTAATTGTGATGTTCATTAAATAAATGAATAAGCATATAATATTTGTATATGTTTGTTAAATGAATGATGTTTCGAGTGTTTCCTCATCAGACCCGAGTTTGGGTGGAGACTAGATCGTTATAAAGTGGGTAATGCATGTGCAAACACATTCAAAAAGTACCACAAATTGTGTTGATCTTAAAGTGCACCTAGTGAATCATGAGCCTAGATTATTTGATTTGTAAAGTCATTATTATATGAATGTGTTGTGTGTTTAGACACTGATTAACCACAAAGTCAGAAATTTGAGGGGGGAGGGCATCAAGTCACAAACTTGAGAGCGTTGAGTAACTTGAATACTGGGGCCACCCCACCGCCTCTTGCTACGCCACTGTGTATGACCCTTTCCATGGATACCCTTTAACCACTTCACTAACCCCTTTGCGTCCCACCCTAAAATGTATTCATAACCAGACCGGGAACCAGACCCAGACCATATCTTGAAAAAAGTCATACATGTATCATGGGAAAAGGTGCTTTTATAACGTTTAGCATGTATCCCTTAACAATTTCCATTTTTAGGTCGTCCGTAGGAAGAGACCTTATGGCAGCATCCTTCGTGTGTAGTCTGTGTCTGTGTGTGTGTATGTAGTCTGTGTGTGTAGTGTGTGTCAACAATTTGGTATACACTTTTTGTACAATTTGGTATACACTTTTTGTTTTGTCCATTTCTTTTCCATACAATGTCCAATTGCAATCAAACTTCGGTCATAGATGCAACATGGGAACCTTCATATGTTAATGAGGTCAAAGGTCACATACCAAGGTCAAAGGTCATCCAAGGTCAAGATGTATATGTAAAAGTGGCTGCATATGTAAAATTGATTACATTTGTCCATTTCTTTTCCATACAATGACCAATTGTAACCAAACTTTGGTCATAGATACAACATGGAAACCTTCATATGTTAATGAGGTCAAAGGTCACATACCAAGGTCAAAGGTCATCTGAGGTCAAGATGTAAATGTAGAAACGGCTGCATATGTAAAATTGATTACATTTTTCCATTTCTTTTCCATACAATGTCCAATTGCAATCAAACTTCGGTCATAGATGCAACATGGGAACCTTCATATGTTAATGAGGTCAAAGGTCACATCAAAGGTCATCCGAGGTCAAGATGTATATGTAAAAGTGGCTGCATATGTAAAATTGATTACATTTCTTTTCCATACAATGACCAATTGTAACCTAACTTTGGTCATAGATACAACATGGAAACCTTCATATGTTAATAGGTCGTCCGTAGGAAGAGACCTTATGGCAGCATCCTTCGTGTGTAGTCTGTGTCTGTGTATGTGTATGTAGTCTGTGTGTGTAGTGTGTGTCAACAATTTGGTATACACTTTTTGTACAATTTGGTATACACTTTTTGTTTTGTCCATTTCTTTTCCATACAATGTCCAATTGCAATCAAACTTCGGTCATAGATGCAACATGGGAACCTTCATATGTTAATGAGGTCAAAGGTCACATACCAAGGTCAAAGGTCATCCAAGGTCAAGATGTATATGTAAAAGTGGCTGCATATGTAAAATTGATTACATTTGTCCATTTCTTTTCCATACAATGACCAATTGTAACCAAACTTTGGTCATAGATACAACATGGAAACCTTCATATGTTAATGAGGTCAAAGGTCACATACCAAGGTCAAAGGTCATCTGAGGTCAAGATGTAAATGTAGAAATGGCTGCATATGTAAAATTGATTACATTTTTCCATTTCTTTTCCATACAATGTCCAATTGCAATCAAACTTCGGTCATAGATGCAACATGGGAACCTTCATATGTTAATGAGGTCAAAGGTCACATACCAAGGTCAAAGGTCATCCGAGGTCAAGATGTATATGTAAAAGTGGCTGCATATGTAAAATTGATTACATTTCTTTTCCATACAATGACCAATTGTAACCTAACTTTGGTCATAGATACAACATGGAAACCTTCATATGTTAATGAGGTCAAAGGTCACATACCAAGGTCAAAGGTCATCTGAGGTCAAGATTTCAATGTAGAAATGGCTGCATATGTAAAATTGATTACATTTTTCCATTTCTTTTCCATACAATAACCAATTGCAACCAAACTTCAGTCATAGATACAACATGGAAACCCGCATATGTTAATGAGGTCAAAGGTCGCATAGAAAGGTCAAAGGTCATCTGAGGTCAAGATGTAAAATTTAGTACACTTTTTTTTGTCTCTTCATTTTTTTTTTGGTCTCTTGTTCATTTTTCCATACAATGACCAATTGCAACCAAACTTGGGTCACGGATGCAACATGGAAACATTCATATGTTAATTAGGTCAAAGGTCACATACCAAGGTCAAAGGTCATATGAGGTCAAGATGTAAAATTAGCTGCATATGTAAAATTAATTACATTTAAACAGGTGAAGTACAATTGCAACCAAACTCCAGGATGTTTATTTTATTTTTTATATCCTGGATCCGCTAGTGGTCTAACCTCTTTCTTTCTAGATGCCTGTGGTTTGAGATCCACCTTGTTTTTAATCAACCCATATAAACGGACGACCTATTTGGGACCGCTGTCCCTATTTTTCATTTTCAAGCTGGCTTCATTGGCCCCGGTAAAGTTTTAATTTTCAGTAATAAAACTGTCAAAGTTCATGGTTTGTGTTTAGATTTAATATTAATTGAAACATAAATGTGGAATTTTTATTCACAAAAAGATTAGTTCAGCTCAACCACATAAAATATTTTGTGTTTCAATTCATGCGATCTTTTTAATGGAATGCCCCCTTGAAATGCATTTTGTTTGTAAAATTACATTTATAAAATGGTCGGTTGTTTATGCACCCCCATATAATAGGTCCGTCCCCCTCGGCCATAAATTGACCATAATTTTCCGTCCATCATGTAAAATTTCACAATTTGGTAATTCGATGTAGATCATCACCTTGAAATTATCAGCATCACTCACCACATGACTTGCTTCAACCATTTCAATATAGCGCCATTCAACCGTTTCCCCATAAATCATTACACTTCAAGGTTCCTATCCTACGTATACCCAGTGACAATTAACTGTCACTGGTAGGGGAGAGCGGGGAGTGTACCTCCTATGGGCAGGTTCGCCAACCATGTGATTCTCATCATGCGGCCACTGGTTGAATTTGGCGAACGCACAATAGATAAAGTAGTATATGTTCCCACATTAACGCGGCAGATCACCGTAACTTGTCAACTATCTTCATCCAAAAACCAGTTTTGCCTCACAAAAATGAATTTTCTTTCATATTGATTTTTTTCCAAAGATATTCGTAGAGAAGGTTTTACTGTAAATTATCATTAAGTAGGTTAAAGGTATGGGATTGATTATGGTGCAGTTAACAACCCATCAATGTGTGTGGGACATCCGTGGTATAGGTCACCACGGAGTGACGTCACATGCCGTTGACCACACACCAAAAAGGTAAATAATAAAGGCCTCATATTCGGGGGACTCTTACACAGCGTGTACACATCCGTCACGCGATCCCTTGGGTATATGGGCGAGTAGACTGAGGTAGTTAAATCGTCTGGTAGTGTCAACGGCAAAAGGCACAATACCCGGATGACCGGGGCGACCTATTATTATAGGTCAATGCACTTATTGCGCTATATGGGGCAAACGCCCTATGATGATGGGGCAGGTTCGCCAATAGGGATTTATATAACTGGATTTGGCATAATTTCAAATCATTGCAATTTTCCTCTTACAGGATAATTGTAATTATAGTCAGGGCCACTATGTGCTTTGCAGTAGATTCGTTGGATTTTTGTGGGGAGTTGCTAATTTTTGCATTTTCATGAAGGTAAAGGTCTACAGAAAGTAAAAACCAATGTTTACACATTTTTAAATTCCGTTATAGCAGCCATTTTGGAATTTCAAAATGGCCGCCAATCTTCATCTCATTAAATGACGTATAGCAATCAAAATGTATGGTGAAAACCGTGAAAGTAAAGTTTTAATAGTGGGATGTATGTATTAGACCACTACACACTCATATCCAGAACTTTTGCTTTATTAACACACCAAAAACCAAGATGGCCGCCAAAATGGCCGCCAAAAATGGTAAAATTCCATAAATTGGCATATATGATCCAACATGTATGTTTAGAGTATAGCTTTAACAATGGGATGTATGATACCGACCACTGGAAACTCATATCTAGTATTCCTGTTTTGTTAACATACTTTAAAACCAAAATGGCTGCCAAATTGATGGCCAAAATGGTCAAATATTATAAAAAATTCAATAGAATAGCATAATATCACCTGAAATGTATGATGAAAATATGATTTTAATAATGGGATGTATGTATCAGACCACTAGTAACTCATATCAAGTACTGTTGCTTTGTTGACATAGTTAAAAATCCAAAATGGGTCTCAAAATGTCTTCAAAAATTGTCAAATTCCATAAAATGGGATAATATCAACCAAAATGTATGATAAAAATATAGTTTTAATGATAGGATGTATGTATTAGACCACATGTAACTCATATCCGAGTATTTTTGCTTTGTTAATATACTTAAAAATCCAAAATGGCCCCCAAAATGGGTCCCACTTGACTGAACAAATTGTCGGAATTCCATAAAATGGGATAATATCAACCAAAATGTATGATAAAAATATAGTTTTAATGATAGGATGTATGTATTAGACCACATGTAACTCATATCCGAGTGTTTTTGCTTTGTTAATATACTTAAAAATCCAAAATGGCCCCCAAAATGGGTCCCACTTGACTGAACAAATTGTCGGAATTCCATAAAATGGGATAATATCAACCAAAATGTAAGATGAAAGTATAGTTTTAACATTTGGGATGTATGTATTAGACCACTGGTAACTCATATCCAGTTATTTGAATTGTAATAACTTTAAATCCAAGATGGCCACCAAAATGGCCGCTGTAACTGTAAAAATAGTCTACATGAGTGTCTGACAATCCAGAATAGATATTGTAAGAATATTACATCACATACACCACATAGTATGTTCTAAACTGTTAAGCTATTGCTTTTAGATATAGGCCCACCTCTGTGACAATTTTGATTCTGTATCACTTTCCAAAATGGCTGCCATTACTGCCATTAATTCATAAGTGCGTGCTTTTAAGAACGATGCATGCCCTATATATTTATATATATAAGCCTACAAAGCTCAATCAGTGAATATTTCATGTTTACTTTATTCAATACATGCCCTGAACTGACCAAATGGTCGGCGACTGATGATTTGAGGCCCTATCCGCCCAATGAAACCATGGTATCGCCTGTTGCTATAAGATTTTATCTGTAAAACTTGTATAATATTTCATGCTCATTTGAGCATATATTACTCTAGCTTTATTGGCTTAACTATCAAGTTGAAACACTGATTTCTGCCAATTAATTAGAGTTAGGCCTACATGTTTACGAAATAAATCTATCTTACTATAGCACTCCCATTTAGCAACTAATAAACCTAAAAGTATCATCACTATACTTTGTACCGTGACATTTCACTATTTCAACCGGGCTTGGCTTGTGTATCCCCTAATCATGATTTGCTCAAGGTGTTGCGTCTACGTGTTGCGTTGTCTATGTATTCGATTGACTTCGGTTTTTCTTGTAGCTATATTCCTGCTGAGCAGTTCCTACTATAATTAAGTTGATGTTAAATGACCTAACAAAATTGTATTGTATTGTAAATGACCATACTATGTAATACCAAAACCCCGAATCCAAGATCCAAGATGGCGGCAAAAGGGTAAAATAACCGAAAAACAGTATTAGTTTATTGTTAGGGTTACATTATATAGATATGACCAAGTTATTATATCTACAGCTTTTAATCCATCCATGCAGTAAACGTATTTGTATGTGACAAGGTATGATTGAATGGTATAGACTCCATTTTGACAATGTAATGTTATTATGATGGCCATTATAATGACCATTTCATTAAAATTACCTCTAAATGGTCAATACAATTACCTCCAAATGGTCAAAACAATTACTACAAGTGGTCACCAATTGATTAAAATATGGACAGAATGGAAAGAAATGGACTCTATAACATTTTATCATACATTGTCACATACAAATATGTCTACTAGGTGGATTAAAAGCTATACATATCTTACTATAATTTGCCGTATGTTGTATGTTTGTATGTTTGTATGTTTGTTTGTATGTGTGTATCCATAAAAGGCTCCCTCATTTTACGTCTAAACGCCGTGAACGTTGCACCGATGAAAGATGATTATAATGTGAGTGTTATAAGCTATAAATGGCTGAAAACCGTTAAGAATTGACTGAGATATGAGCAAAATGATGTCCAATTTAGGCCTTTTCAGCCCGGCTTTTGAGACTAATTTCTACGGGCCATGTTTGTTTTTCTCTGCGTACATTGTAACCATGCAGTCGGCGCACGTTACACATAGCGCGCAGCAGTGCGCCATGCAAAATAAACGCGCACACGCACTACACCCACGCACCCCTACACACGCGGGCGGGCAAATATTGGAGAAATACGCTGCGCCACGGGAGTTGGTTTCGGTTTAGGCCTTGGGGTTGCATAAGCCACGGGGCGGGAGCGGGGCGGTTAGGGGTTGTGTGCAGTGGCGTAGCCAGGTTTTTCTCAGTGGGGGGGCAAAGGGGGGGCCGGGGGTGTATTTCACTAACGTTTGCGACTCGACGTACAGGCTGAATACAGTACGTACCACTCAAAATCGATCGTAAATTTACGACGAGTCGTAAATCACTTTCACTAAAAATGTACGTGCTGTATACAGTACGTAAGTCCGCGTGACGCGCTGAATACAGTACGTGAATCTACGGATACCCTAGGGGGTATACGTAGCGGTACGTACTGTGTGAAATAAGTTATTTATAGGTTTCTGGGTGGGGGTAATTTTGGCGCGTTTTGAAGCCAATTTGTAATCGTTTTCGGTAAGATGTTTTGTGTTTGAAATAGTGTAGTGGCAGGACCAAGTCGATAGGGAGAGCTACTAGGCCTACTAGTACTAATAATAATATCAATGTTTAAATGTTGCCCTATTTGTTATAGAAAACCTTTATAAAATTGATAACAATAGCCAATATGCCATTACTTTTGCTCACTCTTTTCCCATTTAATAGCAGGGCTGTCAACTCTCCCGCATTAGGCGGGAGTCTCCCGCATAGACACTCTTTCTCCCGCACTCCCGCATAGCATATAAAATCTCCCGCATCAACAAAATTACCTCAATTAAAGTGTGTATCAACACCTTTATACTAGCTTCCGTCGGTACATTTGCGATTTTGGGTACATTTGCGATTTTGACCATGCAATTTTCGTGCGGATTTGAGGAAAACATCATCTCCCCCCCCCCACTTATCAGGATTTCAGCTGCTGACGGGGGAAAACGATTATTGTTTTGAGTATGTATCTCTCCCTCCCAGCAAATCCCAAAAGTTGACAGCCCTGTAATAGGCCTATTCATTTTGTCATTGCCATTTAAATGACTGCACAAAAAGATCAAGTTAATCAAGTTTCATTCATTTTCAAAACCATAACCAACCAGCGATTGATAATTGGATTTAAGAACCAAGATGGAATAGGGAAAAGACGGGCACATTTAAATTTCAGCAAGCTTTATACGATTGATTGAAGAAAATATATAAATGTTGCACTTTCATTTATTGGCATCATTTGTGGAAGTATTTTACAGCCGTGAACGCATAAAGAGAGGATGAAGCTCTCGGAGACTCTCAATGGATAGCTACGGTTTATGTAAGGCCGATGTAAGGTTGCCACTTTGGAACAGTATGGGGCACTGGGTTAGATAGAACAAACGCCCCCGCTTACCCCCCAAAAAGATTGCAAAAGTGTTTTTTGGCAGTGGCGTTTTTGTTGTGGACATGGGGGGGGGGGGGGGTATTTGGTTTGGGTGATTGGTTTGGGCGTCAGGACCAATAAGGTTGCACGCACAGAAGGTAGAACATTTTGTATTTTTGAAACTCCATTTATTTATTCATGCAAATTTGGTGAATGCCAGTCTAAATTTAGACTAAACTCCTTTGGCCCATTCAATCACCAATCGCACCGATTTCAACCAAATTTAACTAATTTTCCAAGGATTTTTGTTTCACATTGACAATTTGTAATGGTAAATTACATCACGTGTTAAATTTGCGCCTATTGTGGCGCAAATTTTGGAACATTTTGAACAAAATGACCCATTCATATAACACATTTTGCATTAAAAAATGGGTCACTGATCATATTTAGCCTAATTATAAACATACGCATTGAGGGTTATAACATAGGAGAAGGGTAACATTTTCAAAAATACGGGGCATTGGGCAAGAGCCAGGCTGGACTAGGGTGATCTTAACAATCTTGTATGCGTAACCCAATATATGGGAATCCCCCTCCCGGGGAATAAGGCTGAAAATGTACATAGAACGACGTAACAAGGAATATAGTTTGAAAATAAGAATTAAATTATGAGCAAACACAATCATTTGGTACTTGTGTATATTTTATTCTAGTTCACAATGAATCCCCATATTTAATTTCAACGAAACAGAAGCATGTAACAGCAAATGGATAAACAATGTCTTAAACGAAGATCTGAAGAGCTAAAATACAAGAAGTCCATAATCATTATTTTTTAGATTTCCGAAATGCTTAAACGTACCTCTGGAAGGAAATATAGGCCCGATAAAATATGGAAATGAAACACAGCATGTTATTTGGAAATGATTTAAAACTTATACCATACAAAAATGTTGTTTATGATACTAAAGAATCAGACATCATTATTATTTTCAGCCTTATATAACATTTCTAAACATTAAATATTAGCATAATTGACTGTGTGCTCAAAATGACTTAAAGGGACATTAAGTGGTGTTGAAAAGTTCAAATGTTTAAAAATTTACTTCAGAATTCAAGATGAACATTAAAAATCGCCATTATTGTTGTTTCTACTAACAAAAAACACAGCAAAACTAGATTTAAACAATATCATCGCTATTTATTGAAAAACGCCCTCTATGCAAATATGGTTCGCGTTATGTATCACGCGTACTGCACGGGGATACTGTCGGACATAAAATGCTGGTCCCGCGGGATAAGCATTTTTTGAATCGATGTTTTCTTGTACAAAAAGAGCTGATTTTTCTTAATCCTTATAGGTGTAAGTTCATACATGTAATACAATTATAAAAATAAACTAATCTCAGTTTTTATCATAATTGAGGGTGCTGCCTCCAACACATCTCTTAGTGTCCCTTTAAGCATGTAGCCTACTTAAAAGTATGTGCTTAAGTTATTTTTACCATTATCATTTTACACCAAACGTTATTAGCAATCAAATCCAGAGTTTGGAACATTTACCTATTCAAGCCAGATTTGTTCTTGAGACAGACAGTATAACAATAACGATATATATAAAATGTTGGATTAAAACTATTGTGACGTGTGAAAAAAATCAGGTCTCTCTCCTTTCAAATAAAAGAATATGTACTTGTCTCATTATCATGATTATACAGTTTATAATCGTTATCAAACACTTTTCATTATTTCTTTCACCAAATTGATTTTAAATATTGATAAAAACCAACAGCATTTTTTTTTGTAGGAAACCCCCCTGATACACCACATATAATCTTAAGTAAAATGCATGGACCAAATATTGCTATCTTCAACACAATATTGCTATCTTCAGTTGATGGCACCTATTACTTGCTATCAGAGTAGATAGCATATACATATTGCTATCTTCAGTAGATACATTTTACATACTGCTTTCTTCAGTAGATAGCACAAACTGCTTTCTTTAGTAGCACAATACTATAATATATTGATATCTACAGTAGATAGCATCCTCTACATATTGTTATTTTAGTAGATAGCACATGCTATACATACTGGTGAGTCAAAATATTCAGATCAATTTCTTCATTAATTATGAGAGCATAAACACTTCTTCATACTTTTCAAGACAATACCTAATTGCACGCCATAATTACAACATATTTACTAAAAAGCCCGAAATCCAAAGTGTTCCAAGAATACATGAATGAAGCCACATGTTACAGTGGCGTAACTAGACTTTTTCATTTGGGGGGCAAGAAGGGGCAGTGACTTGAAATGCGGGGGCTCCTAAGATTTTTTGAGTCAATACAGCTTTACAGCTTTTTTTTGGACGATTGAGCTACATTTTGGATCTAAACAAGCTTGTACCAAAGAATATTTCATTTGGGAAGACATATGCGCGTGAACATTTTTCATATATGTACTTTTGACCATCATAATTCCATGATTCCTTTCGTCAAATGAACCGACAGTGCCAATCTCAACCAACACAATGTCATTATTGGGGGGGATTTGGTGTGTACTTTGTTTGTAAATTTCATTTACAGCCGTACTTGATTTCATTTGGGGGTGGGGGGGGGGCAAGGGTTCCAAGTGGGGGGGGGGGGGGGGTGGGGGGTGGGGGGGGGGGCTCCCCCCCCCTGCTGGTTACGCCACTGACATGTTACCACTACTGCAGTTTGAGTTATTCACACAACACGAAACGTTATACCAGTTGACCTTTTATAAATAAAGTAACATTTGACAAATATACCTAATTTACATATTTTTTGTTGAATCTCTGATAACTAAAACGATGTAGCATACAAAATATATTGCGATGTTATGATTAACAGTATTGCACAAACATATTCATAACAATTAATTAGGTACGCACCTGTTAAGTTATTTAACGCAAGAACTGTAAGTTCAATAATTTCCAAACATTATATTCAACATTTTGTTAACACTTATCTTAATAATGCTCGTTACTATATACGTCTCTCTTCTTAAAAACGATTAAAATATAATATAGCGTTGCACATAAAACAAATTCACATAGCATTCAAGCAATGTGAATCATTCAGCATAAACTTACTTCCATGTAGTGGCAACATAGAAGTTGGAACAGATTAAATGTCATCGAATTTGGGAAAAAACACATATCTTCCCGTTTTGAATCATCAATTTGCATTAAACAACATTTAGGTTATAGCTAACAATGTGTTCTTGCTGTGCATTTCATTAAATGTATTCATTATTGTGTTTAAAATGGTTTAAAAAAATCGGTGAAGTCAAAACCTGAATATTTTGACTCACCATGTATTGCTATCTTTAGTAGATAGAAGATACAACATAATGAAATATTTGTTAGAAAGAAAACCACATTATGCTATCTTCAGTTAATGGCATGACACGTATACATTACTGTGTTTTCAACACAGAGAATCCGTCTATACTGCTAGTGTCATTAGATAACACATCTATTTGCTATCTTCAGTAGATATGTGACCCAACACGAGTAAATGAGGCACAATGGGGGAAATATGAATATTGACTTATTGATATCATGTTATTATAAAATTAAGGGTACAAAAGTCAATTGCATAACACATTCCAAACCAACGTTACAGTTACAGATTATTGAAAATCCCTTTGAAAATCCCTTTGTCTCAAAACATCAAATACAGATTAAGTTATGGGCAATCGAAGTTTTTGGTTTGATAACAAATCAATGGAGTATATGCAAATTAAATACCTTAAAAGATGTATAAAAGATCAGAAATATGACTTTATATGAATTTTACATTTCTGACCTTATCCCACATTAGTGCTCTTTAATAGCTACTGCCACGTATTTCATTTTGCTGTCAACAACAGAATATTTGTAATATGTAATGAAAGTGATCTTGTTATGAGATGCATATTGATTCTAATCAGATATAATGTAAGCATTATGCATGAACCTTTGTCTTTCAAATAATTTCCTTATGGATTTCTAAGTGTGAACTATGATGTTACAGCAAATATATTGTTATCTTCTGTAGATACCACAATACTACATATTGCTAAATATTTCTAAGTTCAGTCGCAGTGTTGTAGTCAAGTCCTCATCATCCGAGTCCTTGCCAATTTCGGATGTCCGTGTCCTTATGTATCATATTCAAGCCGCAGTTCACCAATACTATATCAACGTTTTCTTAATCAGAATTTCAGTTCTATACTGTTTACTTGTAACTAAAGTAAAATGACAGTCAGTTCAGTAACTTATTAACTTAGTAGGCTTGTGTTGGCTTTGAGGTTGTTGTTGTATTTACAAACTGCTTATCTGCAATTATTTGCATGCACAATTACTTAAATTAATCATGTGATTGATGTGATGTAATCACTGTTTCGTTGATCGAGCTAAAGAAGTAAATAATTGCTATTGCTAATGCTAATAATAAGGCTATGAAAATGAAACATGGAAGAAAATTGAATATTTTATTGATTGACAACACCTGAGTTTTCATTGACCTTATCACATGAGTAATTCAATTATCAAAAGCAGTTTTCAATATATCGGCATGCGGCGATATGCGGATTTCTGTCCCACAACAAAACAAAATTCAGGTAAATTAATGAAAATAAAACACCTAAAAATAACAAATTTTGCCGGATTCGAAGTAGATAATGCAATACTACAATACATGGGTATCTTCAGTAGATAAGACAACACTATATGAGTATCTTCAGTAGATAAGACAATACTACATATTGTTATCTTCAGTAGACACAAGAATAGATAAGAAAACACTACATATTATTAGTATCTTCAGTAGATAACACAATACTACATATGTCATCTTTTGTAGATAGCATATACTAGACATTGCTATCTTCAATAGATAAGAAAACACTACATATTAGTATCTTCAGTAGATAACACAATACTACATACAGTATGTCATCTTTTGTAGATAGCATATACTAGACATTGCTATCTTCAGTAGATAGCACAATATTACATATTGTTATCTTCAATAGATAGCACAGTACTATGTGTTTATCTTCAGTATAAAGCACAATACTACATTATTATAATCTTAAATAGATACCACAATACTACTTATTGATATCTTTAGTAGATATCGGACAATGCTACATATTGCTCTCTTCTGTAGATAGCACAATACTACATATTGTTATCTTATCATAGCCCAGTACTACATACTGCTGTCTTCTGTAGAAGGCACAATACTAAATATTGTTATCTGCAGTAGATAACACATTACTACATTGTTATCTTCAGTAGATAACACAACACTACTTATTGTTATCTTCAGTAGATAGCACATTACTACATAATGTATCTTTAGTAGATAGCACAACACTACGCAGTGTTATCTTCATGAGAAAGCACAGTACATATTGTTATCTTTAGTAGATGGCACAATAAATAAAACATTGTTATCTTCAGTAGATAATACAATGCTGCATATTGTTATTGTCAGTAGATATGACAATTAATACTACATATTGTTATCTTCATGAGACTACAGGGTGTATCCAAAAAAAAATAGGACACTTTTTCATGGCGGTGTGCTACTTGTTATAATCATTGGACCATGACTAATTTAGTCTCAATGTAAAGCTCAATTAATTATTATGATATCCTGAAAATATGAGGTCAATCCGATAAAAAATAAGAAAACTAGCATCATTTGCGTAAACCATGTCATTTACTGGTTTGTACAATGGGATTTACATGTATAGACCAGTAAATAACATGGTTTATGTTTCAATATGTACAATAATAATTATAAACATAGAAAATAATCTATCAGTCAATAGCAAAGATTAGTTTGGTAATCCATTTATTTCTGGCACAAATCAATACTGGCTAAAAAATCCACAAATCTTATTGTCCACATTTGACAACTTTTACCCCTGCTAGGATCGAATAGCCCACAAACATTTCATCCAATCACATGCGATGAGTAAACCATGCGTAAGCGTCGCAGCGCCGGCATAAACGCAGGAAAAGCGCTAAAGGCGTAATGCAGAAGTGCGCGTTATGGAGCAAACCACGCATTGTGAAGGTCGGGCGCGCTGTTAAAACGTAAGCCCCACCTCCCCGTGTTCTATTGTCTCATAGAGATGTCGCCGATTTCTCTGAGAACCAATGAGATCGCTTAAACTTTCTTAGCTGTTTAAGAATATGTAGTATTGTGCTATCTGCTGAAGATAACAATATGTAGTATTGTACTAATTTACTGATGACAACAATATGTAGTAATGTGCTATCTCATAAAGATATTCAATATGTAATATGTATTGTGCTATCTACTGACAATAACAATATGTAGATTGTATTATCTACTGAAGATAACAATATGTAGAATTTTTTTATTACCTAATGAAGATAACAATATGTAGTATTGTGCTATCTACTGAAGATAACAACATATAGTAATGTGCTATCTACTGAAGATAACAATATGTAGTATTTCATTATCTACTGACGACAACAACATGTAGTAATGTGCTATTTACTGAAGATAACAATATGTAGTATTTTATTATCTACTGACGACAACAAAAATATGTAGTATTTTATTATCTCATAATGATAACAATATGTAATATGTATTGTGCTATCTACTGACAATAACAATATGTAGTATTGTGTTATCTACTGAAGATAACAATGTTGTATTTATTGTGTTATCTACTGAAGATAACAATATATAGTATTGTGCTTTCTCATGTAGATAACAATATGTAGTGTTGTGCTATCTACTGAAGATAACAACATGTCATAATGTCGTAATGTGCTATCTACTGAAGTAAAAAGTAGTATTGTTCTATCTACAGAAGTCTTTGGAAGAGCAATATGTAGTATTGTGCTATATCTACTGTAGATAGCAACATCTAGTATATATAATGCTATTTACTGAAGGTAACAATATTGTGTTATGTACTGAAGATAGAAATATGTAAGTTCTATCTACTTAATATATATAGCAATATCTAGTATATGCTATACAAAAGATAACAATATGCAGTATTCCGTTATCTACTGAAGATAACAAAATGTAATATATTGTGTTATCTACTGAAGATATAAATATGTAGTATTGTGCTATTGACTGATGATAGCAATATCTAGTATGCTATCTATAAAAGATGACATATGTAGTATTGTATTATCTACTGACAATAACAATATGTAGTACCGTGTTTTCTACAGAAGACAACAGTATGTAGTACTGGGCTATGTGAAGATAACAATATGTAGTATTGTGTTATCTAGTAATGATAACAATATGTAGTATTGTGCTATCTCATGAAGATATTCTCATGAAGATAACACTATATTGTATTGTATTCATACACTCTATGTGGTGGTAAACCAATCAGAAAGCAGGAATTACAAATACGCGGAGTGCGTTGAAAGTGTCCAGTGCACTCCGCGTGTGCGCCGTTCAATGCGCGCTTTGTTTTGATTCGTTGTTCAGGCATCGCGGATTCGCCGATTTTTACTGCGGGTGTTAGCAAACTTGTTAACATGGTTTTATTTGTCATTATAAAGATAAAAATCATGCCTTAATTGTAATTTTGAATTGTATAGTGTCGTATATGAATTAGGTCAATACATGCGCGTGTCTTGTTTCTCGAGAAATGAGAAAATTCAATGCACTTGCGCTGGTGTTGATTTGTTCACAATGCCACTCCCCCTGCGGGGGTCGTGGCATTATTCGCATCAACACCAGCGCGCGTGCATTGATTTTTCTAATTTCTCTCAAAACAAGACGTACGCATTAATTGACCTATAATTATCTACTAAAAATAACAATATGGTGTATTGTGCTATCTATGGATGAGAGCAATATGCAGTAGTGTGCTATATCTACTAAAGATAGCAATATGTAATATTGTGGTATTTACTGAAGATTATAATAATATGTAGTATTGTGTTATCTACTAAAGATAGACACATGGGGTATTGTGCTATCTACTGAGAATAGCAATATCGAGTCTATGCTATTTACTGAAGGTGACAATATTGTGTTATGTACTGAAGATAACATGTCCAGGGTGTATCAAAAAAATTAGGACACTTTTTGATGATGGTGGTTTAAATCCTTGTTAAATCACTGAAGCATGACCAAATTTTATTTCAATGTAAAGTACAACCGATAAAAATAAAATCCTGAAAAGATGAGAAAAAGCCATCATTAATTAAGGAAATTGTGACCTATTAGGCAAGGCAATCTATTTAATTTTTGTAGTATGTACAATGGTCATTCACACAGTAACAGTAGAGTAACATGAATGCGCACACTATATATGCCAATTATATATCTTATCATGCTAATGAACCATCTACAGTGTGTTCGAGAACTTTTTTTAAATTTGCACAGAATATGATTGTTATCTTCAGTAGATAGCACAATACTACATATTGTTATCTTCAGTAGGTAGCACAATACTCATTGTTATCTTCAGTAGGTAGCACAATACTCATTGTTATCGATCTTCAGTAAATTGCACAATAACACATATTGGTATCTTAGCACATACTACATGCTATCAAGGGTATGAATGTGACGTAAGAGCGTATTTGCTATCTTCGGTAGCACACACTACATTGATATCTTCCGTTAACAGCACACACAGCATATTGCTATCATTACTAAATAGCAGTAGCGGCACCAGCCTCATAATTTTTTTTGGGAATATATTTTTAAGGGGGGCATGAAGAATAAAATTACGCTAAAATGGGCAAATTTGGTTTAATTCTAACTAATATGGTATAAAAAAAATTGCCATTTTATGTTAAAATTGTAAAATTTGGTCTAATTTTAACTAAATTGATTTTTTAGGGGGGAAATTAGGGAGGGGGGGGCAAACAATTATAAGGGGGAGCTAAATAGAACATATCACATACATGATCATCAGTAGACATTACAATCCACATGTTGCTATTTTCGGCAGATAGAACGCAGGTGGGTTGTGTATTTATATCAAAACTGAAGAAAAAAAAGCCTTTTATTTGAACGTTATCTACTCTTCTTCTGGAGATATCAATTCATAATGTATGACAGAAATATAAATATGTTGATTAGTGATTATACGAATTTATAGCTGAATATTATATGAAATAACATAGTTTGAAGCAATTCAATTACATTGTGTTATTGCCAGGAAACTATTAACCATTTATATCAGAATGGTTCCATGCCTATGCTACCTCTTGCTACAGGATAATGCTTAACATCAAACGCATGGATCATGTTCCGAACACCACCATTTATGACATGACCAAGCAGAGCCTCTTATCAACCGTGTAAAAAGTCGCCAGCTGAGATTCCTTGGACATATTCTCCGTCTCCCTGATGAAGAGCCTGCTAGAATGTATGTCACTTACATACCAACACATGGCCGAAGGAGACCTGGTCGTCCAAGCACATCATACTTGAAGTACATACAGCACTTACTTGGTGACAATGAAGTCATGTTTCAAGAACGTCAGATAGCCACTCTTGCTACAGATTGCTGTGCTTGGAGAAAACTTGTGGTCGGCTGCGGATGATGATGATGATGATGATGATGATGGTTCCATGTTCATGGTTTTTTCAATTAAATTTGGTTGTCCTCTTATTTATTGAAATAGTCTGTTGTTTCCGTTTGCAGTAAAAGTCGATGCTTCATGTTGTATCAAGTTGTTTGAGTGTGACAATCCTTTAGTAGAAATGGTACATGGAATCCAACTTCACACAAGATGCTGTAAATTAAAACATTGAGAAAAATTATTTTATATTTAGGGAGAGTTTTATAACATTTGGAGGGGGCATTATTAGAGAAGGCTATATTTTATAATTATAGGTCAATAAATGCGTATGTGTTGTTTAGAGAGAAATTAGACAAATCAATGCACGCGCGCTGATGTTGATGTGTGAATAATGGCACGACCCCGAAGGGGGAGTGCTATTGTGAGCATATCAACATTTGCGCAAGTGCATTTATTTTTCTAATTTTTCGAGAAACAAAACATACGCATGCATTGACCTAATTCATACACGACACTATACAAATAAAAATTCACAATTTATGTAATCTATGTAAAACGACTAAAAACACTTTAACAAGTTTGCTAACACCAGCAGTGAAAATCGGCAAACCCGCGAATCTTGAACAACGAATCAAAACAAAACGCGCACTGCGTGATTTGAACGGCGCACACGCGGAGTGCAGTGGACACTTTCAATGCACTCCGCGTATTTGTAATTCCTGCTTCCTGATTGGTTCAACACTACATAGAGTGTATGAATCTCTTTTAACTAGTCAGCATAGGTAACTTAGCATAGGTAAATTAGGATATTTAGAGGAGTCTTTTTTCAATCTGATTAAAAACATAACACTTTGTGAAGTCTGCAAGATTTTAAATTCCAAACAGCACTTTTTGTGACTCTGATCTACACTTGACTTTAAAGGCACTTCCCTCTCTCTCTCTTTCTCACAAAATGACAGAGTTTCTTCCATATTTTTCAAAATTATTGAGTTTTCCCTAATCCCTGCCCTCAAAGCAGGGATGTTCAATTGTATTCCTAAATCAAGCATGTGCAACCTTTTCTACCACCTGGGCCTCATAGTGATTTTGAGATCCATTTACGGGCCGCAGTGATTGTCAAACATTCCAAAACACGTCCAGAGGAGGGGTAATAGGGGGAGGGGAAGCTTAGGAAGAAAAAATGAGGATGAAATGACAACAAATATTAATATTTTGTTCAATGAAGAAATAATCCTCAGTCCATTGCTCATTGAATACCCGCTTTTCTTCATGTAATTTTGTCTTTTTACTCGCAGTTGCTGCTGCAAGCGCCATTTTAACCAGGGAATTTAACACGCAATCACACCTCGAATTTACTAAATGCAGCGCGTCACCCTACTAATTATAAGGGAGAGCACCACTAAATCAATCCACCATTTGAGTAACCTAAGGAGTTCTGGTTAAATCGGGCTGCATCAATGGGAATTTTGGGATTGCTTCGTGGGCCGCAGATTAGAGGCCGGCGGGCTGCAGGTTGCACACGCTTGTCATAAATATTAACATTTACCTTACACATGCTATGACTTGCTTCTGATTTGAGCTATTGCAGGGTTTCTTGGTGGGATATTCAAATATGAAAATGATATGTGTGCATTGTAAATTGCAAAATCTCTTTCCCTCAAGGACAACAGGTATATTGGGTTGAATGGGTTGTGCAGTAAAAAGATTCACCCAAAGACAAAAAGAAAATGCCATTGACGTCATGTTTTCACAAAGTTAGTTATTCTTGCAATGTTGTTAAGAAGTTTCAACTTGATTTTGAAAACAATATGGCTTCTTTCCACTATTGCAGTTTACTTACCCTGTACATCTGCACTATGTAAGGTAATTTTAAACTAATTTAGTATTGTTTTATGGGTTTCCTGAGGTGAATTCAATAAATGCATATCATTTGCTGTTGCTCGCAAGTTGGAGGTTAAATTATATTTTATAAACAAAAAGCCGTACACTTACACGATGGAGATTCTGTATTGCAATAGGATTGCTCTTTCCACTAGGTTCCTGTTGCCATGGTGCTGACCTAGTATAAAAATAATATAGTACCAAATTATTCATTAATAGAGATATAATTTGTTCATACCCATAAAACGAATAGTTTGCCAATAGAGTTAAGCATTAGTTTCATTAGGCCAAAGGGCAGCACACATTAGGGGTGATCATTTTCTTCAGTAGGGGGTCCCAAGAATATCATTTATTGTCGTAATTTTTTGGAACCCTAAACGAAAGCAAATAATTGTATGACCCCCTAACACAGATGATGATTTTTCTATGACACCTCCCCCCCCCCCCCCCCCCCCCACACACACGATCAAATCTGTATTTATAAGGATAAGGTCTATTAGTCACTGTCATAATGGTATATTATGGACAAACTCAAACTATTTCACACGTGTGTTTTGTTGTTTTTCGCGGAGCTGCGTCCACTCCATTGTCATTAAATTCGGAGCATTTTTGAGAATTTGACCCCTGTACAAGACAGACCATGTGTGTGTAACTTTGGCCCACATGCGAAAAAACTCATTCAAAACCTACTTGGATGATAAGATATTTCAACCTTTGTTAATAATTAAGGTTTCTTACAGTTCATTGAAGTCTTTTAAAACCACAACAACACATTTCTATGAACATTTACATATTACCAAAAACACCCAAAAATAAACAGATTGTAAAACTATAGGTAAACATTCCAAATAAACAAGGTAAATCATTTAATTTGAGATTGCATGTTTCGACATTTTACAAGCATTGACAAATAAATTGAGCTGTACATTTTGAAAATTGATTTAAAAAAAAAAAAATCTGATATACTTTAAAAACATGGGCCAAAGTTACCTCACTTTTCGCTTCTTTTTTCAGTAAATGCGGGTCCGTGTCATAATGAAGAATGTAAATGAAAACTAATTGGGTATTGTTTTGTCAGGTAAATTATCTGTCCAATCACAAAATAAAAGTTGGTGAATACAACCACCATGTGGGTGAGGCAGTTGCAATTTGACGGGAAAAATAAATATCATAAAAATACCTTTAAAAAAATAATAATAATCTGCAGGGTGGTGTGTTTAGATCTAGTTCCAGATACACACATAATTATGTTGCAAGGTAATATGTTGTTTTTAATTATACCAAATTAAAAAATGTCAATAAAACTGTTTTCAAAATTTGACAAATAAACTTTTTTTTGTGGGCCAAAGTTACCCATCAAGGGTCAAAGTATCCCAATACCCATTCTTACATTCTATGATATTGTTTTCAATGGGTTGATTTGCATAGCGCAGTTGCTCGCAAGTGGGAGGTTATATTACATTTTTCATGAACAAAAATGCACTTACAAGTTTGGATCCTGTATGTTGCAATATGATTGCTGTTTTCATCTGTTGCAAAGGTTCTTGTTCCCACAGGTACTGACCTACAAGTAGTATATAAAACATAAAAATGAGGGATATATTATAATTTATAATCTCTTACTACATGCAGTGGCGTACCGACCGGGGGGGGGGGGGGGCAAGTTGCCCCCCCCCCCCCCCCCCCCCCCGGCTCCAAATACCGGGACGCTAAATTCGCACTACCAGGACGCTAAATTCACCTAATAAAAAAAAAATTAGGGCCTAGTCCAGAAAACACTGACGATTGGGCATTATTTGTTGACTGTTGTGCTATGTGGACTACGAAATTTTTTGACCGTGCTAAAATTTGTGACTGTCCTACCTTTTGTGACCGTGCGAATTTTTTTGACCGTGCACATTTTTTTGACCCTCCCCCCCCCCCCCCCCCCCCCCCCCCCCCACTTACGTGAAATTCACGAGGTGACTGACTGGGAAAAAATTTGGGGCAACCTTTTACGAAAATTTACGCCACTGCCGGGACGACATTAGTCTGCTTTAGTATACCTTTTTCCTTGTACCGATAGAGGGCTCACTCCCCATGGACCGCTCCCCATCCTCTGATCTCACCCCCGGAAAAAAAGGTCTACTTGCATTGGATTGACCTTGCTGACCTCCGTATACCTTTACACTAGTGCTAGTCCAAAAATTGGACGCATATGTAATGAGCAATTTGTTCGCGTGGGGTTCAAAATTGACCAATGGCAGACACGATAAATACGAATTATATGAATATTTATATACCGTCTTCGCAGAGAGAAGAATCTTGTTCACTTTGATAAATTCAAAATGTCGATTTTCTGGCACTGTATAGCCGCCGTTTCGGTCTAAAATCACACTTTAGGGGGTTATCTTTGACATTGGTCCTCGCCCAAAATATCTTCGTCGGAGATATAGCTACATTTCCGCATAGGGGCGGTTTTAAAAAAAATGGCTGAAAATGGCATATTCAACATTTTGCCCGTTTTTGATCATATAAAGAACTTTTATAGAATAGCCAATTATTCCAAAATATGTGCTAAGATAGTAATTTCTTTGTGCCAGAATATGATGGCCCTTGCTTGTTGCAAAAAAAACTTCTGCCCGTTTTTGATGCTAAAACGGTCAGGAGTGTAACACTTTTTTTTTACATAAAAATTGAACATGCATTTTTATTAAGCTAGTACAAGAAAACCATCTTTGATATTCATTTCAGAGATATACATTTTGAAATATTGAAGGGTCCACCTTAATCAGAATGAGTCACTGTAAAATTGAACTTGCATAAGTCCAATAAATTATTGATTGTTACACTACAGTATGTCAAAATGAAGAAAGGAGTCAAACTCAAATATTGAAATTAATCCAGCTTGATAATAAAAATGATGAAAGGTTATGCATTTGTCATTCCATATTTTGTATACGTATACACTTGGCTTGCCATAGATGGTCAAGTGGCATTGGTAATCACATCATAGCATTTGTGGTCAAAGGTTTACTGGGAGAACTCCAAAATGTCAGGAGTGTAACATTGACATGCCATCTAAATTTTGCAAACTTCCATATATATTTAATTTAGTTATATCAGTTTATTATAGTAGTACATGATGTAAATTAATAAATAGTAACAAATAAAATTGTGTTACATTGAATATGTCTACTACAGATAGTAAATAGGGGTCAGTCAGGAGTGTAACAAATATGTAGAAATGTAAATACATTTTGGATGGCCCACTGCCGTGCCATCAACTGTAATATAAACTTGAAACTGTCCATGTATACCTTTGATATGGCCATATTCTGATGTTTAAAACTATTAAAATCAAACCTATTAACTAATAATTAGTTAAAACAAAACAAAAACAGGCCTTTATTGTGTAAAAATAGGGGTTTTGTGTGGAAAATCTGATTTTCTTCCCAATTTAGTTGTTAAAGGCATAATGAAATTGTATTTTCTATGCTTACTAATCTTCCAAGTTGAGAGGAACTGTACTTTATACTTAAAGGTTGTGTTTTTTATCCACCAAACCTATTTTATCCACCATTATTAGACATGTCAGGAGTGTAACACAATGTAGAAATGTATTATATGCATTTTGAATGGCCCACTGCTTTGCCGTAGATTGTAGTATGAACTTGAAACATTCCATATACTATGATATTGCCATATTCTGATGTTTAAAATTATTAAAATTAAACCTAATAACTAATAATTAGTTAAAACAAAACAAAAACAGGCCTTTATTGTGTAAAAATAGGGGTTTTGTGTGGAAAATCTGATTTTTTTTCCTTCAATTTAGTGGTTAAAGGCATAATAAAATTGTATTTTTTATGCTTACCAATCTTCCAAAGTTGAGATACTATACTTTGTACTTAAAGGTAGTGTTTCTATCAACAAAACTTCTATTATCGACCATTATTACAATGTCAGGAGTGTAACACAATACAAAAGTATGTAGAAATGCCTTTTGAATGGCCCACTGCTTTGCCGTAGATTGTAGTATGAACTTGAAACATTCCATATACTTTAATATTACCATTTTCTGATGTTTAAAACTATTAAAATCAAACCTAAATTAATAATTTGTTTAAAAAATTAAAAAAATCCCTATATTGAGGGGAAAATTAGGGTTTTATGTGGAAAATCTCTTTTTTTTTAAAATTTGATTGATTTAGGCCTAAACAAATTGCATTTTCTAATGTTACCAATCCTCCAGAGATGAGCTGTACCTTAAACTTGTTGATTTAAACATAATTGTGTTAATATTTAACAAATGAATGTTTTGAGATTTTACCCCAAAAAAGAAACGTTCTACAATAAATAGTGTTAAAAAAAATATGAGGACTATTTTGTGTGTTTCTTGATTTGTTTTACATACTTTAATATATTGGGATTACAATAAGATATAGAAATCATTAATATATCCAATTTGAAATTTTGGAATTTTGGGAACACAATCTCCCATTTCTCAGCCATTTTTTTAAAACCGCCCATATGTGACTATTTCCATGCTATTTCCTATCTTTCAATATCGTGTAATAAAAAAACTTTTTACGTCCAAACAGAGACAAATAATTTGATAATTGTTTACGATAACTATAGAAACTCTTACACAGTCACAGAAATACCACCTTCACGCGTTTCTAGATGTACAAACAGCAAATTCAATATTAGCGCGTTATGAAGGGGTGTGATACTATCGTGACGCATAAAAAGCATCGTCCCTAGTAATCCCTAGTGTGCTTAAAGCACAGTTCTTTTGTAAATCCAATGCCAGTAGACCTTGTATTTGGTCGGTTCTCGGATGGGAAGTATCAGGGGGTGTTGTTCGATTGTGTGACAGTGAAATTATACAAGGCATATTGGTCGGTTCTCGGATGGGAAGTATCAGGGGGTGTTGTTCGATTGTGTGACAGTGAAATTATACAAGGCATACGAGTAGACTAGGACGACATATACTTGCCCCCCCCTGGCTCACATGCCACGGTACGCGCCTGACTACATGTACCTCAAACTCATGCTGCCACATTTACTACAAAACAAGACAACATTAGAAATTTGTGATTGCCCATAAACCCCACACTTGTTATTTTTGTCGGATTTCTGCATAAGAACCATAAGCACGAGATCGCTAGAATGGGATACTTTCGTCCCTAAGGATTGGGCCAAGTAAAAACATAAAGTAGTTTCTTGTCCCATTGCGCATCCTTTTTCAGGAATTCTGTATTAATCTATTGTTTCTTTATGTCTTCCATAAATTCTTCTATATTTAAAAAGCTGACATCTTGGTAATATTACTTTTATAAGTCCAATGAGCCTTTTAAAAAAAAACGGTTTGTGTTACCCCCCAGCCCCCATTCTTATCCACATGAAACATAAGATTTTAGAATAGCCTCTTCCTCTTTAAGTTACGCAACCAATCACTATGCAATACCATGCTGGTAATGGTGATTTTGCATTGTTCATTTTTTGTAAAGGAAAAAAATGTCCTCATCCTCCTTTTTTCCAAAATTTAGGACGAGAAACTAGTTTTTATTTTTATTTGGCCTTACTTTGTCCCAGTGGCGTTATGTAGGGTCTTTAATTTTAGGTAAGAAGGAACTTGAAACAACTTAATAATTTGGTAGAATGATAGCACTTGTCTTGGCTTATAAATATATAAAGACTGCAGTAGTATAGTAATGCACTTATCAATTGCAAGTCCGGGGGGGGGGGGGGGACCAGGGACTATAGTCTATTTGGCCATCACGAGACAGTGACGTAACTGTCTATTCTGCTAATTGCAGCACATAACGCGCGCACCAACTTGCGGCGCTGGCGTATACACACGAGCGTTGAAAGACGGAAGATACATATGTGTGTGTAAAAGCTGCGCCAGTTACGTCACTGTCCAGAGGAAGCCAAATAGAGTATAGCAGGGAAAGGCAGGACGTACAAATACATGCAAATGTGACGTCCCTGGTACATTCATGCTCATGCACGGTCCCCGCAGGGTGGGGATAATGTGTACAGTCCCATCTATGTGTTATTAGGCTTATTCCGTCAAGCGCATCGCATCTCTAGCTTATGTATGTAGCTACGCCCGGGGGTACATTTGTGCTGGTACATTTGTGTAGTGTACCCTAGCGTACGTTTCCGCTACATGTCTGGCTAGTGGTGGGGGGGGGGGCAGTTTGCATGTCCCTGTACACTCTCCCGCAAACGCAAAGCCAGGCACATTTTTGTGTACATGTTCGTGTACAGTCCCTGTATGGTCCCTGCCATGTCCCGGTCCCTGGGAGCCAGGCAATTTGATAAGTGCATAAATGATACAGAAAGAAGGCTACATGACGTCCCAAAAAATCATTTTTCAAATACAGCACCTACTACATCGGCACGGACTATGGCGTGTACTACACTAACAACCTACCTAGTAATATTTTCTTTTTATAGCCTATAGGCCTGTCGGTAGGGCTAGGCCTATCGTAGGCCACCTACTAAAAATCATGTCATAGGGATAGGCCTAGGCCTAGATATAGGGTGTACGCTGCGCGCCGCCATCTTGCCCGTCGTTTCTGCACAAGTGTCACACACAGCACACGCATACACTGTTTTACACAGTCCGACAAAGTACAAGTTTTAAAATTGCCGTTTTGGGCAGAAAAAGTCACAAATAATCATGATACTTCGGAATATATTGCAAAAGATATATGTTGTACTAACAATCGATGAAATAAAATCATATTTTAATATAAAAGTGGTTATTTGGGGGTCTAACGTTGACCGTTATTTCCGGGTTCGCGTCGAGAATTTCACTCGCGGAAAAGACCATTTTTGAAAAATGATCCCGATTTAATAGGGTAAAACACGGTTTTTCAAAATGACCGTGCATTTGAGCTGAGCAAAGTCAGATGTTGACGTAATTTCTATCAAATAGAGGAGGGTTCAAGCTTTTATTTGATACCTGTGAATTGGTTCAAGGTAAACGAGAAGTATTTTTAATATTTTTTTACAATATTTACCCGTTATATTTACCATGATGCTGTTGGTGATTTTGGAATTCTCACCCGTCATTTTAACCAGTATTGACAGTTCATCATGATCTGATAACGTTTTTGAAAGGTTCCCCTTCAGCTCAAATGCACGCCTCGTTTAAAGCCCAAACCCTAAAATAATCCGCGAGCTACGGTGTTTGGGCGCGATTACATGATGTAGGTTACGTCCGTCAGTTGTCCATCAATTACTGCACTGTCGCACTGACCATCGCGTTCATGAATATTACATTAGCACCCCTTGAGGGCGCTACCGTACAGGCTATTCTGTGACGTTGTGCAACGTGATTGTAAAAATTAGCGATTGTTTTTTTCTCGATGTCTTTTTCATTCCGATCGAAATACTAACTGTGCCTCAATGTTGTTAATTATCTGTTTATAATTCATAACCAATATTCTGCTAACTTTTATCACTTCAGAATGTTAATTACTGGTGATTTTTTACTCCATTGTCCATTTTGCGTCCCAATATTCCCACGTGTAAAATGCGTTGCAAGACTGCATAATTTTGAACCCGTATGTAAAAATAGTAGTTTCGGTTTTCTTTTCAGGCCTCATTCCTTGCTTATTATTCAGTATAATTAAACTATGATCACTTCATAGTTTGATTATATTAATATTTTATCATCCCCCATCACAAACGTATTCCAAACCACGGAAACAGTCTGGGGAACGGGCGCGGCGCGGGCGACATAGGCTAGGGGTTGCTCTGGCCAGGGGGAGGTGGTCAACCATTAGCACTCTCAAATCTTGCTTTCGAAGCATAGGGGAGTGTTTTAGAGGTTTGATTCTCCTTTGGTATTTCTTATGGCCTACCATGCTTCTTTTATTCTTAGATATAGGCCTATATATTTACATTTTTTTTATGAGGACCCCGTGTTTGGTACACTTTGGTTCAGAGGCAGGCAGTCCCCCAGCTATGGACCGCCCCCCCCCCCCCCCCCACCTTACTAACTGACAATGAAGTATGTGTTGAACTAGGGGTGCATGGAATTAACTTTTCCATCAATCGGGGTTTATTTTAAGCTACGCCCCACGGTCAGTGAAATTGAGAGGGAGTCGTGGCCATGGGCCATACACTGAATTTTTCTATCCATTTGACCTTGTAATTGTACCAAGTTCTAGGAATCCGAAACTAACAAATACAGCATAACAAATACAAAAATATACACAAAAAACATTGTTTCTTTCTTTTATTGCATTTTTATTAATAAATAAATTGTGGTATATATAATACAAAGTGATAAAAACATACAGAATCACATAAAATTAAAAGATGTGTCTAACTCTGAAGCATTGATTAGCATGCATGGATAGTTAGTAATCAACCGGTTCATCAATTATGCGATTATGCAAATTAGCCTATGTTTCTTATACAAATTTGCCATCCAACTTTACCATATTTTTAATAACCACCTCAATACAGGTCAAGTGTGGAAAGAATTGTTGTGGTACTACATAATATGGATAAAATATGGATAAATAACGCCATTTCCAGGGTATAGGATTAATCCAATTAAATATGCAAATTAGACGCTAATTATGCTAATTACCGCTAAAATATTTTACTATTTCAATGATAATATCCTTAGTCATATATATGCCAAATATGAAGGCATATAACCTCCCCTATCTTATACACAGCAGCTCTTACATTATTGCTGTTATATAGTACATTTACTGTGATTCCCCATAGACTTTATACAGGGCAAAATGCCACTGGGATCACTTTTGCAATGCATTATGGGTAATCCCATATTTTTGGCAAATCATCGAATTCCATACGGCTACATCTCAAGAACGAATAGTCCATTTCTTCTCATCTTTTTAATAAAATGTAGAGGAGACATGGGTTCTTCCACCTGCTAATTAAAAATAATGTTATTGGTGTGAGAAATATTCATTGATAATGCTCAAATATACCCATTTTGGAGGTTTTGGACCAAAAGACGATAATTGACGTTTTTTCGCATCTTAAAACGGACCTATCTCCGCAACCGATTAACGGTTTGAACTAATTTAGGGCTTAAAATGCTCGTATTGATGAGCACTTTAAGATAAAATAATAAAAATATGTGAATTAAAAGATTTTAAAAATTCATTGGACACCCTACTAGATAGTTACTTTTTAAAATAGGCTATTCTTTTATTCTCTTATTAACGTTTAGTATTATTTAGACCCATGTATACGTTAACTTCTATCATACCACATACGGATACGATTTAATTGAATCATATAGATCCTTCTTGAGCTTGAGTTGAGAATTTGAGTTCAGATCTACACTACAGTACCGTCATGACCGTCTACATCATGACATTAGACTAGAGTACACTTTAAAAAAAAATTATACAGTCAGTTTCAGTTTGGTCGTTATTTTGAACATTATTTTAGCCTTTAACGGATCAATTGGGAATAAATCGGTGTCACAAGTATGAGTGATATATAGTAGTTGCAATACACAGGCAAAATCCCTTCAAATGGAGGTAATTACCACGGCTTTTGTAGTTGTCTTTCTTCACGATTTATCCGCATGATGCGCATGTGTCTGCATGCTGTTGTTGTCAATCAATTAGCCGCCATAGCCTAGGTAAAGTCCTCCAGTCTAGCAAACATAATGATACGTTTGCTGCGTTGTACTGACTGTTAACCATTATAGAGGGAGTTAAAAACTAGTCTACAGCCAAATATGGTGTCAAACATCCTCGTTCATAATAATGAAATAGTGTATTATGCACACAAATCGTACGTACAGACCGTACGTACTCACGCACTGTTAGTGAAAGTAATTTACGTACGATACGTGACCACGTAGAGTCGCACCCGAACAGCTCGTACGTACAGTACGTACAAACAACTCGTACGTACATCTTAGTGAAATACACCCCGGGAGTTTTGGTGGGGGGGGCAACAACCAAATTGAGGATTGAATTTCCTTGTGTTGTGAATAGGTTAGTCCCAAATTATTTCAACTGACATTTCCCACAGGGGGGGCAACAGGGGGGGCAGAGAACCCCACAGGGGGGGCAGCTGCCCCCCCTTGCCCCCCCTTGGCTACGCCACTGGGGTGTATTTCACTAAGATGTACGTACGAGTTGTTTGTACGTACTGTACGTACGAGCTGTTCGGGTGCGACTCTACGTGGTCACGTATCGTACGTAAATCTCTTTCACTAAAGTACGTACGGTCTGTACGTACGATTTGTGTGCATAATACGCTGTTTCATTATTATGAACGAGGATGATTGACACCATATTTGGCTGTAGACTAGTTTTTAACTCCCTCTATAATGGTTAACAGTCAGTACAACGCTGCAGCAAACGTACCATTATGTTTACTAGACTGGAGGACGTAACCTATGGCGGCTAATTGATTGACAACAACAGCATGCAGACATGCAGACACATGCGGATAAATCGTGAAGAAAGACAACTACAGAAACCGTGGTAATTACCTCCATTTGAAGGGATTTTGCTTGTGTATTGCAACTACTATATATCACTCATACTTGTGACACCGATTTATTCCCATTTGATCCGTTAAGGGCTAAAATAATGTTCAAAATATTAAAATAACGACCAAACTGACTGTATAATTTTTAAGTGTAGACGGTACAGAGTGACAGTAGTCAGTGTAGATTGGAACTCAAATTCTCAACTCAAGCTCAAAAAGGATCTATATGATTCAATTAAATCGTACCCGTATGTGGCATAAATAAGTATGATAGAAGTTAACGTATACATGAGTCTAAATAATACTAAACGTTAATAAGAGAATAAAAGAATAGCCTATTTTAAAAAGCTTACTATATTATTAAGTAACTAGGCTCAGGCCTATGACATTTTTAGTAGGCGGCCTACGATAGGCCTAGCCCTGTCGGCAGGCCTATAGGCTATAAAAAGAAATTATTACTAGGTATGATGTTAGTGTAGTACACCGTCGTCATAGTCCATGCCGATGTAGTAAGTGCTGTATTTGAAAAATGATCTTTTGGGACGTCATATAGCCTTCTTTCTGTATCATTTATGCACTTATCAAATTGCCTGGCTCCCATGGACCAGGACATGGCAGGGACCATACAGGGACTGTACACGAACATATACACAAATATGTGCCTGGCTTTGCGGGAGAGTGTACAGGGACATGCAAACTGCCCCCCCCCCCCCCCACCCACCCCCCCCCCCCCCCACCCCCCCCCCCCCCCCCCCCACCGCTAGCCAGGCGTGTAGCGGGAACGTACGCTAGGGTACACTACACAAATGTACCCCCGGGCGTAGCTACATACATAAGGCATAAGCTAGAGATGCGATGCGCTTGGCGGAATAAGCCTAATAACACATAGATGGGACTGTACACTTTGTGCATAAGCATGTTCAATGTACACAGGGACGTCACATTTGCATGTATTATATTTGTACGTCCGGCCTTTCCCTGCTATACTCTATTTGGCTTCCTCTGGACAGTGACGTAACTGGCGCAGCTTTTACGCACACATATGTATCTTTCCTCTTTCAATGCTCGTGTGTATACGCCAGCAATTAGCAGAATAGACAGTTACGTCACTGTCTTGTTATGGCCAAATAGACTATATTCCCTGGTCCCCCCTCCCCCCGGCTTGCAATTGATAAGTGCATTACTATACTAATGCAGTCTTTTTATATTTATAAGCCAAAACAAGCGCTATCATTCTACCAAATTATTAAGTTGTTTCAAGTCCCTTCTTACCTAAAATTGAAGACCCTACATAACGCCACTGGGACAAAGTAAGGCCAAATAAAAATAAAAACTAGTTTCTCGTCCTAAAGTTTGGAAAAAAGGAGGATGAGGACATTTTTTTCCTTTACAAAAAAAAATGAACAATGCAAAATCACCATTACCAGCATGGTATTGCATAGTGATTGGTTGCGTAACTTAAAGAGGAAGAGGCTATTCTAAAATATAATGTTTCATGTGGATAAGAAGGGGGCTGGGGGGTAACACAAAACCTACTTTAAAAGGCTCATTGGACTAATAAAAGTAAATATATTACCAAGATGTCAGCTTTTTAAATATGGAAGAATTTATGGAAGACATAAAGAAACAAAAGATTAATACAGAATTCCTGAAAAAGGATGCGCAATGGGACAAGAAACTACTTTATGTTTTTACTTGGCCTAATCCTTAGGGACGAAAGTATCCCATTCTACCGATCTCGTGCTTATGGTTCTTATGCAGAAATCCGACAAAAATAACAAGTGTGGGGTTTATGGGCAATCACATTTCTAATGTTGTCTTGTTTTGTAGTAAATGTGCGAGCATGAGTTTGAGGTACATGTTTTAAGAGATTATAATATATCCCTCATTTTTATGTTTTATATACTAGGTCAGTACCTGTGGGAACAAGAACCTTTGCAACAGATGAAAACAGCAATCATATTGCAACATACAGGATCCAAACTTGTAAGTGCATTTTTGTTCATGAAAAATGTAATATAACCTCCCACTTGCGAGCAACTGCGTGCGCTATGCAAATCAACCCATTGAAAACAGTATCATAGGGGTATTGGGATACTTTGACCCTTGATGGGTAACTTTGGCCCACAAAAAAAAGTTTATTTGTCAAATTTTGAAAACAGTTTTATTGACATTTTTTAATTTGGTATAATTAAAAACAACATATTACCCTGCAACATAATTATGTGTGTATCTGGAACTAGATCTAAACACACCACCCTGCAGATTTTCTTTTTTTTAAGGTATTTTTATGATATTTATTTTCCCGTCAAATTGCAACTGCCTCACCCACATGGTGGTTGTATTCACCAACTTTTATTTTGTGATTGGACAGATAATTTACCTATGACAAAACAATACCCAATTAGTTTTCATTTTCATTCTTCATTATGACACGGACCTGCATTTACTGAAAAAAGAAGCGAAAAGTGAGGTAGCTTTGGCCCATGTTTTTAAAGTATATCAGGTTTTTTTTTTAAATCAATTTTCAAAATTTACAGCACAATTTATTTGTCAATGCTTGTAAAATGTCGAAACATGCAATATCAAATTAAATGATTTACCTTGTTTATTTGGAATGTTTACCTATAGTTTTACAATCTGTTTATTTTTGGGTGTTTTTGGTATTAATAATACATTCTAAACATGAAATGTAAACATGAAATGTAAACATGAAATGTAAACATGAAATGTAAACATGAAATGTAAACATGAAATGTAAACATGAAATGTAAACATGAAATGTAAACATGAAATGTAAAAATTATGTGAACATGAATGTAAATATGCCGAAATGCATGTGTTATGTAATGATATGCAATGTAAACCTGAAAAGCATATGAAAATGTGTTATACATGCGATTGAAACTATGAAAATTATGTGAATGAAAAGCATATACAAACATGCTGAAAAGCATATGGCTCATTCCATGAAGTTGGGGCATATTATGTGACATCCAAGTGAAATTTTCAAAATGGATATTTTCCAACTCTTTCTTCTTTTTTAGGTTCTACATTTACCAAAGTCCAATGTAGAACTTTTTATTTTAATGTAACATTTGGTGTAAAATAACCGCACATGTTCAACAGTTGGATGACATTTCCAAAAATCCTGATGCTACATGGACACCATTTCTCATTTCCATATCATTTTCTAATAAAATAGCTTAAGATGTGGGCCAAGTTTCTATACCTCAATTAACTACTTGGAACCACAAATACATGAAAAGAAACCAGATTTGTCTAGGTTGAACATAACTTAACGAACAAGACATTGTAGATAAACTGTTTTATGTAAAAACTCATTGAAAAGTGACTCTTTATTTTGCAATTTGTATAATGAATTTAAATAAAGTACATATCAATATTTGTTTGATGTAAAGTACTCTATAAACCATGCACATTGATTACATTATAGTCATAAAGTAAGTATATGAAGTATTATTTACCTGTATAATGTTATAAAATGCACTACCGATGCTACATGGACACCGCGTCTTGTAACATTGTTAATAATAAGACTATTCATACTGTTACAATTATTTGAGTGTGAATGATTTGTCTACTTGTTCATCATATCAAGTAGATAGATACACAGAGTGAATTGCTTGAAATTTATCTAAACACTGTTCATGTAAAATTTACCTTTTCTGTGTACTCAAGTATTACGATGCTACATGGACACCGTGCCCTAAAATATTTGGAACAGCTTGAACAGGTGCATCTTTTTCAGATCAATAGAGAGGATGTACTATGATGTTAACTTTTTATGTTATAAGCACACGATAAAATTAATAACATGGATTGTAAAACTACAAATTACACAAAAAGATAACCTGCCATGAAGCATAAAACATAATTACCTATGATACACATACACCATTTCTTACAATTACACAATAACAATACACCATTGATCAAAGAAACTTAAGATGTCCACTGAAACAAACTTCATGCAGTGTTGTTCTTAAAGTACCCTTTGTGATCTTAGTCTCTTTGCTTGTTTCTGATTGAATCATCCTCTATTAATGATAAGATGATTGAAAAGTTTGATCACTTAAAAAGTCAGTTTGCAAAAGAATAATTTAATTGCCATGATGGATTTCTTTGGAAGGTACTAGTTTTTGAAAATGATGGGTTCCTTGTCTTCATCTCCATAAATTCCAGGATGATAGAACTGCATGTCTTCTGAATTAATGTCAAGAACCTGCAAAGCAAAACAAAATAAACCCTATGGCTTAGTATCTTCATGGAACATTGTGTATTGATATTGGAGTAGATTATTTATTCATGTTGCACTTTTTGTGTTGCAGGAAAAATATTTATATTAAAATCATGCTGGAGTATTTTATTTATTATTCATTTAACATGAAAAAGAATAGCAAAGGATAGAGAACTTAAATGATTTACAATTATTTGTTTTATTTATAGTAAATAAAACTAAAATAAGGGAATGTTTATTGGGAATTCAGTGAAATGCTAATGGAAATGGTGTCCATGTAGCATTGTGTATTAATATATTTCATTAGATATACATCTCTCATAATATGCCTTTTTTCTGTAAAGTGTAGTAAAATGTAGGCAATGTTTTGAATGTTTTGGGTGATGGATAATTTCGAATGGGGTAATTGTTTTAGTCTAATTAGGCAAATTTTATGAAATGCTACATGGACATGGTGTCCATGTAGCATCGTATTGGCAAGCTATATTATTAGCATTAAAAGAGCAAAAACTAATTCATTATTAACTTCAAAGTTTATTAATGATGTGATTCTACAAAAAAAATACAATTTCAACGAACTATAACGATACCCAATGCAAAATATTGCCCATGCTATGCCCGATGCTACATGGACGCCAAATTATTATGGCGTCCGTGACTCAAAATTAATATCATAACATGAAAAGAAATTCTGATTCAGTG